>CM061062.1:26356627-27556627 GCA_030762895.1 Sophora flavescens | reverse complement strand
GCCAACTAAAACGAACATGTGCACCTCTAGTCGTTTCAGTTTCATCGGCTGCCTCAGACTCCTTCACTACTAAAAACTCAACTAGATACAAGTTTCCAGTGTCCTTGTCCATGAGAGGCAGTGTGAAAAATACACTAGTGATCGGAAGATGCTATAAGCTCGAGACGTCATCCAATGTAATTGTCGTCTCGCCACACGGTAAGTGGAAGGTGCATGTATCTTTGTGCCACCTCTCGACAAAGGTTGACAACAACCCCTTATCAACATTGATGTGCGACCAGTGCAAGAGAGGCCCCAACCCAGAGTAACGAACAAACATCTCTACTTGATCGTGGTTGCATGGGAATTTTGCCAGCTTCCGTCCATGTGTGACAACCTTCAGCTCACGACGGTCCTGAAACCATAGAAGCATGTGAAATGTCAATGTTATCAATTTATTTAATATTAAAGTAAACCCAAATGTAAATTATAATAATAATCACTTATAGGGAATACTTACCTGTCCGTTCCATAACGCATGTGCAACATACTCACTGAATGACCTAAGGACAGATATATCCTCAAGGCCTCCAGTGAAAGACTCAACAGGTAAAGGAACCTCATCCTCCTACTGAAGTTGTACAGGGACATGAACATCCGGAGTGGGAACTTGTACATTGACCACATCCTTCTGCTGAGGTTCCGTAACTTGGGAAGCACGACTAGCAGCATGTTGTGCACACGCAGAAGCTGTCGCTCGCCGACGTTCAGTAGGAGGACCCCAACTAGTACGCACCATCTCTACATAATAATCCAGATGTAGAAATTTAGTAAGCTGCAAGGCATATTAACACATTCTAAAGTAATGATTTGTAATCATAAAGGGTGTACCCATCTCCGACATTCAGTTTTACACAACCGTTGAATTATCAACAAAGCAAGCAATACATATTTGTTTTATTTAATTTATAACACTATTGACATAATAGTTCCACTTTATCCTTTCCCCACACCCCATTAGTATTATACTCTCAGTTCTGTTCTCCATTTGTCCTAACCGCTGCAGCTTTTATACCACACCACTCCAATTCCATTCCCTTTTTAGCCCATCCAATTCCCTGATGTAGATCACCATCTATCACTATGAAAACAAAAGAAAAATATGCTTTTAACTTTTAATTTCCATCATTTAGTTCTACTTCTAATTATTATAATTCATTCCAAATTGAATAAATTAAAAAGGAAAGATAGTTCAAAATTCATTGAAGAATAAAATCCGAAAAATAATTTCCTAAAAGACTCCGGAAAACAAAATCCGAAAAATAATTTTCGGAAAGACTCTGGAAAACTAAATCCGGATACATCCGGAAACGAAAATCCGGACAACTAAAAAAACCCACCTATACGCCTGTGATAACACTGTTCGGATTACAAATTCTAGACACATTTTCTGAAAAACTTGAACGTCCGGAAATGAGAAACCGACGACTGACCGGAATCCATAATCCGGAAACTAACGATTTTGAAAAGAAAAAAAAAACAGTAAAGAGAAGAGGAAGAAGAGAACAAAGACTTACCGGAAGAAAAGAGGAAGGCCGAGTCTGTGACGCCTTTGTAGGTTGTTGGAAACTGAGGAGGGGCGTGGTGTGGGGAGGCACGGAGCTCAGAGGAGAACGTTGGGGGAGGCACGTCGCTCAGGGTTATGTTGGGGGAATTTAGGTTTTCCGGATGTGGTGGCTGAGGTGTGGGAGGAATAGACACTTAAGGGTATTTTTGGAACAAAAAAAAGAAGAAAAAAGGGAGCAGGTGTATGGAGCAATAAAATCGGTGCAACTAGCTAGGCCCTAACTAATAACTCAGCAACCAAATTGGTTTATGGGCTTGAAGCCTCCAACCAACATTTAGCCCATCAAACTTACGTTCCACTGCGTAGCTCTGCCTTTCCTTGCTTCAATTCCATCAATTTCTGCTACAAGCCCATAAATTGATGATTGCATCCAAATTAAATTAGACCGCTGTCCCTCCTTTGGGATTTTGTTCCATTATTACTGTCACAACAATTCTTCAATTTAATGATTCCTTACACACATGTCATATAACAAGAATAAATCAATGATTAAAGGGTCCAAGCTACTAGTCACTTGGACCACATCTTTTAGGTAGATTCAATATATATATTATGCATAACTAACCATCAGTTAATTATACGTTAACAGCTTTTTTTTTTTGAAACATATACGTTAACAGCTTACTTAATACATTTCATTAGGTTAACAATTCATTAAGTAACAAGAGATCGTGTTTTCTATATGCAAATATAAAACATTGTTTTTTACGTTTGTTGTTCAAAATCAAATGAGTTTTCGCTAACAGCCCACAGGGAATATTGAATATTTTTTTAAAAGTTTTTAATACATTATATATTTTATTTTTTATTTGATATATTATTTATTTTTTAATTTATTAATAACTGTCATGGACATGAGTTAAAAAGGTCCTTAAATTAACCCTACTTACACACACTCAACGATTCATTTTATTTTATTATACACAATCCATGATTCAGTAACTTACCTAGATAAGTAATATAGGATTTACTATGCACTAACAATGTAAAGAATTTTTACATTATCAAATAATTATAAATTATCATATCATTAAAATTGTTTGACACTTATCCTAATTATTTTAAAAGTCACTCATATCATAAATTGTGATTGATTAATAATGTAAAAAACTTTGTAGTAACTATACATACCAATTAAACTCTTACTTTTCAGAAATTATATAAATTAGATTGATTTTGTTCTTCTGCACCCATAGGTAGTAATTTAAGAATTAAAAAAAAATAAGTTTTAAAGAAAAATTAAGCATATCAATACAATGAAAAGTTGATTTTTTTAGTTCTTAAATTGATGTATATTTCACTACTAGAAAATTGTTGTTTAGCGACTGACTATATTCAGTCGCTATAGCGACTTAATTTGCGACCGAATTCCGTGTAAAACAGAATGGTCACTTATATCACATATAGCGACTGAATTAGTGATAGCGGTATTCGGTCGCACTGATTTCGATCGCTAACTCGGTCGCTATATAATTATTTTTTGACAATATTTTTTCCTATTAATTAGCGACCGTGGTTGCGACCGAGTAACGATCAGTTTTTGGCGATCAAAATATATTCGGTGTCTAATTATTTTTTTTAAACAGTGACCGGTTTAGTGACCGACTAGTTCGGTCCTAAACTTAAAATCCCTAATAATCGTGCATGCCCCCTTTCCCCCTCACTTTTCCTTCTTCCCTCTTCATCTTCTTCTTCCCTCTCTCTGTAGCTCCCTCATCTCTGCCTCCGAACGCTATCACCCACCACTCTTTTTGCCTCTCTACCTCCAAACACGACCCACAGTAGCCACCTCCACCCCTGACCCCTCTCTTCTCTGCAAGTCTTCTATTTTTACTGCCACCCACCATTCACCGCCACCCACCATAGCCACTTCCACACTTCAGTTCGCGAACCACCGGGGCAACCACCACCTCCGTTCATCCTAGCAACCACGGTATGTACAACTTGTTACTCCGATTGTGCATCAACTCAAAGATTTCTCAGTGTAATGTTTTTCCTTTTTTGGCTATCAGATTTTGTTGCAGTCCACTCACCCCAAGCTACTCTATCATTGTGCTTTCTTCACTCCTCACATTAAGGTGATTTCTGAATTTGTTTTTAGTGTTTTCGGAAGCCCTAACCCCAATTTATTAAGTTGTAATTTTGCTCTCATAATACTTGGTGTTATCTGTTGAACCTTATGTTATCTGCTGATTTAGGTGTAGTTTATAGCTGATAATTTTAGTGTCTAAGGTGGAAAACTGCTAATGATTTTCGTTGATTAGTTTCATAAACGTTTGGATTCCACTGTAATTCCCTTTCACCTGAAATTTTACTTTGAATGTTTTGTATCAATTGTTAATGTATAAGGAAAAATAATGCAAAATGGTCAAATATATATTTTTTGTAATGTTAACACCTTGTATGATATGTTGTCTGTTAGTAGAGAGCGGAGCTCAATAGGGACTGGTTGTGTGTTGATAGTTATGGAATTGTGCATGTCTATGGTAAATTGATATGTTGTCTGTTAGTAGAGAGTGGAGCTCAACAGGGACTGGTTGTGTGCCGATAGTTTAGGAATTGTGCATGTATTTCCCATCTTTGGTAAAGTTTTTTTTTATCTGAAGCCATAGAATCCCGTTTGAGATGCAATATCAATGAGCACGTGTACCTTTTCAAGGTACCACTCATTATATTGAATCTTGAATAGTCCAAGTTGGACAGTTTGAGAAAAAAAAATCTTAACAAAGTTAACGGTTATTCTTTGGATTCTCGTGTCTTACACTAGATTGAATTTCGGTATGTTACATTTCTTGTTGTTCTCCCGGTGCATATTTGATTGTGGTGGAATAACTGTGTTCAATTCCTGTATACCGGAGACCAATGGGAAATCTGTTGCCAAATTTAAATGCGGTATAAGGCATGAGAATTAAGGAATAGTTGTTAACGGAGTGTTGAAAATGTTTGTTCTCGAATGGGTTAGGGCCATACCTTGTAATAAGAATTTGAGAACGATGGAGCTATGGGACGAGAATTCTTGTGGTAGTTAGCAGTGATGGAAGCACCCGAGAATCGAAAGTGGATGGATAGAAGGAAGGATCGTGGACGACAAATGCACGAGTTCATAGAGGGAGTGAACTTGTAAGAAGTGCAAGTGTCTAAAACTCCAGTACGGGGATGATGTGATGGCATATCTCTACTAGAGGGGGTTTATGGCGAATTATTATTATTGGGTCAACCATGGTGAAAAATTGCCATTGGTCCCCCCGGTTATGATGGAAGATGCATATTATGGTCCTGGTGATGGGAAAGAACAATTTGCACCTTTTGAGCAGATGATTTTCGATCATGCTGGCCCCGCTGTTGGTATAGGAATTCAACAAGATGATGATCATGTTAAAGACCATTACATAGAGGAGGATCCGAATCTAGATGCACAAAGATTTTATGACATGTTGGTGGCTGCACAAGCTCCATTGTGGGATGGATGTCAGACCTATTCGGAATTGTCGGCTTCCTTGGTTGCTCTTAGCATCAAGTCCGACTACAATGAGACGGAGGGTGAGTTCGATCGCTGGGTTGGCTTTATGGGTGATGCAATACCGATCGATAACCGTATGCCTCAGAAACTATATCAAGCGAAGAAATCTGTGTCAAATTTGGGGCGTGAAATAAAAACCCCTTTGAAGAGAATATGGTATTTCCCGATTACCCCTAGACTCTAAAGGATGTACTCTTCAATAGCCACCGCTCCTCACATGCGATGGCACGGCAACAATCTGAGGGATCCAAGTGTCGTGTGCCATCCGTCGGATGGAGAGGCATGGAAGAATTTTGACAGGATGTACTCGGAGTTCTCTCAAGAACCTCGGAATGTAAGATTGGGCTTATGTACTGATGGATTTAATCCTTTTGGTCAATACGGTAAAGCTTACTCTTGTTTGTCGGTTATTCTAACCCCATATAATCTCCTGCCAGGCATGTGCATGAAGAGGGAATGTATGTTTCTGACGGTCATAATTCCTGGACCATCGAATCCGAAAAGCAAGATTGATGTGTACTTGCAGCCTCTCATTGAAGAGTTGAACCATTTGTGGAATTTCGGTGTAATGAGATACGATGTATCATTGAGGCAAAATTTCATGCTTAAGGTAGCTTTGATGTGGACAATCAGTGATTTTCCAGCATATGGGATGTTGTCAGGATGGATGACAGCTGGGCGGCTTGGCTGCCTTTGTTGTATGGGGAGGTCGAAGGGTTTCACGTTCAACCATAGTCAGAAGACTTTTTATTTTGATTGTCACTGCCAGTTCCTTCCACAAGATCGTCCTTATAGGAGGAATAGAAATGCATTCAAGAAGGGTCGTGTTGAGACCGCCGTACCTCCCCAACTGTTTACAGGAGAACAGGTTTGGCAGATGGTTAGTATGCTCCCGTTGATTCATGAGTCT
The DNA here is from genome assembly GCA_030762895.1 of Sophora flavescens. Classification (NCBI taxonomy): domain Eukaryota; kingdom Viridiplantae; phylum Streptophyta; class Magnoliopsida; order Fabales; family Fabaceae; genus Sophora; species Sophora flavescens. The sequence goes on along the minus strand of CM061062.1, from coordinate 27,550,591 downwards.
GGAGGTGGCCAGATACCTGGATATAGTGAAGCATGTCTAGTGGAGGAGGCTTCTAATTTTGCCTCATTTTACTATCCAGACAACATAGAGACAAGGAGAACTAGATTGTCGCGTAATGTTGATGTTGGTGAAGTATCTTCTTCTAGTCCTCAAATATCAATTTTTAATCATCCGGGCAGGGAATGTGGTGCAGAAAAGAAATCATGGTTGGGTTCCCGTGAAATGATAGCTATTGAGTTGTACGTGCTTCAGAATTGCGAGGAGGTGGAGCCATTACTAGAGTAAGTTCTTATTAATTCAATAGTAACGTCTTAAATTGTGTTGGTATTTCTTATTTAATAGATTTTGTATTGTCTAGTGATAGAATATATGCCAATGAGATGAAAGAGCTTGATCCCGACATCTCTGAGTCTCAAATTCCTCAAGAGGTTACCAAACATTTTCCTAAGTGGTTCAAAAAGTATGTTAGCCATCTAACTTATATTGCTATTAACTACTACCTTACGATTGTTTTCACAACTATTACTCTTGAGAATCATTAATCCTAGGTTAAGGAAAGCCAAACGCAATATTGTACGCTTAAGCATGGGGACCGGATAGGAGGATTCGAACATTTGAGTCTTACATTATAAATGGATATAAGTTTCACACAAGTCGATGGGGTTAGGGCATGAAAACTTCAAATTGCGGCGTGTGTTAGAGGGACCAACGGTCAATTAGAGGATTTTTTTTTGGAATCTTAAGTGATATTTATGAATTAACGTATTCAGGTCATCCCAGTAAAAAGCTAGTCTTATTCAAGGGTGAATGGTTTGATAACACTCCCAAAAGGGGCACAAAAGTTGACAATAAGCATGGGACTGTAGAAGTTAGGAAGTTGCGAAGATATCAGGTGTACGACCCGTTTATATTTGCACAACAAGCGAAGCAGGTATATTTTACCCAGTTTCCAGAGGGACATCAAGACTGGTTAGGTGTTATTCTAGTGAAGGCACGCAGTGCGATCACCGATAATGTGATAAGTCAACCCGAGATAGAAGCTCCATACCAAGATGTTCGTCAGACTGACGGGATTCAAATAATGTTGCAAATTGATCCGGACGAGTACCAGGGCATTGCTGATCCCGGGCCTGGCGACGAGGTAATTGACATGGAGTTGGAGACTCAGTATGACTTGGCCGCAGATAGCAAAGAAACATATGTCTCAACCGATGAGGACGAGAGTGAGGGTGGATTCAGTGATAGAGATTCCAGCTAGGTAATTTGTAAATTGGTTATGATGCATATTTGTTATGATATATATTGTTATGATACTTATTCCCGTGGGCGTGGATGTGGGAGAGCAACACCCACCCCCACCCCTACCACCACCCCTTCTCATCACCTCGATGGAACCTCTGACGATTCAGGAGCCACACCGTCTAGACATGGTGTCGACTCATCCCCCACGGCTCCATCAACCACTGTTGTGCCTTCCACCCCCCTCCCTATAGTATCTTGCGGGGGGGCATGCCTCGGGTCCGGGGGTGACTACACCCACAGACACACGCATATGGATTCGCCCATATGCAAAAATGGAGTGAGTTATGTAACACCCTTTTTTGGTAAATAAGCTTAACGCTTTCTTATATGTTACATATATGGTTGTATATGCTTGTTATGTTTGCTTTTATGCCTAAGTTCATGTTTGGGGAAGTTTAGCATTAGAAAGGTTCCATCCTTTGAGTCCAAATAACCCGTTTCACCGTTTTAGCCATATCTTGAGTTCTAGATGTCCGATTAGGGTGATCTTTGATGTTCTGGAAAGCTAAGAGAATTATCTACAAGTCTTATTTCGGGTGTTTTGGCCAAATTCGACTGTTTCGATCTTGACCCACGAGCATTTACTAGCCCCGCAAAAATCTAAAATTCAGCTTTGCGCTTTCGGGTTCGCCCCTCAAATCCAACTGACAGAAATTGGTTCTCTGACTCGCCCCGCGAACGAGAGTTCACCCCCGAACGTGCAGAACCAGACAATGATTTTTAGGTTCTTTTTAAGCCCAAATCGTGTTCCAACCCATTTTTAACCCCTAAAACCTGATCTAAACCCTAGTCTATCACGTCCCAACACTCAGAGCTGCCTACCTTCTCTTTTTCTCTCCATTTCCATCAACCATCTCTAGAAAACTCTCTCAAGTTAATCCGTTCTTGCACCGTTCTTCACCATTCTTTGATAAGAGAACATCACTACAAAGACGTGATCATCGTATTCGCTGTTTAAACCATCAAACAAGGTAAGATTCGTACACCTCGTCCATCTCGTTCTTTCCCCTTTTGATTTCTTGGCCTAAGAGTTTAATTAAGGTGTTTCCTTGTTGTTCTTGAGGTCGTAGATAAGTGCTCGTGAGACGAGGCCCTAGAGGACCCTCTTTCTTCTTTTGAAACGCGAACCGCATACCAGGTATGGGGAGAAGAAATAGTATGAGTATGTAGGCTTGGGGGTAGCGTAAGAATAAGGGTTCCCATAACCCTTTACGTTTGATAATATGTTTGTATGCCTATATGCTTATTTGCTATTCGATGTTAAACTGTTTATAATGATGATGTTGGCATGAGTCTAATTGATAAAGGTTGTCTATTATGAGTATGATGATAAATGAATGCCTTGAATGAATGAATTGCCATGTTTATGAATTTGTGATGTATTGGTTGTTGATTGTTGTTATGAATGCATTAAATCTATTAATGACGTTAAGGGAGGTTGTTCCCCTTTGTTCATAAGAATGAATTATAGTAATGAGAGTGAGGATTACCAAATGGTTTAGTCAAGACCCTATGGGTTAATCTTTGAGCGATTAGGGACAATTAAATGAATTGAGATTAAAGGATTAATTCCCCTTTTGTAAGACATGGATATTTAATCAATATTAATGAAATTGATGATCACTAGATTAGTAAAAACCATTAGGATGGAATCTTTATTTTATTCCCAAGGGTTTGGCAAAAAGGTCTGTGACCCTTCTACCCAGACCAGCAGGGTGCGCACTTGAGCACGCCCATGCTCAACAGGGAGCATACCCGTGCTCCCTTTCAAATCCCAGATCAGGGAGTGCTGCTTAAGCACGCCCGTGCTCAACAGTCAGCACAATCGTGCTTGACTGTGAGCTCAGCACGACCGTACTGAGGGGCGTGCTCACCTATGCAGAATAGAACGCAGAATAGTGCAGAAGCAGTGGTTTCACCCCAAATGCTCTAAAAGACTTAATAAGATACCAACAGAACATGAAGACCAAAGACAAGTGATAAGATGTTGTACCCTGGTAGCCTAGTGTTCGCTCCAAGGGGAACCTTGATGCTTGATGGTCAAGGTGTTGAGCTCTGGTGCTTAATGGCCAGAGTGTTGTTGATGCTTTAAAGACTTAACGATGAACGTTAAACGATAATCCTCGATAGCCTAGTGGTCGATGTGTTGATGGTGATAAAACTTAGTTAGCCTATGGACCCAAGCGGAGGTGGTGGTTGTGGTTGTGGTTGTGTGTTGTTTGCCATGCATTCACGCATCAGAGATGTTGATTGGAGTTTGTGCAACGTAGGGGAGGTTGTCCGAGAGTAAGACGATCTGGCCGTCCGCGGGATTCGTCCGAAAGGGAGTCAAGTATACACTGTGGTGGCGCATCCGAGAATAAGATGTGTCGGCTGTCCTAGGGGTCCACGCATGGTTTGGTGGATTGCCTCGGCGTTGGTGCTTATTGGCCAATGTGGAAATGTAACCCCCAAAGTTGACATCCTGAGTTAGTTTGGATCCAAGTGCATAGTAGAAGAGTGGAGCAGAACTACATTGCATAGCATACACGTTATATGATGATGATTGTTATGATATTTCTGTTTGATATAACATGCTTGTTTGATGTATGCTAGTCTTGCTAACTGCTTCCTTGCCGCTATATTCATATATATGTTTCTTACTCCCAATCTCTATGTTTCTTGTTTGTGGCATGTATCGTTTATGCAAAGGTCGATGTGCAGCCAGTTGAGGAATGACTCCGAGGAGCCGCGACTCGTAGATAGGTTTTCCCGTTTTCAGTAGTTGTTTAGTTTTTTACCAGTTGTATCCGAGTTGTTTTATCGGATTGGTTAAACCATCTCTGTAGTGTGACATCAGGGTTGGGTTCGTTTATGGTTTTGTTTTATGTTATTTTTTCTTTTTAAACATGTTTTGGTTATTTTCGCGTTATGTTACAATGCGACAGTCTCTGCCCTATTTTGATAATTATATATATTTGCATGTGTTCTCTCCCTTTTATATATGTGTTATTGCTTTTGAATGCATGCGGGATAGAGAGTGTCACAAGTTAAACATTTATCTTTATTTATTGCTTTTTATTATTTGAATATTTATATTGGGATTAATATCTACATATTATTTGCTCACAGTTTCTGGCGGGTAGATAAGCCCCACGCGAGGATCTCCGAGCTTCTTAAGGGGAACTACACCGGATCTTGGCCCACATGAACTAAGATCCCCATGACGGTCCGGGATCACTGGTTCGAGCACCTCTTTGGTGTAAGTATTACTTTTTAAATGGTACATTAATTACTTGGTGCTTGATTTAATTTTATTCTTTTTACCATTACACTGTTCGCTAGTGTCTTGTATGTCATGCAGTCCACTTACAGGTGGCTACCAGAGGAAGAGGCTGCTATTCGGACCGTTTTTGAGCGTCGCAGATCCCTGGTTGTGAAGAATTTCATGGGAAAGATCCGTGATGGTTCATCTCCGGGGGACTTCTTGACTCCCGAGGTTCTGGACGGCCTGTGTTGGTATTGAGCCACCGATGAGGAGTTCCTGAGGAGGAGTACGATAGGGAAGCAGAACCGAGTCACAGATACCGGTTCTCCTCTATACACCGGTGGGTCTGTGCCCATCATGAAGCATCATGATAACCTGGTGTGAACACCCATTTTTGTCCGTCTTCATATTATTCTAATTTTTATGTTATTATGTTTCAGGGAGACTAATAATAATAGTGAAGAGAGAAAGAAGAAAAAGAAAATAATGAAGAAAGGAGGAGGCTCATAACTAATTTGCTGTTGGACGGGAGGTCCCGTCCATTGCATTTGCTGTTGGACGGCGAGGTCCAGTCCATTACATTGCATTTGCTGTTGGACGGGAGGTCCTGTCCATTGCACTTGCTATTGGACGACGAGGTCCAGTCCAGTCCATTACATTGCATTTGCTGTTGGATTGGGAGGTCCCGTCCATTGCATTTGTTGTTGGACGGCGAGGTCCAGTCCATTACATTGCACTTGCTGTTGGACGACGAGGACCAGTCCAGTCCATTGCATTTTCTGTTGGATGCGGAGGTCCCGTCCATTACATTGCACTTGCTGTTGGACGACGAGGTCTAGTCCAGTCCATTGCATGTGCTGTTGGACAGGGAGGTCCCGTCCATTCCATTGCCTTTGCTGTTGGAAGGGAGGTCCCATCCATTGCATTTGCTGTGTGAGGTCCAGTCCATTCCATTGCATTTTTAACTTGTTGTTGGACGAGTAAGTCTTCCATTGCATTTTTAATTTTCTATTGGACGAGGAGATTTCGTCCATTGCATATCCAATTTTCTGTTGGACGATGAGGTTCCGTCCATTGCATGTTTAAACTTCTGTTGGACGAGGAGGTCCGTTCAGTGCATACCTAATTTTACATATCTAAGTTTCTGTTGGACGAAGAGGTTCCGTCCACTGCAATTTTATTTTCAGGCTGGAGGCTAAAGAATAAAGAAAGAAGAAGAAGAAGATAATGAAGAAAGGACGAATAAAAGAAGGAGAAAAGGATAATCAGCGTAAAGAAGAAAGGAGATGGAGTTACTTCTCCTAACCCTAAAAAAACCCTATTTTACGTATCAGACAAGACCTTTTTTCCTCCTCCCACTTTCCAACCGCCTCTGCACCTCCTCTACCCATTGGTTCTTCTTCTTCATCATCTCCTCCCTCATTTTAACCTATCAACCCCACTCCTAATCCTAAAATACCCATCTTACATATCAGACAAAACCCCCACCTCCTTCTCTCTTCAAACACGCAGCATTCACATCAAATCACCTTATTTCCGCTGCTCGCGCCGCCCCCATCTGGACACACGCTATTTTTCCTCAGAACCACCCAAGCCCCGGATTTCGTGAAGACCAACCTTCAAGCCGCTGGGTAAGAAGAAGCATGAAGCCCTCTCCTCCATCTATAAAAAGGGGGGAAAGAAAAAATCAGAGGGGAGGGCAGGAATATACGGCGGCAGGAATATACGGCAGAGGAGGGAGAGAGAGAGAATTTTTATCTGATATTTTCTTTGTGAAGAAAAGAGATTAGGGATTTGAGTTTTTTTTCTCTGTCATTAGAGTGGTTCCAAATTTTCAGAAGAAGTGAGGGTTAAAAGAGTCAGTGAAATTGAAATGTAAGGGTTTTGATCTTGAAATCTTACCAATGGGAGAAAACAAAATCATTGTTATTCTGCTCTCATTTGGTAATCCTTGTTCTCTTTGTTGATATTATTCATAAGTTTCTCTTGACATTCTTATTTTTGTGTCTCTTTTTACTAAATAAGTTAGTAAAACGTTTCATTTCTACGTTTCATTTCTGTTCTATTTCCAAGAGGTGAAATTATTCATTTTACATAAAAATAGAAGATGATCACTTAATTAAAACAATCTTATTTCTTGGGTTGCCCTATGACAAGTGTCATGTTCAACCCTTTAGATTTTGAGGTTACCCTGTGGACTTACGTGCCATGTTCAACCTCATTTAGGTTTAATAAAAAATTTCACAACTAAAGATGTTTTTTAAAAAAAAATGATTTTCGGGGTAAAACAAATATTTTCAAAGTTATTAATAATTTACACAACTAATTTTGGGTAACCATTTTTATGGATGTTCTAGGGTGTCGTGGGGTTAAGTCTCCATGCCTTCCCTAGACGTAATCGACTCCGAACCCAAAGCTTTTTCTTAAAGGGTTTTCCAACTTTCCCGAAATTAAATAAAGTTTGTGGCGACTCCATGTTTTTTTTTCTCTAAAAGGAAAAGCAGGTTTTTCTTTGCGGTCGCGACAGATGGCGACTCCACTGGGGAATCTTTTAAGAGAGTCAAGCCCATAAAAATTGGTTTTGCAAATTTTTAGTAACTTGTAGCTTATTTGTTTTACCTTTTATTGCTATATCTTGCTGTTTTTTTTCCTTACAATAATTAAATGACAAAACTAAAAAATGTTTTTTACTTTTAGTGATGTTTGTTTGGATTGTCCTTTTTTTTTGGGTTTTCCTTTTATTTAAATTAGAAAAATTAGTTGTACATACTTTTTAACTCATGTTATTCTTGTATATGTTTCACTAACAATGTTTTTGTTTCCTCCTCCTTTCTTTCCTAGATTTTAACAATAGGGTAGAGGACTTATAACCATTTTTTATATACCTGTGTGTTTGTTTCGCAGGTTTTTCTTGTCTTTTCTTTTCCTTTTATTTTTAAGTTTTACAGGTTTGTATGCCCCATTCACTCACATCTCTATCACATATTGCACACACTCTTAACTCTATACCTGAGCTTGCTCAAAAACCCAAGGATTAGGCGGTGCTCCGACATTGTCATTGAAGAGGTCTTGTACCTCCCTGATACTTGTCGGTTCACCACTCAGATTGTACGTGAGATCATGGAATTGTCATATTGAGAGGGTTTATCCCTACTTGTGGCTAGATTCATGAATTAGATCCTTACAAGGGCAATCTGGGGACCATGACTTTTAGAGGTCTAGACCCACCCCAATTTTCACTAATAGAGAAAACCTAGTGACCGACCTGTTTAGAGTCCTGACTTAGGGTGTGTCCGTCCTTAGGTTTTACCTGGCTTAGGGCAAAAGGGGGCATACTTTTCTTTCCTCTCTCTATCATCATAAGCATAAATTGTCATGCATGTTCATTGTGAATATTAACAAAACTAGGGGCGTCACATTGCCGCCTCAAACCTGAATGACATATTCGAATATTATTGAACATCTAATAGGTGCTATGTCATAATGAAGGTGATGCATTGGCAGCATGCCCATCAGGGTTTTCAACCCCATTGGGTCTCATACAACATGAATCATGCAAGATATATTTGCTTCACTATACTCTTTTTTTTTCGCTTGTGCCTCTTTGTTGGAAGATTTTAGTATTCACCTTATAGCAAGAAAATGGAAAATTTTGGTTCCGAAAAGAGTACTAGCAATACGAGCTTTTCCAAGAAAAGTATCAAGATCGATGTGACACTCAATGACATGAAGGGTTTATGTGAACTCATCCAGTAAATGCCAGAAAAAGCATGCTCAGACTTTGTCAGCAAGTATGGTAGAACATTGGACCTATTGCGTGTTCTAGTGGAATCTCCCGCTCTGAGTGCATTGGCCCAATATTGGAATTCAACTTTGAGGTGTTTTGAATTGCCTAACTTAGACATCACTCTGACCACGGAAGAGTGTGCTTATATGATAAGGCTGCCAATTCAAAAGAGGACCCGCGTCTACATGTATTATGGCCAATATGTAACAGATTGGAAGATAGCAAGTCTATTGGAGCTCCAACCCGAACAGCTAGAGAAAGCGGAAAAAGGAACCACCAAAGGATTGAAGATGTGATTTTTGGAAGTGTATCTCAACAAGTTGGCCCAGCAACAACGATGGGTCACTTTTAACAAAGTACTAGCCCTCGTGATATATGGGTTGGTGCTCTTTCCTTTTGTACCATATCTGATTGACCAGTCAGCCCTGGATGTTTTCTATAGGGTTGAAGAATGGTGTGAACCCGATCCCTACTATCTTAGCTGAAACTTTCCTATCCCTACAAGTTTGTCATTAGAATCAACAAGGGAAACTACGATGTTGTGCATCAATATTCTATGACTCACTTGTACGCTCGTGATAAAATTGATAGAACAGATGACCCGCTGAAAGGATTCGCTCGCATGCAACTGAAGCCACGCAAGCTATATGAATGGAAACAAGAGTTTGATCAGATCGACCCGCGGTCATTTAGATGGATGTGTCCATGGTACAATGGAGATTCAGTTGTATTCGGCTGTGGAAGTTTTTCAAATGTTCCATTGATGGGTCCCAAAGGTTGTGTATCATATTCACCAGCTTTGGTGATACGTCAGCTCAAGTGGACACAGGATGAATCCCCCGAAGAGCTACTCGGTGGGATGTTCTTCCTATACCAAGAAAGTGAAAGCATCAAGAGTCAAACAATAGCAGTAAGGTCGGTATGGAATGATGTTCGTATAAAAGGACTGGAGGAATTAGGAAGGCGAATCATAGCTCACACAAAAAGATATGAAGTTTGGAGAGTAGCAAGAAGAGGTTCCCCTCCAAGACCTGCATCCCCTCTCCATAGGGAAAATAATCCTCTTACCAAAGACCAAATGTTGAAAGAAACCGAAATTTTAAAAGCTCAGATGAGGGTTTTGGATGGGAAGAACCAAGCTGCCGAAGTAACTATTGTCACGCTTCGAAGCCAAGTGCAGAAGTTGAGTTTACTGATTGAGCATTTGAAAGAGGAATGCGCCGATGCCCACGAAGTCCCGATTCGCGCAAAAAGGGCAAGAAAAGACAAAGAAGCGGAAATTCAAGAGTTGTTGGCAAAGATAGAATATCAAGAGAAGATGCTTGTCAAACTTCAAAGGAAGAAAAAAGAGCTCGAGACAAATGTAGGGGTTCATGTTGAAACAATACATATACTAGAAGAGAGAGTTGAATCCCTGCAACAATCCTTGGCCCAAACAGAACTGTACTCTGATAGAGGATGGAACAAAGCAGCCAAGTATCGCGAGCTACTAGCAGAAGCCAACATGAGAAAAAATTGGCTCAGAACCAAAATAAAAGACTTTGAAAGAGTTGAAGCTCAACGTCATGTAGAATGGGTAAAGGGATGGAAATTGGTAGTGAAGGATGTAATGAATGAAAAGGAAGCAGGGAAAAGAAGATATGAGGACATGATGGATAAGCTCCAATATCACACTTCCCAGCTGGTGGAGCGATTTGAAGAGGCATCCATTGATATTCGTATGAACCATTTCCTTCAGCTACCACCAAAGGTGACCGAGTTCTTCAATCATTTTGGGAAACTTGCCAAAGGGTTCTGGAAAAAGAAGATGAGACTCTTAACATAGTACTTTGTAGACCTCGGAGAAAGATGGAAACTATCAATGTACTTCTTTTATTTTGATCAAAGACTCATGATTTGTACCGAAATATTTATAAAGGAATGGAAGTTTTCATCAATGTCTGTCAAGCATTTTTTAGATGATATCTATCGAGGAGTGCATTCTCCCTTCAATACATCATCAACTATATTTTTACCCTAAAAACGACGTGTTTTTTGTGTAAAAATAAGAGCGTTGTTAGTACGGGTGTGGTCTATCGAGGAGTGGATTCTCCCATGGACTTGACACCAACTGCATTCAAACTAGAGGGAACCATACCACTAGATTTGATTGCAGGATGAGTTTTCTTGCTATAGGTGTATACGACAGTCTTCCTAAGAGTACTCTCGCAATCGAACAAAGGATGTTAACTTGCACATACATACATACACACACAAAAATTAGGGTTTACTAATGATATTATTGGATGCTTTACAGAGTCACATACTTTTTAGAAGCAGGGAACCATTGCGCGACCTAGGAAAGGTAACACCAATCAAACCCGAGATCACAATACCAGATCTCGGACCAGGATGGTTGCCAACGCGTCTGAGGAATGAAGAAACTCGAGCTCTGAGATAGATGAAGTGAGGGAAAGAATAAGTGAAATGACTGAAACCCAAGCAAGATTAGAAGCCATACTACAGGATATGAGGGAATCTCTCACATTGCTTAGTGTGACCAGAGATACAATTGAACCTGGTAGGCAACGGATTTCTTCCGTGGTAACAGTATCGATGTTTTCAAGCATTAGTGTAGGTCTCATTCAGGGAATACTTGGCCCCGACCAGACACATCACACGGCACCAATAACACTTACCATTGGAGAAGGATATCCCCCTTTTGAGAATGCCTATCATGAAGTCCCGGGCTACACCGAACCGACATGGGAGAAACCACATGTATCTACTCACAGTCAGTCGGCGGGAGTTCAGGTTGGTAAGGATAAGATGAGAGATGAATGGATGGAGAAAATGGAAGAACAGATAAAAGCAATGAAAGGTCCAAGTACCTACGGCCCTCTCCAGATAGAAGAACTATGTCCCGCCACAGATGTCGTGATCCCCAAGGACTTCAAGATTCCTGATTTCTCCAAATATGATGGAAGTGGGAACCCAGGATTTCACCTCATTAGTTACTCCACAAAGATGGCAATTTGGTCCAAGGATGACAAGTTCCTTATCAGCTTTTTCCACGAAAGTTTGATTGGCCTCGCCCTAGAATGGTACCTCCAATTGGACCATTCCAAGATCTCGCGGTGGACGGAATTGGCTGACTTATTCATTGACCAGTACAAATTCAACCGGGATGCAGCTCCGAGTCGTGAACAGTTAACTACAATGCAGAAAAGAAATGAGGAGCCCTTCAAGCAATATGCCCAAAAGAGGAGGAGTTTGGCTGCACAAGTCCAGCCCTCGTTGACTTTATTTGAAATGTGATCATACTTTTTAGGAACCCTTGGAGCACCTTTTATAGGGGCCATGGCTGGGACAGCCTATAAAGATTTCTCTGATTTGATCGCCGCCAGTGAAAGGATTGAATTTTTGGCAAGGGCTGGAAAGCTCCCCACGAATGATGGTGAAGGAAATGCATCCCATAAAGGATTTCAACCAAAGAAGAAGGAAGTTGAGGCAAATTATGTACAACGCCAACAGAACTTTAATCCTCAGTACCAAACACCATATAACCATAACCCACATATTCCATACCAAACACAAACCCCACTTTACCCGTTACAATCATCCTCACAAACCAACACTTACCCACAAAACCAAATCAGCAATATTCCTACCCCTCAACCATATATCCTTGCCCGCCCATCATACACCCATTACCCGTCTGCACCCCCACAAAACCGCCCAAACTATCCTCCGCCTCGCCCAAATTTCCAAAACCAAGGACGTTTCCAAAATCCAAATCTGCCACCATTCCAGAAATTGTCCATCTCTAATGCAGATTTATTCCAACAATTGTTTGACCGCCACTTGATTGCGGGAAACCATGTACGTCCTTTAGAACCACCATTTCCTGCTTGGTACAATCCAAATCAGACTTGCAAGTATCACATGGATGTCACAGGACATTCTATTGAGGATTGCGAAGCTTTTAAGACAACAGTGAGAAAGTTGATTGCTTGTGGGAAGCTAGGGTTCGAAGAAGAGGCCTGGCCTAATATTGTCAAAAATCCAATCCCAAACCATAGTGATGGAAATCGGGTGAACAATTTGGAGGTAAGAGGATCCCCAATCAGGAATGTACTGGAACTACGAGTACCAATGCAGAAGATCTTCGAAGAACTAAAGAAGGCGAGATACCACGTTGTTGCACCAATAAGAATTCCAAGAGAAGAAAGGGGGTATGCCAAAGATCTAAGGTGTGACACTAGTGCAGAAAAGGGATTCTACATCGGAGTTTACACATCGGTTTATTAGAAACCGATGTGTAAAACGAGGCGGTGGCATTTTTGAAATTAAAACCAAAGTATTACACATCGGTTTAGAGAATAACCGATGTGTAAAACGTTTCCACATCGGTTATTTCTAACCGATGTTTAAAATTAAAATAAAAAAATTTAAAGTCAGAATTTTTAACATTCAACATCGGTTCTCAATGAACCGATGTGTAAAATTGTGATTAACAACATCAGTTTCTTGATAACCGATGTATAAAATTATAAAAAAAAAAATAGAAATTAAAATTTTACTTTTACACATCGGTTTTAAATAACCGATGTATAAAATTTTAAAAAAAATGGGAATTAAAAGTTTAAGGTTTACACATCGGTTTCAGGATAACCGATGTGTATAATATGGTTAACGACATCGGTTTATGGCATAACCGATGTGTAATATTGCCAATTTTTATTCTGTTCCGCGCGCTATCCCTCCATTCTTCAGTTTCGAGTTTTTCTTGAACCCTAAAACAGAAAACACCCTTTGCTCAGTTCATTCCTCACCCTGTGCTTTACCTTTGCGTTTGGATGCTCGCCCTCACCTCGCTCTGTCCGCTTGCCGCCATTGCTTCATTCTCTGGTGAGTGCTTCCTCCATTTTACTTTGCTTCACTTTCCCTTCACCTTGCTTCATTCTCCAGTATTCACTTTGTTCAGTTTGTTGTTGTGGTTCATTCACTGATGTGTATGGGTAATGGATTTTGTTGTCTGGATGGTTATGTTTTGTTCTTTTATGAGCATCCCTGTTATGTTGTTTCGTTTTTTTTTCTACCAGCATTGCACGGTACTCATCTCCTCTGCTAACGCGCGGCCTCCGCTTCTGCCTCCGCTTCTGCTTCTGCTTCTCCCTCCCATCTCTGTCTCTCAAGGCGTGAAAGGTATTTTTCTTTTACTTTTTTGTTTATAGTTCTATCTCTGTCTCCTAATGTATGATATGGTTGTGGTGATGTGGGGTTTCTGGAAGAAAGGGATAGAGCTTCTTTTGAAGATGCTGTGAAGGTTTTGCTGCTGGGTCTTGGGGAAGATATAGATAGGGAAGGTCTTAGAAAGACACCATTTGGAGTTCCCAGGTCCTTTTTCCCTTTTTCCCTTTACTGGTTGTTCTGTCATGGCCGTGACCACCATCACGGCTAGGCCGTGATCAGTTCTGCCTGTGAGGGTCTAGTTCAGTTGGCATGTCACGGCCGTGATGGCCATCAAGGCCAGGCCGTGACAGGTTCTGCCTTGGAGGTTACATTACTGCCAAGGTATTCATTTGACCATTTAGTTAATAACGAATTAAATAACTTAATTATCCGTGATTACTAATATATATCTATGTTGTTTAGGGGATCGACAAAGGGGCACCTGGCCATGGTGATGTTTTGAAAGTTCTGGCTATACAGGTTGTCACCATGGAGGATGATGCAGCCTTGGTAACGTTGGAACATGATGCCAGCCCTGGTGAACTGTATATACCAAAGAAGGAACTTATGGAGATGGCACTCAATAAAGAAATGGCCAGTTCTGCACACATATCGTTTTGGTGCACGTAAGTACATTTTATTTATAAGTTAAGTACGTAATTAATTTTTAAATACAATGATAATTAACATGTTTTTCCAATATATTAGGTATCTGCATCGTATGTTAGTCGATCAGGGTAACCTCGCCCTTTATGGGTTCATTGACCCCATGTTCATTCAGGGTGATGTTCTCGTAGCATCAGAAGACCCGGTCACTACCATACGTGATATACTTGCCCGAGACGATCATCAATTCTATCTTGCGCCTTATCTCAATAAGTAAGTACCGGTTATTTAAGTATAACTATATATGACTTAGGCACTAACTAGCTTCGCAAATACAGTAGGCATTGGCAACTGTTGCTCTTGTACCCAAGAATGAACGTCGTGGTCTTCTTCTGCTCATTGGGAAATAAGCCGGCGAATGAACTGAAGACGATCATCGAAACGTAAGCGTTAAAATACTTTATAATCAGTAATGCAGTTGTTTTAATTATCTGAAATCTATTATATATACTTTAATTAATGTTTTTGTCATGATAGGTGATAAGCCTCTGGCTTATCTAGTTTTATGACTAGATGAACTAGGGTTTATGTGCCAATTTATTCGAGTTCACTCTCGTTTTCGCCCAAATTTGCCTTGTTTTGTTCCTAAGTTGGACTTTGACTCGTTTTGCGTCTTTTGTGTAGTTTTTAGCTTATTTTGGATAGAATTACGCTTGTGGGTGCTTTTGTTGTTTCAGGTTAAATAAGTGAAGCTTTGGGAGTCAAGGAAAGCAAAGAAATAGTGGAAATTGAAATTCTGAGACACTCGCCCCGCGAGTGTACTCTCGCCACGCGAGAGTTTGAAGACCAGCAAGACAGAGACTATCACGGCATAGTCGTGATTAAGGTCACGGCTGTGACAAATCGAGGTTTGAAGATTCGCCACGCGAGAGATAGCTCGCCCTGCGAGAGCATGAAGACTTGGAAGTCAGAGACCATCACGGCCTAGCCGTGATGAAGGTCACAGCCCGGAATTGAATACTCGCCCCGCGAAAGGTGTCTCGCCTCGCGAGTCCCTGAGGACCATGGAAGACAGAGGCAATCACGGCTTAGCCGTGATGGATATCACGGTTGTGACCGATTAGGGTTTGAAGACTCGCCCCGCGAATACAAGCTCGCCTCGCGAAAATACAAAATTTGAAGCGCGCCAATGCTTAATTTCGCGTCGCGAGAGTACGCTCGCCCCGCGAGATGGCGAGAAACTGAATCCTTATTTAAAGGCCATATCAGATCAGAATTGGGAAGTTGTTAGCCACTGTTTAGATCAGAATAGTAGTGCGAATCCTTGTTTCTGGAGCCGCGTCTCCCTTCTCTTTTCTTTTCTTCTTTTAGTTTATTATTATGGAGATTATTGCCGATTGTTTGTGCGTCGTCACGGGCATGAGGAACTAATCCCCTCGTCTAGGGGATCGATGAAGCCACCCATGGCTGTGTAGTGTTCACGTGATGTATGTTATTTCTCCCTTTCTCTCAATAAATGTTTTCCAATTCTGAATTGATTGCGTTGATCATATGCTAGCGTGATTAACTAGTTAAACGCGTTAAGGCCGACCGGCGATTCGCGTTTTAGAACTTGAATTGGGATCACTAATTGAACATTGCACGACAGTGGGTAGGAGATTAGTGCAAGCACGTAGGGAACAAGAATTAACAGAATTCGAGGATTAGGATTATGAGACTTGGTGAGTAAATAATCCAAATCGTTGAATACGTCCTATTGCGCACGGCTGTGAATTTAGGAGAAATTGGGGGTCCCGGTTGACATTGAAATTGAACCTAGGTAGGAATACATAATCACTTGGGTGCTATGCATGATTGGGTAGGTGGATTTGAAACCCTAGATATTTTAAATTTCTGAATTCAATCACCTTAGCTTTAATCGATTTCTTAATTGAATTGCAACAACTTTCTTCGCTTAACTGAACCTATCGAATTTCTCGCGAAATTAGTAGAATTGGTAACCCAATCCTTGTGTTCGACCTCGGTAGACTCTTACCGTGTTTTATTACTTGCGACGACCCGGTACACTTGCCGGAGTCACAACAAGTTTTTGGCGCCGTTGCCGGGGATTGGCACGACCAATTTTCCTAATTTTTAGAAAATTTGATTATTTGGTTAAGTTGATTTTTATTTTTATTTTTCTGTTATTTGTTATTATCTCTCTACTTCTTTGATTCCACTTGGTCTTGCCGTATTTTTGTATGCGAGGTACCCTTCTACAAGAGGACTTGCTATTTGATTCCGAGATCACCAGGACCGAGAGGCAATTAAGAAAAGAGGCCATAGAAAGGAAGAGGTTGGAAGCAATTAAAATAGAGGGCATGGCTGAAGAAAATCCTCCTCCTCCTCCTCCTCCTCGTTACAAGCCTCTCTTTGAGTACGATCTACCAAGCTTGGTAGATTGTGACTCTTCTATTGTAAGGGGCAACCTGAACACAGACTCTTTCAGAGTGGAAGCCTGTGTCACATACCAGATCCGGGAGAATCAGTTTGATGGGAGTGGCAAACAGGACCCGCATAGACATATCACTCGCTTCCTGGAAGCTTGTGACTTGCAGAAGACCAGGGGAGTCTCTCAGGATGAGTTTCGCTTGCGGCTTTTCCCTCTTTCTCTTAGGGATGTCGCTCGCGATTGGGTTGACAGTTTGGATAGGAACAGCATCAGAACTTGGGAGCAAATGGCACAGAAGTTCCTAACCAAATACTTTCCTCCTCAGAAGGCGGCACAAGCAAGAATAGCCGTCACTTCATTCAGGCAAACGGAGGATGAAACATATAATGAAGCTTGGGAGAGGTACAATGGTTTGTTGAGAAGATGTCCCTCTGCATTCTTTGACCCCGTTTCCAAAGTACAGCACTTCTTTAATGGGTTGAGGGGACGCTATCAGATGAACTGTGATGCCGCAGCTGGCGGTTCTTTTGTATATTTATCGGCTGAGGATGGATGGGCACTGTTAGAGAAGATGTCATATAATGATTACAACCGTGGTAGGGAGACCTCGAGTGGAATCAGTTCTGGGACAATGGAAGCCATTTTAGAGCAAAACAGACTTTTGAAGATGCAGAATGAGGCTTTGTCCGGGAACAAGAGGGTTAATGCTATACACGAGGGAACGCCTCCGGGTTGTGCAAATTGTAATGGAGATCATGACACTCAGATTTGCCCGCTAAATTTCTCTCAGGAACATGTGGACTCATGCCACAACTTCTATGACACTGCCCCAGAACAATTATCAGAGGAACAATCAGAATCAGAATAGGGGCTACATGAGAAGAGACCATCCGGGATTTGCTTGGAGTGAAGTTAATGGTGGTCTAGCCGGTCAACAACACCCTCAACAGAATTGGCAACAACCTCAACGAGGGTCTACGACCAGGACATTGGAATTCAGAACAAGCAATACTCAGTGAGCTCCTCAGGGGCCTAATCGATTCTGGCCCGACGAGATAGTGGAAGACAACCTTGGGAGATGGCTTTTGAGAAGTTGTCAACCTTTACAGGCACATCTTTTGAGAAGATGAATACAGCAATGGAGAAGTTGTCAATCGACACAAATACTGCCATTAACAAGTTGGCGACTCATACGAGTTCAGCAATTGAGAACCTTGAGACACAAATAGCGCAGCTCATGAAGCAACTTAATGAGCGTCTTCAGGCACTCTCCCGGGTAGTACCGAGAACAACCCCAAGGGACAATGCAACGTCATATCTACTAGAAGCGGAAGGGTGTTGGAACCTAGCAGGGTACCACTAGTTCTCGGGATGACAAGGGCCGGAACAACTACCGAGTTGAGGAAGAACAACTTGAGAAGAAAGAAGGGTTGGCAAGTGACAAGGGACCGGAGCAAGGGGGAAGGCTGAAACTTGTGGATGAAGAGTTCCGAAGGAAGAAGTGGGTTGAACCCCAAGACCTCCCTCCTTACATGAAGGTACCGTATCCTGAACGATTGAAGAAGCCTCAACAGGATAAGCAATTCAATAAGTTCCTTGATGTCTTCCGAAAACTCCAGATTAACATTCCATTTGCAGAAGCCTTGGAACAAATGACATCATATGCTCGGTTTATGAAGGAACTTCTCACTAAGAAGCGGAGGATTGTGGATGAAGAAACGGTTGCTTTGACCGAGGAGTGTAGTGCCATTCTTCAACGGAAGCGCCTCCGAAGTTGAAGGATCCCGGTTCCTTCTCGATACCATGCACCATTGGGGGAATGACCTTCGGAAAGGCATTATGTGATCTAGGGGCAAGCATCAACTTGATGCCCCTCTCGATGATGAAGAGGCTAGGGATCAAGGAAGTAAAGGATACGCGAATGTCACTCCAACTGGCTGATCGTTCTATCAAATATCCCTATGGAGTAGTTGAAGACTTGCTCGTGAAAGTTGACAAGTTCATATTCCCAGTGGACTTTGTGGTGCTCGATATGGATGAAGACGCTGAGATCCCTCTTATATTGGGTAGGCCCTTCTTGGCCACCGGGGGTGCCTTGATAGATGTGCGAAAGGGAAACTCACTTTAAGGGTGAATGATGATGAGGTGGTCTTCAATGTCTTTGAAGCGATTAAGCACCCGGAAGAGAAGTCAGCTGTGTATCGAGTGGATGTGGTGGACCCAACTGAAAAGGTAAAGGCAACTCGAGAAAACCATGATCCTTCACTTGCAACTGAGATCGGTAGAATCTCATGAGGAAGACAGTGAGGAAAAAGGCCCTTCGGGGGATGAAGTCTACATTGAGTGGCTACGAGACATGGAACCCATACCGAGTCTCCCAAGGGAAGAATGTGCAAGGAAAGAACTCAGCAGCAAGGGAATGAAAAAGAAGGGTAAAGCAACAAGGTTGAAAGGTAGTACAACCGTGGTGGTCAAGAAAGACAACAAGTTGATCCCAAAAAAGACCATCGCGGAGTGGAGAGTGCGTGCAGATTATAGAAGAATGCTGGACTTAAATGGGCTGTCCGGGAACAGCTTGCGAATATATAAAAGTGCACAAACCTACAAAGAACAGGCCAAGGAATGGCATGGCCAGCAGGATCTTCCTCCGGATTAACCCTCTGGGGTGACTTGAGTCAGGCTCGGGACGTTAAACAAGCGCTACTTGGGAGGCAACCCAAGCTAGGTATCTCTCTTTTCCTAACTTTTGTTTGGTTTTTGATTTTCGTTTTGTTTTTGTTGTCACTCTTGAATAATTTGAGAAGATCAAGAGTTGTTGTATGAATGTCGTGTCGGCAAGCTTGTTGGTTTCTAATTAAATTGAGCACAGATTGCATGAATTATTTTGATGATTTCCCCCTAAGTTTTGGAATTAGAAGAATTTATCCCCACTTAAAAATTGAAAACTGAACTTTGAGAACTTTGTTGTGATTACTTGATTTATGATAAATTTGGGGTGAGGGGGTGCACACACTAGGAATCGTATCTCGGTCAAACAATTTGCAAAATGTCCAGGTGAGGAATTTGAGCCTCCAACTCTGTTTTTGAATGTGTGAATCACTGTTAAGTTGCACTTTCCCGAATTTGCTTGAATCTCGATATGGTTTGCATGTTTATGTGTTGCATCAAATGATTTAGGCAATTTTCTTTGAATAACTACTTGGCCTGAAAAGAACCATCCCTAATGCATGTTCCCTAGTTAGCCAAATTGAGCCCAATTGACCTATTGTTTCTTGATGACCCTATATTACGAGCCAAAATCTGAAAAACCATGTTAACCCGATCTTAGGATTAGGAGAGCATGGAAGTGAGCAAGAGAATGGTTGTGAGAAACTAAGTTTGGGGTGGCTACAAGGTGATGTGTCATATTGGGGGTGAGAAAAAGAAAATAAAGGTTGAAACCCAAGGCGGAAAAAAAAAAAAAAAGAAGAAAAATAAATTGCCAAAAGAAAAGGGGCAATTCAAGAGATTAGCAAGGAAAAAGGTTGTAGTCACCCGAGACAAAAAGAAAAATGAAAAAGGAATTTGAGTGGAAAAAGTGTCAAAATGCTCATGCTCTCTTAGTTCCTAGGGACTTAAGCCTAAATATCCTTCATTATCCTACCCTGAGCCAGGCCCCATTACAACCTTTAAAAGACCTTCTGATGTTGCATATATGTTTTCGTGGGGACCATTTTTGAGATGAAAATCAATTTCATGGGAAGTGCTCTTGATAAGTGAAATTGAGTGAAAAAGTTGAAAGCCTAGACGAATTTGAGCGAATGAGTGAAATTTTACATACCCTTGTGAGGAAGGCAGTTGTTTGAAATTGGTGATCTTCTTTTTGTGTGTGACTCTGAACCTCAACTTAGATTAATGATGGCATGAATGATAACTTCTCAATTGTTTAAAGTAGATGAATGTGGGGATTACATTGATGAAAAAAGGGGGGGAATCAAAGAAGAAAATCTGTTTTGTAAAGTCGCATGAAATTTGTGCGAAATCGATTGAATCCCTTAAGCTTGCCAAGTCTTGAGTCGTTTTTGAGTTTTAAGCTTGCTTGGGGACAAGCAAGGTTTAAGTTTGGGGTATTTTGATAAGCCTCTGGCTTATCTAGTTTTATGACTAGATGAACTAGGGTTTATGTGCCAATTTATTCGAGTTCATTCTCGTTTTCGCCCAAATTTGCCTTGTTTTGTTCCTAAGTTGGACTTTGACTCGTTTTGCGTCTTTTGTGTAGTTTTTAGCTTATTTTGGATAGAATTACGCTTGTGGGTGCTTTTGTTGTTTCAGGTTAAATAAGTGAAGCTCTGGGAGTCAAGGAAAGCAAAGAAATAGTGGAAATTGAAATTCTGAGACACTCGCCCCGCGAGTGTACTCTCGCCACGCGAGAGTCTGAAGACCAGCAAGACAGAGACTATCACGGCATAGTCGTGATTAAGGTCACGGCTGTGACAAATCGAGGTTTGAAGATTCGCCACGCGAGAGATAGCTCGCCCTGCGAGAGCATGAAGACTTGGAAGTCAGAGACCATCACGGCCTAGCCGTGATGAAGGTCACAGCCCGGAATTGAATACTCGCCCTGCGAAAGGTGTCTCGCTTCGCGAGTCCCCGAGGACCATGGAAGACAGAGGCAATCACGGCTTAGCCATGATGGATATCACGGTTGTGACAGATTAGGGTTTGAAGACTCGCCCCGCGAATACAAGCTCGCCTCGCGAAAATACAAAATTTGAAGCGCGCCAATGCTTAATTTCGCGTCGCGAGAGTACGCTCGCCCCGCGAGATGGCGAGAAACTGAATCCTTATTTAAAGGCCATATCAGATCAGAATTGGGAAGTTGTTAGCCACTGTTTAGATCAGAATAGTAGTGCGAATCCTTGTTTCTGGAGCTGCGTCTCCCTTCTCTTTTCATTTCTTCTTTTAGTTTATTATTATGGAGATTATTGCCGATTGTTTGTGCGTCGTCACGGGCATGAGGAACTAATCCCCTCGTCTAGGGGATCGATGAAGCCACCCATGACTGTGTAGTGTTCACGTGATGTATGTTATTTCTCCCTTTCTCTCAATAAATGTTTTCCAATTCTGAATTGATTGCGTTGATCATATGCTAGCGTGATTAACTAGTTAAACGCGTTAAGGCCGACCGGCGATTCGCGTTTTAGAACTTGAATTGGGATCACTAATTGAACATTGCACGACAGTGGGTAGGAGATTAGTGCAACCACGTAGGGAACAAGAATTAACAGAATTCGAGGATTAGGATTATGAGACTTGGTGAGTAAATAATCCAAATCGTTGAATACGTCCTATTGCGCACGACTGTGAATTTAGGAGAAATTGGGGGTCCCGGTTGACATTGAAATTGAACCTAGGTAGGAATACATAATCACTTGGGTGCTATGCATGATTGGGTAGGTGGATTTGAAACCCTAGATATTTTAAATTTCTGAATTCAATCACCTTAGCTTTAATCGATTTCTTAATTGAATTGCAACAACTTTCTTCGCTTAACTGAACCTATCGAATTTCTCGCGAAATTAGTAGAATTGGTAACCCAATCCTTGTGTTCGACCTCGGTAGACTCTTACCGTGTTTTATTACTTGCGACGACCCGGTACACTTGCCGGAGTCACAACAATAGGTCTATTAATGCATCCCACATGTTGCGTGGTGAAAGGCGTACTCGGGCTATCAGATGGATTATTCCCAGCATAAGATATTTATTAATTCAAATGCATCAAATGCAGTGGGTACAATAATTGATTTCTATTTTATTTAATTCCTCATATTCTAATTGGGTTTCATTTGTACGTAGTCACGTATACAACGTGGGTCATGGGAATGTGGCTACTATGTGATGCAGTGGATGTTGGAAATTATCTCCTCCGGGATCACTGAAAGATGGAGTGAGGTAAATGTTAATTGACACAATTAGAAGTAATAGTATAGATTCGTTATATGTTTTATGTTAGTTTATTACTTAAAAGATATAATCTTTTGTCTAATTAAACTTGCAGATATTCAACAATCCAACTCCATTGTCTCATTCTGACATCAACATCATAAAGAGGCGTTGGGTAACTTTCTTTCTTGAAGTGTACCACCCATAGTTTGTATATATGTAGTTAGTTTAAAAACTTATCATATACTAGCTATAGTGTACCTTTGACTGATGATATGTATTAGTGCTCAGGTCTGGTTCAATTCTTCTTCTCTCGTGTTTTGATGTAGCCTTGATAAAGTGTTGTTTTCATTCATTCGAAATTAATTAGGCCTTGATGCCCTCTGTTTTCAGATTCTGTGCTCACTAGTCATTTGATGAAATGTCAGTATTTTTAACCATATGTGTAAGAGCTGATTGTCTGTGCTAAGAAAATTGAATGAAGTATGTTTTGCTTTTGAATGATTGTGTCAAAACTGGTTTGGTGTTACATTGTTGTTTCTTGTTTGATCGAGATACTGCTGGTTTGTTTATTGATCTGCACATCGAAAACAGGGGAAAGGAATGATTGAAATGTAAATAACAGATTAAAAAAAAATGAGATTTTACACATCGGTTCTCAATAACCGATGTGTAAATTTAACTTTCTACATCGGTTTTCCCAAGAACCGATGTGTAAATTTCACTTTACACATCGGTTCTATATAAAACCGATGTAGAAAGTCAAATTTACACATCGATTTTCAGTAAAACCGATGTAGAAAGTTAAATTTACAACTGCTTATCAATTGATAAATTAATTTTCCACATCGGTTAATATAAAACCGATGTTTAAAATATACTTTACACATCGGTTTTTTAACCGATGTGTAAAGTGGCAATAAACCACATCGGTCGTTTCCACATCAGTTTTAAAACCGATGTGGAAAGCCAAAAATAACCGACGTGGAATCCCTTTTCTGCACTAGTGTGACTATCATCATGGGCAAGTGGGGCATGACATCGAAACTTGTTGGGGTTTCAAAGTCCGGGTTCAGGGATTACTCACCCTGGGGGTAATTCAAGCTAGACGGGGTGCTGCCGAGGAAATCAATGTAGTTGAAAAAGTTGTACTCTAAGTACCACCTATGAACAAAGCATCTGCCCCAACCCCGGAAAGAGTCATTTTAACGGTGAAGAAGCCAACTCCTTTTGCTTATGTTGATACACATGTTGTACCATGGAATTATGAACAGAAGGTTGAACTAGCTGGAGCTGAGGGAGAGACCTTGAAGGCCCAAGTTACTAATATTGTGAGAGTTGGAGGCATTACAAGGAGAAGGCGATGCTACAGCCCTGTCGAAGAAGAAATAATGAAGGAATCCAAAGAAAAGGAGACCATGGATGAAGGAAAGGGAAAAGAAGAGGAATAGTTTCTGAAGATCATGAAGCAAAGTGAATATGATGTGGTAGAACAGTTAAAGAAAACTCAGGCAAGGATATCTCTTTTATCGCTTGTCTTGACATCAGAGTCGCATTGTAAGGCATTATTGAAGGTGTTGAATGAAGCGTATGTCAAGCTTGACGTCACTCCAGAGAATGTGGTAAATATGGTAGACCCAATAAGGCATGTCAATATGATTACTTTCTCAAAAGATGAAGTGGCTTCGAAATCCCGCAGTAGCACCAAAGCCTTACACATTACCCTAAAGTGTAAAGGGTTTGTGATTACAAAGGTGTTGGTAGATGGTGGTTCGACATTGAATGTGGTTCCAATGTCCACTCTAGAGCAACGAAACATAAGCATGGAGGATCCGACACCACAAGAAATGATTGTACGAGCCTTTGATGGGACAACAAGAGGAATCTTAGGGGAGATAATCTGCCCCTTGAAATAGGGCCTAGTTGTTTTTCTGTCCTTTTTCAAGTCATGGGGATCTAACTAGCTTATACCATGCTTCTGGGAAGGCCTTGGATTCATGAAGCAGGAGTTGTTCCATCGACTTTGCATCAGTGTTTAAAGTATATTCAAAACGGATCTGTGATTACCGTCCATGGTGAAGAGGAAATTATGCTAACAATGCCCACCGCAATACCTTATGTAGAAAGTACAGAGCAAGTGGAAGATGATTCACTGCGTAGTTTTGAGGTATTGAAGCCAGAGAACAAGGAAAGGGAGCCGCCAATGAAGAATGTGAATGAAGTTGCAATCCGCATCATGGAAAAGAATGGGTATCAAAGAGGAAAAGGCTTAGGGCCTAAGCTACAAGGGGTCTCTCAACCAATTGAAGCAGCTATGAGAAAAGGAAGGCATGGATTGAGGTATCAACCCTACTTAGCAGAAAAGATGAAGTTTATGACTCTCAAGGACAAGAAAGAAGGAGATGGTGAAAGGAAGCATGTTCCCTTTCTGACAGAGATTTTCCCAGTAGCTGCTGAAGTTATCAGTCCTGAAAAGTCGTTCTCCCCTCACTTCACTATCAGCACACTTGAAGAGGAGCTGGACGAGAACCATGTCATCTATCCCCTTTCTAGCAATGAAGTCCTCAATAACTGGCGATCTGAACCATTTGTTTATGTTATTTCTATGAACTAATTATCTTATTGTATTAATTACGAACCGATGTTTACTTTGTTTGAGACATGAAAGAGAATGTAGCACTTTGCCTGGTGTTTTCCTTTTGGTTCCATCGTTTCTTTTCTCTCTCTTTCATTTCTTTACTTTGTTTAATCTTTTCTTTCATAAATAAGACTCTTGCCTATACTTATCCTATTCCCGACTTTTTCTTCCAGGAATAATTCTTCCACTAAAGATTTACCTCAGGAAAGGAACTTTGAAGCTCATTTATTGATTCCCTCACGGCCATTGATGAATACAACCTTGAATCCGATGAGGAAGAAGAAGACATTGAAGATTTCATGAAGATGGTGAAAAGGTCAGAAGGGGGATTAGCTCAAATGATGAGGTTG
Source organism: Sophora flavescens (assembly GCA_030762895.1). NCBI lineage: Eukaryota > Viridiplantae > Streptophyta > Magnoliopsida > Fabales > Fabaceae > Sophora > Sophora flavescens. Next base: position 27,525,093 of record CM061062.1, on the reverse strand, counting down.
CAGAAGTGATCAATATGGGAACCGAAAAAGACAAAAAGGAATTGAAAATAGTGGATAACCCAGAGCGTGAAGAAATGGTTGCACTATTCAAAGAGTATCTGGATGTTTTTGCATGGTCCTATAGAGATATGCCAGGTCTAGATCCTGAGATAGCATCACATAAAATTCCCTTATACCCAGATGCGGTTCCAAAGAAGCAAAAATTAAGGAGGATGCATCCTGAGATGTCACTGAAGATCAAGGAAGAAGTGACCAAGCAGTTAGAGACTGGCTTTCTGGAAGTAGTTAGACACCCAGAATGGGTAGCTAATATTGTTCCAGTACCAAAGAATGATGGAAGGGTCAGAATGTGCATGGACTACCGAGATCTGAATAAAGCCAGTCCAAAGGATGATTTCCTGCTACCTCATCTTGATGTCCTTGTAGACAGTACAGTCAGAAGTCATAGGTTTTCTTTCATGGATGGCTATTCTGGGTACAATCAGATCCTCATGGATGAGGATGATAAAGAAAATACAACTTTTATTACTCATTGGGGGACTTTTTGTTACAAAGTGATGCCTTTTGGGTTGAAGAATGCTGGGCCCACTTACCAACGTGCTATGGTTGCATTGTTCCATGATATGATGCATAAGGAGGTAGAAGTATATGTTGATGATATAGTGGCTAAGTCCAAGGAAGAAGAAAGCCATGTAGCAGTTTTCCGAAAGTTGTTCGAGCGGCTAAGGAAGTACAAGCTGTGGCTCAACCCTGCAAAATGTACTTTTGGTGCATCCGCAGGGAATTTACTTGGCTTTGTTGTCAGTAGGGAAGGAATAAAGGTGGACCCGAACAAGGTAAAAGAAATATGTGATATGCCAGCACCTAATAACAAATGGGAAGTAAGGGGTTTTCTTGGAAGGTTGAACTATATCGCGTGCTTCATTGCAAATTTGACTAGCACATGCGAGCCAATCTTCAAACTCCTCAGGAAGAATAATCCAGGAAGATGGGATGATGACTGTCAAGAAGCCTCTGATAAGATAAAGACATATTTACTGAATCCCCCGGTGTTGGTACCACCTACCCAAGGTCGTCCGCTGTTACTCTATCTCACTATATTGCCAACCTCAATAGGGACAATGCTAGGACAACATGATGAATCTTGCAGGAAGGAGCGAGCGATTTACTATCTGAGTAAGAAGTTTAACGCCTGTGAAGCTCGTTATATGGCAATCAAGAAGACTTGTTGTGCGCTTGTGTGGACCTCCAGAAGATTCAGACAGTACATGTTATATCACACCACTTGGCTAATTTCTCGAATGGATCCTTTGAAGTATATCTTCGAAAGTCCTCATATCTCCTTAAGAGTTTTGAAGTGGCAAGTGATATTGTCAGAATTTGACGTCAAATATGTGACTCAAAAGTCCATCAAAGGAGGTGCGATTGCTGACCATTTAGCAGAGAATCCTCTTGAGGATGGATGGCCTGTCAATTCCAAGTTCCCAGACGGAAAGATAATGTCCCTCGAGGAAGATGAAGGACAGGAAGATGTGTGGAAAATGTATTTTGATGGAGCAATCAATATGCATGTCAATGGTATAGGAGCAGTGGTTATCTCACCGAACGAGAAGCAGTACCCGATGGCCGTAAAACTAAAATTTGAATGTACGAATAATATTGCAGAATACGAGGCATGTGCTGGCGGATTACAAATAGCACTTGAACTTGGTATAAAGCAGTTGAAAGTCTTTGGGGATTCAGATCTAATCATTTACCAAGTCAATGGTGAATGGCAAACCAAAGACTCCAAGTTGATTCCGTATCAGAAATACTTGACTTAGTTGATTGCAAAGTTCGACGAGATTACTTTCTCGCATTTAACTCGAGACAAGAATCAATTTGCTGATGCTTTAGTCACACTAGCTGCCATGACCAAGCTGGATATCCATACCAATGTCCAACCCATCCAAGTTAGAGTGCAAGATGAACCGGCATACTGTACCCATGTGGAAGGAGAACCTGATGGTAAGCCTTGGTATCATGATATCAAGCAATATATTCAGAACAAGGAATACCCGGCAAAAGCGAGCGAAGCAAATGGAAAGAACATCCGAAGACTGGCCATGGCCTTTTTCTTAAGCAAGGAAGTCCTATATAAAAGATGATATGATGATACCCTACTCAGATGTGTGGATTCTCATGAAGCTAAATTGATCATGATTGAAGTTCATGAAGGAATCTATGGGACTCATGCCAATGGTCACATGATGGCTAGGAAAATCTTGAGAAGTGGTTATTATTGGTCTACTATGGAGTCAAATTGTATAGAGCATGTTCGTAAATGCCAAAAATGTCAGAAGTATGAAGACCGGGTTAATGCACCTCCATTTCCACTGCACAATTTAGCATCCTCGTGGCCTTTTTCGATGTGGGGAATAGATGTCATCGGTCCCACTAATCCCAAGGCATCCAATGATCATCGTTTCATTTTGGCGACGATAGACTATTTCACTAAATGGGTAGAAGCTGCTTCATATGCCAGCATAACTCAAAAGGTGTTTCTCAAGTTCCTCAAGAATGACATCGTCTGATAATCACAGATAATGCTGCTAATCTTAATGGTGCTGAGATTCAAAAGTTTTGCGATGGTTTCAAAATCAAACACCACAATTCAGCCCCTTATAGACCTCAAATGAATGGTGCAGTTGAAGCAGCGAACGAAAATATTAAGAAGATCATTGTCAAGATGGTTGTAAATTATAAAGACTGGCATGAAATGTTGCCATATGCTCTACATGCTTGTCGGACTAACATACGATCAAGCACTGGGGCAACCCCTTTCTCTTTGGTGTATGGGATGGAGGCTGTCTCACCTATCGAAGTAGAACTCCCTTCGCTAAGAGTCTTGATGGAAGCAGAATTAGGAGAATCTGAGTGGGTGAAAACTCGATATGAGCAGTTGAACATGATAGAAGAGAAAAAATTGGAAGCTATCTGTCACGGGCAATTGTATCAAAGCAGAATGGCAAGAGCTTTCAATAAAAAGGTTCGTCCTGGAGAATTTTGTACGGGAGACCTGGTTTTAAAGAAAATCTTCCCTAATTAGGAGGATGCCCGAGGAAAATAGACACCGAATTATGAAGGTCCTTATATTGTCAAACAAGCATTCTTAGTAGGATCTTTGATTCTGCAAAACATGGATGGGGAAGAGTTACCAAGGCCGGTAAACTCTGATGCTGTGAAAAAGTTCTACGCTTGAGGGCCCGCTAGGTTGAAAACCCAAAAGGGCAACCTAGGCAAAAGTTAGGGCAAAGAAAACAAAAGAAAAGAAAAGGTCCGCTAGGTTGAAAACCCGAAAGGGCAACCTAGGCAAAAGTTAGGGTAAAAAACCTTAGGCTGAAAACCTGCAAAGGCAGCCTAGGAGGAGGATATGGTCCAACATTTCTGCAAGCACTCACCACACTGGGGCAATTTTATCCGACAGAGTATACTGGGGCAAAATTGTTAAAGAATGATTGGAGAACGTGTGTTTGAAGAATCAGAAACATAAACCAAGATCTGTGTCATCAAAAGGCTGAGGGGAATCAAATAAATGAAAATCAAAGGACCAACACTAGGGAAAATTTTATGTGATTCTCGTAATTTTCTTTGCTTATCTTTGCCTTTAATCTTTATGATCCCTTTGTAATTTTGTTCTCATTTTCTCTTAACAAACTAAATTCTCGTATTAAGGCGAAAGGCTTTTCCTTCACACTCCCCTGTCTTGTTCACTCTCATCATGGTCATGTCTCAATAAAAGTTTATATAAGTTTAATGGTATGATTTGATAATTCTAATGGTAGCAACAATGAATGGTTTGAGCTAAAAGGACTCAATATTTCAAATACAATGGAAGAGATAGCATGCACTGGACGACAAAAGAATGATGCAAATAGGATTGAGAGAATAAACATAACATCCACCTCATATGATTCAGATTCTTAGGTGACCAATGTTATTAAAAGAATGAGTGATGCCTCGGCTTAGAGTGGTCGTTGAACAAGGGTTTGGTTGGTGGAAGTTTTTCCATAGAGCATTTGGCTCCGCTGTCTTCAAAGGGAAAGGATTCTCATTAGTTTAATGCATTTTTATTCGAGCTCCGAGGCTCACTGCAATTTTATTTTCGAGCTCTGAGGCTCATTGTATTTTTATTTTCGAGCTCTGAGGCTCACTGCAACTCACTGCATTTTTATTCTTGAGCTCTGAGGCTCACTGCAATTTTATTTTCGAGCTCTGAGGCTCGCTGCATATTTATTTTCCTGTTGGACGAGGAGGTTCCGTCCACAGCATTCTTTTTTTTTTTTTGAGCTCTGAGGCTCACTGCAATCTTATTTTTGAGCCCTGAGGCTCGCTGCATATTTACTTTCCTGTTGGACGAGGAGGTTCCGTCCACAGCAATTTTATTTTTGAGCTCTGAGGCTCGCTGCAATTTTATTTTCGAGCTCTAAGGCTCACTGCATTTTATCTTCGAGCTCTGAGGCTCACTGCAATTTTATTTTCGAGCCCTAAGGCTCACTACAATTTTATTTTCGAGCTCTAAGGCTCACTGCAATTTTACATTGCACTTGCTGTTGGACGATGAGGTCCAGTCCAGTCCATTGCATTTTCTGTTGGACGGGGAGGTCCCGTCCATTACATTGCACTTGCTGTTGGATGACGAGGTCCAGTCCAATCCATTGCATGTGCTGTTGGACGGGGAGGTCCCGTCCATTCCATTGCCATTGCTGTTGGACGGGAGGTACCGTCCATTGCATTTGCTGTTGGACGGTGAGGTTCAGTCCAGTCCATTCCATTGCATTTTTAACTTGCTGTTGGACAAGTAGGTCTTCCATTGCATTTTTAGTTTTCTGTTGGACGAGGAGGTTCCGTCCATTGCATATCTAATTTTCTGTTGGACGAGGAGGTTCCGTCCATTGCATGTCTAAACTTCTGTGGGACAAGGAGGTCCGTCCAGTGCATACCTAATTTTACATATCTAAGTTTCTGTTGGACGAAGAGGTTTCGTCCACTGCAATTTTATTTTCAGGCTGGAGGCTAAAGAATAAAGAAAGAAGAAGAAGAAGATAATGAAGAAAGGACGAATAAAAGAAGGAGAAAAGGATAATCAGCGTAAAGAAGAAAGGAGATGGAGTTACTTCTCCTAACCCTAAAAAACCCTATTTTACGTATTAGACAAGACCTTTTTTCCTCCTCCCACTCTCCAAACGCCTCTACGCCTCCTCTATCCATTGGTTCTTCTTCTTCCTCATCTCCTCCCTCATTTTAACCTCGCAGCCCCACTCCTAATCCTAAAAACCCATCTTACATATTAGACAAAACCCTCACCTTCTTCTCTCTTGAAACACGCAACCTTCACATCAAATCACCTCATTTCCGCTGCTCGCGCCGCCCCCATCTGGTCACACTCTATTTCTGCTCAGAACCACCCAAGCCCCGGATTTCGTGAAGACCAACCTTGAAGCCGCTGGGTAAGAAGAAGCATGAAGCCATCTCCTCCATCTATAAAAAGGGGGGAAATAAAAATCAAAGGGGAGGGCAGGAATATACGACAGAGGAGGGATGGAGAGAGAATTTTTATCTGATATTTTCTTTGTGAAGAAAAGAGATTAGGGATTTGAGTTTTTTTTCTGTCATTAGAGTGGTTCTAAATTTTCAGAAGAAGGGAGGGTTAAAAGAGTCAATGAAATTGAAATGTAAGGGTTTTGATCTTGAAATCTTACCACTGGGAGAGGTAAAATTATTTATTTTACATAAAAATATAAGATGATCACTTAATTAAAACAATCTTATTTCTTGGGTTGCCCTATGACAAGTGTCATGTTCAACCCTTTAGATTTTGAGGTTGCCTTGTGGATTTACGTGCCATGTTCAACCTCATTTAGGTTTAATAAAAAATTTCACAACTAAAGATGTTTTTAAAAAAAAAAACGATTTTTGGGGTAAAACTAATATTTTCAAAGTTATTAATAATTTACACAACTAATTTTGGGTAACCATTTTTATGGATGTTCTAGGATGTCGTGGGGTTAAGTCTCCATGCCTTCCCTAGACGTAATCGACTCCCGAACCCAAAGCTTTTTCTTAAAGGGTTTTCCAACTTTCCCGAAATTAAATAAAGTTGGTGGCGACTCCATTTTTTTTTCTCTAAAAGGAAAAGCAGGTTTTTCTTTGCGGTCGCGACACCTGGTAATTATATAATGCATTTCAATTAATTAAACTTAATGATTAAATATCTTAACAATTATTTATGAATATATATGCAGAAGAACGAGATGGCGAGGGATCCCACTACATTTGAGGTGCTAAATAAGAAGAAAAAGACCAAGATTAGGGAGTGGGTCGGGAACGCGGGCAAGATTGTTGTAAGTTAAATTTTATCATTACATTAATTAATTATACTTAATTATATATTCCTCAGGATGCTAACTTATTTTGGCTTATAATGCAGGGTGAGTTCACCCGCCACCTAGATGACTCCATTAGTCAGGGGCAGGAACCTTCTGCTGCCTCTGACAATGCCCTTTTCTTGGAGGTGGTTGGTGGCAGGAACAAGAAGGGCCATGTATATGGTTTGCGAGCCATGGGAGATGAGTATGTGGCCTCTGCCACACCATCTTCTCAATCATGCCATGGCCCTACACCGGACGTCAGAGGGGTCATCACCGACCTCAACGCTGGAGAGGGAGAATCATCTGCTGTGCCATAACTTGGGCTTCAGACTCGGCGGATCTGGTAGCGCCCTTGAGGACGCTGCTGCTTTGGGTACCCATGCTCATGGACTTACTGCTCCCGATGACCCATCTGTTCCCGAGCCTCGGCCGGAGACATGATGCGGATGATCATGAGACTGATGATCATTGGTCCCCTGGTCCCACTCAGTTGACATGTACCTTTTACTTACATTGACACATTTTGTAATTATTAAATTTTGACGGTGTTTATTATTATTTTTTATTTATCTGTTTTTCTATATTTTTATTTATTTTTAATTACAGGGTTTTTTTTAAAACAGCAAATTAACCAAAAAAAATAAAAAAAAAATTATATTTAGCTACCGAATTAATTCGGTCACTGTATAATGAGACCAAGTATAACTTTTAAAAAATAAAAAAAAAATTAACTATTCGGTCACTAAAGGTATCAGAAAAACCAATTTGGTACCAAAGTATAGCGGTCGTTAAATTTGACTTAGTGACAACCATTTTTCGGTCGCTAATTAGCGACCGCCTAGTAATTCGATCGCTAAACATTTAGCGACCACTGTTTTAGTAACCGCCTTAGCTCCGTCACTATTCCGGTCACTAACTGTTTTAGCGACCGAATTGTACTGTTTAGCGACCGCGTATTTCGGTCGCTAAACAATTAATTTCTTGTAGTATTTGTACATAATAGAAAAATTGACTAATATTATCTTCAATGGTGCAACTCATTAGAGTTATTTAATAGCCATGCCCGACCTTAAGATGAGGCTCCTAAAGCAATGGCTTTCGATCTCACCAAAAAAACACATACCTTAAATATGTTAATGTTATATAATTTGACTGCACCAAAGAAGCCAAAAATTTTGGTACTTGTGCTCCAAATTTATTGACTACACTCAATAATCAAATCAATTTTACTACACTGATATAATTTTTACGTTTGAAATGCAGGATATATAAAGTGATTTGTTATATAACTACATCGAATGACCTCATCTTAGAGTCACCTTAAACCTATATAAGGGTTGGGTCGATCATGTTAATAGCATGTTTGGAACCATTTCCAAATACTTCATAATCACTTTTAAAAGGGTGACACTACTCATATTATTAGCTTCTCTCAAAAGCTCTTGAATCCTTTTAACCTTATCTTTTCAAACACACGCCGACTCATCTTTTAATGGGTTCTACCGTATCATGTCATAACTTCTTACTTTAAACACCTCTTTGACTTTATCCACAATTTTAAAAAGGTATAATATTTGTATAACCAATGACTTACAACGGAATGACTGAATGCTATGTCACTAATGCTCGAATGACACTACCAATAGGTTTTTATTTCTTAGCCAACTTTCTTTGGAGTTGCTTTATGGATCAGTAGAGTGGTGGAGTCTGGACCACTCATTCTACAACTATGTGGACCGATCAATAATCAATCTCTGCAAACGACAAAATCCTAAAGGTTAATTAGCAGGTAGGCAAAATCAAACTACATTCTTCATTGCATCCATAGTTGTTTGTAACTTGTGTGGCTACGAGGTTGAGTCGTTGACACTAAATTTCTCATCCGTAAATTGTGGTAAAGTTTATGGTAACCATCCACTAAAATGATGCAGTGTATATCATCCAAGTGACACAATTTGAACCATTTATATTATCATTTGGGTTAATTAGATTTTGACCATATGACCTAATTGAAAAATCAATCAGCCCCAGATGACAATATGATTGTTTCAAATTGTGTCATTTGGATGGTACAGCAGTGCACCACTTTTGATAGGCGGAGCACGTTAGACAATACCCCATTATTAATAGCCTTTCATTTTGTCCAGTACAAAAATTATTTAGCACCTCTCCACTCATCACACACACACACAGTTACAATCAAAGGAAGAGAAGTGTTCATTATAATCTGAGAAATGGATAAGAAGAGCAAAGGTAGCAGAGCACACTGTCTGGTCTTGCCATATCCAGCACAAGGTCACATAAATCCCATGCTTCAGTTCGCAAAGCTTTTGGAACATAGAGGGGTGAGAATAACACTAGTTTCCACCCGTTTCTACTGCAAGAACTTGCACAAAGTGGCTGCTACTGTTGCACTTGAAACAATTTCTGATGGTTTTGACAAAGGTGGGATTGGTGAAGCTGAGAGCTACAAGGCCTATTTTGATAGCTTTAGGAAAGTAGGGTCAGAGACTCTTGCTGAGCTCATTGAGAAACTTGGTAGTTCAGGTAACTCCAGTTTTTTTTTTTTAAATGATAATTGTACGTATTTGCATATCATTTATAGACATTATATCATGATAGGTTGTTTTGAAGTATTAAATATATGTGATGAGAGAAAAATAATAATAAACAAGTATAAATAAATAAATATATATATATATATATATATATATATATATATATATACACACGATGTTGGGCACCAAAAGTATATACAACTATCATTACTTTTTTTTTAAACTATGATGTGCCACCCATCAAAGTCGTGCATGATTGTACCATTTAAGTGGTCAAATCTAGATTGCCACTTGGTAAGTTGACTTTTCAACATTAATAAAATAATAATAAATCTGGTCGGTCAAACTGCTCAAGTAACAATTTAGATGGTTCAGATTCTACTAGTTGGGTGCTGCACCCATGCACCACTTTGATGGGTGGTACACCTTAAACAACTCATTTATTAAAATAAGTAAAATGATCATATGTCACTACAATTTATTGATAAATGAAGGAAAAAAAAAATCACGAGTGTAAACCAAAACCCATAAAAAGGAAAAAAAATTTCTTTTCAGCACACAACTAATTTAAAAAATGCTTGAATTTTTCCTTACACTCGTGACTCACCTCTAACGAAGTTGCTCCAAAACAGGTAACCCAGTTGATTGTATTATTTATGATCCATTCCTCAATTGGGCACTAGAAATTGCAAAGAGATTTGGGATAGTTGGTGCTGTTTATTTCACTCAATATATGCCTGTTAATAGTACATACTATCATGTTAAGAAGGGAATGCTCCAAGTTCCCCTTAAAGAGCATGAGATTTCACTTCCTGCTTTGCCTAAACTTCAACTAGTGGACATGCCTTCTTTCTTCCTTAAATATGAAGAAAATCCACTTGAACTTGATTTGTTAGTGGATCAGTTCTCAAACATCGAACAAGCTGATTGGACACTCTGCAATTCATTCTACGAGCTGGATAAGGAGGTAAGAAATTACAAATATATAAACATTCTATGTGTCTGTATATACACATACACACACACACGAGCATATGTGAGAGCATTATTTATTTATCTTAGGTTCAATTACTTCCGTGAAGTGCTTCAGAATTTTAAATAGATCCTCATATATTGAATTTTTTTAATTAGATCCCTAACTTATAAATAATTTGTAAATGGGTTTCACATTTGAAATTGAGTCCATGAACTTGTAAATAATTTATAATTAAACACATGGGATGAGATTTATGAATCGTAAATCTGGTGATGGGAACCTTACCCCATAGACCTAATTATAAATTATTTTACAAGTTCAAAAGACCCGTTTACAAAAGTGCGACCCGATTATTAATCACTACAAAAAAAAAGGATTTTAACGACCACCAAATTCAGTCTCTAAATATGAAAATTCAGTCGTTAAATCATTTAGCGACCGATTTAACAACCATCAAATATGGTAACATATTACCTAGTCGTTAAACCATTTAGTGATATAATTTCCATATTTAACTACCAATTAAGTATGGTTGCTAAATTCGATTGCGAAAATTGCTTTTAATCAATATACTAAGGGAACTTATTAGCATTTTTCATACTTATTTACTCCAATTTAGAATGTAATGGTTGTTGACTGAAAATTGCTTTTTAGATAGCTGAGTGGTCAACCAAGACTTTGCCAAAATTTAGGAGCGTGGGACCAAACATTCCATCTATGTTCTTAGACAAGCAATATAAAGATGAAGACTATGGTGTTGCACAATTCAAGAGTGAAGATTGCTTGGAATGGCTAGATGATAAGCCAAAAGGGTCTGTTGTTTATGTATCCTTTGGGAGTATAGTTTCAGTTGATAAGGAGCAAATGGAGGAGCTAGCTTATGGTTTGAGAGATAGTGAGAGTTACTTCTTGTGGGTGGTTAGAGCCTCTGAAGAGATCAAGCTCCCTAAAGATTTTGAAAAGAAATCAAATAAGGGCTTGGTAGTGACATGGTGTTCCCAACTAAAAGTTTTGGCTCATGAAGCTGTGGGGTGCTTTGTAACACATTGTGGTTGGAACTCCACATTGGAAGCTTTGTGCTTAGGAGTTCCATTGGTTACAATTCCACAATGGTCAGATGAGACCACAAATGCAAAGTATATTGTAGATGTTTGGAAAATGGGAATTAGAGCTCCAATTGATGAGAAAAAGATAGTGAGAAGAGAAGCATTGAAACATTGTATACAAGAAATATTGGATTGTGGGGGAGGCAAAGAGATGAAGAGCAATGCTATGCAATTGAAGACTTTGGCTAAAAGAGCAGTCAGTGAAGGTGGAAGTTCTTATAACAACATCACAGAATTTGTGAATACCTTGTTTAATTTACAACCTACATGCCCTGAATTACAAATTACTTCTTGATCAGCAAATTGTTCCTACTTATATTTGCATGAACCCAAATGATCGATTGTAAGATTATGTTTTAATTGGTTTTAATCAGAAGACGGATTCGACAAAAAAAAAATTGAAAGGGACAATTTAGTTACTATCCTTTGTAAATGTAATATTTTTCGCATTGATGTTCGGGTAAATAGGATTCTCAACTTTGTTTTCTTTAACTCTCATGATCATTGTGTTATATAATTATTTTTGTTAGTTGTTTGTGTTTTGGTATAGTATTTCTATGGTTTAAAATCATTTTGGTTGGTGAAAAACTATTTTTTTGATATTTTGGCCAAAGAATGGATTTTTATTATTATTCTTGCTAAAACATGTGATATTATTGTTAATTATGGTATATTGACGCACTTATATGATTTTGAATGGTTTTGGTGAAGCAAAATCTTCACTTTTGCTCCTAAGGATTCGGTCATATCTTGTTAAAGGGAGAAGATAAACTTTTAAGGTCGGCTTACGTCAAAATATAGGTAGTTTATGGACCAAAGAAATTAACACTATGTTTGGTTAATAAAAAGAAAATGAGAGGAAAGAATATGGGGGTGGAAAGAAAAAGTGTAGAAAATGAGATGATTTTTTAATTGTTTGGTATGAGAGAAAATGAAAGGAAAGAAAACTGAAACTTTCCCCTCCTCTTATTTGGTTGGATAGAAAGTGAGAGGAAAGGAAAAAAAAAATACATGTAAAATGACATACATACCCTCATGTAATAATTTTAAAAATAAAAGAATAAATTTTTTTTGGTCATTTCACATTCGTCAATGGATTGTTCACGTGTCACTTTTTTATCTAATATGCTTATGGGTCCCACATTTTTTCCTTCTCCCCTCCCTTATTCTTTGCAACCAAATGGTGCAAAATTGGCCTTTTCTATCCACCATTTTTCTTGTGTTTCAAACACAGTGTAAGAACACAGAACAAATTTTGACCTAGAACATTATGTATAGTATTCGGTAAAATGAGTATAAAATGGGAGAAAATGTTTTAAAGTTGTAAATTAGAGATTTAAGCAACCTAGGGTAATTCTAGGGTGAGCGACCTTCTCATGTCGCTCACCGTGAGCCACTATAAATCACCGTAGATCATATAGTGTCACACGATATTACGATACACCTGCCCACCATATCATTTTCTCCCATCCCACTCTCCAATCTCCCGTCTACTACCCCTCCGTCATCCATCTCTGTCACGACGGTGCCGGAAGTCATGGCAGCCGAGGCAGATCTGTCTCTTTCAACAGGACCGGTTCTGCTAAGATGTGAAGGCCTACATCGAGAGAACCTGGTTTTGGGTTTGTGGGATGGTGGTGGGTGTGGGGAAACTCATCGGCAGACCGCATCGCTGCCAGATCTCCTTCTCTTACGTTGTCCAGTCCTCTTCATGACAACCCAAGACTTCATCTTCGTTGCGCCACCACTCACGTCCCGCAACTGCTCAATTTTTTTTCGATTTGTCGCCGTCGAGCTCCACCGTCACACCTCCACATCGATGCTGCTCGCGCCACCACCAATCATGTCCCGCCATCGCTAAATTCGTTTCCGATTCGCCGCCGTCGAGCTCCACCGCCACACCTCAACACCGACGCTGCTCACGCCACCATCTCTAAATCCAGTCATGGATTACAGTAACGAAAGAAACAAAAGGCTCCTCCATCTGAATGTGAAAGACGAACCTGATCCGAGATTCATGTTCCAGATCCAGATTTCAACTTTTGGGTTTGATTTATTTTCATTTTTTCATTTTAAACATTTAAGATTGTTGTTAACACAAGCGCGAAGCTTCGGTTCTTTCTAATTTTCACATCTAAATGTGAAAGACAAAACAATGATTCAGAACTTCGTACCGTGATGGGCTCCGTCAAATATACCAGATCACGGCAAATAATAAATAAAACGGTAAGTAAATGTCGAGTATTGATAAACTGCCGTTTTGTAATACTTTATTGTTAAGAAATTGGGTGTAATTTATTGTTTATTTGGAAATTATTGTGGATACTCACCCAATTTCCTGTGTTTATTGTAGGATACATCAACATCGCAGTGGATCATTAAAACTTGGAGCAAAATGGATAAATCTGGAAGGTTTTTGAAGAAAAAGGCTGAGTTCTGAAGATTTTAAAGGAGCACGGTCAAGCTCAATAGTAAGCATGACTATGCTCATTAGAAGAGCATGTGCTGATCAGCACGCCTTTGCTTGCTTGATGGAGTCGACGTCAATTTCTAAGCACGGCCGTGCTCATCATTAAGCACGACCGTGCTCATCAGCAAGGCCTTGCTGACTTTCCCAATTTTAGCTCGGTTTAACGCCACTTTTGTTGAGCATGACCATGCTCAACATTAAGCACGACCGTGCTCGTGTATCAGAAGCCTAATCACGTAGGTTTTCTCAGTTAGCTATACAAGGAAGTGATTAGGGCACATATTAAAAAGCTGGTGATGCAGAGAGAAACAAAGCCGTCAAGCTAAGGACCGTCTCCCCGTTGATTCGAAGACTTCTTTGCATCAAAAGGGTGTTCGGGTTTTAGTTTTCTATTTCTCTTTTATGGATTGCTACATTTTGTGATTTGCATAGTGGTGAGTATGACTGTGCGTAGCTAAACTTATTCCTAGGGTAATGGTGGATCTTTTATTTTGATACCTTTGATGTTTTCTTAATTTTAATATGATTTAGTGTTTCATTTAATTGGTCGATTTCTAGAAGGTTTGGTCGTCCTTTACCAAGTTAATTAATTGACTGGCACTGTACCGCAATTAGTTAACGGAACTCTAGGAATAATCGGATTTGGGGTTGCGTGGACCAAACACAATCCCCTGTTTTCAATCAGTTATTGAATTAACAAAACTTGCCAGTTCTTTATGCTTCGTTTAACTGTTTGCCTTGCATGACCATTGGGGGTAACTGTTTAAGGGAAATAATATTAATATTACATGACCATTGGGTATTAATAGCTTTAGAGCGAGTGATTGGCAATCAATAAGAAACACATATCATTGAGGAATTGGGTAATATCATAGGTAGTGACATAAGTGAAACCAGACACCCTAGGCTTTCCATAATTGAACTTTGCTTGTGATTCTTGTCTTTCTTGACGTTTACCATCTTGTTTCTTTTTGTTCTTTACTTATAACCAATTCGATTGTCTAGATAACATAAGGATCTAATTAATCTAGCAATTGTCACCAATCTATGTGGGTTCGATACTTGGAGTCCCAAATACTCCTATATTACTTTTGCGATAGGGTGCATTTGTCCTTAAGTGTAGTTTTAGCGCAACAAGTTTTTGGTGTCATTACCGGGGATTGTTTTTGACAATATTAGGGATATTAATTCCTAGTTAATTTAGACGCCATTTTATTTACTTTGTTATTTTCTTATTTTTATTTACTTCCTTGTATGCTAACGCGCTCTCAATCTCCTGACTTGCAGTATAATCCTGAAATAGAAAGAACTGCACGCAGAAATAGAAAGCAATCTAGAGAAAGGAGAACCATGGGTCAAGAGGATAATAGGACGATGTTGGACTTTGCTCGTCCTTCAACCACCAATGCTACAGGGAGTATTACTAGGCCTACCATTGAGGCCAACAACTTTGAGATTAAGCTAGCTTTGATCTCTATGTTGCAAAATGCAATTCAGTTTAATGGGAGTCGAAGTGAAGATCCCCATGATCATCTTGCTGATTTTCTTGAGATTTGTGACACCATCAAACATAATGGTGTCTCAAATTATGCTTTTAGGTTTCGAATGTTTCCCTTTTCTTTAAGAAATAGGACCAAACTTTGGCTAAAGTCCTTGTTGTCTGGTTCCATAACCACTTGGGACTAAGTCTCTTCTAAATTTATGGATAAGTGTTTTCCACCTGCTAAATCTGCCAAACTGCGTAATGACATAACTTCTTTTGTGCAGGTTGAAATTGAATCTCTGTATATAAGGCATGGGAGCGATTTCAAGAGCTGTTGAAGAAATGCCCCCATCAAAGCTTTCCTGTCTGGCAGTTAGTCCAAATAAGAGTATGGTTGATCCAGCAGCTGGAGGTAGTATATGGAATAAGAGGCCACAGGCAGCTGACGAGTTGATAGAACAGGTGACTTCTAGTTACCAATGGCCATCCAGTGATAGGCATGTGAACAAGAGGTAACCTACACTTTTACAAGTTGGAGCCTACAAAGTGGATTCTAACGCTACATTGGAAAACAAATTGGAGGCTCTTTCAAAGAAGATGGAAGCCATGATGCAGACACAGACTCAGTTGATAACTCAAATTGCTCCACCTCCTGTTATTTGTGATCTTTGCGACCATGAGGGACATGAGATTACAGAATGCCAAGTAGGCAACCCTTTCGTGGCAGATGAAGAGGCAAATTATGTGGGTAATCTTAATCATGGTAACAATGATCCTTATTCAAATCACTACAATCCCGATTATAAGCAAAACTCAAATCTCTCATATGGAAGTCAGAATCAGAATATTCTCTACAGGTCACCTCATTTGAAAAATCAAGGCCCGAGACAAGAGGAACACAGGCCAAATCTCTATGATACAGTGATGAAACACATAGAGAGCACTGATGAGAGGTTTAAGACTTTGGAGAATCAAGCGTCGACTGTGGAAAAGAGATAGAGGTTCCTCATGAAGAAGAGAATACGTCAAAAACCAAGGAGATTTCTACTGAAAGGAACCCAAAGGATGAGGTAAGTGAGAAAGATCTAGTGAAGGAAGTTCTTATGCCATCTCCCAAGTCAACCATTCCTTTTCCTCAAAGGTTTAGCCAACAAGACCCCCAGTTCACTAGGTTCTTGGATATGTTGAAGCAACTCCATGTAAATATCCCATTCGTGGAGGCCATTTCTCAAATACCCAAATATGCTAAATTCCTTAAGGAGATTTTGGGCAATAAAAAGAAATTGGGAGAGTTTTCTACAGTGAGGCTTAATGAGGAATGCTCTGCTATCCTCCTCAAGAAGTTGCCACTATTGTTTCATTGCAGCTAGCGGATAGATCCATTACCTATCCTTGAGGTATTGTGGAGGATGTTCTTGTCGAGGTTGACAAGTTTATCTTCCCGACTGGTTTCATAGTGCTTGACATGGAGGAAGATGAAGAAGTTCCCATAATTTTGGGAAGGCCGTTTTTGACCACTGGTATGACCATCATTGACGTGCACCAAGAGAAGCTTACTTTAAGGCTTAATGATGAGGAAGTGGTTTTAAAAGTTTTTGTTTCTTTGAAATTTCCTTCCACTTTTAATTCATGTAATTTTATAAATGCCTTGGATAGTACATCTGCACTAATATCTTCTCATTCTCAACAACGATTGATGGAGGACACCCTTGAGAAAATCTTATTTTTCAAAAAGGATGACCTTGTGGATTTTGAGAAGTTGATAGATGAGATAATGGCACTAGAGGCAGGGATTGAAAAAGAAAGATGGAGAGGGACTAAGCAATTTGAAGTTCTTGAGGGACGTGGTTCACAAAAGCCAAAATCATCAATTGAAGAAACCCCAGAACTTGATCTTAAACCTCTTCCTTCTAATCTTAAATATGCCTTTTTATCTCCTCCTTTTTTAATGCCAGTAATAATTTCTTCTTCTTTGACAGGTTCTGTGGAGAAGAAACGCTTGCAAGTTTTGAGAGATAATAAGGAGGCCTTTGGGTGGACCATTCATGATATTAAGGGTATTAATCCCTCAATTTACACCCATAGGATACACATGGAGGTGGAACGCAGACCCAAGGTGCAACCTCAAAGAAGGCTTAACCCAAAGTTAAAGGAAGTGGTGAAAAAGTAGGTAATTAAATTGCTTGATGCATGTATTATTTACCCTATTTCTGATAGTCCTTTGCGAGTCCTGTGCAGGTTGTCCCTGAAAATGGAGGAACTACTGTCATGGAGAATGACAAGAAGGAATTGATAGCTGTTAGGGAGGTAACAGGGTGGCGTATATATGTGTATAGATTATAGAAAATTAAATGAGGCCACTAAAGATCACTTCCCCCTTCTCTTTATTGACCAAATGCTTGGGAAATTATCTAGTCGTGAATTTTATTGTTGCTTGGATGGGTACTCCGGATATATGCAAATACCTGTGGTTTTTGAAGATCATGAGAAAACCACTTTTACTTGCCCATATTTTACTTTTACATATAGACGGATGCCTTTTGGTTTGTGCAATGCACCTGCCACTTTTCAAAGATGCATGATGGCCATATTTACTGATATCTTAGAGGATTGCATTGAAATATTCATGGATGATTTTTCTGTTTATGAGTCCTCATTTGATAATTGTTTGTATAATTTGGGGGTGGTTTTGAAAAGGTGTAAAGACAACAGTTTGGTTCTTAATTGGGAAAAATGTCAATTCATGGTAACTTATTGTATTGTTTTGGGGCATAAGGTTTCTCATAAGGGTATTGAGGTTGACCCTGCAAAGGTTGAGGTGATTACCAAATTGCCTCGTCCTAACTCTGTTAAGGCCATTAAAAGTTTCCTGGGGCATGCTGGTTTTTATAGGAGGTTTATAAAGGATTTTTAAAAAATTGCAAAACCTCTTTCTAATCTTTTACTGAAAGATGCCCCATTTGAATTTTCAGATGCTTGTTTGGAAGCCTTTAAAATTTTGAAAGCTAAATTGATTGATGCACCTGTTGTTGTTGCTCCGGAATGGTCTTTGCCATTTGAGCTTATGTGTGATGCTAGTGATATGGCAGTAGGTGTTCTTTTAGGCCAACGTAAGGATAAAAAATTTCAAACCATTTACTATGCTAGTAGAACTCTTGATGAAGCATAAAACAATTATACCGCTACAGAAAAAGAGTTGCAAGCAGTAGTATTTGCTTTTGATAAATTTCGTCCTTATTTGGTTATGTCTAAGGTTGTTGTTTATACTGACCATTCTGCTATTAGAGATTTGCTTGCCAAACAGGATGCCAAACCAAGATTGATTAGATGGGTGTTGTTGCTACAAGAGTTTGATGTGGAAATTAGAGACAAGCGGGGTGTGGAGAATTCAATGGTGGACCATCTCTCAAGGGTGGATGCTTCTATCAGACTACAAGTAGAAGAGGTCATAAAGGAGACCTTTCCTGATGAGCAATTATTCTCAGTTTCCAAACTTCCCTGGTATGTAGATTTTGTCAACTACAAGGCAGGTAATAAACTTCCCCCTAACCTTTCATATACTCAGCGTAAAAAATTTCTTTCTGGTGTTAAGTATTATTTATTGGAAGAACCTTATCTGTTTAAGGTATGTAGTGATAAAATTATTAGGAGATGCATTCCTAAGGTATAGACACATGCTATTTTAGAGCAATGTCATTCTAGGGAAGTTGGCGGCCATTTTGACCCAACTAGGACAGCCCAAAAAGTTCTTCAATGTGGTTTTTACTGGCCCACTCTGTTTAAGGATGCATACAATTTTGTGAAATCTTGTGATAGGTGTCAGAGGAGTGGGAATTTTTTTAGGAAGCATGATATGCCTCTAAATAATATTTTGGTTTGTGAATTATTTGATGTTTAGGGCATTGATTTCATGGGACCTTTTCCCAAATCTTTTTCAAATGAATATATTCTGGTTGTTGTGGATTATGTCTCAAAGTGGGTGAAAGCAGTGGCTTTAACCACTAATGACGCTAAAGGAGTTGTAAAGTTTTTAAAGAAAATTCTTTTTACCAGATTTGGCACTCATAGAGCAATCATTAGTGATGGTGGCACCCATTTTTGTAATAAACAAATTGATAATCTTTTGACAAAAGATGGTGTCACTCATAAGGTAGCCACCCCTTACCAACCACAAACTAATGGGCAAGTTGAGGTTTCCAATAAGGAGTTCACTACAAAAAAAAAGGTTATTTAGCAACCGAAAATAGTGACCGAATTTTTTGGTTGCTTTTTGCGACCGAAATGGCGACCGATTGTAGGATCTACATGAAACACTGATTAGAGTTGATACTGCGACCGAAATAGCGACCGAAATAGAGCGTAGCAGAGTTATCGGTCGTTATTTCGATCGCTAAATAAAGGAAAGTAAAAGTCATAAATTTATGACTTTTTAGCGATCGAACTGGCGACCGATTTAAATGTAACGGTTGAACTTTATTTATATTTGCGACCGATATTAATTCGGTCGCTAAACGGCGCGTAAAAAAATTAAAATAGCGCGTGTTAGCGACCGATTTATAAATCCGTCGCTAAATTTATGAATTCAAATTTCAAATTAACCCATTTAGCGACCGATTTAGTGACCGAATTTTTTCGGTCGCTAAAAATGAATTCCCTAAATCGCGATTTCCTTTCTCTCTTCCCCCATTTCTCTCTATTCTTCTACTCTCTCTCGTGTAGCTGCTCCGCCCCGTCCCTGTTCCGGCCGCGCATCACCACCTCTCCCTTTATCCTTCTCATTTTGTGTTTCTCCTTCTCTGTCTCTCACTCTCTCTTCCTCCTCCCAGCAGCACTGTGCCACCACCGCCACCACGACCACCACTTTAGCACCGTGACCTCCTTCTTTGGTAAGGTCTCCTCTTCTCTCTCTCTGTGTATCTCGCTCTCTCTCTCTTGCTCGGTTCTCTTTGTCTCAGTTTCTCTCAATGTCTCTCTCAGGTTTTGTCACTTCCTCCTCCGGCCACCACCACCATCTCAAGGGGTTCTGTTTGCGCAACCACCACCCCCACAGTCTCCTCTGATCAGTTCTGTCTCAGGTTAGGGTTTAGGGAAGTTTTGTCAGTATGGGTATTTATACTGTCAAATTAATCATTGATGTCGTTCTAGTGAAATCCAGAGTAGAGAAATTTTGACAGTAGGTGTATATTGATTTAAATAACTTATTGGATAGATAATATAAGTTAGCTTCCTCTTTATTCACTATCTCTTCGACTGTAATGCTTGGAAGTAGGACTACTATAAGTTTCATGGCCATCCCTGCATAAAATAAGCAAATATGAAGCCAAGAATGTAATTAGTAAATTACATGCACATTGTATTAGACATAAGGAAGACTATTTTAATACACTACAAAAAAAAGGTTGTTTAGCGACCGAAAATAGTGACCGAATTTTTCGGTTGCTTTTTGCGACCGAACTAGCGACCGATTGTAGGATCTACATGAAATAGTGATTAGAGATAATACTGCAACCGAAATAGCGACCGAAATAGAGCGTAGCAGGGTTATCGGTCGCTATTTCCGTCGCTAAATAAAGGAACTTAAAAGTCAGTAATTTTATCCCTTCTTAGCGACCGAATTAAATGCAATGGTTGAAAGTCAGAAATTTTATGTATTCTTAGCGACCTTAATAGCGACCGAATTAAATGCAACGGTTAAATTTTATTTACATTTGCGACCGATATTAATTCGGTCGCTAAACGGCGCGAAAAAAAAAATTAAAATCGCGCGTGTTAGCGACCGATTGAGTTCTCCGTCGCTAAATTTATGAATTCAAATTTCAAATTAACTCATCCCGCGATCGAATTTAGCGACCATTTTTTATTTAAGTGATTGGCGACCGATTATTTCGGTCGCTAAATTATAAATCCATAAAATCGTGAAATCTTTCCCTTCTTCCTCATTTCTGCCTTCTCTTCCTTCCTCCCTCACCCATCTTCGATCTTCTCCCTCGCGTTCAGGCCGCCACCACCGTGCAGTGGGCACCGCCACCACCGCCGTCTCCGGTAAGCCTCCGTCCTCCTCCTCCTCTTCTTCCATCTCTTCCCTCTTCCTCTCCTCTCTTCCTTTCCCCTCTTCCTGCTCTGTTTTTAATCCCCCCCTCTGTTTCAGGCCGCCATACTCCGCCCCCTCTGTTTCAGGCCGCCATACGCAGCTCTCCGGTCACCACGCACGCGCAGAGCTCCTCCTACCCTCTTCTCTCCTCATTTTGTGCATTCCCTGCTCTGCCTTGAGGTAACCATGCATGGACTCTCTATGTATAATTTTTTCTTTTGCTTCATTGTTTCATTGCTTGCTTTATTGCTTACTACTGAGAAGAGCTACTTGTGTATTTCGTGTGAGTTGTGATATAGGTGACTGTGATTGAGTAGAACACCTTACCATTGTTTCTAATGTAAGTTGTGATTAATGTTGATGTAAATTCCTATTTAAAAATTATTGTGGTTTTCAATTTTCATTCATATATTTATATCATGTAATGAATATTAAGATACATATAATAGATGTCATTATATGAGATGTGAGATTTGTTTAAAATAAGACCTTACCATTGTTTCTAATGTACACGACTTGCTTGTTTATAAAAAAAAATTATGGTGGTTAGTGGTTACTTGTCAAGTTTAATTCTTATGGGTTATAAATACTTGTTTGGGGGAATTGGTAAAGGTATATGAAAGGGTGACATTAATTGAGATGTGTTGTAGAGATATAGAGATAATGGCAATAAATTGTGGATAAAAGAGATTGAGACTGATATTACAGACATTAATTTGTAATTAATCTTGTTAATAGATTCATATCTTATATTTAATACTGAGATTTGTGGAAGATATGTTTTGATATGAGATATGTGAGATTTGTTTGAACTAGAAAATTAAGAATATGATACGGGTTGCTTAAGAGAAGGTAAAATTACAGGGAGAGCAAAGAGTTTTGACAGGAGAGTAAGTGTGGCTACTTTGCCAATTACGTTTTTTTGCTTGAGTATTGGTAATTGTTTCCTATTTATTACCCATCTCATTTTTTTGTTTCGTTTTGTGAGAGAAGTCATAAGATTAATTGTTGCACGGTTGCGAATATGAGGGGTATATATGGTTATCAAGCTTTATCTACTAATTTAATTTAACATTTGTTACTTGAAGTCTATAACTTTATGTAAGTAATTTAAACCATTCTATTGATAGGCTATTCACCCATGGTTCTTCGATTTTGAATCACTTCTTTTTGGTGATTGATGATTTCAGAAAGCACATGAAATGACCATGGTCTATTTCATTGTATTTGAGTGTACCTTATTTTTATGGTTAATAATATGTTTTCTTAATGCAACATAGAAATAAATTTGCTGACTTTTTTGGTCTTACAACACTTCTCAGTTCAAGACTTTTACGTAGTCATCTGGCCAAAATGGTTTTATTAGCAACCAGGATTCATATAGGGAAATATGCATTTATTGATGGTGGAAATTTTATTTTTGATGGTATCTTATTTGGTTGATTCCATTCTAAAATTGTGCCTTAATAGGATATGATTCCAAGATTTCCTTTTTTTTTCCTATGCCCATCAATCTTTTAACTTTGAAAAAGAGGAAGTCATGTTACTCAGTCTCATTGTCATACTAACTTTAACTAGCCTACAAATTCTACAATTAAAATGTCTTAATTGTTATAGCAATAAAATAAGATCACTAAACATGCTTATGTTGTACAAACAACATTTTATGTTTATTTAAGTCAGATACCTGATTACAATAGTATACACATGCCAGAATAAGATTAATGGGTTTTTAACTAAATGAAAAATGAAGAAATTTGTCAAGTAAAGTTTTGTGATTTATAAATTTTAATATTTGTATTGGGAAATTGGTAGAGTGAAAATGAGTGTGAAGATCAAGGTTTTAAATTGTGGACTGCATCGCGTGATGCGGCCGCAACATCTCGGTTGCGGTGGCCACTGAAACCGCATCGGACCGTGATTGCGGACTGCATCGACCACAATCTGTTTATCTTTCCATATCTTGGCTGAATTTATGTCTTTGAATATCTCACAATAGTATGATCTATAGCCTCTGTGATGCAGCTGTTTACTTGAATAATTTCATATCGTATTGTACGTGTATGCATTCTGATTGTTTTGTATTTTGATTCGTTTGGAATCCATGAATTTGTTGGTTCTTGTCTGAATCTGTTTCAAAAATTTCAAAAGAGGGTTTTAGGGATTTCAAGTTCTTGTTCACTTCTTTGTAAACAAAAAAATATTCTTTGTTGGAGTATGAAATGATCTAAAAACATTATTGTAGCCTGTAATTCCAAGAGAGCTTTTCACTCATTTTGAATCGGATTCATTTGGTAATTCTACTTATCTCTTTTCTGTTTGATGATGTAAATTTATTGAAGGCTGGTACTTATATCTGAGCATGTTCATACATTTGGATTGCTATGAAGAATAGTTTATTCTCTTTAAAATAAAAATCTTTCAATAACAATGAATCAATGTAATTAGAATAATTTGATATGTATTTATTGATAACTTGTTTGGAAATGATTATGGAATCATATTTGTATATATTTACATTATAAGCATTGGAATGAATTGATAAAGTGTTATTAGTTCGTAAATGGCATGACTTTGTTGTTGTTAATATTCATTTACTAATTTAAAGTCCATGAGCTTAATTAGAAAGTCTCTTCTTGAAGCCAACAAAAGCGAGTCGCTTAGATAATGAAGGATTAAGTATAGGGTTAGATAAAATGAAGGGCTAGGCACAGTTTGCCAGGCACATGCATGACGGGCCGTCATCATTAAAACATTATTCACATTAGAAAGCAGCTTTGTACACAATATTATGAAAACAACTCTGGTTTTTTACTCATTTGTTTTATTAGGAAATAAAGCTTTCCAGAAATAGTTGTTGATGACCATCCTTACTAGGTTATCTAGGCACTTCTGGTAGGAAAAGTACGTCCTCTCTATGACCATCCTTCAAAACGACGTAAAAGCATCTGCTTTCCTGAAAACTATTATGTTTGCTAATATGTAAAGTTGCATGTGAAGTTGCATTTCTTTGTTCTATTTTAACATGATAGTATGCTACATGGATCTTTCCATCTTTTCTTATTATCACTTGATGAAGTTTAGACATATGACTTGTTTTCCTTATCGTTTTATCAGAAAATGGACCCGACTAAATGTTTTGAGACAGCCATCCATATAGACCAGGTACAGTATCTCATCAACTTAAGAATAACGATCGGATTCACGTAGTGATGGTTAAGGCATAAACTAATCATTTCTAAATTGTTCTTGTGTATTTGCAGGATTTGATTTCAATCCCGCGATCATTCTACCGTCGTTGGGGACAACAAATACCGCGTGTTGTGACTATTGAAGACAAAAGCGGAAATCTGTTCAATGGGAATATAGTAATCCATGAGGATCGCCCATATTTTGCAACAGATACAAATGGTATCAGGGAGTTGTATTTGTTGTCCACTGGTGCATTGGCAAAGTTTAAGTACCTTGGGGGTTCTCGTTTCTACATGTTCATCCCTTTGGAAGATTGATGAGTTTTGATATTTTGATTAGTACTTATTGACTGTGGTGTATTTTTATGTTTTGATCGTTAATTAATACTTATTAAACTTTTTTTTTATAAACCATTATTAAACTTGCGTTAATTAATGTATATGTTTTCTTGATCATATTGACTGTGGTGTTTTGGATCGTTAGTACATCATATTTATGTTTTCTATTTATTTAAAAAAAATATTGGTGTATTTTGTTTATATCAGAAATTAAAAATCAATGGGGTAATAGTTGAAAAACTATATTTGGTCGGCAGGATCGTTACAGGAAAAAAAAATCAAAATTTTGCGACCGAAAAAGCGATCAAATATCGGTCACCAAAATTAGGCGAGCTGGTATGCGACCACCTATACGGCGACCGAAATATATACTTTTGCAACCGAAATATCGGTCGCAGATTTGCGACCGAAATATAATTTCGGTCGCTAAACATTTAGCGACCAGGGTTTCTGCTACCCCCTTAATTCGGTCGCTAATTCGGTCGCTATACAGTATAACAACCGAATTATCATGTTTAGCGACCGAAATCTTCGGTCGCTAAATAGGTTTTTTTTTGTAGTGATATGAGTTTGAAGACCAAGTCAATGTGGAGGCAAGGGTCCTAACCCCAACTTGTAAATTTTGTAAATTTTCATTGTTGAGACACTTTATATTTGTTCTTTGGGTATATGAATGTATGGAGGTTTGATAAAAATTTGATGGCTAATTAATGGCTGGCCTTTGAGATTCTTTTTTTTCGATGGAGATTGGTAAGTGAGGGATGGTGGGAGGAAACATTTGTTTTCAAACTTCTTGAACCGTTGAATTCCAAGGTCAAGGTCCCTTGAAAATGATTATGTTACACCCTACAATACAACTTGAGTCCATCTATGTCCTATAATATTTTTTTTAAGGCTTGATCATCCTTGTTTCTCTTATTTAGATTACTCAAGTACATTGTTGTTTCAACTGTGAGATGATTTGGATAGTGAATCCAAATACATCTTTACTAAGCATACTTGAGAATGCATGTATTTGCAATTATGTGTTGTTTGTTAGTGGAGAGCGGAGCTCAATAGGATGTTATCCTGTCAAAAAGGTGGGATGCTTGTTCTGTGTTGCTAATTTAGAAGTTATGCATGTGTTTGACAATTATGTGTTACTTGTTAGTGGAGGGCAGAGCTCAATAGGATGTTTGCTACTATATTTTATCTAAGTTTGTATTGAAATATGCTTTAATATATATTTGTTGAAGTATGCTGTAATCCTTATAAGTCAATGGTTTTATTTTCTGCTAGAGTTAATTATTAAGCTACGAAAGCCTTAATTAGTTTCCTATTTGAGATTCAATATTAATGAGCATGCGTACCTTCTCAGGGCATGCATGCTCATTCAATATTTTGGATGTGCTTGAAGGATTCTTGAAGTTTGAGGTTTTTCTTTAATTCTACCTTAAGGCCAAGGTCTTAGATAATGAAGGATTAAGTATAGGGTTAGATAAAATGAATGGTGGGGCACAATTTGCCAGGCACATGACGTGCCGTCATCATTCACACATTATTCACATTAGAAAGCAGCTCTGTACACAATATTATAAAAGCAATTATGGTTTTCTACTCATTTGTTTCACTAGGCAATGGAGCTTTCCAAAAATAGTTGTTGATGACCATCCTTACTAGGTTATCTAGGCATTTCCAGTAGGAAAAGTCCTCTCTATGACCATTCTTCAAAACGACGTAAAAGCATCTGCTTTCCTGAAAACTACTATGTTTGCTAATCTGTAAAGTTGCATGTGAAGTTGCATTTCTTTGTTCTATTTTAACATGCTAGTATGCTACATGGATCTTTCCATCTTTTCTTATTATCACTTGATGAAGTTTAGACATGTGACTTGTTTTCCTTATCGTTTTATCAGAAAATGGATCCGACTAAATGTTTTGAGACAACCATCCATTTAGACCAGGTACAGTATCTCATCAACTTAAGAATAACGATCGGATTCACGTAATGATGGTTAAGGCATAAAGTAATCATTACTAAATTGTTCTTGTGTATTTGCAGGATTTGATTTCAATCCCGCGATCATTCTACCGTCGTTGGGGAAGAGGAATACCGCATGTTGTGACTATTGAAGACAAATGCGGAAATCTGTTCAATGGGAATATAGTAATCCATGAGGATCGCCCATATTTTGCAACAGACACAAATGGTATCAGGGAGTTGTATTTGTTGTCCACTGGTGTATTGGCAAAGTTTAAGTACCTTGGGGGTTCTCGCTTCTACATGTTCATCCCTTTGCAAGATTGATGAGTTGTGATATTTTGATTAGTACATATTGACTGTGGTGTGTTTTTATGTTTTGATCGTTAATTAGTACATTATTAAATTTTTTTTTTATAAACAATTATTAAACTTGCGTTAATTAATGTATGTGTTTTCTTGATCATGTTGACTGTGGTGTTTTGGATCGTTAGTACATCATATTTACGTTTTCTATTTATTCAAAAAAAAAAATATTGGTCTATTTTGTTTATATCAGAAATTAAAAATCAATGGGGTAATAGTTGAAAAACAAAATTTGGTCGGTAGGATTAAGTTACAGGAAAATTTTTATAAAAAAAAAATTCAAAATTTGCGACCGAAATAGCGACCGAATATCAGTCACCAAATTTGGTTACCTGACCAACTATACGGCGACAAAAATATATAATTTTGTGACCGAAATATCGGTCGCAAATTTGCGACCGAAATACAAATTCGGTCACTAAACATTTAGCCACCAGGTTTTCTGCTACCCCCTTAATTCGGTCGCTAATTCGATCGCTGCACAATATAGCAACCAAATTATCATGTTTAGCGACCGAAATCTTTGGTCGCTAAATAGGTTTTTTTTGTATTGGTTAAAGAAAATTTTGGAAAGGACAGTTAACAGTTCTAGGAAAGATTGGTCTTTGAAACTTGATGATGCATTATAGGCATATAGAACTGCATTTAAAACTCCCATTGGCATGTCTCCCTATAGATTGGTTTTTGGAAAAGCATGTCACTTACCTGTTGAGTTAGAGCATAAGGCTTACTGGGCCTTGAAATTTTTAAATTTTGATATGCAACTTGCAGGTGAAAAGCGCTTATTGCAGCTTAATGAGATGGATGAGTTCCGTCTTGAGGCATATGAAAATGCCAAACTATACAAGGAGCGCACTAAAAAGTGGCACGACAAGCACATTCAAAAGCGTGAGTTTCATGTTGGTTGTAAAGTTCTAATTTTTAACTCACGACTTCGCTTGTTTCCAGCAAAACTAAAGTCTAGGTGGATTGGTCCTTATGAAGTTACCAAAGTCTTCTCATATGGTGTGCTTGAGGTAACCATAGATGGGAACGAAACCTTCAAGGTTAATGGGCAGAGAGTGAAGCATTATGAGGATGGCGTGGTACCTGAGCACCACACAGTGAACTTGGAATAACACCCCTCTAGGGGACAACCGTCAGGCTCGCGACGTTAAACAAGCGCTTCGCTGGAGGCAACCCGTGTCTCTTCCCTTTCCTTTTATTAACTGTTAGTCTAGGATTTGAATCATTTTCAGTTTTTCCTTAATTTAATTTTTAGGAATTAAATTAAGTGTGGGGAGATTGGAAGGATTCTTAAAAAAAAACTAAAAATTAAAATAATGCTGGGGCAGAAACTCTTGCTTGTGCTCACTTCTCGTAAACGCTAAATTAAGCACGACCGTGCTCATTTATGGATTTGAAAAGTTAAAATGGGGCTGAGCACGGTCGTGCTTAACAGTGACCACGACCGTGCTCCTTTTCTGGTTTGAATTTGAATTTGAATTTGAATTTTTAAAATGGGGTTGAGCACGGCCATGCTTAATAGTGAGCACGACCGTGCTCCTTCACTGGTTTGAATTATAAATAAAGGAGGATAGGCAGAGCACGGATTAGGATTAACCGCACTCTCACTTTCTCCTTCCTACCTTTTGCTCTGTCAGCCTCCTTGCCATCCCCTCAAGTGTTTTTGCTGTAACTCTCAAAAGGTATGTTCTTTAGGTTTAGGGTTTGTGCTACAGTGAGTGAATGCATGATTTGGTTCCTTTTTGTTTTCCTCTTCTTCTCTTTATTTTCGTTTTCTTTTATTATTTTGATTTTAATATTAATTATCAATACTGACCAATTTTGTTTGTGAAAATAGATGTCATTCTCTATCTCTCCGAATCACCCCGAGTTTCAACACATCAAGGATTCAATCCGAGATAGACGGTACCCATTCCCGGAAGCCGAAAGTTTGACTAACGAACAAAGGGAGAAGATTTCTACGAATTCATAACCCGGATACGACCTGTCTCGCTTGGATTTTTGTCGGGATGCAAATGAGTATGTTCGGGTTGAGATCTCTCTAGATATTGAGCAGAGGGAAAGAGATCGCCGGCTAGATAGTGATGGGCACAAGCTCTATCATGACTTGATCGACAGGAAAATAAGGAGACCAGACCGGATTCCATTCCCGGAAGCAGAGAGCTATACCGAAGAGGAGTGGGACAGATATTGGGAGCTTTTCCTGATACAATGTCAAGGGGAGAATGATTATGCATGGCAACAAATGGAGAAAGCCCGACTTGCTAAGAAAGAAGAGGAAGAGACAAGGAATGAGGGTAAGGAGTCCGCTCGGACTCCTTGAGATAAACATTTCTAAGCCTTTCTCTTTTCCTTTCTTTTATTATCAAATTTTGAAAATAAATTTTGGTCATAAAAAAACAAAACAAAAAAATAATAAAAAAATAAATAATAAAAATTACATAGTGTCATTGAGTCTAGATAGGTAGATACCTTGTTTTAGTTATTTTTAAATAAATTAATTAAAAAAATTAAAAATTAAAAATTAAAAATAAAAAAATTAAGAACGGTCGTGTTGAGCTGCAATTTTGAAAAATAAAAAGGGGGGCAGAGCATGGGCTAGGGTTCATTTTGAACCCGTGCTCACACTCGCCATTTCCTCTCAAACCCTTGCGCAAAAGAAGCAACAAGCCACCCCTTCATCATCTTTGCTCCTTACTCCAGGTAACATTTCACGTGTTCTACCCTTTGATTGTTCATAATTTTTGTGTAAGTGAAAGTTTGATAATGTGATGTGATTTCCTTTTCGATTGTTCATACACTGAGACTGTGCATTTTGTTCATCATTTGTATCGCTTCGTGGTTTTCGTATGCATGTGCCTTGTTTGGGTGTTTTTGAATGCGCATTTTTAGTCTCTATCACGTGTTTTTATGCGTTTGGACACTGAGCACGGTCGTGCTCATCATTAAGCACGACCGTGCTGTTCATAATCTACATTTTCTGGGATTCTACATTGAACACGGTCGTGCTCATTATTAAGCATGATCGTGTTGTTCATCATTTTGCAGAAACACCCAGAATCAGTGAGCATTGTCGTGATCCATGTTAGCTAGGCCGTGCTCATTCATTTTCCAGAATAAAAAAATTTATTAGAAAAAATTGTTTTTTTTTTCAGCAAGGCCTTGCTCCCTGTTCATAAGACCGTGCTGGGCTACTTATGGCCCAGCCCCATATTTGTGGTTTACTGAGAGTGCATGCATTGATTATATTGTTTATTGCTTATGATGCTCTGATTTGGTGCCTGAACTATCTGTATTTTTCTCATTATTCATGGCACTGATGTACTCTTCATTTGATTTTCAAGACTATGGCTCCTAAACGCGCCCGTCAAGCTGCTCAAGCTAACCCACCACTACAGGGCGAGTATGTTCAGTTCCAGAGGCCTGAGCATATTCAGAGGTTCCACAGGCTAGCTCTTTTCGAGTTCGTCTCGACTAGGAGACTTGACATGGATATCTTGACCACTCACGGGCTTGCTCCCCGTGTTCAGCAGCTGATTCGGAACATTGGGTGGGAGCGCATTGGATCCATCACCCGTCCTGCTCATCGGGAGCCCACCCTGGAGTTTCTCTCCACACTGAGTTATGTGTACGATAATGAGGAGGCGGAGACCCTTGTCATTTTTCAGATTAATAGAGTGCAGAGGGAGTTGACTCTGACGAAGTTCAACATCCAAATAGGCTTTGCGACTGCAGAGTCAGTACAGACTGATCTGTACCAGAGGGCTTTGCTGGAGTCCCCCAACAGATTTCATAGATGCGGTCATGTGGGCCTCGATCACCGATGGGGATATACACTATAACCCTCGGACGTCGAAGGCCTCAGTCATCACTGACATGCCATTGCGCGTGATTCATCACTGGCTAGCCCACTCCATCACAGGACGCTATTCCACGCACGGCGTGGTTTTGAGGACATATTTGTACATCCTCTGGTGTATGGTTCAGTCACGGCCGCTGAACGCCGGCCATATTTTCTACAGACATGCCTGAACATTGGCATGAGACTGAGGGAGGGAAAGACATGATACATCTTGGTGGGATCCTACATTACTCAGCTGGCGCTTAGCTTTGGCGCCATAGACCCTCGTGCACACCAGATGTGTACTATGCTCACCATTAATGAGAGGATGCTGACTCACATCGGTATTTTGGTGCGTGATCGACTAGGAGGTTTACGCGTCGCTGCTCCAGTTGCCGCTCAAGAGGAGCCAGCAGCAGCAACCCATGATACGCACCCTCAGGAAGAGCCTGTCGCAGATTTCCAGGAGCAGGTCCCAGGCGCAGATGCTCAGATGGATGACCAGCCTGCTCCACCACCACCGCAGGCAGCCGTGGACGATCTCATTGTACGCTTAGACAGTCTCGAGCTAGGAGTCTATGCTGGATTGGATGTTAAGGAGACGCAGATCCAGGGCATTTACCTGTGTATGGATGCTCAGGACGCGCAGCTGGTGACTATGCTCCAGCTGATGCAACGTCATTTTGGCCCTCCTCCACAGTGATTTTTTTTGTACACAAGCAGCTACGCTATTGTATAAAAAATTGAATATTCGATCATGACAACTATTACCTAGGAAGTTCTGTCTCTATCACTTTCTTTCTAGCTTAGTTAAATTTTCTCTATTCCTTACTTGTGCTTTTAATTATTTGCGTTGGGGACAATGCTGGATTCTAAGTGTGGGGAGGGGAAATTACTTGTGCTTTTATTCCTCTGCATTGAGGACAATACTAGATTTTAAGTGTAGGGGAAATTCAATTTTTCCTTACTATGTGCACAGATTTCACTTGATTTATCGTCATATGCACTTAGTTGACTATGATGATTGCATTATGTTTTTGGGTGATGATTCTGTGCCACATTGTTATAGAAAATTAGAGATCTATATCATTAGGGGATCCAATTAAAATTTTTTTTGATTGCTTTGACAGACTCATAACTAAAATTGAATTGGGATTATCATTTGAAAGCTAAAATTTAGTATGAGGTTCCTTGTTTTATTGTTTTTCATTGAATTGAGCTACTAAACGTGAGACTTGAACCATTATAGGGGTATTTGCTAAATCATGATATTCACCCCTCTCTTCATTTGTGTGATGTTCCCCAAGTTTGTACATTCTAGAACTTGCTTTGTGACTATTTCAAGGCGAATTTGATTTGCAAGCATGTTGAATATGATTAAGGAAATTGTAGGTATTTTCTGGCTTTCAGATATATTGTTTTGCCATGTCCATTAGTTGCCCATTTTGAGCCTTAGAAAAAACAATTTCCTTGGTACCCATGTAACACCTCAAGATTCACCCTTATGTTTATATGTGTTAGTTTTTATATATATATATATATATATATATATATATATATATATATATATATATATATATATATTTGATATGTTTGATATTTATATATATGTGTATATATTATTGCATATGATAATATGTATATTAATATATGATTATTTGCATTAATATGAGATTGTGTCTCTTAATGTTTGATTTTATACGTTAATATATTATATGTGATTTTATTAATAATAAGTGATTAAGAATGAAATTATAAGATATCATGGGATTTAGTATTTAAATAGAGATAGTGTTATTCTTAGATTTTAGCCCCTCGAAAAATCAGATTTGAGTCCTTATCAATACAGGATCATCCTCTTTTTGTTTATATCTTAAGGATCCTATCTAGGAATAACTACCAAATTTGTCGCTAAATTTCCATCGAACTTTTGACTATCTTAGAGTCCGATTTAGGATTCGATCGTTAGACATTAATTTCTATATATATTTCTCTGATACTTCTAACTACACCAAGAACGCCTCAATCGGAAACTTGTAGCTCGAGTTATGGTCAAAATACCGAACTGTATACAGTTTGGGCTGAAATAGGAACCCGGTTTGAGCCAAACTCATATATATACCATTAGACTCGACCTAAACCTAGTTTACACGACCCCAACACTCAGAAAACTGCCTCCCTCCTTCCTCTTTGAATCCTTATGGTTTTTCTCCCTAAAACTCTCTCTAGGGAACCCGTTCTTGCACCATTCTTCCCTGCTTCTTGATAGGAGAACATCTCTACGAATAGGGGTTCGTTGTGCTTGATGTTTGGGAATTTAAAAATGTAGAATTTGTGCGCCTTGTCCCTTGTGTTCTTTCTTTCAAGTTCTTGATCTTTTCCTTTTAATTTCTTGATCTTAGAGTTGAACAAAAGTGTCTCTTTGTCGTTCTTGAGGTTGTAGACAAGCGCTAGTGAGAAAGGACCCAAGTGGATCTTCTTTCTCTCTTTTGAATCGTGATCTCTATTCCAAGTATGGGGAGAAGGGTAGTGTATTCATAGGCTTGGGGTTAGTGTAAAGTAAAGGGGTTCCCATAACCCCGTGTTGTTTTATGTGTATGAATGAATAACATGTTAATTTGTATTGTTTGGTGATGGTATGTTCTTGGCTATTTTGGTATGTTATTTGTATGTGTTCCATGTTCATGACATGTTGTTAATATTTATCTTGGTTGCCTTATTATGAACATGATAGTATGATGATTGTCGTTGTTATTACGATGTTGGTTGTTGATGTTATGTTGGTTGTATAGTTGATGCTATGAATGTTGAATTGATGGTTAAAATGTTAAAAACCTTAATTGGTTAAATTAGGTTCTAAAATGAGTTAGAGATTAATAGGTTTAAACACCCTAAAAATTGGTTAAGGTACTGTGCTTAGACTACGCCCGAACAGATCTTGTCGTGCATTGGGCACAACCGTGCTGAACAGGGAGCACGCCCGTGCTCCCAGTTTGAATACTGGAAAATGGCCGCGCAGTAAGCACGACCATGCAGCAGAGGAGCACACCCGTGAAGCTGAGCACGATCGTGCTCAAAAAGGATGCACGACCGTGCTTCACTTAAGTGGAAGCATGAGACACCCCGTTGTGCTCCATTGTATTATTACATTAAATCCTTAATTATTTATTTACCTAATCGCGCGCTTAACGTTGAAAATACGTAAAAATTAAAAACTTTAGTTAAACAATCATATAACTTCTACAAATATGAAACACACCAAACTATATTACATAAATACACACATAAGTATCCTTTATTTTACACAACTTGTTTATAACTAACGGAAAACAAAACATCTTATATGACTCACTGGCCTTAAACTTACTACGCTACATTATCAGGATCAGTAGGTTGTTCTTCAGCGTCAACTTCATACGGAACGTCGTTCAACTCTTCAACAATCTCCGTCTCGTATGGGTTTCCATCCATCTCCTCCGTAACATAGTCGTCCATATAGTCTTCTAACGTAACAAAGTAGACATACACCAAAAATACAGAAATAGCGAGATAAGAAACAGTTCTATCATCATAAGTGGAAAAGATTCGTAGCATATACTACAATAACGGTCCCAAACATGCATCACTCACAATTTGCAATCATCCATACTTTATAACATCATCCTCTACCCTTCAACTCATGCAACTAGACATTTATGCTGACGTGGCCACTACTACTCCTGTCACATATCCCTCGTTAGGGATGCCAGTCAGTCGTCCAAGTGACACGTTCCCCACGCCGGTGCACATTCTCATCCATGGTAGGAATGCTCATGTAAAGCAATGACACTATAGCTGCACAGTACCGTCGGTGCACACCCTGGTTCTCTCTCTCAACTCTATCAAGGGTGCTCATGCATAGCAATGACACTATAGTTGCACAACTTAAATTCTAATTTGGAACGGTCTACAAGAACTTCGAACCACGTGTATCTCAAATACACGGTTATGAACAACAATGCAACACATGATTCTCACTGACTTTTATCAATAACAACCTAGTGCCTCAAGATTTTCCTCATAACCTCCACTTACACTCTATATCACATCACTTCTATAAAATAATAGTGAGGCACTTCTAATTCATATTCAAAACTCTCACCCAAACAAAATACCTTCGAGCAATATATATATCTTTTCTTAAAATCATCTAAGCATAGTATTAAACCCAGGCAGATCATGCATAACACATTAATCAACAGAATATTCAAATATCTCACTATCATATAAGGCAATTTATCACAACCAAAACATAATAATTCAACCCAATAAATAACAAAGCCAGACTCTGTCACGGCCTGGCCGTGATAGCCGTCACAACCGTGACATACAACAAAGGCAAGAATTCTACAAAATAGAACCTGTCACGGCCTGGCCATGACAACCATCACGGCCGTGACAGACAACAAACATCCTCAATATCATAAACATTCAAACACCAAAATAATACGTCACATGCAGATGGAATACCTCAACCAGTGTATCACAAACAGTCTAAAGTAAATAATTCAAACATCCTCAAATATGCATAATTAACCTAAGGCGATAAACCCACAATTCCCAAATCGTCATTGGTATTACGGAAAAGTTTCCAATACGATTTTGGTATTGTCGATTACTCGACCACTAGTAGGGTTTACGTCGCCCTACACCATTATTATAAATTATATACTACTTATCGGTTCCGACGATGGAATGGTTCTTTCTCCCACCTGAGTTTGCACTGGAAACACGTACACGACGATCATCGTTATCCCGCCACGAGTTAACACAACCACCTTCAACCAAACAACATAATTATAATTAATCAACTAACACCCATCTATGACACTTTAGGGCTAGGTTCAACCAAGACTTAGAAAATAGGTTTAGGATTATCTTCTTAATTCCATCTTTTGGATCCTAGTTAATAGAGTCTTAACTAACATAGATTACTTATTACAAGACTAAAATTTCACTACAAGAATAAGGTTAATTAGCGACGGAATTTTTGCGACGACCTCAAATCCGTCGCTAATTTTATGTTTTGCGACAGCTTATGCCGTCACAAATGGTAGAACAGATTACTGACGGAAGTTCCGTCGTAAATCTGTCAGTAACGTTCCCGCCATTTTACGCGAAATGTTGGCGCCAATTTGCGACGGGCATGGTCGTCGCTGATGTGCAAATGTTTGTCCAAGGTCATTTGCAACGGCCATATTGGTTTGCGACGGACCGTACTTTTGCGACGGTCATTCTCAATTTGTGACGGAATCATATATTAAAAGGCCGTCACTAATTTCCAATAAGTAACTCGAACAGTTTTCTTCCTCCCTCAGTTGTCATTTTCGCCGTTTCTGCTCTACATACAGGTCTGCATGCAAAAAATCATCTCCTTTTGTTCATCTCTTTTTTCTACCTTCTCTCACTTCTTCTTTCTATTTTGTTCATTTTTCTTTCAAAAAATTACACTACCTTCTCTCATTTCTTCTTTCTAATTTGTTCAACAAAAAAGCACCGTAAGTTTACATTCATAACATCTTCTCCCACGATAGGAAGCATCGAATCGGTAAGAGTTTCCTATTTGTTCATCTTCTCTTTTTTTTTCCATTTTAAAATTTGTTTTGTTGTTTCTCCCGTAAGTTCTCCCATCTGTTCTTCAGATTTTATAGCATGTTGTTTTGTTCCTCCTATTTTTGGTTTGTGTATTATTAAGCTTATTTCTTCACTTCTCTGATCTGCAGATTTGCCAGCGAAGAGAAAGTTGCCGCTCCTATCACAAGACATTCCAAAATTGTATGTTCTCATTTCTTTATTTGTTCTTGGTTGTTTATAGCATGTGAGGTGTTTTAGAAATTTACTCTTTGTAGGTAATGCCAAATTCATTATTTGTGGTAGTACAAGTTATATTCTTCCACATGGTATATAGTTAACTCTAATGTTTGTCTACCTGAAAAACCAATATATTTTGTTAAACAATTCAATAGGTGTTTGTAAATGTTAGCATGAAGAAGAAACAAAAAAGCAATAGAACATGAACTAACAAACTGAGAGCTAACTGTATAATAGAAGACATTATAGTAGTTAATAACATTCCAGAGGGCTAGAAACTTGAATGTTTGGTGAGTGAAATACTTTGGTAATTTACATCTGTCTTTATGGTTTTGGTAATTGGCAGCATTGCCCTTTTTAAGGTAACAAATGTCTTTTTATTAATTAATTAATTTATTTATTTATGCTTGTTAGACTTTTTCCATCGGTATTGAATTTTTTTGTAATGCTTGGACCAAGATATTTGATAAATGCGTCATAAATTGAGTAATGAAAGTTTGATTATTGTTCATTGTTTATTTATTTATGCTATAAAGGTTTAAAACTATTAGGATTATCAACTTATGTATATTTCACAAACTTTGGAAGTTTTTTCATTTCAATGACTTTCTCCGTTATAGTGGCTACTCTGCAATTTGTTATATTGCTATAGTGTTTTTAGTGGTGGGTGCTCCGCAATGCATTCAGTCATTAACTTCTCTGGCTGATAGTTTTAGTTCTTTTTAAACTAACTCCTTTATGTAACCATATGTGTAGGCTACTATCTCAAGCTTGATTTACGATGTCACCGACAAACTTGATGCATTGATCATTCTCATCTCCCAAACTTTTTGAAATATGAGCCAAGTTTGTATTCATGGTTTCTCGAGATTTCATATTTTGAAGAGAATCACTTGTCCAGAAAAAGGGTGTTTTGATTGAAACAACTGTGTTTTGGAACATTGTTTAGTGTAGGGAAATGTAAGTGATGTCTTGTGTTTGAAAACTAAATATAAGAACCATTTCTTTTGGCAAAGACAAGAAGCGAATATGCTTTTGCCAAAATCTAATTTTTCTATGTTTTCCAGAATCCGAATCTGTTTGGGTAATGGCCAAAATATTTATAACACCCAATTACAGGAGGAATCACTTTTGGTTGTCTAGATGTGATTCTTGGATTCCAAGAAGCAACCCCTAGAAAACCTAGGAGGTTGATGAAATCACTTTTTGAGTGTATTAAATTTATAGGAAGAATCTTTGTTGGTTGTCAATGTAGGCTTCTAGGGTGCCAAGAAGCAATCCCCAGGTTGATGAAATCAGTTTTTGACTGTATTGTAAAAGGATTTGAACTTCTCAGTCTCGCTATGTTATGTCCATGATTCATTGTTATGTATTCGTTGTGTTGGCTTGTATCTGTAGTGCTTGTTATTGGCAAGAATAGCATGGGCGTCAACTTGGGTATGAATAATAGTAATTGTAGATTGTGTTTGGTTCACATAATTCTAGTTGGGGTTTACTTGGAATGGAGTATTTAATTTGATTTCCCTGTTGAGTACTGTCTAGCTTTTAAGTTCTTTTTATATATAGATTCTTACAGCTTTATATTTATGATTATATTCAATTTTCTGTTGGGCAGGTTCTTTGCATCATTAATTTTTGTTCCATATTTAATATCATAATTGTTGCATATATTTGTTTATGAATTAGTTCTGGAGAGTCACGTTCGCTGAGAGAGTAAGAACGCGACTTTGAGGTTCAACAAGGGAAAATCGCTTCCAAGCAAACAAAGCAAGAGACGGTGTTTTTTTTTTAGTTAATTGAAAGAATGTTTGATATTGATTTGATCATTTTTTGGTGCACCTTGATATGGAGATTGTAATTGTTTTGGTAATATAATGCCTTTTGATTGATGTCTATAATCTGTTTGTTGAATCACCTAAATGCTTTTAGGTTAGAATGTGGTCATGTTATAGGTGGTTGTGTTAGTTTTCTTTTGATATTAATGGCTGAATTGGTGAGTAGCTTGAATCATAATCTCTTCTTGTGCTGAATGGACTATGAATTTTCTTTATTGGTTTTGTTTATTTTTGACAGGGTTATGGTTATCAATATTATATTAAATGATCCTTATATCTTTTTGTTCACTTTTGCCTATATCTGTTAAGTGTTTTAAGTTTTAAGTTTCTTCCCTATATTATATTAAATGATTCTTATTCTTGTAATGTTGTTTATGTTTTGTTTCAAGTATGTTGGGGATATTATAAATTGTCTTTATAATAAATATTTATTTTCTAGATGAGTTGATCATCAAGAAAAACCTTAGTTACCCGTTTGAGGTGCAATATTTTAGAGCACGTGTACTGTTGCAAGTCATTGTGCTCTTGATATTGGACCTCGAATTGTCCAAGTGGGACAGTTTGAGAAAAAACTTTTTCTTTACTAGTATAATAGCTATTCATTAATTCTTACGTGATATATCTGATGAAAAATTGGTCTGACGCATTACCATTTGTTCTCTGGGTACATACTTGATTGTGATATCTCACCCTGGTCAAGTCATGTACTTGGAGACCAATGGGAAATCTTTGCTGAAATTTAAATCGGATATGATACATGAGAAGTGATAAGTAACTATTATACTAGTGTTGAAAAAGGTTTTTCTTGAATGGGATAGGGCCATACCAAATAAAGAAATGGAGTAGTTCTGCGAGTTTGCCCAAAATAGTTTTTCATTATAGTTATCTTTTTTTGGCGCAAATGCAGAGGATGGAATTTGTTCCTTTGAATCGTACTTGGATGTATGATAGGGTTTATCCAAGTAGAGGGGGATTAAAACAATCTTTCTTAGATGGTGTTGAAGAATTTATTACCAAGGCAAGTCAGCAAGATACTTATAACAATGGGGGGTTGATTAGATGTCCTTATGTGAAGTGTGACTGTACCTGAATTAAGAATGTAGATGATGTGAGGGTCGACCTGTATAAAGTTGGGTTTAGTCCTAATTACTGGATTTGGACAAATCATGGAGAAGAAATGCCGCAATTTGATTTTGGCATTGACCAGAATTGCACCGGTGGTTCAAGTAGTGGTGCAGAAGCTGGATATGGATATCATATTGTTTCCATGGAGGAGATGGTGTGTGATGCTCTTATGATGTCCGGGTCGTTTGAGTCCAATAATACAGAAGAGCCTCCTAATGCAGATGCACAAAAATTTTATAATCTCCTAACAGAGGCAAATAAGCCTTTGTAGGAAGGGTCCCCCGACTCGAAGTTAATGATGTGTGTTCTACTGTTGTCTGCCAAGTCCAATTGGAGCATACCCGAGTTAGGCTTGGATTTCATTGCCAAAATGGTTTTGGCCGGGATGCCTTTCAAAGGAGGATTACCCAACAATTATTATGATGCGAAGAGGTTAATGTCCAAGTTAGGATTGGAGTCCAAGAGGATTGACTGTTGTCAGAATGGGTGCATGCTCTTTTACGATAATGAATTCGACAAAAATGATGGCGCATTGGTTGAGTGCAGATTTTGTCACACACCAAGGTATCGTCAGCGCAACGCAAGTAGAAGTAATCTAAAACCAGTTCCGGTAAAGTCGATGTTCTACTTGTCAATCATTCCTAGATTATAGAGGATGTTTGCATCGATGCAGACTGCAGGAAAAATGACATGGCACC
This sequence comes from Sophora flavescens, assembly GCA_030762895.1. NCBI lineage: Eukaryota > Viridiplantae > Streptophyta > Magnoliopsida > Fabales > Fabaceae > Sophora > Sophora flavescens. Next base: position 27,484,788 of record CM061062.1, on the reverse strand, counting down.
ATGCGAATAGGAGGAATGCAGGAGTGTTATGCCATCCTTCTGATGGTGAAGCATGGAAGCACTTTGATCGGGTGCATCCGGATTTTGTCGTTGATCCTCATAATGTACGACTTGGGTTATGCTCGGATGGCTTTACCCCATATATCCAAGCCTCGGCATCACCTTATTCATGTTGGCCCGTTGTTGTTACCCCTTACAATCTTCCTCCCGAAATGTGTATGTCAAAGCCATATATGTTCTTGACTTGCCTGATTCCGAGTCCATCTAATCCAAAGGCGGGCATTGATGTATACTTGCAACCTTTGATTGATGATTTGAAGAGGTTGTGGAATGGTGTTATGACGTACGATATTTCTCGAAAACAAAATTTTACAATGAAGGCAGCGTTGATGTGGACAATTAATGACTTCCTGCGTATGGCATGTTGTCCGGCTGGGGACGCATGGGAAGCTTGCATGCCCGCATTGTATGGAGCATACAAAGGCATTTACCTTAAAATACGGGGGGAAGTCGTCCTGGTTTGATTCCCATCGCAGGTTCTTACCGAACGATCATCAATTTAGAAGGAATAAGAATGCCTTCAAGAAAGGGGTTGTTGAAATGGATGGACCGCCTCCGAGGTTAACACCAGAACAAATTTGGAGTAGAATCAGGGACTTACCAAAAGTGATCAAGGGGGTTTCCAAATTAGATGGTTACTGGCAAAGTGGCAAAATTGGACAAAGAGGAGTATTTTTTGGGATCTTCCTTATTGGAAAGATAATTTATTGAGGCACAATCTTGATGTAATGCACATTGAAAAAAAATTCTTTGACAACATTTTCAACATTGTGATGAACGTGTATGGCAAGACCAAAGACAACGATGAGGCTAGAATGGACTTACGGTTATGCTCAGCAGAGACCGGATTTGGAGCTGAGACATCAGGATAATGGGAAGATGTACAAGCCAAAGGCCAATTATACCTTGACTATCCAGGAAGCAAGGTTAGTTTGCCAATGGATAAAGGGGCTCAGGATGCCTGATGGTTATTCTTCTAACTTGGCAAGATGTGCTGATGTTATAAAAGGCAAGTTGCATGGGATGAAAAGCCATGATTGTCTTGTGTTTATGGAGTGCTTACTTCCTATCGCCTTCAGTTCGTTCCCCCCCCCCATGTTTTGAATGCCCTTATCGAAATAAGTCAATTCTTCAAGGACTTGTGTTCTGCAACTTTAAGGGAAGACGATTTGGCCAGGATGGAACAAAACATTCCACTCATTTTGTGCAAGCTGGAGAGAATATTCCCCTCGGGCTTCTTTGATTCAATGGAGCATCTTCCGATTCATCTTGCATATGAAGCCAGACTTGGTGGTCCAGTTCAATATAGGTGGATGTATCCATTTGAAAGGTAATTTAAGTATCACGGTTATTGATCCACTTTCATGCATATTAGTTAATTAATAATAACCTCATCATTTTTAAATAGATTCATGGGCGAGTCAAAACGATCGGTGAAAAATAAGGCTAGGGTTGAAGGTTCGATATGTGCGTCTTACTTACACCGCGAGACAATTCATTTCTGCTCTCATTATTTCAAACACATGGTTTTGTCTCCAACAACTAGAAAGGCAAACGGTAAATGAAAGTGGAAGACTACCTGGAACCTTATCAATTTTTTGTCTTCCCGGTCGTCATTCCGGAAAGGAGTTGACACATTATTTAAAGGAGGCAGAGTGGAACTCAGCTCATGTTCATGTATTGATCAATTGCGCCAAGGTTAAACCATACCATGAGTAAGTATGAGCTTATAATTTTTATTCCTTCGATAGCATATGTCAATTTTCATTGATGTTATCCATATATGTTCAGTTCATTCTTGTCTTCTCGTGATGCATCTGCTCGTACTCATGAAGATTTTCCAAAATGGTTTAAGCAACAAGTAAGTATCTTCCCATTTATCATTCTGTTATTCACTATAATGTATGGGGATAAAAACATATATCGTTAAACTTTGTGAATAGGTTTACAATGAGGCACCCTATCTGTCATTAATCAACATTTACGAAACTTGGCTGACGGTCCTCTGACACAAGTCAAAGAATGGCACACATACTTCGTGAATGGGTACAAATTTCATACTCAATCATGGACAGAAGACAAAACAACAATAAATAGTGGTGTTTACGTAAAGGGTGAGCCAGGCGGAGTTGCAGATGACTTTTATGGTGTCATACAACACATATATGAGTTGTCATATCGTTATTTAGATTACCCTAAGAGAATAGTGTTGTTTTATTGTAATTGGTTCGATCCATCTAGTAGAGGCACTAATTTGAATAAAAAAATATAATATTGTGGACATCCAAATGAGTAGAAGATATCATATGTTTGATCCGTTTATCGTGGCACATAATGTGAGACAAGTATATTACGTTCCTTATCCAGCAACTCAAACAGAAAAACGAGGTTGGTGTGTTGCAATCAAGACAAAACCAAGGGGTCGCATTGAAATAGATGTTTCAGAGTTGGATGAGCCATATCAAACGGATGAAATGTCACATGCAAATGAGGTCATTGAAGTTGAACCAATCTCATGTTTACAAGACACACAAGTTGTAGGGGAAGAAGTGGATACCTCCAGCTTGACATCAAATCAAGTCATTCCGGATGAAGATGTTGAAGAAGCAGAATCAACAGAAGATGAAGAAGATGAAGATGGCTATGAACATGACACTGGCTCAAATTCTGAATAACAATTACTTTATTTATTTTAGTGATGTATTTTGTATTAAGTTGTATTGTCATTGTCATAACTTTAAGTTCATTATGATTAGCATCATTTTCCATTATTTACAAATGTGTGTTTGTGCTTACTTTAAGTTAATTATTATCACCATCAATTTCCATTATTTTCAAATTTGTGTTTTGGTTACTTTTAATTAATTATTATTAGCATCATTTTCACTATAGACATGACTGATGGTAAGGGAAAGGGTAAGGCACCTGCTGGAGGGGCACGTCGTCGTGGTCGACCCCGCTTTGTGACACGGACAGTCGATGACAGATTCGTGTCCCTCCCGTCTACATCTGTTACACTACGCCCACCGCCCACACCCATGCCTCCACATGATATGGCACCGGCACCCCCACCTGTTGCTCCTACACCATGTCCATCGCCCACACCCGTGCCTACACATGTTCTGACACCTCCCTACCGACCTGTTGCTCCAGCCACTCAGTCCATGGACACCTCCATTGGGATCACGATGATGCCCACCCCAAGGATTCCGACTCAGACCTATGCAGACAATTCCAGACAACCAGATGCATCAGGGGTGGATTTGCCCATGGACGGTGATCATCAGTCTAATGGTGACGACGAGGAGACTTATGGATATTCCTTGCCTATATCATCAGATGATGAGGAGATCGAGGTTATGTCAGATGGCCGAGTTATTGTTACCCCGACCGGTAAAGGGTAAGAAAGATCTCAAATATTGTTATTTTGTTGTTGAGTGCAGATTTTATATGTATGTGTATTGATTGTTCTCATGTTCTATTGATAAGGTTCCTTCTGTCAAGAAAATCTGCAGAGGCCGTCACGTATGCAGTTACATCTCAGTTTGATCGGGCCTGGAAACATTGGAGTGAGCTTGAGGATCAGGATCGGAATCGATTCTTTGCGGCTTTTAAGGTATTTTGTACTTTTGAATTTACTTCCATTTTTTAGTTACTTTTAATGTTTCTTTAGTTTATTATTATCCTAAAAAATATTATATTCTCCTTATTTACAGGAGAAGGCTGCTTGGAGAGTAGAGCATTCCACTGATGTAGAGATAATTTTTCATCAAAAAGCGAGCAAACGCCTCTCCGAGTTGTTGACGAGATATCGGAAAAAGGGACAGCGTCCAAAATGGTGTTTCCCACCCATTTGGGAGGAGCTATGTTCTTCTTGGGCTACACCTGAATTTAAGAAAAAAATCCGCCCGAGGCAAAGCTCAACGGGGCCTCGGAAAAGGGTGGGAGCCTGCACATCGCGGCAAGAGATCGCAATCGAGGAGCATGCTCGACGCCTTGTAAGTTCCAACATCATATTTTGTTAATTCATTAGATGTCCGGCTATTAAGGTAGTGTAACTTCAAATATGAACAAGTTGTTTTTTGGTGCGGGCTAGGGGAGCTTGGCCGTAGCGTCAAGCCGGTTGAGCTTCATGCCCGAACTCATACTAGGAAGGGTACCATGCGAGTATGTAGATGAGCGCTCTAGACGCACTCGAGTGATTTACATGTCTCTTTGTTGGAAATTATTTTTATTTTATATTTAATAATTATGGTCATTTTGTATGATGATGTGCATCAATTTTAATGATAGGAGGACTATCGTGATAAGTTATCTCGGAGTTCGGTCTCGGGTAGCCTCATCTTCCCCCTTCCACCACACTTGACCCCAGAGGTGGAAGCCCAATTGGAGTTGCGAGGCATGGGTCGAGGTTCTTTGGCGGTAAGAACAAGGGTCGCATATACGGTATGGGAGACCTAGCCAGTGAACTATCGACGCTGGTGCTCTAGCATCTTCAATCACAGAGTCGAGCATCGTCCAAGATTAGGCCCCACCAATCTCATGAGTCTGCAAGGAGATGGTCAAGATGCGACGAGGCGGCAGCTCAGGATGAGATCAATCGGCATTGCTTACTCAACAAACACAGATGATGGAGCGGATAGAGATGATGGCAGCTACGAGAGAGAGCTCATGCTGCGTTTAGGAACCAAGACCCCTCACCCACGGCGCCCCAGCAAGACCAACACCATCACAAAGACCCCCTCGCCCACGACCACCACCGTCCCAAACGAGGGTCATCACAGACAGTTGATGAGGATGATCAATCCTTTACAGATTTGTTAATGCGGGGCTATAGAGAGGGTTATTAGTTTCTTTGATATTATATTTTATTTTGTATGATGTATGCACTCTGTCAAAACAATTTGCTTTTATTTATGAATTTCATTTATTGTTTAAAATTATTATTCATTTATCATAATATAGTCTAAATTCTATTTAATATAAAAAATATCTAATGTTTATATTAATTTTGAATTTTATATTAAATATTAAATAATTAATTAAAAATAATTCATATTTTAAATAATTAATTAATAAAAAATTAGTTAATTAAATTATTTAGTTTTATAAAAATGTGTTGCAATTTGCGACGACTATTCCGTCGCTAATTTATGTTGATTTGCGGCGGTTAGGCCGTCGCTAATTTCTATAATTTGTGACGGCTATGCCGTCGCTAATTTCTCATAATTTGCGACGGCTAAGCCGTCGCTAATTTCTCATAATTTGCGATGGCTAAGCCGTCGCTAATTAGCGACGGTCATTTAAAAAAACCGTCAGAAACCTTTTGCGACGACCCAACATGTGACGGATTTGTGGCCTTCGCAAATCCGTCAAAAACATGTGTTTTGTGACGGATTTAAGCTGTTTACGACGGCCTTTGGCCCTTGCTAAATTCATTTTTTCTTGTAGTGTATGAAACAAAATCCTCTAACCTTTAGGGTTAGGGTTTTGGCCAAGGGCTGATTTTTAGGGTTCAACATCCTTAAAATTCCTAATCATGATTAAGTCATAGATTAATGATCCTTGATTAACCTAAATCATGGATTAGTGACTAAACAACTAAAGTTGAAACTCAAAACTTCCTATCTCTTTAATACTAGGATTGGGCCTCAACATGTTCATAGGGTTAGGGTTCTTAGTTTATTAAACCAACTTGGATTTATTAAGCATACATACTAATAGCTTGATTAACAAGATCATTAATGAAAACCATGAACAAAAACTCTACCAAACCTACTTCGATAGATAATATGTATGATATCAAGAAGATAGAAAGTAGTTTCATCATCATTAGATTTTTCTAGAATTTATTATGACTTTTCAAAGTTCTAGGGTTAGAAACTTGAAAATGATGAACACATATAAAACAAACTTTGAATCAAGAAACTTGCTAAAGAACATAGGCATGATTAAGGAAGAAGATTAGGATTTACCTCTTGAAGATCAATGACAAAGGAAATCCAAGAAACTTGCTTCACAAATCTATCACTAAAAGACTTATGAACTTAGGGTTTTGCACAAAAAGGCATTAGAAACTAAGTGAAAAGTGAGAGTATGGTATTTATAGCGATAGTGGCACCATCTTAGGAAGACTCTAGAAGTGATGAGTTGTCTTGCTAAAAGGATTCAAATGCAATTAAGTTCTAAGGACCAATTTGCAAAGATTCCGAAAATTGAAGGACTAGTTTGAAAATTGTCAATAAAGTGTCATGATGATGATTTTACCACATTTAATGCAAGCTTATCTTGACCAAAGTTGGCTGATTTTTTAGTCAAAGATATTTTAAGACAATTCAAGAATGTTTGAGAAGATTTTAGAAGCTTGAAGAACAAAGTGGAAGAATGTAGAACAATCTAGAGTTTTCTTGACTCATCCAACAACAAATTAGGGCAGACATCAATCCTCATGGGCTTGGTAAGTTTGGGTTGGTTTCATTTTTGTGGGGCCCACTTGAAGAGTTAAACATAAATCTTGACATAGGAAACTTGTATAGTTTCAAATGGGCTTTATGGAACCAATTCATGAACTAGACAATTTGGGCTTCATAGCCACGTCCATTAAGAGATTGGGAACAAGGATTCTAGCCCAATTCACTTGAAAAAAACTTAGAAACTAACTTGGGGACAAAAGGGTAATTAACAGAAAGCTCAGGGGCTTAAGCGTAAAATTCATAAATTTTCTATTTAACCCTGAAAAACCTTCTAGACTTAAAAATATGATTCATCCCCTTGACTCATCTCAAAATCCTAATATAAAACCTCTATCGGTTCTGAGAAACTCACAAATCCCCCTGTCGTCTACCCGATTACGTATTTCGCCCGAAAAACATAAATTATTTTATTTTTTTCCAAAATAATTCTAAAAACACAGAATTGTAGGAAATAAAATAATAATCTTAAGTCTTTCTTTCACGAATTAAAATTAGATATTTTGAGCAGTATAATTATACTGTCAATGGAATTCTCAGTAGGGTTTCACTTTGACTTTCCAACCTAATTTTCAATCGTAGCTTCCTACATTCAAGTAGGATTGAGTAGTAAACTCCGTGTATTTAAAATAATTTTCTAAAACTCAAATAATTTTATAAACATATTTATATGTATTACTGTTATTTAAAACAGTGAAATACAGGGTGTTACACAGCACGCCAGTGTTGGGATTAAGCACGACCGTGCTCACCCCTCTGGACAGAATATGAGATTAAGGACTTAAACAGGGGTTTTACCCCCAATCTTCCCCAACGACAAATGATGACTTAGTTAATTAATGATGAAGACTAGATCACTTAATTAAATATTAATTAAGGTGGTTAAGCCAGTAACCGTTGGGTTACTGCAAGTTGTTTGAGCTGTAACTTGGTGCCTTTTGGCCAAGAGGGCCTTGACCCTGCGCTTTGGGTCTAAGGTGTTATTGATGTTGTATCTTAGGGACCGAGAGTTTATCCCGGGGGGGTGGCCTTGACTCCACGGTTTGGGTCTAAGGTGTTGCAGTCGATTCTGTTGCGGTAGGTTCCGTTGGTTAAAGGTGTTGCGGTAGATTCCGCTGATGTCTTCGGTTGACTCCGTTGGAGTTATGGAGGTGGTGATTGTCTGTGGTCATTGTGTTTCATACGCATTGCATCGAAGTTGTTGTTGTTGTTGAGGGATGTTCCACATAGGGGAGGTCGTCCTAGAGTACGGCGATCTGGCCATCCACGGTTGGAATAGATTCTCCTTGTGCTCCCGTGATGAGGCATCTGTTGGTTTGATGCGTTGGCTATCCAAGGAGTAAATTCTCCAGCGTTGAGTAGATTCTCAATATGGATATGTAACTCTGAAGTCTTTTAGTGGATCCACATGCATTGTTGGTTTAGAGGAGTAGGACTACATTGCACTGCATAGCATGCTTGATGTTGATGAGGTTGATGTATGTTTATACATATTGATATATGCTTACGTTGGTGCTATACTTGTATGTTCACTTTACTTCCTACCTCCTTGCTATTATGATTACATGATTCTTACTCCCCATTATTTGTTTGTTGTTTGGCCAGATTGGCACCTTACAGAGGATGATGAGCAGCCCGGAGATGAGTGACTCTGAGGAGTCGCCACTCATAGTTAGGGCTTGTTTTATGTACTGTTAGTTAGTTTTCAGTTTGTATTCTGTGGATTTATTCTGGAACGGTTATACCAGCTCTGTATGTGACATCGGGGTTGGGATAGGTTTATTTCTTTGCTATGTTAAATTGTTTTAAACTCATTTTATTTTCCGCGATTTGAGAACTAGTTCATGTGGACTTTTATACCCATGGACAGACGTTTTATTTTATCCAGTATGATCATGACTAAATTTTATAAATTGCTTATCTTAAAGCACTTATAACATACGGGGTAGAAGGGTGTCACATTTAGTGGTATCAAAGCAGTTCGGCCCTATCCGGACGTGGTATGAGTCTGTCGTGAGTCTGTTGTGAGACTCTTGTTTGAATTGTCTATATTTACATAGACAATGTTACGTGGTACTAAGTGCCTATAGCTTCACTTTGGCTTGACTTACTGCATTTGGTGGTTTGTCTTGAACGATCCAAGGAGCCTTCGGGTGCTTCTTGTGTTTAGGAAGGTTGTTCTAGTATCTCTTGATAATATGAACCTTGCAGCTGATCTAGTGCACTTACTTTTTTTAAAACCGCTTGATAGTGTGATTTCGCATCATATTTCTTGTACATTTTTTGCATGCATTTTCATATAGTTTAGGCATATTTAGTTTGATTTTTATTAGTTTTTATCTTGGAACGGGTAAGGCGGTGTTGTGGTGTTGTTTTGCAGAAATTAAAGATAAAATGCTCAAAATGAGCCATGATGGAGCCTGGATTAAGTTGGAGCTTGAAAAGTGAAGATATTGGATGACTCCAATTTAAATTGGAATGGAAATATTTAATGACAATTGACAAAAGTCCAGTAGCAATGTAAGAGGCCGAATTGATGGATTGGATGATTTGGTTATTAATGGCTTACCATAAATGGAGAGAGGAATTGGTCTTCAATTTATGAATGATAGAAGCTGCAGCAAATCACGTGGATCAAATTGTTCATGGGTCCCACATGAAGATTTGCTGTTGGATTAATTTGGAACCAAATCACGTTTGTGATTGCAAGTTCAATTGAATTCGAGGCAAAGGAGGACCCACGCCAATTTGTGAAGAAAGAAGGATTGTCTTTGGAAATTAAATTCACTTAAAAGATCTTATTGAAATTCAAATTCAATATGTTACTAAATGCCAAGGGCCCCACGTGAATTCAAAGTGAAGAGGAATAATGAAGATTGCACTACAATTAAGGGAATCTACATATTATTTGATTTTAATGATAATTGAGAAGATAGTGCTGATCTTTCCTAATCATGCAACACTTTGGCGTTTTGGGAAATAAAAGGCTAGGGGCGCCGGGTTTTAGGAGACTAGGACCTAGGGAGATTTTATTCTCTCTGAGACAAAAATAGGGATTTTCACCCTAGGAGGCACTTAGGATAAAAAGAGAGGCGTGATTTCTCTGAACCAGGGGGATGCGGTGACGATGGTGGAAAGCTCCCATGGAGTTTCTTCTCTCCTCTTCTCCTATTTCTCTGGTTTTGGCTTTCTGTAATTATGAGTAGCTAATCCCCGTTTGTTGTGATTAGATGTAACTAAACTAAACTTCATGTGTTTGTCTTGACTGATTAATCTATGTTCATGTTTCTCTATTAGTGATTTATTTCCTTCGCTAAATGCGTGTTGTGGCTAGCACCCGCATGACTTGATTAGTGTTTTGGTATGCAATTGGAAAATTCGTATTAGAACCAGAATTGGAATTAATCACCTAGTAACCCTTGCGTCTAGGAATGGAGTTTGGTTTATTAGTAATCGCGTAATCCCTAACCGTAATGCAAATTCATTAATCTAGGCCACCTAAGGAATTAGGGTCTATTAGTGGATTTAGGCTCTTGTCATCTGAGGATTCAGGGCTTGAGTAATTTAGTGGATTGATTTTAATATTTGAAGCATGAATGGGAGGTATCTAGTCCTGGTATTGCATGAGGCAGATGTTTGGTGAAATCTGATCCCAACATGTCCTTTTCACATCCCAAGTACTCGACAAAAATACAAAAAGATTTTATTCCTTTTGTTTTATTTGTTTTGATTTCTCTTCATAGTCTAGATAGTTGCTGAACTTGTGAACTGGTAATTGACATCCAATCCTCGTGGGAACGATAAAACGATCTCACCACCGTATTACTTGCACGACTAGGTATACTTGCCTAGATTTCGTCCAACAAGTTTTTGGCGCCGTTGACGGGGATTGGTTTTGCCAATATCATTAGTAACAAAGGAGGCAACTAATTTAGACATTTTTTTATATATTTTTCTGTATATATTTGATATTTTCTCTGTACATATTTGATTTTTTTTTTCTTTTGAGTGTTTGTTTGTGCAAGGTTGAGACAACACATGGACGATCATTACTATCCAACTTGGGGATCTCAACTTGATTGGATCGTGTTTGATGGTATCACCAATAAGCACGTGAAGATTTACTCCAAAGAGGAATGGGAATCCTATGTATCATCCTTGCAACCACCACCACACTTCGAGCTGGACCCCGATTTGCTAGAGATTCTTTGGGATATAGATGCTCATCTTTTGAGCTTGAGCATAGAGCGTAGCAAGGAGGAAGTTTGTTCCATGATTCAGAGGGCTGAAATGCGAGCAGGGAAAAATAATAGTAAGATAGCAGCATCGCTAAGTGACAACTTACAGAAATTAGAAGAACAAGCTAGTGAATTCTCTAAATTGCTAGCAAAATAGCCACATGGAATTCAAATTGAAGAGAATCTACTTGCTAGCACGGACGTGAATGAAGATGAAGTGGTGGTGGTAGAAGAGCCACAAGAAGAGGAGTGGGAATGGAATGAGCAACCACCTCTGAAGGTTTCTCTAGAACAATATTCCCAAGAGTTATCCATCTCTGAGACCAAAATCAGAACCAAGCGTGATGAGTATCAAAGCTGTGATGCAGAGTTTCAAAATGCAAGTTGAGGAAATTTGCAAACAGTTAGTACAAGAGTCAGATGAACAGCAATTTGAGTAAAATCTAGTTTTGGGGATAGTTCAAAATGAAGATGAAGTGGTAGTGGATTTCACCATGCTTGCTAAGGAATCTGAATTTTCTGCATTGGAAAAAATATGTTGGCTTACATGCATGTGTGAACGTTGCAAAGCTAACCCCTTCCACTTGTCTGTCAACCCTCCTCTTGAAAATTCCATTTGACCCGAGAGGTATTGAGTTCAGTATTGTAGTCAAAGAGGTCAATGGAGTTTTCACACACTGGCTAGGTGGAATTGTGGATAGCGTCATATTGCTTCTGCAATCGCTACTCCATAAGCCATGGGATCCGGGAGGAGGATCTCACATCTTGAGCACCCCTTGATCTTTATACCACAGGCTATGGGATCCAGGTGGATGCTTCTTAATGAGTCAAGCTAGTGATGTTAAAGAAGCGCTTATTGGGAGGCAACCCAAGTTTCTTAACCCTTCTCTTTAGTTATTTTCATTTTCTTAGTAGTTTTTGTTTTTGATTTTAAATCTTGAATAATTTGAGAAGATCAAGAGTTCTCTTTTACTAATAAAATTTCCAAGTAATTTGAGGGAAAAGAAGGAAGGAAGAGCAAGAAAAGACAAGAAAAAGCAAAGTCAGCAACCATCACGCCCAGGCCGTGACACTGGTCACGGCCGTGATGAGCCAGAATGGAAGATCAGAAAGGATCATGGCTATCACGGGCGTGATGGGAGGACCCTGGAGTCAGAGAGCATCACGGCCTAGCCGTGATGGAGTTCACGGTCGTGACAGGCCAACACCCATGGATCATAATCGATCACGGCCTGCCCGTGATGAGGCTCACGGCCATGACACAATTCCCAACAAGTTTCTGACTGGAATGTGAGCCAGCACCCGCTACCACCTCGGTGAGTTGTTCCAAGATTTCTTTTTTTTATTAGTTTTCTCCTCTCTCCGACTTGATTGTTTACATTGGGGACAATGTAAATTCTTAAGCTTGGGGTAGGGGTATTTTGCATTTGCATGTTGCATTCATATAGTCATAGTTTGCTTGATCACACAATTAGATTGCCCTTGCTTAGATATGATGCATCCAATTGTAAGAACTAAGTGCCAAATAAATTGAGATAGTGAATTTTTGAACCCAATTTTTTATTCTTGTGATAAGGCTACAAATAAAATTTTTTTGAGATGATCTTTTGCTAGTTGATAATTAGCATATGGTTCCGTTAATTTGTGTTTCTCATTAATTCCTGAACTACTAAAATGTGAGATTTTTGAGCCAAAAGGGGTACTCACTAAATCTACCCCATTCTGTGTTAGAGTGTTATTCCTCTTGGATTGTTTTCTCTAGAACTTGACTTGAAACCATTTTGAAGCTTAAAAATTTTTGAAAACATTTTTGAAAATGATTGAGGCACTAGGTATTTTTCTGGCCTTCTGAGCTTTGAATGACTAAATGCTACCCCTTAGTTGCCCAATTTTGAGCATACAAGAATAAAATACTTTTCTTGGTACCCTGAAACATTTTGATAAATGATGCTTGATAGGAGACCTTCTAAAGTATTACACAAAAGGGTAAAAAGGTAGTTGAAAAAAGTTTGGGATGAAAGAATCAGAAAAATATTTTCTCTTGAGTTGAAAAATCTCCCCTTCTCCATGCAAAAGAAAAACAAAAGAAAAAGAAAAATATATAGAGAAGGGGATGACAAAAAGAAATGAGAAATAAAATGAAAAGAAAGAAAAAAAAGGTGGAAAAGTGAATCAAAACCCAAAAAGGTATTTTAGAAGGTGTCATGATTTACAATGCTTAATGTTTTGTGTAGCCTTTTGAAATGTCATTTTCTTGATTGCCCCACCTAACGATAAATCCCATGGCCCCGTTAAAACCAAAGCGAAAGACCTCTTGATTCTTAATTGTTCTCATTAATAAAGTAGAGATTTGGTTGATAGTCAAGCCTATGGTAGAATTCATTCCTTGAGGAAAATGGAGCGAATTGTCTTATATCCCTAACACTTGAGTGAGGTGAGAAAGAATGCCAAGCAAATGAACAAGCTTGGGGTGATCTTCAGGTGAGAAAGAGTGCCCTAATCAGTGAGAATATGAGTCTAAGAAACCTAAGCTTCTAATTGGACTTGAAACTGATTATCTCTTGCTGAATTATTTGATAAGCCTGTTACTTGGATTGTTTACTTGGGTTCTTGGTTCACTATCCATGCTTTGATTATTTATCTCTTCTGGCCTTAGTGATTGCTTGAGGACAAGAAATTGAATAAGCTTAGGGTGATTTGATAGTGTGATTTCGTATCATATTTCATGTACATTTTTTGCATGCATTTTCATATAGTTTAGGCATTTTTATTTTTATTTTTATTAGTTTTTATCTTGGAACGGGTAATGCGGTGTTGTGGTGTTGTTTTGCAGAAATTAAAGATAAAATGCCCAAAATGAGCCATGATGGAGCCTGGATTAAGTTGGAGCTTGAAAAGTGAAGATATTGGATGACTCCAATTTAAATTGGAATGGAAATATTTAATGACAATTGATAAAAGTCCAGCAGCAATGTAAGAGGCCGAATTGATGGATTGGATGATTTGGTTATTAATGGCTTACCATAAATGGAGAGAGGAATTGGTCTTCAATTTATGAATGATAGAAGCTGCAGTAAATCACGTGGATCAAATTGTGTATGGGTCCCACGTGAAGATTTGTTGTTGGATTAATTTGGAACCAAATCACGTTTGTGATTGCAAGTTCAATTGAATTCGAGGCAAATGAGGGCCCGCGCCAATTTGTAAAGAAAGAAGGATTGTCTTTGGAAATTAAACTCACTTAAAAGATCTTATTGAAATTCAAATTCAATATGTTACTAAATTCCAAGGGCCCTACGTGAATTCAAAGTGAAGAGGAATAATGAAGATTGCACTACAATTAAGGGAATCTACATATTATTTGATTTCAATGATAATTGAGAAGATAGTGCTGATCTTTCCTAATCATGCAACACTTTGGCATTTTGGGAAATAAAAGGCTAGGAGCGCCGGTTTTTAGGAGACTGGGACCTAGGGAGATTTTATTCTCTCTAAGACAGAAAAATAGGGATTTTCACCCTAGGAGGCACTTGGGATAAAAAGAGGGGCGTGATTTCTCTGAACCAGGGGGATGCGGTGACGACGGTGGAAAGCTCCCATGGAGTTTCTTCTCTCCTCTTCTCCTATTTCTCTGGTTTTGGCTTTCTCTGTAATTATGAGTAGCTAATCCCCGTTTGTTGGGATTAGATGTAACTAAACTATACTTCATTTGTTTGTCTTGACTGATTAATCTATGTTCATGTTTCTCTATTAGTGATTGATTTCCTTCGCTTAATGCCTGTTGTGGCTAGAACCCGCATGACTTGATTAGTGTTTTGGTATGCAATTGGAAAATTTGTATTAGAACCAAAACTGGAATTAATCACCTAGTAACCCTTGCGTCTAGGAATGGAGTTTGGTTTATTAGTAATCGCGTAATCCCTAACCGTAATGCAAATTCATTAATCTAGGCCACCTAAGGAATTAGGGTCTATTAGTGGATTTAGGCTCTTGTCATCTGAGGAATCAGGGCTTGAGTAATTCAGTGGATTGATTTTAATATTTGAAGCATGAATGGGAGGTATCTAGTCCTGGTAGTGCATGAGGCAGATGTTTGGTGAAATCTGATCCCAACATGTCCTTTTTGCATCCCAAGTACTCGACAAAAATACAAAAATATTTTATTCCTTTTGTTTTATTTGTTTTGATTTCTCTTCATAGTCTAGATAGTTGCTGAACTTGTGAACTGGTAATTGACATCCAATCCTCATGGGAACGATAAAACGGTCTCACCACCGTATTACTTGCACGACTAGGTATACTTGCCTAGATTTCGTCCAACACCACTCGAAGTTATTCTTGGGATGAACTGGTTATCTTCTAACCATGTTCCCTTTATCTGTTTTGATAAGACCTTAGTTTTTGGAACTCCAACGGAGTCTAAGAATCCGGACCTTCTCTCTGCCAGCCAAGTTCAAGCTTCAATGAAACACGAACCCCAAGTGTACATGATGATAGCTTCCCTGGAAGTAGAGAGCAGCCCTCCTGATGTCGCCAGCTTGCCTGTTGTTCGAGACTTTCCTGAAGTGTTTCTGAGGGATGTTTATAACTTACCCCGAGAGAGAGATATTGAGTTTGCCATAGACTTAGTGTCTGGCACCGGGCCAATCTCCATAGCACCCTATAGGATGTCTCCTCTAGAGCTAGATAAGTTAAAGGAAGAGTTGGAAGACCTGATGAAGAAGCAATTCATTAGGCCTAGTGTGTCTCCGTGGGGAGCACTTGTGTTATTGGTGAAGAAGAAGGATGGTAGTGTGAGGTTGTGCGTCGACTATCGACAGCCCAACAAGGTGACCATCAAGAATCGGTATCCCCTCCCTAGGATTGATGATCTCATGGACCAGTTGATAGGCGCTTGCATCTTCTTTAAGATAGACTTGAGGTCGGGGTACCATCAGATTCAGGTTAAGTCTGAGGACATCCTGAAGATAGCGTTCAGAACGCGATATGGTCACTATGAGTACTTGGTTATGCCCTTCGGTGTGACCAATGCTCCTGCGGTCTTCATGGATTACATGAACAAGACCTTTCACCCTTACTTGGATAAGTTTGTGGTGGTGTTCATAGATGACATCTTAGTGTACTCCAGGAGCAAGGAGGAACATGAGGAACACCTGAGGGTTGTCTAGAAGACCCTTAAGGAAAAGCAGTTGTATGCTAAGTTGTCTAAGTGTGAGTTATAGTTAGAGGAAGTGAGCTTCTTAGGACATGTCATCTCTAAGGGTGGCATAGATGTGGACCCAGCTAAGGTTGAGACGGTGCTCCAGTAGGAAGCGCCGAAGTCTATGACCGAGATTAGGAGTTTCTTGGGGTTAGCCGGGTATTGTAGGCGGTTCATAGAAGGTTTCTCTAAGATAGCTTTACCCTTAACCCATCTCACCAAGAATGGACAGTTGTTTGTGTGGGACTCTAAGTGTGAAGAGAGTTTCCAAACCCTTAAGGATAGGTTGACATCAGCACCAGTGTTAGTTTTTCCAGATCCTAGTGAACCCTTCGTAGTTTACTGCGATGCTTCTAAGCAAGGGTTAGGTGGTGTGTTGATGCAGAATGGTAAGGTAGTTGCTTATGCTTCTAAGTAGTTGAAAACCCATGAGAAGAACTACCCTACCCATGACATAGAGTTAGGAGCTGTGGTATTTGCCTTAAAGATCTGGAGGCATTACCTTTATAGAGCGAGGTTTGAAGTTTTTAGTGATCACAAGAGTTTGAGGTATCTCTTTGATCAAAAGGAGTTGAACATGAGACAGCATAGGTGGATGGAGTTCTTAAAGGATTATGACTTCGAGCTAACCTATCACCCAGGAAAGGTCAATGTGGTGACCGATGCCCTAAGTAGGAAAACCTTACATATCTCTGCTTTGATGGTCAAGGAGATGGATCTGATTTAGGCGTTTAGAGACCTTAGTCTAGCTTGTGAGTTTACCCCTAAGAGTATTAGGCTTGGTACCTTGAAGGTTACCAACAGCTTGATGGATCAGATTAGAGAGGGTTAGAAGTAAGATAAGTTTCTCTTAGACCAGCGAGAATTGCTCGCTCAGGGTAGAGACCTTAGTTTCAAGGATGGGAGTGATGGAGTCTTGGGGTTTAAGGATAGAGTGTGCATACCGGATGTTCCTGAGCTTAGGAAGTTGATCCTTGAAGATGGACATAGGAGTGGGTTAAGTGTGCACCCAGGTGCCATCAAGATGTATCAGGACCTTAAAAGGATGTTTTGGTGGCCTAGGATGAAAAAGGATGTGGCCGAGTTTGTGTATGCATGCTTGGTTTGTCAAAAAGCTAAGATAGAACACCAAAAGCCATCAGGTAAGTTACAACCTTTAAGTATCCCATAATGGAAATTGGATAGCGTCTCTATGGACTTTATGTATGGACTCCCTAGGACTCTGGCTGGTTTTGAGGCTATATGGGTTGTTGTGGATAGATTGACTAAGTCTGCCCATTTCATCTCGATGAACATGGAGTATCCTTTAGAGAAGTTAGCCAAGTTGTACATCAAAGAGATAATTAGGCTTCATGGTGTACCCTCTAGCATAGTATCAGATAGAGACCCGAGGTCGACCTCCAGGTTCTGGGAGAGTTTGCAGCATGTTTTAGGGACAAAGCTTAGGGTTAGTTCAACTTACCACCCGCAGACTGATGGGCATTCTGAGAGGACCATCAGTCCTTAGAGGACTTGTTGAGAGCTTGTGTGCTAGACCAGTCTGGTAGTTGGGAGGATATATAGGACATCCTTGTGTTGGAGAGAACCAAGTGACAGTGTGGTGCTGGGGCCGGAGATAGTCCAGGAAACAACAGAAAGGATCGGGATGGTTTAGGAAAAGATGAGAGTGGCACATATTAGGCAAAAGAGCTACCATGACAAAAGGAGGAAGGCGCTCGAATTCCAGGAAGGTGATCATGTGTCCTTGAGAATTACTTCAACGACTGCGGTTGGTAGAGTGATGAAAACAAGCAAGCCATCTGTTATCAGGAGATCCGAGTCTTTCCTACCTTGGTGAACAAGTGCAGAATCTTCGAGGATGCTTACGAGGCCAGGATCGCAAGCCGCAAAAGTTCAGAGATCCAGAGCAGTAAGGACGAAGATCAGAAGAACGAGGTGAGACAATGTCATCGGCAGGGACTTCAAGCAGAATGGCAAGGAATCACAGTTCTTAGCAAGTAAGCCCAAGGATTGGGATTCTCCTAAACATGTCAGATTTGGAAAACGTAGAGAAGGTCACTATACCCATCAATGCAAGGAGTCGAACATCATCTGTTTCTAGTGTGGCAAATATGGTCAGCTCAGCTAGAACTGTAAAGGAGAAAAGTCATAACCACAGAGTGCTAGCGAGGAATCGAGTGCGCAGCGGAGGCGTAGTGGAGATGGAGCCTCCAAGTCCGTGGACTCAACCCAACGTATGTGCCTAATTGATGAAAATTTAACCAGATAAGGTGATAGAAATTTCGAGGATGAAATTTTTATAAGGGGGTGGAATTGTAACACCTCAAGATTCAACATTCTGTTTATATGTGTTAGTTTTGGCATATATATATATATATATATATATATATATATATATATATATATATATATATATATATATATATATATATATATATATATTTGATATGTTTGATATTTATATATATGTGTATATATTATTGCATATGATAATATGTATATTAATATATGATTATTTGCATTAATATAAGATTGTGTCTCTTAATGTTTGATTTTATATGTTAATATATGATATATGATTTTATTAATAATAAGTTATTAAGAATGATATGATAAGATATCGTGTGATTTAGTATTTAAATAGAGATAGTGTTATTCTTATATTTTAGCCCCTTAAACAATCAGATTTGAGTCCTTATCAATATATCCTCTTTTTATTTACATCTTAAGATCTTATTATAATCTCCTAAGGATCCTATCTAGGAATAACTACCAAATATGTCTCTAAACTTCCATCGAACTTTTAACAATCTTAGAGTTCGATTAAGGATTCGATCGTTAGACATTAATTTGTAGATATTTCTCTGATATTTCTAACAACACCAAGAACGCCTCAATCAGAAACTTGTAGCTCGAGTTATGGCAAAATACCGAATTGTATACAGTTTGGGCTGAAATAGGAATACGTTAAGACCCAAACTCATATGTATACCATTAGACTCGACCTAAACCTAGTTTACACGACCCCAACACTCAGAAAACTGCCTCCCTCCTTCCTCTTTGAATCCTTATGGTTTTTCTCCCTAAAACTCTCTCTAGGGAACCCGTTCTTACATCATTCTTCCCTGCTTCTTGATAGGAGAACATCGCTACGAATAGGGGTTCGTTGTGCTTCATGTTTGGGACTTTAAAAAATGTAGAATTCGCGCACCTTTGTCGTTCTTGAGGTTGTAGACAAGCGCTAGTGAGACGGGACCCAAGTGGATCTTCTTTCTCTCTTTTGAATCGTGATCTCTATTCCAGGTATGGGGAGAAGGGTAGTGTATTCATAGGCTTGGGGTTAGTGTAACGTAAAGGAGTTTTCATAATCCCGTGTTGTTTTATGTGTATGAATGAACAACATGTTAAATTGTATTGTTTGGTGATGGTATGTTCTTGGCTATTTTGGTATGTTATTTGTATGTGTTTCATGTTCATGACATGTTGTTAATATTTATCTTGGTTGCCTTAATATGAACATGATAGTATGATGATTGTCGTTGTAATTACGATGTTGGCTATTGATGTTATGTTGGTTGTATAGTTGATGCTATGACTGTTGAGTTGATGGTTAAAATGTTAAAAACCTTAATTGGTTAAATTAGGTTCTAAAATGAGTTAGAGATTAATAGGTTTAAACACAATAAAAATTGGTTAAGGAACTTGAAATAGACAACTATAAACACGAGAAGGGGGTTGAATTGTGTTTATCAGAATTTAAACAAAGTTGAAATCTTTTTGCATACAGAAGCTTAGTTCAGACGAGTGGAAAGATACAGTACAGACGGGTGACCTGTCTGATGAAATTTTAACAGTGACTTTGGCAAACACACCACTTGATAAACGTATAAGAAAACTAAAGCAACTAAAGAGTTTAAGGAAAGAGAGATTGACACGGTTATTTATCCTTGTTCACTCTTCAAAGCAAAGAGCTACGTCCAGCCCTTGTCAGCACCAAGATTTATCCATAATAATTGATCAGGTTACAGACTCCAAGTATTGTTTGCACACCTAGCCTCTTCAGGCTCCAAGACAAGTATTCTTTGTACACCTAGCCTCTTCAGGCTCAAGACAAGTATTCTTTGCACACTTAGCCTCTTCAGGCTCACTCAGGTTTGTTTGAGAGATTTGGTTTGTAATAAATACAACTTCAGACAGACAAATCTTTCATTAACACTCAGAGAGTGGTTTAAATGTAAAGCTTAGGAAAGTCTGCGTAATAACTTCAAATGATTGAAGAATACAGAATGAAATAATGAAGATATTAATGCACAGAGTAATGTATCTTTAATGCTATGTGTATTCTCTATGTATTTCGTGTCTTCATCTTCAATTACTTATGTATTTATATTCTTCAAGCATTTAGGATCCGTTAGAGACATTCCCTCAGATATTGGCTTCAAGCAGAACTTCATTAAATGCAATAAAGTCGTTCTGGGCAGCCATTAATGCAATAGGAACGTTGGTTTTACTCTAACATGAAGGATCATGGCTTTATGCATCGTGATACAGCCATATCAGAGTTGTGCAGAGAGCTTTTTGTACTTTCTTTGAGTACCATTCCCCTTTTCGTGTAAGGACCAGAGGTACTAGGGAATAAAGCATGTTGGAAGCATTCTTTAACTAGTCTTTGGTTACGATAATGAGAATCTGTTTTCTTGATTCCGGTTCTTAAAAAAAGATTCTGATAATTCTTATAGAATTCTCGTCCATAAAATAAGCACGTCCATCTTGAAAATAACCGTGTCCATTTAGCCATTTAAGATTTTACATTCAGACAGGCTAGTAGACGAGCTCCATATGTCATGTCATTGGATGGAGCTTCTCATTAAGGACTTAGCAAGTCCAAAGACTTGTGTGGATGAGCGCTTCTGTCACTTCAGTGGACGAGTTCTTCTGTTACTTTAGTGGACGAGCGCTTCTATCACTTTAGTGGACGAGCGCTTCTGTTACTTTTAGTGGACGGATAGATGATTCTTACAGTTTTAATCTGCACACTGCATAGACAGGCTAGCAACCAATTTGAAGGTTAATTAAATCATTAATCAATGTTTAGTTCTCATCAAAACTTAGGGAAATGCACATCAGACATTTTAGAGACTTAACAATCTCCCCCTTTTTGATGATGACAAACATTAAGATGATTTAATGAACCTCAGAAAATAACAGCAAAGAAAATAGCATATATTAGACAGGTTGAAATTTTCTTAAGCGGACAGGTCATGCAGATGCTTGATCTGACATTAAGATTATATAATCTATTTAACTTAGTCACACACAAGTTTGACTCGTTTTACTTTGAAATTATTATCAGAGCAATCTTACTTAAGATTTATCCGAGCAATTATAGCAACTATCAGAACATACTCATGTCCATGTATTATTTAAGATTCATATCATATTCATTCATATCCATTCTCCTATTCTCCTATATCACATTTCTCATTTCTCCCCCTTTTGTCAACATCAAAATGGAATAAACTATGAAAGCATTAAAGAAATAAAGGAGAAATTTATTTTATTCATCATGGATGTTTACAAGTACAAGGTAGTCTATATACATAAAAC
This sequence comes from Sophora flavescens, assembly GCA_030762895.1. Lineage (NCBI taxonomy): Eukaryota > Viridiplantae > Streptophyta > Magnoliopsida > Fabales > Fabaceae > Sophora > Sophora flavescens. The sequence continues at coordinate 27,463,213 of CM061062.1, read as the reverse complement.
TACCTAGGTTGACTAATTAACAAAAATAAAACAGCAACCCTTTGCTCTAAGAGCAGCCTAGCTCGCCTTTCTTCATCTAGCTGTCTTCTTAAGTCTTCTACTTGTCCTTAAAGCAGATGAAAGTCTTGTAAGGCCACTGTTTGAGAAGAGACAGACAGAGAAGAGTGTCAGGGTAAGGCTAAAACTGGGGGAACCTTAGGTAGAAATAAGGGAGAGGTGATGGGAGGGAAGAAAAGTTCATGGAGAGTCTGAAGGGCATAGAAAGGAAGAAAGACGAATTTGAAGATAAGACTGATTCTGACACAGTCGGTATCAGGTGAAGGAGACACACAGGAAAGTCTCTCGAACAGAGACAGTCTGATGATTGCTATTTGAATAGGTGGGGGAAGAAGTGTTTGAGCTAAAACAGAGGGAGGGATAGGTAATAAAGAATCAATATGGTAGAAAAACGAATTAGATCCTATGACTAGCATAAAGAAATACCTAGACCTATGTGGTATCATTACAACAGAAGCAGGATAGTGAGTTCTAGCTAATGCTCTAATGAAGATAATAATATGTGGGTAGAAGAAAAGTTCTCTACAGGGGTTAAGAATATGAGGTGGAGGAGAAGGGATGAAAGAGACATGTGAGATACTTGCAAATAAAAGAGATTGTAGATCGGTCACAAAGAGTCTCGATGATATTCCAGTTTGTTCTTTGGGAGCAGAGTCCCTGTGAACAACTGTGTCTTGTGATCATTAGGTACAATAGAGAAAGAAGGTTTTTGAGTTTGAAAGGAAGAGACAGGTGAAGAAATAGGAAATGCAACATAAAGAGGTTGAACAAAAAGGGTAGATGGAGAAGAGACAGATGGGTTGATGATACCTTGATGAGAAGGGGAAGGGAATGAAGGAGATGTCTGCTCTTCAGATATCTTCAAGTACTTGTGAGAAGGAGACACTTGGTCATCCTTGGGTACAACTGTCTGAGCTCCACCAGACAGGTCTTCTGCGATGTTAGCTTTTGCAGGTACTGGGTAACTAGATCTTCTCTTTTGGGAATAATTCCCAAAATGAAAGTCTTCTTTGGTTCTTCCAGGACTTGCTCTGTCTGCTCCCCCTAAGAAGATGCTTCCTTTTTGCTAGGCTCAAACTCAACTTGTCTAACCTTGGTAAAGGTCTTCACTAGCTTCCTTTTCTTGCTGGGATGAGCAGGAACATTCACTAACTCCTCAGCTTCACTAGTCTTCATCTTGGGAGAGGGTCTCCTCAGCCTGAACCTCAAGGGCTCAACAATTTCAGCAGAATCATCAGATACTGAGGGTTGCAGCTCTGGAATTTGGTCTCGTCTGGCCACCTTTCCAGACGGTTCGAGCAATCTTTCAGAAATGGGAACTTTTGATTCGTCAGTGGAAACCACTGGTTCTTCCTCCATCTGCTCAACAGCAGACTTCTTCTTCTTGTGCTTCTTCTTCTTGCTGTCTTCCTCCTCATCAGCAAGAGGGATTCCCTCGATGTCCATCATAGATAGTGTCTTCCTGTATATGGGCAGTGGCATGTCCACAAAGTGAACATCACTAGGAACAAACAACTTGTTCCTAAATACCCTTGTCAGCAACATCCCATAAGGATAGGTCTGCATGTTGGTTCTCTTGATCAGTGTCTCAAGGTACATGTAGATGAGGTCGTTGATGTCAAACTTGATTTTGTTGATCAAGTGGTACAGAGCAAATCTGTCCATCTTGGTCACACTGTCTCGTGAGCCTTTCCTTGGCATCACGCACTCCAACAGCAATTTGTGCAGGAATCTGTACTTGACCACCATGTTGACAGGCTTAGGGTTCACTGGTTTGGGAACACCATAGATGGCAATGTTGACATTGTCAGCTCCCACTTCATCTTCCCAGTTGGGTGTGAAGCCAGCTCCGATTCTCGGATATTTTGTGACAAGCTCCAGAGAGCTAATGGGGAAGAGAAGGGTTCTATCCCCTATTTCAGCCTTAAAGCTTTTGATTCCGTTGAGTCGGTTGGTGACAACCACAACATTTCTCCAGAACGTTTGAACGAGTTTAGGGTGAACAAGATCCTTGATGTCGAACAAAGGAGTCCACTTGGAGTACTCCAACTCTTCAGTGACATCCATTCCTAGTTTCTTCATCTGTTGAAGATCAACAGTCTTTCCCGGAATGATCTTTTCTATCTCAGTAACCTTGAGATTGTATTTCTCAGTGATTCCTTTTGTAGATAGACGTTTGGATGATGCCATTTTTTTTATAGAGAAAACGATTCTAGGGTTTCGAGAGAGAAGAGGGTTTGAAAGATAAGAAGACAAAGAGATTTTGAAGTATTGAAACGTAAAGGTTCAACCTTTCTGATCTATTGTCTTTTATAGTCATAAGGTAGGAGAGAGAAAAACGACATTTTTAATTCAAAGAGGGCACGAGTTGTATGGAGAACTGCAACGCCCACTTAAGACATAATGAAAACATGTTTTCGAGATATGTAAACCATCGTGCACACGATTAGCTTCAAATAAGGGAATGGCATTAAATATTAACCATTTCAACAAAACCGATGAGTTCTAGCATAGTGACTCAGCAGAGTCAGACAAGTAAGCATAGACAGGTTAACATTCAGACATGTCATTCAACAATGCAATGCATGTTTAGATTATCTCTAATAAATAAAAACCTTTCTTCTGCGAGGGGTTAGTGAAAATATCAGCCCATTGATTTTCAGTTTTAACAAACTTAATATCAAAGATGCCTTTCTGAACATAATCCCAAATAAAATGATGTTTGATTTCAATGTGCTTAGCCTTAGAATGTTGGATTGGATTTTTAGTTAAGCATATAGCACTGGAATTATCACACCATACATATATGTTATGTTTATAAATAGAGTAATCCTCAAGTTGATGTTTTACCCATAAGAGTTGAGAGCAGCAACTAGCAATAGAGATGTATTCTGCTTCAGCAGTAGACAGGGCAATGGTTGTCTGCCTCTTGCTTAACCATGAGACTAAACTTGCTCCAATGAAGTGACATCCTCCACTGGTGCTTTTTCTTTCTATTCTGTCTCCAGCAAAATCAGCATCACAATATCCCACTAATCTATATTCTTTTGATCTTAAATACAGCAAACCAAAATTAGTAGTTCCAAGCAAATATCTAAATATTCTTTTAACAGCCTTATGATGAGATTCTCTAGGATCAGATTGGAATCTAGCACACATACAGACACTAAATTGAATGTCAGGTCTGCTTGAAGTTAAGTACAGTAGAGATCCAATCATACCTCTGTATATAGTTTGATCTACCTTTTTACCTTCATCATCTTTGCTTATTTTTGCATTGGGTTGCATAGGGGTTTTCATGAGGTTTGCATTTTCCATTTTGTATTTCTTGAGTATCTCTTTGGTATATTTTTGTTGATGAATATAAATTCCATCACTTGTCTGCTTGATTTGTGACAATTTTACCATCTTCATCCAATTTGTTTCTGAAGACCCATCTTGTTCCAATAACCGACTTGTTTTTAGGCTTAAAGACAAGAGCCCAGATATCATTTCTGGTGAACTGATTAAGTTCTTCTTGCATAGCAAGAATCCAGCTTTCATCCTCAAGAGCTTCTTCAATGCATTTAGGCTCCAAATCTGAAATAATGGCCACATTGCTTGATTCCCTAAATGTGGATCTGGTTCTTACTCCTTCAGAAGGATTTCCAATAATAAGATCCTTAGGGTGATGAGTGTTGAACTTCCAATCCCTTTTGAGATCATCATGAAGATCTTGACTTGTCTGCTGACTCGTCAGTTGACTCATCTGCTGACTTGTCTGTTCCGCTTGTCTGTCAGCCTCAAGCACAGGTTCTGTCTTGGTTAGATCGGGTTGTTGAATTTTGGATTGTTTATATCAAGACCTCCAAGATCATCTTCTAGATCTAATAGTTCTTTATCAGTCTTTAATTCATCATTGAATTTAACATGAACAGATTCTTCAATAATACAAAAGCATGAAAATAAGATATGTTGGGGCTTTTTCTTTTCCATAATTCATCAGGAGTCCTTTTTAGAAAAGGCCTAATAAGTATTCTGTTTTGTACATAACAAGCAGTGTTTACAACTTCTGCCCAGACGTAATTAAGGAGATTATTTTCATTGAGCATAGATCTAGCCATCTCTTGAAGAGATCTGTTCTTTCTCTCAACCACTCCATTTTTCTGTGGAGTTCTAGGTGCAGAGAAATTGTGAGAGATTCCATTCTCCTCACAGAACTGTCTAAATTGCTCATTTTCGAATTCTCCCCCATGATCACTTCTAAGGGTAGAAATACAGAAACCCTTCTCATTTTGTACTCTTTTGCAAAATACTGAGAAAGCCTTAAAAGACTCATCCTTGTGTGTTAGGAAGAGTACCCATGTGTATCTAGAATAGTCATCAACTATGACAAATCCATATTTTCTTCCAGCCAGGCTGGCAACACTAACTGGTCCAAACAGATCCATGTGTAACAACTGAAGAGGTCTAGAGGTTGATACTTCACTACAACAGAAAAGGCTTTAGATAGCATTTCCGGATGCCTTTTAATAGTGTTTGTAAGCGCTATCTATGCCACCGCTATTAAAAGTCGTTAGCAAAGATAGCATTTAAGAAGTTCTATTAAAAGATGACCTTAGATAGCATTTCCGCGAACAAACGTTATCTAAAGACAGACTTTAGACAGCATTTGTTTCAGTAAACGCTGTCTAAAGGCAGACTTTAGATAGCGTTTGTATTAACAAACGCTATCTAAAGTCAGACTTTAGATAGCGTTTGTTAATACAAACGCTATCTAAAGGCATGCCATTATATAGCATTTTCTAAGCAAACGCTATCTATTCCCTTTTTTTTTTTTAGTTTACCTATTTTCTAATCAATCCCATAACGTTCAAGAGGATTTTTATCAAAATGATATCCTCCTAAATGTATTTAATAACCAATCTATCAACCAATGGATAAGTATGCTTTGGATATAAATATTTTGTCATATCATATTAGAATATAGAACAAATACAACTGAGAACGTATACCCAGTAGTAGGCCAGTTTCCAAATTTCTAATTGCTCAAAGCATGAAAGTAAAATCACACAGAAAATGACATCATTGATCATTGGATATAGTTGTGCAGAGTCAGGCGGGAGAACTTGGAAATTGTTTTTCATGTGAACTTGCAAAACAATAGCTCAAATTGAAGAAGAAAAAAAAACCTACAGGAACAATAAACTTCAAGATGTAAAGTTAACATTCAATACCTCAAAACAGTAATTGAGATGATCAACTCCCCCATAATCATTGAAATTTTTGGGGTCCATTTTGAAGTACTGTCAATCAGGAGGGGGAAAAAATGCTAATCAAAAGAAGCAGAAATCATGCAATTTTATTTCAATAATGAATCAAACATTAAAATTAGCAGGCTGCTAATCAATAACTATACCTGCAAGACACTTTGAGTGGCACAATCTTTGTCCAGTGGCTTCATACAGATGTCTTGGAGAGATACCATCATGACAGAATAATTAGCACGAATTGCATCAACCTAATAGCAACGCCTTCAATCCAACATAATCATGAAAATATTTCAGTATTACTACTAGATGGAACACTTACCTTTTTCTGTATTTCAAAGAGAAACTTAATGTTGTCCTCTGACACAATTCTTGGTGATGTACTGTTCACATGATCTGGAACTGTTGCCAGTATGAGCTGCAAAAGAAAAGGAACAGTGTCGTTCATCAAATTAAATGAGAAAAACAAATATTGCCTTAATATCATTACACATTGCTTAGCATGGATTACAATCATACAACTATATAGCTTCATCATTCCATACCATTTTGGCAAAGAATGTATCTTGAGAAGAGATTTAATAAAGAAGATGTTTCTTTCTAAAAACAAGTTTGTCTTTTGGTTCATTTTATCCTCTCAAAAAGCATGCAAGGAAGCTAAACGCCAAAGAAATATGCATCATTTTTCACATAAGAGATGTCCTATAAACATATAGCTTTCCATATGCAGAGCATATGCAACACATTACACTTGCTATTTCAGTGACATGCTTTACTGTCCAAAAATCTGAAAAGATTATAATTCACCATTGCAACATGAAATGATATGTACAAACATGAGAAAGAGGAAAAATACATGGTTAAATATTTAAAAGGTGAAGGAAATATATGATCAAATTTATTTTAGTTAAAAGAAGAAATATTATAATAAAAGGTGAAGGAAAAAAACAGCTTAAACATATTTCAGATGAATATCTTGCAGTTTTAATGAATGATACATGACAAATTGCATGTAAAAAAATAAAACAGTAAAGTGCAAGACAATTACCTACAAAATGAAAGGAATGTGCCGGATCTTACCTTGTCAACAGAAGTCACATTGATAAATAAACTCTGATTTGGAGAACATGTAAGCTCACAGAACTACAAGAACTACATTGTCAACAGTTTCTTAAGCATGCTGGACAACCTACAAGAAAAGGAATCGCTCTTAGGAATGTACAATATATGAAAAGCATATGCATCAGATTTTCAAAAAGCTGGTAATATTGAGTGAAGAGCAAGGTGAACTAGCAAAGATGTGGAGACATAAAATCTTTTGAAAAGAAAGAAATAAAGAGAAAAGGAAGCTGCGGGATCAATTCAAATTTAACACTCACCATGAATGAATATGCATCAATAATAGCTTACCTGTTGGACTTGCGTCTTTAATGTGTCAAACTGAGCTTCTGTACAACAAACATTCCCAGTAATTGTTGGACACAAACTTTGGATCTTTGATGAAAGCAAATCATCTGGCTGGGAAAAACAAAAGTTCACAAGATGGTGACAACCTTGAAAGCTTTCAAAGCTCAAGCTAGAAGATGTGATATACCTATTATGCTTGTAAAAATAAATAAATAAATAAAAGTTCATAATCTCATATTATGTCATAGAACAGAAAATCTGAATGGAAAAAAATAAAAACGAAGAATCTATTTAGTAGGTCTGTAGCTCCTGAAAATGATAAATGCCCCTCAAATATACCTTCACATCCGGGGAACCATACGGACAATTCACTATTTTACCATCACTGCGCTTACCACAAATGTCATACATTGCACAATAATTCTCAGAATGCCTTTCCCTGTATAAAAGAAAATAGAACTGAAAATTATAGACATTCAACTACTGTCCTGCATGTAGTACTAATGTAAAGAAAATTTTATGAGCACTGTATATATACAAAAACAAAATTGCAGAATTGGAGACCATATAATAATGACTTTAGTACTACAGATAGGCTTACCCCGGTGTTGTGGCATTGGATGTCAAAAGAAGCCTTGTAGACAAATTGTCTGCTCTTACTAAGGATAAAATTAGACAAGCCTGCAAAATATGAATCGCATAAGTATCAATCTAAGCAAACAAAGTGACCAATACTGTTGCATCCAAACTCCAATTAAAGCCAGCATAGCAAACATAGGATTGAAATTGAAGCATTTTGAAGTCTTTGAAAAATCTTCCCCCTGTTTCCGACTCTCAGGATTGAAATTGAACAATTGTCCACCATGCTCTCATTCACACTCTTGTTTTCAAAGAGAACAAATGCAATGCTACTGTAATTTTCCAAAAAATAATAACATTATCCTCTCTTTGTCTCTATCTGTCCATTTTCTCAGTAACCAAACAAAGTATTTACATCACACACCATTAGATAATGTATCACACTTACATGATGCGTATGATTAGAATGCAAACAGAGGTTCAGTAAGACAGATAAAAAAACCAAGAGTAATGTCATAATAAGCATCCTTTCCAACAATCCAAAATGAGAAACTTCAAATCAAGATTAAAACTTTTCACATAAAAAAGCATAGCCCACAAAATTACATGAAGCAAAGATGCTAAATTGCAATGGAAAAACCCAAAAAAAATGACAACTCTGAAACAAGAACAACAAAAAAGAAGAAATTTACAACAGAACAGGCCAGAAAAAAAAATATCGCACAAAGCAAGTACAGAAAATAAGGGAGAAAAAAGAGAAACAAGGGGACTTACCAAACAGCGAAGAGGAAAAGGAGATGGAAGAGGGAAGGGCTTGAACGGGCGGTGATGGCTGCGGGATGGTCAACAACAGCAGCGGCAGCGGCGGGATGGTCAACAACACCAGCGGTGACGGTGGCAAATAAGGGTTCCCACGATGGCAACGACAGTAGGGTTGGGGCTGTGTGTGTCGAGTGGAATGAAGAGAGCAAGAAAAAAGAGGGAAGAAAACCAAAGGTCCCGCGTTTAATTTGCTTTTCTCAAAAGTTGATAGAAAAGATAGCGTTTCCGTGTGGAACCGCTATCTTAGGTTGTTACTTAAGATAGCGCTTCCTGATGGAAGCGCTATCTTTTCCTGCAGCTTGACTTTTAATAGCGGTTCCTTAAGGAAACGCTATCTTAGGTGATACCTAAGATAGCGTTTCTTTAAGGAACCACTATTAAAAGTCTCCCCAGCACTTTTAATAGCATTTCCGCATGGAAATGCTATTAAAGGTGCGTTATTAAAAGTCTAATCTGTTGTAGTGCTTGGATTTTAGATTTGAAACTTGATTTTATCTGTTTACCTCTCTGACAAGCATCACACAAGACATCTTTCTTAAAACTAATATCAGGAAATCCTCTCACAAGATTATTCCTTTTTAATTCAGAAATTAGTTTCATACTAGCATGTCCTAGTTTCTTATGCCATAACCATCTCTCATCCTCTTTAGACATCAGACGGGTTACACTTTGATCTGAGAGATCAGACAGTTCAATCTTATAAAGATTTTGTTGCCTTTTACCTGAAAAGAGGGTTTTGCCACAACCGTCTTTAACTATGCATACATCCTTGGTAAAGGAAACATCAAAATCACTATCACATAATTGACTTATGCCAAGCAAATTGTGTCTTAATCCTTTAACCATAAGAACAGTAGATATAGAGGGAAGAGGGGGTTTACCACCAATAGTATCAATTCCTATAACTTTCCCTTTCTGATTTCCTCCGAAGGCAACGTGTCCTCCTTTCTTAAGTTGGAGGTCTAGGAACATAGACCTTTCTCCTGTCATATGACGTGAGCAACCATTGTCCAGGTACAGGTACCAGCAGTGGTGTTTTCTTGGTTCTGTTGAGGACATCTGCAACAAAATTATTTGATTTTTAGGTACCCATATTTTTCTGGGTCCTTTTCTGTTAGTTCTAGGAGTCTATAATGACTTCCTTCTCTTCTTATGGATACACTTAGACATAACATGTCCAGTTTTTCCACGAAGTTTCTGAGACATGTTTAGACTTGGTTCTGATTGACTTAAGCGTCTTTGTAGAAGCCTTAGTTGATACTTTATGATGTGTCTGATGGACATACCCAATACCTTCTTTGTTAAGAGAGTGCCTCTGACAGCTAAGTAGCTTAGTCAGATTATCTCTACCATTAACACATTTGGCAAGATCAGAAGTGAGCTCTTCCACTTTTTGTTGAAGTTTTTCAACTTCTTCAGATGGTGATGTTTCACTTGAGATCTTAGCTTCATTAGACTTTTCAATCTTCAGCTCACTATTCTCTTTAGCTAGCTTCTCACACTCTTGACATTTTTGTTTATGCTCACTGGTGAACTTTACATACTCTCCCTTGAGGGATTTGAAAGCCTTAGATAAGCAATTGGATTCCTCCAGCAACTCCTCATAGGCATCAAGTAATTCCTCATAGTCAGGATGTACCTCATCGTCTGAGTCTGAGTCAGTGTTGGCCATCAAATAGAGATTAGCTTCTTCCTCTGTTTCTTCATCAGAAGATGTTGACTCCAGATACTCCCAAGTAGCCATCATTCCATTCTTCTTCTTCTTTAAGAATTTCTTAAAAGGGGCCTTCTTGAGTTGAGGACATTCAGCTTTGATGTGACCAGGCTTCTGGCACTCATAGCAGACAATTGGACTTTTGTATGTTGAAGTGGATTCTTTGAAGTTCTTGTCCTTGTTGAACCTTTTGAATGGCTTATCCCTCTTGAACTTCTTTTTTTGTAGGAGAAGCTTTATCTTCCTGGTCAAGAGAGACAATTCTTCATCGCTCTCAGAATCCTCGTGTTCAGACAGGTCAGCATCACTGGATGACTCGTCTGCCTATAGAGCCTTGGAAAGTTTTGCTGACTTTTGATCAGCTTTCAGAGCAATTGACTTGCCCTTCTTTGGTGCAACTTCATCTCCAAGTTCTTGCTCATGAACAGTGAGTGTTCCAAGAAGTTCATCCATAGTCAAGGTAGTGAGATCCTTGGCTTGAGAGATAGCAGTGACCAAAGGTCTCCACTATTTAGGTAGACTTCTCAGAATCTTTCCAACCTTCTCAGTATTGGTATAGACTTTGCCAAGATATTTTAAACTGTTGACTATAGTTTGAAATCTTCCTATCATTTGAGCAACAGATTCACCTTCCTCCATGATAAACAGTTCATACTTTCTGACAAGTATGGCAATCTTTGACTCTTTGACTTTGGTTGTTCCTTCATGTGTGACAGCTAAAGTGTCCCATATTTCTTTGGCAGAGTCACAAGCACATACCTTCTCAAACTCCTCAAGACTGAGAGCACAAATGATGTTATATCTAGCTTTGTGGTTCAACTCCCATTTTGTCTTTTCTGCAGTAGTCCACTAAGCTTTTGGTTTGTTAGTGTTATCATCATTCTTAGGAATGAATGGATCATCTGTAATGACATCCCAAAGATCAGAGTTTGTAGATAGAATGAACCATTGAAATCTATCTTTCCAATAGTTGTAGTTTTCTCCATTCACTAGTGGAAAATATACATTAGACGGTAAAGGTTTACGTCAGTTAACCAAAAGCTAGACGTTAAAAAGGAGGCGGTGGCAGTTTTGTAAATATCAGGCTTCATTAATTCAATTTTAACGTCAGTTCAATAAAGAACTGACGTTAAAAGTGAACATTTTAACGTCAGTTCGATAAAGAACTGACGTTATAAGTAAGTCTCTTCACTTTTAACGTCAGTCCCTACATCAACAGACGTTAAAAGTTATTTTAATAATTTTTTTTATCTAGTATACGATTCCTTCCGCATTGCCTTCCTCAAAGTTTCAGTTTCACATGAATTGCTTTGATGTTTTGTGTTTCTGTTTTGAAAACTAAAATATATGTGCGAAGTATAAGTTGAATCAATAACCCAAACCGGATCTCATTCATGAAGTGTAATACTGGATCGATCGATCTGAGAAGATTGAAAGGGTTTAAAATCCTATAAAAGTTACATTGAAAGGGTTTAAAATCCTATAAAAAGTTACATTGAAAGGGTTTAAAATCCTAAACATTAAAGCTACATCCCATCAGAGAGTTTTATGAAATATGCCAAAGGAAAAACTATATATACTCAAAGACCTCGGAAAACCCAGGGGGCATGAGAGAGCTCAAGAGAGAGGCAAAAACAGGTGCACCAGATCCGTTTCAAGCAAAGGCAGTGGTTCCAGAGACTTCCAAGACGGTCACTTGCTGCCAAAGCTGAGGTTTTGGAACTGTGACCCCCGAGCACCTGATTAGCCCTCCAGCAGCTGATTCTCCGGAAGGTGATAAGGTGAGCAACTCACACAATGTAATTTACTCAGACTTATCACCCATGCAATGTAATTTACTCAAACTCAAGTTGTTTGACCATTAAGACAAAGACCTTTGAGTCTAGGAATAGGAAGAAAGAGTGATGAAGTTAATCTCCACGGCAGAGCCATATTGTGAAGCAGAAAATTAAAAGGATGGAAGGAAGCTATTTATAGGAGCAGGGGATGAAGTTACTAAGCTATTCTGATTTTGTTGAAAACTTACCTATAAACTTAATGCTCATTAAGAGGATTGAGTTACTAGGTGCATGGGTAAGTAGCACAGTACAGTCAAAGGAATGAATGTTTTTGCAGATATCTATACACTTTTAACGTCAGTTGTTTAAAAAAACTGACGTTAAAAGTGTTTTTAATAAAAAATATTAATTGTTAACGTCAGGTTTTTATACAACTGACGTTAAAAGTTTTATTTTTACTTCAGTTAAATAAATAGCTGACGTAAATAATCCTATATATTATACACGTGCAGAATGAATATTGGAAATAATGTAATTAATATACGGGAACTTGGCAGTCATCAAATAAGTTGACGTTAAAAATGAGGTGGTGGGTAAAATATTTGTGTCAGTTCTATAAATAACTGACGTAAATAATTATGAAACTCATTTCATTGGTTGTCATGTCCCTGGTGTCCCTCTTAACGCAGATCACTCCATATAGTACTGCAGTTTATTTCTAAACCTTTTTTTATACAAGTTTATTTTTAATTTTTATTAATTAGCTTGAATTAGTAAACAAATTATTGTGCAAATTAAAATAAATAAACACTTAACAAAAAACAAGTTATATGTATAATCAAATCGTATGACATTGAAGCGATTCATAAGTTAAAATTACATTATTAAAAGATAAAAAATTTCTGCAACATAGCCCTAAAATATAAAAAAGTTTCTGCATCAACATCATTTTCTTCTCAGTCCTGTCATCAGAAACTCCAATGGATGCATCACCTCCCTCACTTGAATTCCAAGATGCAAAGTCAATCCTCAGTCACTAGCAGCGAAAGCAAAGTGAAATGGATCTTTGCATCTTTCTTCTTCAGTGGAGTTCCTTGATGCATCATCTTGAATCCACAATCACTTGCTTCCAAAGCAAAGTGAAAGGGATGACGGGGATGAAATAAAGTGAGAGAATCACATTACGTGATTCACCCAACCTTAATATCCATGCAATGTAATTTACTCAAACTCAGAAGTTGTTTGACCATTAAGACAAAGACCTTTGAGTCTAGGAATAGGAAGAAAGAGTGATGAAGTTAATCTCCACGACAGAGCCATATTGTGAAGCAGAAAATTAATTAAAAGGAGATGGAAGCTAGGAAGCTATTTATAGGAGCAGTGGATGAAGTTACTAAGTTATTCTGATTTTCTTGAAAACTTATCTATAAACTTAATGCTCATTAAGAGGATTAGGTACAAAGGTGAATGGGTAAGTAGCACAGTAGTCAAGGGAATGAATGTTTCTGCAGAAACTAATAAACCTTTAACGTCTGTTGTGTAATACAACTGACGTAAGAAGTTGTGAGTGTTTTTAACGTCAGTTTCTTAATACAACTTACGTTAAATATATGACATTTAACGTCAGTTATTACTAACAACTGACGTAATAAGTGTGAGAGTTTTTAACGTCAGTTTATTAATACAAGCCGGCGTTAAATATATGATCTTCAACGTCAGGTTTTACCAAAAAGCGGCGTAAAATGTTGTTTTATTTTAATTATAACGTTTACCCCCGCGCGCCTTCTCCACTTCTCTACGTCTTTTCTCTTTTCATCACGCTCAACCCTCACTCTCGCTCTCACTCCGCCCTAATCGCGCGCTCATCTCCACCGCAACCACCGCGAGGGCTTCTTCGCCACCACCGTGAGGTACACTCTTAACCCCTAACTCTGTCTTTCCCGCTCCTTCTTTGCAATAACTTGACATCTCTCTTTCCCCTGGCCTTCCCGCGCACTAACTCTCCTTGTCCCTCTGCTCTCAGTAACCACATCGAACGTTGGCCACCACTCGAGCTTCCCCCCCCCCCCCCCAACCACCACGCGAGCGCCTATTTCTGGTGAGTCTTTAATTAGGGCACATTTTTTTATTCACGGTTTTGAGTGCATGCATGTTGCTCTGCTGGTTTGAAACTGTAGTCTCAGTAGTTGAAACTTGAAACTGTGAGTTTGAGTTGTTTGGAATGTCTCTATTTTTGGTTTTGAGTGTATGTTGAAACTGTAGTCTCAGTAGTTGTAACTTTAAACCGTGAGTTTGAGTTGTTTGGAATGTCTCTATTTTTGGTTTTGAGTGCATGTTGCTTTCTTTGGTTGATCCGTCACGGCCGTGATGCTCATCACGGCCAGGCCGTGATCGATTCCGCCTATGAGGATCTGGGGTTCGATTGGCACGTTACGGCCGTGATGGACATCACGGCCAGGCCGTGACCATTGCTTGGCAATGTTCAAAAACTATAGTTTTCAATCTCCCGTATTGTCCTTATATTGGATATATAGATGTTTTGTATATCTACAGGACCTATCTAGTTATTTTTATTTATACTTCTGTATTTATTTTGAGTTATAACCTATGTTAATACATATATATTGTTTTTGAACAGGCATACATATGGATCAGTCGGATAGCCCACATGCACGGGAGGACAATGTTGGGGTTTCGCAGGACCCGATCACGCCTACGCCTGCTGATTCTAGTGTAAGTTTACATGCATGTTATATACTATCTTTAGTCCTTCTTGTTAATGTAAGTTTATAATGTTACAACCCTCTATTTTATCATTTTTTTTGTCCATACAGACATCACAGGCTCATAGGAAATGGGGTAGAGGAGCCACCTCGTTGAAGAAACTAGAGAAGGACAGGCAGAGCTGACAGAAGCTTGAGGTGTCCTTCGATGCTAATCTAAATGCCCAGGGACCCCGTGCTAAAGAATTTAATAAGTGGGTGTTTCTACAAGCGAAGCAGCACATAAGCATCAACTACAATCATTGGAATGACGTTCCACAGAACGTTAAGGATCATATTTGGGAGGCTATCACGGTATTTTACCTTTACATTCGTTTGATTTACATTATTAGATAATTATCCGAGTTATAATCCATCCAGTTGTTATATATGTATCTAATGTGTAGGTAGCTTGGACTGTGCCAAATGACGAGGATCATCGTCATAAATGTATGAAAATGGCATCAAAGCGTTGGAATGGGTTCAAGCATGATCTTACCAGGTACTATCTATCTGGGAAGAAGCGGCTTGATAAAATGTTCTCGGATTATCCCTGGATTGATCAGGATACTTGGGATATGTTTGCCAGGAGTCGACAGGATGAAGAATTTCAGGTTGGTTGATTAAGTTAATTTTGTATGCTTATTATAGATCATTTAACTATATTTAATTATGTGTTTTTGTTTGAATAGGCTAAGGCAAATAAGGGTCGTCAGAATCAGGCGAAGAACGTCCACCGCCACACCATGTCTCAGGGTGGGTACCATACTCGGATCCAGCAGATGATGGCGGATAGGCTGAGGGAGAAGCAGGAAGAGCACTCTGCTAGGATTGAAAGAGGAGAGGTGCCTGAGGGCACACCATCAAGTCCTCCGTCGGACATCGACCGCGAGGATGTCTGGTTAGCCGGCCGCATGACAAAGGCGGGATCTTTTAAAGCTGATGCCACTCGCGAAGTGGCAGATAAGATTGTAAGTAAATAATTAACTTGATTTCAATTGATATTTGTGTAGATACTTGCAACACTTTTCACTTGCACGTTTTTTCATTTTTTTTCATTGTAGATGGATCTTAAAGCAAAATCCTCCCGGGCGCATTCGTCCCCTTCGGACGGCGGGGCGTCTTGATGATCGCTCTAGGCAAGAAAGACCATCCTGGTCGGGTTCTCGGTGTTCCTGGGAACGTGACCATCAAACAATATTATGGCAAGTCTGCTTCAAGAAAGCGGGTGGTCAATGAAGCATCAATTTTGGCTGACATTACTCAGCACCTCATGACCAACCCAGATATTACATCACATCTGATGCAAGGCTTAATAGCCAACCCAGAATTCAAGCAGGCGCTTGCCAGAGAGCTTTCCTCCGTCGGTACATCCCAGGACACCGCAAGGCTTGCCAACGCTTCACATGTGAGCACAAAAGAGAGTTTTAGTATGGCACATGTGGAGGACGATGAGTTGGCAGCTAGCGAGCGGGAGTTGGAAGTCCAGCGCCATGAGCATGAGTTGGAAATGAAAAGGCGTGAGCTTGAGTTGGACTCCAAACGACGTGAGCTCAAAATGTTAGCAAAGGTATTTATTCATTATTAATGTCCAAAATAGTCAAATAATTACTTGTGTTTTTTTTAATTATCAAAAACTTATACATTTTATTTTCCTAAATTGAAGGCCAAGTCGACGTCGGTGTCGCTGTCACCTATCACTCGTTTGTTCTCACTTGGTGAGGATTATGCGTGTGAGATTTTTGCATGTCCATTGGAGCACGATGGATGGGTGGCACGCCCAGATCAACAGAGGATATTTTCCTTCGTTGGTGACGATCTCGGGAACGCCTGCAGAAATAACGTCTGGATGAACAGCAATGTCATCAGTCTCTGGTGCACGTAAGTTAATTTTAATTTTATAACTTATTTATTTTTGGTATTTTTCCATTTAATAATTTATTTTAATTTCAATATATATATTATGTAATTAACATCCACACCCTTTTCATATCTTAGGTATCTCCATCGTCTTGACTTGATAAGGCGTTGCATCGGTTTACGGTTTCTTAGATCCGTTAATCCTTCCGCCCGAGTTCTTTCTTTGGCGATGCATTGAGTAAATACATAGGGAAGGTGTTGGGAGACAATCCGAAAGAATTATATCTGGCTCCCTACTGTATGAATGACCATTGGCAGTTGTTGGTACTTCACCCGTCTAGGCATCTTTGTCATATTCTTCTCGCTCTCTCCACCATGATCCGCAACCGAATGTGGTGGAAGCTGTAAATATGTAAGTAACTAATCTTAAATTTAATTTAAGTTTTAATATCAGTTGTTTTTAGTTTATTACACACATGATAAATGAGTTTGTTAATTGATCGACATGATTATTAGTTTATGATAGCGCCAAGGCGAGTAGCATAAGTTGCGCCTAACGGGAGAAGTAGGACTTCTAAGTCTAAAGCAAATCTGTATGGAACATCCTCAAGGTTTGGTAGTTTATTTATCAAATAATTATTATTATAATTACTAATTTATGTGTATATTCAACTGACGTTGAAATTAATTTTGTTGGTAGTCTCGATTTCAACCTCGACAGGTTGGTCGTGCGGCTATTATGTGATGCTTCATATCTTTGAACATAGTCTCCGCATCTATTACGGATGGATGGAAGAAGGTAATATTTAAACAACTTGTTAAATTATATATTATAGTTTTGAAGATGACTTGCATTGATGTTATTGTTATTATTTGAATGTGTCTAGGCATTTATCGACCAATCGCCTATTGAACAAGATGAGTTAAGAGACTTGAGGATGCGCTTCGCCGAATTCTTCTTCAAGTATGCGGCTGAAAAAGGAATTGCCAACATACCTCCGCACTACTTAGATAAATAGTTTTTTTGTTAGACTTTAGAAACTAATTAATAACATGTATATATATATATATATATATATATATATATATATATCTTAGATAGTTTTGTTTTTTGGACATTGGATATGTATATATGTATCCTTAGATATATATATACATGGGTTTTGGTTTTAAGTCCCCCATTGTTCAATTTTCCTTTGCAATTCTGTAATGTGTGTGATATTGTGTTACTGGGACTGAATGCAGGGATAGCTGAGGGGAGTGTATTTTAAAACTGAATTTAAAAAAAAAAAACTTATTAACGTCAGTTGTATCAAACAACTGACGTTAATAGTATTTTATAAAATATACAGTACTCTATTAACGTCAGTTGTTTATTACAACTGACGTTAAAATTAAACCTTTAACGTCAGTTCTTTAAAACAACTGACGTTAGTTTTAACAAAATCAACGTCCGTTGTATTAAAGAACTGACGTTAATAGTTTTATTTTAACGTCGGTTTTGTTAAGGAACTGACATTAATAGTGTTATATTTAACGTCAGTTCTCAACTGACGTTAAAATAGTAACTATTAACGTCAGCTGTATTTACGTCAGTCTGTATTCTGACGTAAAAAATCAATTTTAACTGACGTAAAAAGCACTTATTGCACTAGTGATTAAAGTAAGGAGGTCTGGTTAGGGAAGCTCCTTCAGTCTGGTGACTTTTACTTGAACTAGCTCCAGCAGTCATGTCTATTCTTCAGGACCTTTTACCTCTACACTGTTAAATGCTCGACCCAGAGGCTGAGCTCTGATACCAACTGAAATAGACAACTATAAACACGATAAAGGGTTGAATTGTGTTTATCATAATTTAAACAAAGTTTAAATCTTTTCGCATACAGAAGCTTAGTTCAGACGAGTGGAAAGATACAGGACAGACGGGTGACCTGTCTGATGAAATTTTAACAGTGACTTTGGCAAACACACCACTTGATAAACGTATAAGAAAACTAAAGCAACTAAAGAGTTTAAGGAAAGAGAGATTGACACAGTTATTTATCCTCGTTCACTCTTCAAAGCAAGGAGCTACGTCCAGTCCTTGACAGCATCAAGATTTATCCACTATAACTTATCAGGTTACAGACTCCAAGTATTGTTTGCACACCTAGCCTCTTCAGGCTCCAAGACAAGTATTCATTGCACACCTATCCTCTTCAGGCTCAAGATAAGTATTCTTTGCACACTTAGCCTCTTCAGGCTCACTCAGGTTTGTTTGAGAGATTTGGTTTGTAATAAATACAACTTCAGACAGACAGATCTAGCACTAACACTCAGAGAGTGGTTTAAATGTAAAGCTTAGGAAAGTCTGCGTAATAACTTCAAATGATTGAAGAATACATAATGAAATAATGAAGATATTAATACGCAGAGTAATGGCTCTTTAATGCTATGTGTATTCTCTATGTATTATGTGTCTTCATCTTCAATCACTTATGTATTTATAGTCTTCAAGCATTTAGGATCCGTTAGAGACATTCCCTCAGATGTTGGTTTCAAGCAGAACTTCATTAAATGCAATAGAGTCGTTCTGGGCAGCCATTAATGCAATAGGAACGTTGGTTGTACTCTAACATGAAGGATCATAGCTTTATGCATCGTGATCCAGCCATATCAGAGTTGTGTAGAGAGCTTTTTGTACTTTGCTGAGTACAATTCCCTTTTCGTGTAAGGACCAGAGGTACTAGGGAATAAAGCATGTTGGAAGCATTCTTTAACTGATCTTTGGTTCTGATAACAGAATATGTTTTCTTGATTCTGGTTCTTAAAAAGAGATTCTGATAATTCTTATAGAATTTGCGGCCATAAAATAAGCGCGTCCATCTTGAAAATAACCGCGTCCATCTAGTCATTTAAGATTTTACATTCGGACGGGCTAGTAGACGAGCTCCATATGCCATGTCATTGGACAGAGCTTCTCATTAAGGACTTAGCAAGTCCAAAGACTTGTGTGGACGAGCGCTTCTGTCACTTCAGTGGACAAGCGCTTCTATTACTTTAGTGGACGAGTGCTTCTGGGTCTTTAGTGGACAAGCGCTTCTGTTACTTTTAATGGACAGATAGAGGATTCTTACAGTTTTAATCTGCACGCTAGATAGACAGGTTAGCAACCAATATGAAGGTTAATTAAATCATTAACCAATGTTTAGTTCTCATCAAAACTTAGGGAAATGCATATCATACATTTTAGAGACTTAACAGAACTGTGTTGAGACTCTGCCAAGAACAGTACTGTCGTGCATTGAGCACGACCGTGCTGAAAACGGAGCACGCCCGTGCTCCCAGTTTGAATTCTGGAAAATGGTCGCACAGTAAGCACAACCGTGCAGAAGAGGAGCACACCCATGCAGCTGAGCACAACCGTGCTAAAAAAGGAAGCACAACCGTGCTCCACTTAAGTGGCAGCACGCCCGTGCTGGGGTTAAGCACGACCGTGCTCACCCCTCTGGACAGAATCTGAGGTTAAGGACTTAAACAGTGGTTTTAACCCCAATCTTCCCCAACGACAAATGATGACTTAGTTAATTAATGATGAAGAGTAGATAACTTAAATAAAGATTAATTAAGATGGTTAAGCCGGTAACCATTGGGTTACCGCAAGTTGTTTGAGTTGTACCTTGGTGCCATATGGCCAAGAGGGCCTTGACCCCGCGGTTTGGGTCTAAGGTGTTATTGATGTTATACCTTAGGGACCGAGAGTTTGTCCAAGGGGGGGACCTTGACTCCAAGGTTTGGGTCTAAGGTGTTGCAGTCGATTCTGCTGCCGTAGATTCCGCTGGTTAAAGGTGTTGTGGTAGGTTCCGCTGATGTCTTCGGTTGATTCTGTTGGTGTTATGGAGGTGGTGGTTGTCTGTGGTCATTGTGTTGCATACGCATTGCATCGAAGTATTTGCTGTTGTTAAGGGATGATCGACATAGGGGTGGTCGTCCTAGAGTACGGGGATCTGGCCATTCACGGTTGGAGTAGATTCTCCTTGCACCCCCGTGACGAGGCATCCGTTGGTTTGTTGCATTGGCTATCCAAGGAGTAGATTCTCCAGTGTTGAGTAGATTCTCAATGTGGATATGTAACTCCAAAGTCGTCCATCCCGAGTTTAGTGGATCCACATGCATTGTAAGTTTAGCGAAGTAGGACTGCATTGCATTGCATAACATGCTTGATGTTGATGAGGTTGATGTATGTTTATACATGTTGTTGATATATGCTTACGTTGGTGCCATGCTTGTATGTTTTACTTTACTTCCTGCTTATGATCACATGATTCTTACTCCCCATTATTTGTTTGTTGTTTGGCCTGATTGGCACCTAGCAGAGGATGACGAGCAGCCCGGAGAGGAGTGACTCTGAGAAGCCGCCTCTCATAGTTAGGGTTTGTTTTTATGTGAAGTTAGTTAGTTTTCAGTTTGTATTCCGTGGATTTATTCCGGAACGATTATACCAGCTTTGTATGTGACATCGGGATTGGGATAGGTTTAGTTCTTTGTTATGTTAAATTTTTTAAACTCGTTTTATTTTCCTCGATTTGAGAACTAGTTCATGTGGACTTTCTACCCATGGACGGACGCTTTATTTTATCCAATATGATCATGACTAAATTTTATTAATTGCTTTTAAAGTGCTTATAACATGCGGGGTAGAAGGGTGTCACAACCCAAGTATAAATTTAAAAATTGTTTGGCGGTAACCTCTTGGAAACATAAATGGAGCAATTATATTTGGAATGTATTAATGCTTATGTATGGGTGGCAAGAAAATTTTATTGTTGGGAATTTCTCTCTCTTTGATGTGAAAAGAAAAATTGAAAGGAATGAGAGATGAAAATAAGTGTGGATTGAATTGAAAAAAAAAAAGAAAGAAAGAAAGAAAGAAGAAAAAGGAAAAGTAATGCAAAATGTGAAATTCTTTAGAGAAGGTAGATGGTGTTATTCAGTGATTCATATTTAATGCTCCATTTATGCTTTAAGGGTTATTTGCTTAATTATTGATTTCCTTTAGCCCTTTGTGTATCCCTTTTCTTTTTTTTTTTCCCACCTGACATCATTCCCATGGCCACGTTACAACCCATTAAAGACCTATTGATTCTGGATGCATGTAAACTTTTAGTGGAGATTTGGTCTATAAACAAGCTTATGGTAATGTGATTTCTTTTGGGAACTTTAGTGATAAATGTCTTTACCCTTATATACATTTGAGAGTTGGGAGAAGAGTGACCCCTTATTCATTGAGGAGTTTGATTTCAAGGAACCTATGCCTCTAATTGGGTAATCTCTTGATTTTTCTATATAAAGATTTGAAGTTAAATTATCTGTCATTGCTTGTTGAAGATTTAGGGTCCCTTGATGTTTGGTTCTTTAATTTTCTCAGTTTTCTTTTAGGCCAGGATTATTGCTTGAGGACAAGCAATCCTTAAATGTGGGGATGTTAAAAAATTGTTGTTTTGTATACTTTATTGTTAAGAAATTGGGTGTAATTTATTGTTTATTTGGAAATTATTGTGGATACTCACCCAATTTCCTGTGTTTATTGTAGGATACATCAACATGACAGTGGATCATTAAAACTTGGAGCAAAATGGATATATCTGGAAGGTTTTTGAGGAAAAAGAGCCTGAAGATTTCAAAGGAGCACGGCCGTGCTCAACAATAAGCACGATCGTGCTCATTAGAAGAGCCTGTGCTGATCAGCATGCCCTTGCTTTCTTGCTGGAGTTGACGTCGATTTCCAAGCACGATCGTGCTCATCATTAAGCACGACCGTGCTCATCAGCAAGGCCTTGCTGACTTTCCCATTTTTAGCACGATTTAACGTCGTTTTTTTTTAGCACGACCGTGCTCAACATTAAGCACGTCCGTGCTCGTGTATCAGAGGCCCAATCACGTAGGTTTTCTCAGTTAGCTATAAAAGGAAGTGATTTGGGCACAGATTAAAAAGCTGGTGACGCAGAGAGAAACAGAGCCGTCAAGCGAAGGACCGCCTCCCCGTTGATTCGAAGACTGCTTTGCATCAAAAGGGTGTTCGGGTTTTAGTTTTCTATTCTCTTTTATGGATTATTACATGTTTGTGATTTGTATAGTGATGAGTATGACTATGCGTAGCTAAACTTATTCCTAGGGTAATGGTGGATCTTTTATTTTGATACCTACTATGTTTTCTTAATTTTAATATGATTTAGTGTTTCGTTTAATTGGTCAGTTTCTAGAAGGTTTGATCGTCATTTACCAAGTTAATTAATTGACTGGCGACTGTACCACAATTAGTTATCTAGGATTAATCGGATTTGAGGTTGGGTGGACCAAACGCAATCCCCTGTTTTCAATCAGTTATTGAATTAACAAAACTTGCCAGTTCTTTATGCTTCTTTTAACTGTTTTCCTTGTATGACCATTGGGGGTAACTGTTTAAGGGATAGAATATTAATATTGCATGACCATTGGGTATTAATAGCTTTAGAGCGAGTGACTGACAATCAATAAGGAACACATATCATTAAGGAATTGGGTTATATGATAGGTAGTGACATAAGTGAAACGAGGCACCCTAGTCTTTCCGCAATTGAACTTTGCTTGTGATTCTTGTCTTTCTTGGTGTTTACGATCTTGTTTCTTTTTGTTCTTTACTTGTAACTAATTCGATTGTCTAGATAACATAAGGAAGTAATTAATTTAGTAATTGTCACCAATCTCTGTGGGTTCGATACTTGGAGTCCCAAATACTCCTAAATTACTTTTGCGATAAGGTGCACTTGCCCTTAAATGTAGTTTTAGCACAACAAGTATCGAACTCAGGGATTGGGTGACCAATTAATCCAAATTCAAATAAGATAATTAACATTTGACCAAGTCAATGGTGGTAAGGTTATTGAGATAAATATCGCTATCTAAAACAATTATCAAGTATCAAAAGCAACAAACAAGTAATAAGATTTAGACTATTATTTGGGAGATCTAAGGTCACGAATCTACCTACCCAATTAAGCATAAACCCAAGTGATTATTTCCTATCCCTATGTTCAATTTCATTGCCAACTATGAACCCTAAGTTATTCTAATATCTCCGTCTAGCAAAAGAGAAAACACCTAAACATGCAAATCGACTATATCTCTATTCGAAGACCCACAAGTTAGATTTATTAAGCCCTTGGTTCCCCATAAATTGCACCAATCTCCTACTCTATCTCTAGCAATACTCAATTGGTGTTCCTAATTCAAGTCCTAAAGCGCGAATCTCCTGTCGGACTCATCGCGCTTGACAAGTTAACCATGTGCTCTTTTGATTAACACAACAAAATCAGAATTAGAGAGCAATAATTGAGAGAAGGGAATAAGAAAACAGCATATTGGAAATTATGCTCTCATGAGCTGCTTCATAGTTCCCTCAGAAAAGAGGATTAGTTCCTCATCACGTTCATAATCACAACCAAAATAATTGAGTGCATTACAACTAGAAAATCACCTAATAACACTAAGGGAGACGCAGCTCCAAGAGAAACAAGGAATATAATCCAAAAAAGTGATCCCTAATTCGCATTGAAACAAGCTTTAAGTAGAAAACTGATTCTGCACCCGCTCGCGGGGCGACCACTTGATTTTGTCTCCAACTGGGTTTTGAACACTCACGAGTTGAGGACTGTCTCGCGGGACGAGACAGAGCAGGTTCAGAATTATGGTATCTAGCTCGCAAGGCAAGTCTGAAGGCTTGCAAATCTTGACCAGTCTTCAGCTCTGGCTCATGGGGTGAGCCTTGTCTCGCGGGCCAAGACACTTCTGTTTTCCTTTTTGCTTGTTTTCTTCAAGTTTTCCTTGCTTTCTCGGGCTTCACTTTTAACCTGAAAATAAAAGTATAATTAAATGCTTTATTGACTCAAAATTAACAAAAATATCCTAAAAATTACCTAAGTGACTCAAAACATTGCTTGAGGACAATAGAAGCTAAATTTGGGTAATTAAAGAGGTTAAACCGCTCAAATGGCATAAAAACTATGGCATTTCTAGCTATAAAACTAGATAAGCTAACGGCTTATCATACCGCCGAGCACGACAAAAACTCCGACGAGCTTCGAAGTGAACTCTGGCACTGGCCAGCACCGGAAGAAGCTTAAGGGTTAAACCCAATCGAGAAAGGAAGGGGAAAACTCCACGGATTCCGTGATTGAGGGGTCGCTGAGCTCGAGGGGGGGGGTGTGAGGCGGAAAATAAAGCCGGGGTGAGAAAGTACAGGAAAATAGAATGGGAAAATTCTATAAGGAAACTGTAATCTGATTATGAAGTTTCGAAAGAGAGAGAAAGTGAGTTTGAGAGAGGGAATGCGACTGAGGATTGAGGAAGGAAGAGGGAGAGATCAGGTGTTGACAGTGTATCATTAGATTCATAGACCTTCACTTAATCAACGGTCGTGTGTAGAGTCATTCACGGTGAGCGACATAAGAAGGTCGCTCACCCTAGAATCCGCCAAGCAACCCAATGATGTTTTGGAAAACAATAGAATCATTTTTTTCAAGAACAAACTCGCATTTTAACACTTTTAGAGGCTTCTTACCGTACATATGATTTTTTTAGCAAGAACACTTTTCAATGTTTGACTCGATGTTTTATAAACTAAAATGAGTTTTGAATCAAAGTAGATTAAAGAGTTAAAGAGAAGAATTTTCATTTTAGAGAATTTGGTTTTGACCTGTACTGTGAGAAGGAAATTATTTAATATTTTCAATCAATTAGAAGAATTTAGTAAAATGATTAAGTGATTCTACATTCAGTACATACACAAAAGTTTTGTTTTGTTTAATTTAAAGTCAATCTTTTGATCAATATGTAATTAGAGATATCTGATGGAGCAAATCTTCTGTGGACACATACTTAAAAGTGACGTGTTTGACACATACTCTGTCTTGGGGGTGTTCGTGGATCGGTTTGGATAAGTTTTGAGATAAAAAGTCATCTGATCCAAAGATTAACAGAACATGTGGTTTGATTCAATTTGGATTGCTTCCTTAAAAAAATTAATCCGATATGATCCGATTAAATACGGTTTGGATTGGATCAATTGATTTGGTTTTTATCGACACATTATTACATATTTATATTGCGTCAAAGAATCAAGATTACAAGCTAAATTAAACAAAATCTTAAACATGCATATACTTGTTTATACATTTATGTAATAACATTTCATAAAGTATGTATAAAATAAATAAATATAATTATCAGTTAGTTCCAGAACATCTTTTTTTATGTTTGGAACTTAGAAATGGTAAAAAAAATTATGTCAAATTAAACCAGTAATTATTATTAAGAAAAAAACCAACAAATAAAAAAATGCAAAAAAACCAAATAATGTTTCCTTTTGCATGGGTTTGGTTGATGTCCCCTAATGTTTTTGTATTCCTTATTTTTTATTTGATCTATGAATTTATGGTTTGCTGCAAATGATTGGTAGAGCCTGAGGTGCTAACCTAGTTGGGATGTCTTGCTCTATTGTGATGCCTTAGCAATCCATTTTTTGCTTAAAAAAAATTATGTATGCGATTTGATTTGGATTAGTTCAATTTAAGAAAATGAATCCAAAATCCGATCTGATACGATCGGTTTTTATAAGACAGATAAAAAAAATGGAAAACACGTCGATTTTGTTCGATTTTCGATTTTTTTTATCGATTTTCATTTTTTTTTTTTTTTTGGATTGGTTCGGATATTACACTCATGTTCTTGCTAATGTCTCCTACTGATGTTTTCATTATCTAATGTCATCTCTATTCTTCGATTCATTCAACTTCTCCGTGGGTCATCCGTGGGAAATGTGCATTTTTCCACGGATTTGTTTGATTTTCCAGGACATTTGGCCCTGGGAAATAGCAAAAATTATTGTAGTGGTCTATTAATGAACATAATGTTATTTTGACACCTATTTGGACAATTATACGGTGACAACCGTAGGTATGAATAGTGGTTTGCCTTTTTTAAAAAAAATATTTAGTTTTTTTAGTACTAATATTTTTGGTTAATTACTTGGAAATATTTGGTTAATCACGTACAAATATTTGGTTAATTCAGTTCATTATATGGTTGATGGGTTACCCTAAAGCTTATAATAGTTTTCCACAACCATGTAAAGTGAAAATATTTGCACGTGATTAACCATATATTGAACTACATTAACCAAATATTTGTACGTGATTAACCAAATATTTACATGGTTGTGGAAAATGATTATAAGCTTCAGGATGACCCATTAACCATATAATGAACTGAATTAACCAAATATTTGCATGTGATTAACCAAATATTTACATGTGATTAACAAAAAATATTAGTACTCAAAAAAGCTATATATATATATATATATATATATATATTTAAAAGTTTTTTTATTTTTAATAAAAAAATGTATGTTTCAAAACAAATAGTAAAAATTAAGAAAATACCACTGTATAGTGAAGTTGTCCGTAGAGTTATCACATAATTAGAATAACACAACTCTTAATGAATGTTGAACTAGATGTCAGGATTTGTCACACCTATTGCAAACCCAATAAGCGTGCAGATATTTTGGAAAATTTATGTCTTGGACATAAGTCTAAATTAGTGATTTACAAGTAAGGAGTAAGAATAGGTTAGGTCGAGTCAGGTCTTGATTGGCCTACGCCTGATTTGTGTTCCAAACTCGAGGTTTGAGTCTGGCATATTAGCTTGATATAGGCCAACTTTTAAGGCCTGACCCTACTTTAAAGTCTGGTCTGGCCTGAAAGCCTAATTAAAGCTTATTTATAAACAAGACCTTTAAATATGTCTCTACCTATAAATAATCATAGGCATTCACTTGTAAATAGGCTCGTAGACCTCTAATGATAAAGATGTTGGTAGACCTATACTGATAAATAGGCGACTAGGCCTTTACAAATAAATAGGCAAGTAGGTCACTACATGGCCAAAAGACCTTTACTTTCAAATATTTTAATTAATATATTATAGTATTATAATATATACATATATACCACTATATTTATGTGTGTTATTGTTAAATAGACTGGCCTAAGAGGCCTAATAGATTTTTTTTAAAGACTTGGGCCTATTTTTTAGCTATATAGACTTTTTAAAAAGCCTTAACTTTACATTTTTACCAAAATAAACTTGTTTTAGCCATGCTAGAATATTTTATTAATTTTTTTGCTAACTAGTGGCGCCAGATCAAACTGGCACCATTGACTTGCCACGTGGCAGTTATTGATTGGTCTGTTTTTTTGCAGAAAATAAAAAACTAATTTTGTATGGTGCCACGTTGTCTTCTAGTGAGTGGCGCCATTTCAACTAGCGCCACTCACCAAAATACGTCACGTGGCGCAGCCCCCTCCACTTATATTTTTCCTACACTCTTTTTTTTAAAATAAATAATAACACTAAAAAATAAAACAATACTTAAAAATAATAATAAAATTTAGAAAATTTAAAAAATTAACATGAATAATTAAATAATATTAATAAAATTGTTATATTATAATTAATAATACTTTTAATTAATAATAGTAGTTTGTAGCTTTAGGAGAGTAATTAATAGTAATTTTTAGTTTTAATGATTAATGTTATATAAGAGAATAAATTATTTTTTTTTGAACAAAGAGAGTAATTTTTAAAATTAGATTATAAATTTGTAGTTTTGATTTTTAATAATAGTTATATAATAGTAATAATAATTAATTAATAGTTGAATAAAAATTTAATACAGTAATTAATAGTAATTTATAGTTTTGATGATCATTTTTATATTATAATTAATAATAGTTTTAACTAATAATTATTGTTATATTATTTTTAAAACGAATAACAAAATTATGATTAATTACTATCTTAAATTACTATTAGTTACTATTAATAAAAAAGAATTTTGCATGACCAATCAATGACAGTCACATGGCAAGTCAATGGCACCAATTTGACTGACACCACTAGTCAGTAAAAAATAATAAAATATGAGGAGTGCTAGCTACACACTCCCTAACACACATTTCCCAACACATTCCCTTCTATTGGTTGAAATTCATATAGGTCTCATTAATTCATGTGGATCCTACTTGAATTTTATAGGACCCACATGATTTTCAACCAATAGGAGGGTGTAACACCCCCTTTGGCATTACATGACTAACTCAATTTCGTAAAAGCATACTAATTAGAATAATAAATGCTGGTATACTTTCGGAAAAAAAGAATTTGGGTTTATACTTACATTTCAAAAATGTGGGTCTAAAATTTTTCTTTCGTAACAACTGCTTGAGGAAAAAAAATAAAATCATAATCCATACATCACTAATAAATCTCCACGAAATGCTTAAAAAGGTTTTTCTCGCCAAAGCATTTCAGTTTTTAAAAATAGTCATACTAGACTATGATAACTACTTACAACAGACCCTAAAACCCTTATACCAAAAAGACTACTCCTCAATTTGTCATAGATTAAAACATCCTTAAAATAAAAATTCAATAGAATCTCCTCTGTAATTTCAATATCCCAAACAAAAACATCTGCTAATATATTTATATTTTCATCCAAAAGAAAGGCTCTCGAAGCCATAAACATTCTATCCAAAAGTAAAGACTCTCCGAGCCATAAACATACATACTATCATAAATCAACAACGTATTAAAACCTAAGCTGGTCGTACTATGGGACTCTTACTGGAAAAGACCTCCATGGTCATTCCAGTTACTCAACCTTCTTTAGAAGTCGTGACCAATTCCTCCGATTTGGGATAGAGAACACCTCAGCATCATCTGCAATCACGTACCAAAATACGACACAAGACCACACGAATATATTGCAAAGGTGAGTTACCAATATATGAGTTTAAACACAGCAATCATATATTTAACACCATAAACAACATCAAAAATAACAAAGTAAAAACTCATATAAATATAATAATATTCATATCATAAGATTGTTCAGATTTAAGACTTTATTCGTAAGTTTTATGTTAACACTTCAATATCCACTTTCTAACACAATCTCCGGAGATCTTAACTTCTTTTCCTCGAGTATGATAAGCCACGATATTTCCTATAACACAATTGTTTCGCGTTGGGTGGCCTCTCCATGGGTCCTGCCCCCAATTGTTCTAGGATTTCGCATATCACCTATATAATATTTGATAGTCCCCTATTGAGTACATTCGTGCAGGGTAGCCGATTTCCACGACAAGAGGTTGCAAAGCCCCAAGCATTACGCAGAGTTCGAGCCCGAATGTCCCTAAAGACCCAAAAGCCCAAGAATATGCCTTTGGTCCGTAACTATCAAATTTATCAGTCCACCCTACGTGAAAACTGTAACTCGATAATAACAGCACGTCTGCCAGATCATCTTTTCAGATATTGATTAAACCTTCAATATCAATTGAGTTTTAAACTCTCGTTAAAGATTTTTCAAAATCTTTTATCAACAGACACTAGTCCGACGTCTCGAAACTCTAGGTCCTTAACAGGAGGAAGGCTAGTCCGGCTTCACCGTAATCAGAATCTAGTCTGAAACCTCAGCACGGAAATCTAGTCCTTTTCTGTTTCCTTTCCATTTTCCTATGAAAACCAAAAATCATGTTTCCCACTTTTTTGTGTTCACATTTAATAAAAATAAGGTTTCTCATTATAAGTCATGACCAACGTCACGCTTCAATCAGCTTCATAATTTAACAACACGGATAAGTTACATATATATATTCCTCAAAGACAACATCATCATAACATTTATATATATATATATATATATATATATATATATATATATATATATATATATATATATATATATATATATATATATTATGATCAATTAACATATTATAAATTATCACAGGCAGTCTATAACATTAAATATATAACGGCTAGGAACTCCTCAGGCTTCCTCCTTTTACCTTTGTAGACCCGAAAAAGATCATCTTCTTGATTTTTCAACAGTCCGCTTCCTTCTGAGTGAAGCGGTGCAAGGGTAAACTCCAACTAATAACCTCCCGAAAAAGTAAAACTTGCTTTCCCACACAACCATAACCACGACAACATCCCATAGAGGGAATCCAAGTAATTACAACAAGCAGACAAATCACATAATCAATAACTCGATATCAAACATATTATCTAATAAATTCGAATATTTTAATTTAACATATAGGAATCAATTTTTCCAATAAAATCAATTTGGGCAAAATTGTGTTCATCCCAAAAATTGGGGAAAATGGGATTTGCTCATAGAATCATGAAATTAGTTTAGGAAAACATTAATTGATAGTCCTAATTGCATAAAACAAGCTTCAATTTCAAGATTGAAATATGAAATTAAAGGATTAGGTTAGGGTTTCAAAATCAGTTTGGAGCTTTTACAACTATAAGAGATTTGGGGTAAACACTTACCCAAGGAAGACGAAGAGAGGACATGGTGACTGAAGGTGGTCTGGTGCGGCGGAGCTCTGTTTCGTGGCGACGGCAGCGACCAAGCACGACCCAAAACGGACTAGCACTTGCGGCGGCGATCTGAAGGTCGTGTGTTCGTCTCTTCCTCCCAGCGTGGCCGGACGACGACCGGTGACCAGGTGTAGGCGGAGCTCGTGGCGTCGAATGGTGGAGAACGACCAGGACGCGAGCATAGTCGTCCCCCTTGCTCCGTGCGGCGGTCGGACGAGCTCTAGAGTGGAGAGTGGAGGCGCACGGCTGTGTTCTTGTGAGGTGGCTAGAGGGTGGTTGATGAAGATGGAGGCCAAGAGAGATGTGAGGAGAGGTTTGGGTTGAAGAGAGAACAAGTCTTAGATGAAGAGAAAAAAGAATAAGAAAGAAGGGGCTGGTCACGCGTATTCTGATGGAAGAAGAAAGAGAAAAAGTTGTTTTTTCTTTTACTTAATAGCTAAGTATCAAATAAGTGATTAAGATTGAGTCTAGAAAAAAAAAGGAAATAATATTGTCCTTCAGATCTAAAAATAATTAGTGATAAATATAAAATTTCAAAATTCAAAAATAGAGTAAAGATTGATATTTGAATTGATTTATCAAGAAAATCAATGATCCAAAATTTATCTCCGATTAATTTCAAACCAGTTTTTTTAACTCTAAAACTAAATAGAGTAAAAATATGAAAATATTTTTCTCTTAATCATATTATTTAAAACATTTTTCTATCCTGGTAATAATAGTGACAATAACGTAAATTATTGTCTAGTAAACGTGCATACACTGAAATAAGACAGTGCTAACGCACCTAGTAAAATGATTTTAAATGAGTAATTAAAATTACTCAAACTAAACCACATAAAATAATTATTCAGATAATTAACCAATCCAAATTAAATAATATAAACATATATATTTACTGTTATCGAAGAACAGTAAAAATCGGGATGTTACAGAGGGAGTGTGTTGAAAAGTGTATGTTAGAGAGTGTGTTACTAATATTTCTCATAAAATATTCCTGGTGATAAAAACAATGTTATTTTGATAAATTATTTCAAAACTAAATTATTTTGATAAATAGTTTCCAAAAGTACCCTACTTTCATCAAAAACCCACTATTTAGTGATTCTAATATAAGATTTACCTAATAATAAAGAATGTGCTAAACTAAAAAGAGGATTCAAAAGAAGAATGTGTTAGTAACACTTTTTTTTTTTATAACTATCATATTATTAAAAATACCTTAAGGTCAAGAGAAAAAAATTTATTAAAAAATTAGGTATTTCAGTTTTTCAAACATTAATTTCACAAGTCCTCTGGACAAACTCTTTTTTATTGGTAGTAAATTGATTGAAAGCATCACGAAGCGTCATGGATGACACAATTTTGCCGTCGGTAAAATTGTCCTATAATGGACCAGTCTTTCATTTGTCCTTTATAAATTAGCACCTCTCTATAAACTCTACCCATCACTCACACATAAGCCACAACGAGAAAGAGAGGTTGATCAGAGAAATGGACAAGAAAAGCATAGGTACCAGCAGAGCACACTGTCTGGTACTATCATACCCAGCTCAAGGTCACATCAACCCCATGCTTCAGTTCTCAAAGCTTTTGGAACATAGAGGGGTGAGAATAACACTAGTTTCCACCCGTTTCTACTGCAAGAACTTGCACAAAGTGCCTTCAACCATTGCACTTGAAACCATTTCTGATGGTTTTGACAAAGGTGGGTTTGATGAAGCTGAGAGCTCTAAGGCCTATTTTGATAGCTTTAGGCATGTCGGGTCAGAGACTCTTGCTCAGCTTATTGAGAAACTTGATATTTCAGGCAACCATGTTGATTGTATTATTTATGATCCATTCCTCCCTTGGGCACTTGAAATTGCAAAGAGATTTGGGTTAGTTGGGGCTGCTTATCTCACTCAAAATATGGCTGTGAATAGTATATACTATCATTTCCATATGGGAAAGTTCCAAGTTCCACTCAAAGAGCATGAGATTTCACTTCTTCCTGCTTTGCCTAAACTTCAACTTGGGGACATGCCTTCTTTCTTCTTTACATATGTGGAAAATCCTGTTTTGCTTGATTTGTTGGTGGCTCAGTTCTCAAACATCGATCAAGCTGATTGGGTCCTCTCCAATACATTCTACGAGCTGGATAAAAAAGTAAGAAATTTTAAATATAGCATACACAATAATAACAGAGTTTAATTGCATTATATTGTCGGTGTACAATTTTTTACGCTCTCAATCAATCAAAAATAATGGTATATATGACTTTTCAAGTATTAGGAATTTATGATGAGAGTCAATCATTTTTAATCAAATTGTTTTTGATTGGTTGATATACATACCAATTAAATCCATAATAAAAAAGAGCAAGTCAAGTCGGACAATATTACATTATTGAATAACATCGTACTAGATAAGTCCATCACAAAATCAATCATTATATTTATAGCTTCTGTTACGTAGATCATACATATAAAGTTTCATGTTAATCCAAAATTATTTAGGTGTTTATTGATATAGATATATACTTTGAAAATACATTGAGATAAAAATTATTTGATTGCACTCTTATTGATGTTTAAATTGTATAAAATTTGAAACAAAATGATCAACATGACACAGTTTTAATTCAACAATTGGATTATTAAAAAATCATCTTCATTGAAAAGTGATTGGGTAGTGTAAAAATATCAAGTCTTTACACCAATGAAAATTATTTTCTCTCTGGCACACATTCTTTTGTTACTCCAATTTTGTTACTCCAATTATGAATGCAATTGTTGGTGACTCAAAATTGCTTTTTAGATTGCAGATTGGACGATAAAGACTTGGCCAAAATTTAGGACCATTGGACCAAACATACCATCTATGTTCTTAGACAAGCAATATAAAAATGACCAAGATTATGGTGTTACACAATTCAAGAGTGAAGAATGCATGGAATGGCTAGATGATAAGCCAAAAGGGTCTGTTGTTTATGTATCTTTCGGGAGTATGGTTTCCATTGATGAGGAGCAAATGGAGGAGATAGCTTATGGTTTGAGAGATAGTGAGATTTACTTCTTGTGGGTGGTTAGAGCCTCTGAAGAGATTAAGCTTCCTAAAGACTTTGAAAAGAAATCAAAAAAGGGGTTGGTAGTGACATGGTGTTCCCAACTAAAAGTTTTAGCTCATGAAGCTGTGGGGTGCTTTGTAACACATTGTGGTTGGAACTCCACATTGGAAGCATTGTGCTTAGGAGTTCCATTGGTTGCAATACCACAATGGTCAGATCAGAGCACAAATGCTAAGTTTATTGTAGATGTTTGGAAAATGGGAATTAGAGCTCCAGTTGATGAGAAAAAGATTGTGAGACAAGAAGCATTGAAGCATTGTATAAGGGAAATATTGGAGAGTGAGAAAGGCAAAGAAATGAAGAGCAATGCTAAGCAATGGAAAACTTTGGCTGCAAGAGCTGTAACTGAAGGAGGAAGTTCTCATAAAAACATAACAGAATTTGTGAATAACTTGTCTCATTCTTCTTGATCAACCAAACTGTTCCTATTTATATTTGCATGAACCCAAAATTGTTGATTGTAATATTATGCCCTTTTTCAATCTGAAAATGCATTTGCCAGTTTATTTGTTACCCTTACAAATTTAATATTTTCCATATTGATCATATTGTAGGATCTAATTCATATAATGATTGGAGATTCTTCTTCGTGGCATTTGGAATTTCTTTAGGTACTTTTGTTGCACATTCAGTTACCTTTCTAGTAATGTAGCAGAATGATTGCATTTAATGGTTATAATATGATACAGGATCTGAAAGAAAAAAGGTTGTGAAATGTGTAAGGAAGTACATACTGGTCTTGTTCATGATATGTGCATCCAGTAAAAAAAGTAAAAATTAGTGTGGAGGTACTTCACAACAATTCAGAAAAATGTTACTAATTGAACTAATCAGATTAAGTTAAACACATTGTGCAGTTAAATGTATTCTCAACTTGTTGCTACTTGGTTAACAAGACTGGACGCATGGTTATCTGTGAACATATACGAGAATGAGCACTTGAACAATGTAAGCAATACCAGGCATTTAAGTCAGTACCCAACTACTCCTTCCTATTAATTATTAAGATGATAGAGTAAGGCCAGATAAATATATGAAGAGAGGAAATTTGTATACAGCATTGCCTGTATAGTAAATTGGATAGCCACCAGTGCTAAATCTATCACACTGAGATCCCATAGCATTTCCTTCAATAGTAAGAAAAGAATACAAGATAATCCTAGAACACAGGGAAAATAATATATTGCACATGTAGACAATCCACTCAATACTAGTTATAATTCAGCACATAGTTTTGGTTCATGTATCTCAGACGTAATACATTACAACTGTTTGATTCCAAGCAGAAGTTCGGATCTCCCATAATTGTACAGCATAATTCAGAGGCACTGTCAGGCAGTGAGAAATTCTGCTGACTACAAATAGTTAAACTGCAATGTAATATGCGCATCCCAACGTTTTAAACCTTTTCAACATCATGTTATGCCAGATAGTTTTGCACCCTATGCTTGAGAGTAGTGCCTAACCATCAGAATCTAAAACTTAATCAACATAAATTAGCGTTACAATGAAGCATTGAGAGGTGTAAAAAAATGAGGGCAAAAAGGCAATGGGCAAGGATAACTCTCAAGTTAAAGCTGAAGAAGTGTGTGTATCTCATTAGTTACAAGTAATTTTTCTTGTATATTAATTTTTTGGTTTCCCGGGTTATTCTCCGCCCTCAACTGTGGAGACTAATCTCTCGAGGTACTGGACGGTATTAAAGGGTTGACCTCTTCCAACCAGGTTTTCTTCATACATAAAAGCTAGGGATCGAACCCCTGACCACTTGCTTAAGGGGACCCAAGCTTGTTACCACTCGGACTAACCAGTACTAATGATACTAACCATCACAATTCAAAACTTAAAATAGCAAGTTTCACAAGGAAGCATGGAGAAGTATGAAGTAAACAATAAGATGGCTTTTGCATTTAATCCCAAACCAGTTTAAATGCTGAAGGAAGTATATCTCATTTATTATGTGTAATTTATTTATATGAACAAAGAGAGACTTTTGCATTTAATCTCAAACCAACAAGGCTGAAACAGCAATCCAAAGAAAAATACAAGAATCTAAAAGAAAAGTTGTCCTACAAAGATTCAGTGTCCTCTTTACCAACGCCTTCCTCATTCTGCAAGGCAACTGGAGAATTTGCTGCAGAGTTTTCAGCTGTTACAGCACCGGTACTATCAGCATCTTGGTTGCTGAAAAGGGAAGAAAAAGACAATGGATTGCAGGTGGAGCTTGCTTTCTGAAGACCCGTTATGGCTCTCATAGCAGCAAGAGTGCTACGATATACATGCAGATTTTCCGCCCCAAGAGTTGAGGATGCCTCAGGTAAGACGTTTGTTGCATTATCTACTGGTATTCTAGACTGATGTTCTGGAAGGGGAGTAGATTGAATTACTTCTTCTTGTAGGGGAAAGAGAAGTTCAAGATTTTCCTCGCATTCGTGGACTAGCCTTGTCAGAGGCTCAGTTGTCGAAAAAGGTTGACGAAGAACAAGTTGTGTAAAAGGCAAGCACAACAATCCACCAGTTTTTTTATCATACTTCTTCAAAATTTTAATTAGTCCTGTCGAAGCGGAAATATGTTAATGGCTTTAGAATTAGCAATTACCAAACTGAAACGCCATCTTCCACACCATCCATATAAAAACGATACACATCGGATCAATTAAGTGCTGTACCTGCAAAGTTTAAGGAACTGTAGTTTTTGAGAAGCACCATCTCTCCATGGATGGTGACCAAGTCCTTCCTGATGTCCATCATTTCTTCACTAAATTCACAGTCAGAAGCGTACATTTCATTCTGGCTACTTTTTTCTTTTAGTCGCTCAATTCTTTCTTTCAGCTCCTAGTCAGAGTTGCAGACAAAAATCAGGAAAGAACCAGAGCAGTGTGTTGTTGATAAATATTATTATAAATTTATAACTATAATTGATAGGTATTTTCCAGGCATTAACCAATAACTTTTATATTGATCTTTTTCAGCCAAGTATTTGAAATGTTGGATCTGGTATACAATTCATAACTGAAACGTTAATAATTAATCCCCTAAAGTAAGAAAAGCATATATCAGATTAGCTAGAGCCACTTGAACATCATCAATCAAATTATGTGTTTAGTGAACTATGCAATTGCAGATTCTGTGTCTTGCATTAACACTAGAAAAAATTTGAACAAGACAGGTTTAATCCAGCTTTTTTTGAAGAACATGAGGAATCAAGTATCACTAAAGCTACAACTGATCGAATTGCAAAAGTTCATATATGTTAAAACTTAAAAGAATGGGATATTTATATATTTCATTTCCCACTAGTTATTTTATATATATATATATATATATATATATATAATATAATATAAAAGAAGAAATGTATTAAGAGAAGAAAATTAGAAAGAGTGGAGGATAACAGACCCTCCTTACAAAAAGAAAAAAATTAACTAAGAGCAGAAACCTACCCAATCTCTCAAATAACTGTTAGAGAAACCTCTCTAGAAAAACCATGGGCTTCACACAAGGTGGAAGCCAAACACCTAATCTTATCCCAAAGAAGCTGCTTATCCAAAGAAATCTCCTTAAAGCTGCAAGAATTACTAACTCCAAAGCCCAACCAAATAGTGTCAAATATTACATATTGCCACAAGGATTTGACTTCTTTCCTTCTCCCAAAACCATTAAAACCAGTCAACAGAAACTGGTCCAAAGACCTAAGGCATGCCCAACACTCTCTAGAAGTATGAAACAAATAATTTCATAATGGAAGGGCGACAGAATAATGTAAGAACAAACGAGGAACGGTCTCTGAACTCGCACCACACATAACACACATATTAGGTAAAATAGCCTTATGTGGCCTGCAAACCTGCAACATTAGTTCTATTAAGCACAGCTGTCCAAATAAAGGACTTAACCTTTGAGGATGCTTTGAACTTCCAAATAGGTTTATCAAGGTGGAACAAAAATCTATTTAAAGAATACGCAACAAATTGAAAGTAGGATTTACAAGAAAACACTCTAGAAGAATCAAGAGACCAAAGCCTTTTATCTGGGCTTGAGGACAAAAGAACAGAATCGAGGAAAACCAAGAGGGTCTCCAATTCAGAAGACTCCATATCATTTAGGATACGACAAAAAAAGGAAATCCCAAGAAAAGGTGGAACAATGAACATTGGATAGGAGAATTGTTGTGTAAAGAATAAAGACGATGAAGACATTCAGAAGCCACACTGAGAAGTTACTAACCAATGATCCTCCCATAATTTGACATGAGAACCATTACCTACCTTGACGCTTAAAGAAAATGAAGACTTAAAAAGTTGTACAACCTCGAGAAATAAATTTCCATGAGCTAAAATGAGATTCTCAGGTTACTACATTAGCATCCCACCCAATTTGTTCTAAGCCATACTTATTCTGAATAACCTGATGCCGAAGGGAATGCGGTTCCAAAGGAAAATGCCATAGCCATTTACCTGCCAAAGCAACATTTGTAGACACCAAGTTACCAAGACCGAAACTCCCTTCCTTCTTAGACTGGCAACACACCACCCAACTCACTAAGTGATCATGTCTCGTAGAATATAGCCTCGACCAAAGAAAATGCCTCATTATCTTTTTAATTGTATCAGTAACTCGCACTTGAACACCAAATACAGATAGATAGTAGAGAGGAATCCTAGAGAGACAAGCTTGGACAAGGGTAATCTGACTCCCTAAAAGACAATCTTTGGAATGGGGATCTTTGTCAGTCTTGGGTCTGCCTTATGGTAATAGAATTTGAACTAAGATAGAGAAAAGGAGTATGAGAGAGAGAGAAAGAATCTGAAATGTATTATGAATTTACATTACATTAGAGGCTTGGCAAGAGCAGTTATGGATTCTAACTGCTTGTAACTAACTCTAACTCTAACAGAATGTATAACTGCTGTAACTAATTCAACCGAATGTGCTGACAAGTGCTGACTCAGCACTTACAAGTGGCATATACTCTAATATCCCCCGTGCAATCTCAAGGTGGTTGAGGAGCTGCAACCACATTGAGAGTGGTTCGTAAGTCACTGAATCTGGTGGAGGATAATGGCTTAGTGAAGCAGTCAGCTAGTTGAGCAGATGCTGGAACATGATGTACAGTGAGAGCTTTCGACAGGACCTTTTCTCTGACAAAGTGAAGATCAAGCTCAATGTGCTTAGTTCGAGAATGAAGAACAGGGTTATGAGCTACTGCAACTGCACCTGAGTTATCACAGAGAATCTGTGGGGTGTAGAATGGAACCCGTAGTTCAGTAAGTAAAGACATGATCCAGAGTGTTTCTGCTGCCGTATTAGCCATGCTACGGTATTCCGCTTCTGCACTAGACCGTGCTACTAGTGGTTGCTTCTTGGAGCACCAAGAAATCAAGTTGGGACCAAGAAAGATGCATGACCCAGAGGTAGAACGCCTGTCATCTGGATCGCTGGCCCAATCAGCATCACAAAAGGCCTTAATAGTGAAGGGTTGAGTGGTAGAGGAAGGCCGCAAGAGAAGTCCAAAATGCATGGAACCTTTTAGGTACCGAAGGATTCTTTTTACAGCCTGCCAATGAGTCTCTAGTGGGTTTGCCATGAATTGGCAAACCTTATTAACACTGTAGGCGATTTCTGGCCTAGTTAATGTGGCATATTGTAAGGCCCCAACTATTGATCTGTAGAGACTCGGATCAACCACTGAATCTGTCCCAAACCTGCTCAGTTTGCAGCCACTAACCATGGGAGAAGAAATACCTTTTGCCTCTAACATATTAGCTTTGTTGAGGAGATCCCTTATGTATTTAGACTGAGTCAGCAAGATGGAACCCGATGGTAGGTGCTTGACTTCAACACCCAGAAAATAGTCAAGAGAACCAAGTTCCTTAAGAGCAAAGGCAGCATTGAGTCTCTTGATAAGATAAAAAATGAGAGTTGGAGAAGTGCCGGTAAGAATGATGTCATCTACATAGACCAAGACATAGAGGCACACTGCTCCTTTAGAGTAGAAGAAAAGTGAGGGATCACAGCGGCTGATGACAAAGCCAAACTGTAACAGGGTGCTAGTGAGGCGTTCATACCAGGCCCTTGGGGCTTGTTTGAGCCCATAAAGAGCTTTGTGAAGCTTACAAACAAGAGATTTGTCTTGGGCTTCAAAACCAGGAGGTTGAGTCATATAAACCTCTTCACTCAACACTCCATTCAAAAAGGCATTGTTTATATCTGTTAGAATTAGTTGGACGGTGCGGACGGTGTTCCTAGGATTTAGCTTATCATTCATTTCCTTGTAAATTGTATTTACTATTGAGTGTATATATATATCAAAGTATGATGAATAAAATAACTCAAACATTTCACAAACACTTGTCTAAATTATATTCCAAGTTATTCAATATGGTATCAAGAGCAGGTTCATTTGTCCTTTGAAGGTTTCTGCCTCTGGTCCAGCAGAAATCTTGTACCGTCAACCTTTATCCTTTTACGAAGTCTTCTGCCTCTGGTTCAACTGTCCTTCAACCTTCCTCTATTTTTCAAACAACACTGTCCCAACCAAACAACACCTCTTCGTTCACCTCGACCTCCTCTGTCTGTCTAGCTGGTCAAAATTCACTTTTTCTGTTGTTTGGAAAGTGGGACTCTTGCCTTTAGTCTCCTTTGATTTTTTGGTTCCTGTTTCTGATTGTTGCTTGCCGCCGCTGGTCTCTTTACAATCTCAGGTGTTAAGGCAGCCTCTCTGTCTGTTTTGGCTCGAATGGGTCGTCCTCAATGCACATATTGCAAGCGAATGGGTCACACTCATAATACTTGTTACTCTCTTCATGGGTTTCCTCAAAAATCAGTCAATGCTGAAATGTTCAAGGAAAAATTTTCCGAAGCCGAGTATCGAGAGTATCTTCAATTGAAAGCTGCCCATCAATCTCATGGGTCTACTGCCACTGGTGTTCATGACTCCACAGCCTTCATATCTCAATCCGGTAACAATCAAAATCTTTGGATAATTGATTCAAGTGCCTCTAATCATATTGTTGGTAATCGTTCTTTATTCTCCTCCATATCTTCTCCTAAATTTCCTCACTTCATTACTCTTGCGGATGGTTCTAAGGTCAGCGCCAAAGGAATCGGTCATGTTTCAGTCACTCCTTCTATAACTTCAAAATCTATTTTGTTTATACCTGGTTGCCCTTTTAATTTGATCTCCCTTAGTCAACTTACTCGCTCTCTAAACTGCTCAGTAACTTTTGATGTTGGTTCTTTTACTATACAGGAACGTGGTACGGGTCGGATGATTGGCGTAGGACATGAATCACATGGTCTTTATTACCTCCAATCAGCTCCTTCTGTAAGTTGTACTGCAGTCGAGTCTCCAAATCTTCTTCATGAACGATTGGGCCAACCAAGTTTGTCAAAATTGAAGCAAATGGTTCCGATTCTTGCAAAAATGTCATCTTTGAACTGTGAGTCGTGTCAACTAGGCAAGCATGTTCGCTCTTCCTTTCCCAGCAAAGTTGAAAGCCGAGTTGATTCTCCTTTTTCAGTTATCCATTCAGATATATGGGGACCGAGTCGTGTCTCTTCTAATGGTTTCCGATATTTCGTTACCTTTATTGATGAGTTCTCTCGGTGCACTTGGGTTTTCTTAATGAAAGAACGATCTGAACTTTCGCCTATTCTCACCACTTTCGTTAATGAGGTCAAAACCCAATTTGGTAAGACAATCAAAATCCTTAGAAGTGATAATGCAAAGGAATACTTTTCTTCTGCTCTTTCTTCCTTTTTGTCATCACAGGGTATTCTCCATCAATCCAGTTGTCCTCATACCCCTCAACAGAATGGCATAGCTGAAAGGAAGAATAGACATCTTGTTGAAACTGCTCGGACCTTGTTACTCCATGCGAATGTACCTGTCCGACATTGGGGTGATGTAGTTTTGACAGCATGTTATTTAATTAATCGGATGCCTTCATCCTCTCTTGATCATAAAATACCACATTCCGTTTTATTCCCTAAAGAGCCACTATTTCATGTCGCTCCACGGATATTTGGATGCACTTGTTTTATTCATGACTTGTCTCCAGGTCTTGATAAGCTTGCTGCACGAGCCATCAAATGTGTCTTTTTGGGATATTCCAGGTTACAGAAGGGTTACAAGTGTTACTCCCCTGTGCAGAATCGTTATTTCATGTGTGCAGATGTAACGTTCTTCAAAGAAAAGTTTTACTTCTCACCATCCACAGTTGAGTCTCAGACTATTCAGGAAGTCTTTCCAATTCCGTATCTTGGTCCATCACCTTCTCCTTTGTCGGAATCAGTTTCGACTAAAGAAATTCCTAACGATCCCCCACTCGAGCAATCTCAAAGGTCACCCATCATATATCATCGTCGTCCACGAGTTCTTAATCTGAAGTGGAAGGCACTGAAAGACCAGCTGAATCATGTCCTACTCCAGCAGATGACCCTACTACGGACCTACCTGAAGGAAACCTTGACTTGCCCATTGCTCTTAGGAAAGGTACTCGGTCTACTCAAAATCCTCATCCTATTTATAACTTCTTAAGTTACCATCGTCTCTCTCCTTCTTATTATTCTTTTGTGTCATCTATATCTTCCGTTTCCATTCCTAAAAATGTTTGTGAGGCACTTGATCATCCAGGATGGCGACAAGCCATGATTGATGAAATGCAGGCTTTGGAGCATAATGGTACTTGGGACTTGACTCCTCTTCCTCCGGGAAAGAAACCAGTTGGTTGTCGATGGGTATATGCTATTAAAGTTGGGGCCAATGGACAGATCGATCGGCTCAAAGCCCAGCTTGTAGCCAAAGGTTACTCTCAGATTTATGGACTTGATTATGGAGATACTTTCTCCCCTGTGGCCAAAATCACTTCTGTTCGAATATTTCTTGCCATGGCTGCCATCTGTTGTTGGGCATTATATCAGTTGGATATTAAAAATGCATTTCTTCATGGAGAGTTAGAAGAGGAGATTTATATGGAGCAACCTCCTGGATTTGTTGCTTAGGGGGAGTCCGGTTTGGTTTGCAAGCTACGACGATCTCTCTATGGGCTGAAACAGTCTCCACGAGCTTGGTTTGGAAAATTCAGTTCAGTTATTCAAGCTTTTGGAATGAAACGTAGTGAAGCAGATTATTCAGTCTTTTATTGCTATACCTCTCCAAATAGATGCGCTTACTTGGTGGTCTATGTAGATGATATAGTCATCACAGGAAATGATCAAGAGAAAATTTCTCAGCTGAAGGAACATTTATGTAGCCATTTTCAGACTAAGGACTTGGGGAAATTGAAATATTTTCTTGGAATTGAAGTTGCTCAGTCAAATAATGGGATTATCATCTCATAGAGGAAGTATGCATTAGACATACTTAAAGAAACTGGTATGTTAGATTGTCGACCAGTTGATAGTCCCATGGATCCGAATCAAAAATTGCTACCCAACCAGGGGGAGCCTTATTCTGATCCTGAAAGGTATCGGAGATTGGTTGGGAAGCTCATCTATCTCACTATTACAAGGCCAGATATTTCCTTTGCAGTGGGAGTGGTAAGTCAATTCATGCAGTCTCCTCATAATGATCACTGGGATGCAGTAATTCGAATTCTGAGATACATTAAAA
The DNA here is from genome assembly GCA_030762895.1 of Sophora flavescens. NCBI lineage: Eukaryota > Viridiplantae > Streptophyta > Magnoliopsida > Fabales > Fabaceae > Sophora > Sophora flavescens. Next base: position 27,419,779 of record CM061062.1, on the reverse strand, counting down.
AGATTCCAGGACAAGGACTACTTTACGAAGACAAAGGAAGCACTCAAATAGTTGGATTTTGCGATGTATTGGGCAGGATCACCCATTGATAGGCGTTCCACTTCAGGGTATTGTGTGTCTATTGGAGGAAATCTTGTCTCGTGGAAGAGTAAGAAACAAAATGTTGTTGCAAGGTCTAGTGCAGAGGCTGAATATAGAGCTATGGCTGTAGCCACGTGTGAGCTCATTTGGATTAAACAACTTCTTGGGGAATTGAAGTTTGGAGATACTCAACAAATGAAGTTATGTTGTGATAACCAGGCAGCTCTCCATATAGCTTCCAATCCAGTATTCCATGAGAGAACTAAACATATTGAGATCGATTGTCATTTTATCCGAGAAAAAGTCTTTTCTAAAGAAGTCGTCACCGAATCTGTTAGCTCTAATGATCAACTGGCAGACGTCTTTACAAAATCTCTAAGAGGACCGAGAATTCAGAATATTTGTTCCAAGCTTGGAGCATTTGATTTGTAAGCTCCAGCTTGAGGGGGAGTGTTAGAATTAGTTGGACGGTGTGGACAGTGCGGACGGTGTTCCTAGGATTTAGCTTATCATTCATTTCCTTGTAAATTATAAATTGTATTTACTATTGAGTGTATATATATATATCAAAGTATGATGAATAAAATAACTCAAGCATTTCACAAACACTTGTCTACATTATATTCCAAGTTATTCAATAATATCAATCTGCTGTATGACCCATTTTGAGGACAGTGCCATGGTGAGAATGATTCCAATTGTAACTGGTTTGATGACAGGAGAGAATGTCTCATGAAAATCGAATCCATGAGTTTGGTGTAAGCCTTTGGCAACCAACCTTGCCTTATATTTATTAACAGTTCCATCTGGATTTTCTTTGACACGAAAAACCCATTTGCACCCAATGGCCTTCCTATTTGAAGGAAGAGGAACTAAGGACCAGGTCTTGTTTTGGAGAAGGGCACTATGCTCTGCTTGCATAGCTTCAAACCAAGGAGGGTTGGACAGGGCCTGTTTAACTGATGCAGGTTCTGCATAGGCAAGGTTCACCCGAGGATACAGCTTAGGTGGTAGGAAGCCAGTTCTGGAACGTGTTAACATAGGATGAGCAGGCTGGGTTGGTGAGGGACTGGCCTGGGGGTCAGGGACAGGAGAAGAAGGTGAGGGACTTGGTGGATGAGGGGAGGGAGACACATCTGATTGCGCAGAAGTTTCAGACTCCAAGGACGAGTCACTGCTAGCTACGCGGCGGAGGACCTGGAGTGGGCAAGGGCGAGGCAGAAAAAGGGGGAGGAAACTGATTTAAAGGGAGGGTTTAAAGGAGGAAGAAGAGGGGTGGGAATTGTGGAAGGGAAGGTGGAATCTTTTGAGCTTGGCTCTGTAGAGGGGGAAGGAAAAAGAGAGGAGTAAGGAAATCTCAGTTCATTAAATAAAACATCCTTTGAGACAAACTCTACCCGAAGGAGATAGGCACTTGTGACCTTTATGTTGGGGAGAGATACCAAGGTAAACACACTCGGTTGACCTGAACTGCAGCTTGTGCTGATTATATGGACGCAGGAGAGGAAAACAAGCACATCCAAAGGTTCTAAGGAGAGAGTAGTCAGGAATGGACCCTTGGAGAGCATGATAGGGGGAAGAAAAGGAAGGAAGAGCTGTTGTGGAAGTTTGTTTATTAAATGGACAGCCATAGTGAAACTATGATCCCAAAAGGTCAATGGCATGGAGGCATGGGAAAGTAAGGTCAATCCCATTTCAACAATATGCCTGTGTTTTCGTTCCACAGTGCCATTTTGATGGGATGTGTGAGGACAAGTCAACATGTGCACAATACCCAACTCAGTCAAATGATTGGTGAAAGGTCTAAACTCACCCCCCCAATTAGTTTGAATGGCCTTGACAGAGGCTAAGTATTGAGTTTTGATAAGAGAATGAAATTGTTTAAATGCTGTTAGAGCATCAAACTTTCTTTTGAGAAAGTAAATCCATGTAAATCGAGTAAAGACATCAACAAAAGGCTATGTAGTAGGTGTAGCCATTTGATGAAGCAAAGGGTGCTGGGCCCCAAAGGTCAGAATGAATAAGTTCAAAAGCTTTAGTATGAATAGTAGGGGAGGGTGGAGCATACAATCTATGAGACTTTCCAAGACAACAGGCATTGCAAAAATCATTTGCCATTTTATTTGTACAAGGAATATTACAACGCTGTAAAACAGTCTTTACAGCACTAGGATGGGCATGACCCAATCTATTATGCCAAGTGACAAAGGAATTAGAAACAATATTAGTGTTAGCACTTGCTGGAATACTAACAGCAGAATTATTACAAGTAGGACTAGGAGAGGAGGACAAAAAACTTATTGGAGATGAAGGCTCCTTTAGAATATTGATGTGCTTGAAGCAATACAGCCCATCATTTCCTAGAGAGCCTTCAAGAAGAACTTTGTCAGATCCCTGTGATTTGACAAAATAAGAGTGAGGATGAAACTCGAAATAAACATTATTATCTTGGGCAAATTTAGACACAGAAACAAGGTTTTTAGTTATAGAGGGAACAAGGAGCAGATTAATGAGGGAAAGGACAGTGTGTGGGTGATTTGGAGTAGTAATTTTGGAAAAACCAGTAGAAGTTATGGGGAGACCTTGCCCATTGCCCATGAGGACTTGATCTTGTCCTCCAAAAGGTGAACTATGGCTGAAGTTCTGAGAATCAGCTGTAAGATGGTGTGAAGCTCCTGAGTCAGGGTACCACATATGAGGTGTAAATTCCTGAGTGTATGACCTATTCTGAGGAGTACCAAACTGAGATTGATACTGAGGTTGCTGAGAAGTCAAGAAAGCTGAAGGCTGATTCTGAGCAGTTAAGGATGGGGCCGAAAACTGAGCCATTTGTACTGAAGGCGGTCGAGAAGGTAAGGCCAAGGGAAACTGGGTTTGAACAGGAACCTGACCTTGATATGGAAAGTGAGTGGCTGCTTGAGCAGTAGGAGCAGCAGGACGACTAGGGACAAAGTCATGTTCAAAGCGATGCCAGCAATTGAATGCATTGTGACCATACTTGTGACACAGTTGACAAGTAGGTCTATTACTACTGCGATTGTCACCATTGCAACCTCCACGACCGCGACCACCACGTCCTCTATTCCCACGGCCTCGACCTCTATCAGTACCCTGAAAACCACCGCAATCTGAAGCATATTCTGTGTTGTTTGGCTGATCAAACGGATATGTAGTCGAAGAGGTGTGAGCTAGGTTGAGAGATATAGAGGACGAGGCAAGCTCTTGTCTGAATTTCTCCAATTGCGCATCTTGAACCATCAGAAGCGATTCAATATCTTCAACAGAAATCGGATCAACCCTAGCGAAAATCATCATTACGAAGGAATTATACTCTTTAGGCAAACCTTCCAAAATCGTGTCAATGTGATCTTGATCACTCACAGAGTCTCCAATCGCATGAAGCGAGTCCACCAAAGCACGAATGCACACCAAAAATTCCTGCATCGTGCGCGATCCTTTTCGAGTGTTCTTCAGCTCTGAGCGAAACTGACGAACTTTCGCACGTATATGAGAGTGGAAAAATTTATGCACCTTGTCCCAAATCTGATACGAGTGTTTACAACTGAGGAATCGAGGAAGCACTGATGGCGAGATCGAGCTCAACAACCATGTGAACAGCATCTGATCTTGGACTAACCATAGCTGGTACGCATCTGACGCAATATCCTCAGCTCGATCTGCTTCGGAACTGTAGATCGGAGGAATGTTAGGGTTCACAACCCAGCGATGCAGCTTATGAGCAATGATAACAGCTTCAACTTGCTGTTTCCATAATAGAAAATTTTGATCATCAAGTTTTACAGAAAGTGGAGGATTGAAATTTGACGAAGAGGAGGAAGATGCATTTCCAGCATCATTCTCTGTGAAAGGATTGCCAATGGACGCCATGAACGATTAGGCCCAGAGAAGAGAAGCTCTAGATACCATAATAGAATTTGAACTAAGATAGAGAAAGAGAGTATGAGAGAAAGAGAAAGAATCTGAAATGTATTATGAATTTACATTACATTAGAGAAACAGAGAGCCAGCCTTATATAGGCTTGGCAAGAGCAGTTATGGATTCTAACTGCTTGTAACTAACTCTTAACAGAATGTATAACTGCTGTAACTAATTCAACCGAATGTGCTGAGTCAGCACTTGTGCTGACTTAGCACTTACAAGTGGCATATACTCTAATATATGGATTAACAGCAATTTCTCCTTACTAAATTTAGGGGTTTTGACTCTAGTAAAGAAGCAAAAATTTTGTAGCAGTGCTGGTTCTAAGGAATTATGTTCCCCAACACCTCATTCAAATGGATAGAAAGAATGTTCTTCTAAGGAGTTATGTTCCCCAACACCATTCAAACGGATAGAAAGAACATCAAACACATTCGAAAGACACCTTCAATAATCTCCCAACAGCTTTGAAAACAGCCAGAGGTCAGGTCTCACTCAAAGCCTTCTCTATATTCATATTCCAAATAGCCCTATGCAAGAACAATGCCTATTCCATTTCCTAGGTAATACAACACCAATCTAGATTGTGGAAGATATGTTTAGACAAAATCTCCTCATTCTGCAGTATACAAATCCTTCTAGAAGACTAGAATCGGGTAATTTCCTCAGCAATAGCTTCACTATCTCTAAGAAGCTTTCCATTCCTTCTATAACTGGGCAATTTCCTCAGCAATGGCTTCACTATCTCTAACAAAATATCCATATATTTGAGGTAAAAAAAAAAGTTGATCAAAACTTGTGTAAATCAAATTGTTAGAGGAGAATCACTCTAAGTGGAAGGCTCACATAAGAGCTGCAGTGCAAACAAAGAGAATGGAACTCAATTCTAAGCAATCGGGTTAGTGTTCAGACCATTATCAGCATTTATGAAGGCATATACTTATCATAATAGAGTGTATAGTAGAATGTGCAGTAGCTTTAAATTATAATAGAGCTTTAAATTATAATAGAGCTGCAGTGCTGAGTCAGCACTGACAGCTGTGAGTTAGTTAGGAATCTGTTAGGAGCGGTTGCTCATAGCTCAACTATATAAACCCTGTAATTTTCTACACTCAATAAGAAATCAGATTATCATTTCTCAGAATCTGTTCTCTCAGTTTTTCTCTCTTCTACCCTAGTTCGATTTCTATTATGGTATCATATGAGCTTCTTTTCTGTGACCGATCTCTTCCATGGAGGAGAACGTCGAAAATCCTCCAAATCCTCCTGTGAATGGCGTCGGAACCTCTTCTTCTTCCTTCAATCCTCCTCTATCTGTAAAACTTGATGATCAAAATTTTCTGTTGTGGAAACAACAAGTAGAAGCTGTTATAATCGCTCATAAGCTTCATCGTTGGGTTGTAAACCCTACGATTCCTCCGATCTACACTTCTGAGGAAGATCGTGTTCTTGATCGTGTCTCTGATGCATATCAGCTCTGATTAGTGCAGGATCAGATGCTATTCACATGGTTGTTAAGCTCAATTTCACCATCGGTGCTTCCTCGTTTCCTTAGTTGCAAGCAATCATGGCAGATTTGGGACAAAGTGCACAAATTCTTCCATTTACACCTTCGATCGAAAGTTCGCCAGTTCCGATCGGAACTGAAGAATACAAAGAAAGGATCTCGCACGATGCAAGAGTTCTTGATGCGGATCCGTGCGCTAGTTGACTCTCTTCATGCGATTGGAGACTCACTGAGTGATCAAGATCACATAGACACGATCCTGGAAGGATTGCCCGAAGAGTACAACTCTTTCATCATGATGATATTCACTAGGGTTGAGCCTATCTCGGTCGAAGATATCGAGTCTCTTCTGATGGTTTAGGATGCACGGTTGGAGAAGTTCGGACAAGAGCTTCCCTCCACCTCCGTTTCGCTTAACCTAGCTCAAGCAACTTCAGCTGAAAACTCGTCCAAACAACCTAGTCACGCAGAATTTGAATCGAATCGCGGAGGTTATCAGGAAGCTAATAGAGGCCGAGGCAGTGGAAATCGTGGTCGTGGTGGTTGAGGCCGTGGTGGTGACAATCACGGTGGCAATAGGCCAACTTGTCAGCTGTGCCATAAATATGGTCACGATGCATACAACTGTTGGCATCGTTTTGAGCACGACTTTGTTACAAATCCACCTGCTCCTCCAGCTCAAGTGGCTAATCACTACCCTCCTCAAGGCTCATTTTGTTCAGACTCAGTTTCCTTTGGCATTACCACCACGACCACCATCAGTACAAGTTGCTCAGTTCTCTAGTCCACCCTCTGGTTTCCCACATACTCAGCAGAATCAACCTTCTGCATCTGCTTTTATGGCCTCTCGGTCAACTCAGTATGGGGCTCCACAATACTGTTCACCCACTCAGGAATTCCCTACCTCACACATGTGGTATCCTGATTCGGGTGCTTCTCATCACCTTACTGCTGACTCACAAAACTTCAGTCATTGCACACCGTTTGGAGGACAAGACCAAGTGTTGATGGGTAATGGACAAGGTCTCCCCATAACTTCCATTGGTTACTCTAAAATCACCACACCACATCACCCACACACTGTTCTTTCTCTTAACAGTTTACTCCTTGTTCCCAACATTACTAAGAATTTGGTGTCTGTGTCAAAATTTGCCCGTGATAATGATGTTTACTTTGGGTTTCACCCTCACTCTTGTTTTGTCAAATCACGGGGGTCTAATAAAGTCCTTCTTGAAGGCTCTCTAGGAAATGATGGGCTATACTACTTCAAGCACATTAATGTACTCAAGGAGCCTTCTACTTCAATAAGTCTTTCTAATTCTACTTCCAATAAATCTGATAGTGGAAATTCTATTACTGTAAACACAAATGTAGTCTCAAATTCCTTTGTTACTTGGCATAATAGGTTAGGACATCCTAGTCCTAATACTGTTAAGACTGTTCTGCATCTTTGTAATACACCTTCTATTAATAAAATGGCATATGACTTTTGCAATGCTTGCTGTTTGGGAAAATCACACAGGCTATACGCCCCACCCTCCACCACAATTCACACAAAAGCCTTTGAACTGATACACTCATATCTGTGGGGTCCAACACCCTTTTCTTCATCCAATGGCTATACCTATTATATAGCCTTTGTAGATGCCTTTTCCCGTTATACATGGATCTACTTTCTCAAAAGAAAGTCAGAGGCTCTAACAGCCTTCAAACAGTTTCATGCTCTTGTCAAAACACAATACTCGGCCTCTGTTAAAGCTATTCAAACTGATTGGGGAGGTGAGTTTAGACCCTTTACCAATCATCTAGCTGAGTTGGGCATTGTTCATAGGTTAACATGTCCTCACACGTCTCATCAAAATGGGACAGTGGAACGCAAACACAGACATATTGTTGAAATGGGATTAACATTACTTTCCCATGCTTCTATGCCCTTACTCTATTGGGACCATAGTTTTACTATGGTTGTTCACCTTATTAATAGGTTACCTACAGCTGCTCTTGCCTCATTTTCTTCCCCTTTTCATGCACTCCAAGGTTCCACTCCTGATTACTCCCTTCTCAGGACCTTTGGATGTGCTTGCTTTCCTTTGTTAAGACCTTACAACCAACATAAGTTGCAGTTCAGGTCTCAAGAGTGTGTCTACCTTGGTCTCTCTCCCCAACATAAGGGCCATAAATGCTTAGCTCCCTCTGGTAGAGTTTATATTCCTAAGGATGTCCTATTTAATGAACTTCGGTTGCCTCATCCCTCCCTTTTTCCTTCCACTTCACCAACTTCAACCTCACCTTCTGAGTCTACCTTTTCTTCTCTCATTCCAACTCCTGTTTACCCTCCCCTAAACCTCATTCCCTTAAACCAGCACCCTCCTCCCACTCCTCCTTCCCATGTTCCTATTCCTAGTCCTATTCATGCTATTACTACTTCTTCTGAGTCTCCTTCCACTTCTACAAGTCCTTCACCTTCTGGTTCTGCAGTCTCTCCCCACTCTGTCATATCTCCTAATCACTCGGGTTCCTTAGATGCTTCTCCTAGTCTGTCTGAACCTGTCCCTTCACCTAGTCCAGCTGAACCAGCTCACCATATGTTAACTCGGGCTAAAACTGGCTGTCTACCTCCTCTTTTATACCCTCGGTTGTATCTTGCTCACATTGAGCCTGCCTCAGTTAAACAGGCATTATCAAGTCCTCACTGGCTTGAAGCTATGCAAGCCGAGCATAATGCTCTTCTTAAGAATGAAACTTGGTCCTTAGTCCCTCTTCCTTCCAATAGAAAGGCCATTGGATGCAAGTGGGTTTTCCGTGTGAAAGAAAATCCCGATGGGAGTGTCAACAAATACATTTTCACCCATTATCAAACCGGTTACAATCCGGATCATTCTTACCATGGCACTCTCCTCTAAATGGGTCATTCAACAAATTGATGTAAATATGTCTTCCTCAATGGCTTGTTGAGTGAGGAAGTCTACATGACTCAACCCCCCAGTTTTGAGTCTCATGACAAATCTTTAGTTTGCAAACTGCACAAGGCTCTCTATGGCCTCAAACAAGCCCCAAGGGCTTGGTATGAGAGACTCACAAGCACATTGCTCAGCTTTGGCTTTGTGATAAGCAGCTGTGACCCCTCCCTCTTAATCTGCTCCAAAGGGGCTGTGTGTCTCTATGTTTTGGTCTATGTGGATGACATCATCCTAACGGGTACATCTCCAACCCTCATCTCAAGCCTCGTGAAGAAGCTGAATGCCACGTTTGCTCTCAAAGAACTAGGCTCCCTAGACTATTTTTTAGGAGTTGAAGTCAAACACCTAGCAACTGGTTCCATTTAACTCACTCAAAGTATATACGTGACCTTCTAAACAAAGCTAACATGTTGGATGCTAAGGGCATCTCCTCTCCTATGGTAAGCAACTGCAAGTTGAGCAGGTTTGGTACAGATTCGGTGACCGATCCTAGTCTCTACAGGTCTGTTGTAGGAGCATTGCAATATGCTACCTTGACCAGACCAGACCAGACCAGAAATAGCCTACAGTGTCAATAAAGTTTGCCAATTTATGGCAAACCCATTGGAGACCCACTGGCAGGCCGTGAAGCATATCCTTCGATACCTCAAGGGTTCCATGCACTATGGTCTACTACTGCAGCCATCTTCCTCCTCACAATCCTTCACACTCAAGGCCTATTGTGATCTCGATCGGGCGGTGATCCGGATGATAGAAGATCTACTTCCGGGTCTTGCATCTTCCTTGGACCTAATCTAGTGTCTTGGTGCTCCAAAAACCAGCCACTGGTAGCTCGATCCAGCACAGAGGCAAAATACCGCAACTTGGCTAACACCACAGCTAAAGTACTGTGGATTATGTCATTACACACTGAACTTAAGGTTCCTTTTCACACTCCACAGCTTCTGTGTGACAACTTGAGCACTGTCTCGCTAGCTCACAACCCTGTTCTGCACTCTCGAACCAAGCACATTGAGTTAGACCTTCACTTTGTCAGAGAAAAAGTTTTGTCCAAGGCTATTTCCATTCATCATGTTCCAACTGCTGATCAACTTGCAGACTCCTTCACCAAGCCTCTTTCTTCCTCCAGATTTTGTAGCTTAAGTTCCACTCTCAATGTGGTTGCTTCTCCTAACCACCTTGAGATTGAAGGGGGAATAATAGAGTATATAGTAGAATGTGCAGTAGCTTTAGATTGTAATAGAGCTGCGATCTTTGAGTCAAGACCGATACAGCTGTGAGTTAGTTAGGAATCTGTTAGGAGCGGTTGCTCATAGCTCAACTATATAAACCCTTTAATCTTCTACACTCAATAAGAAATCAGATTATCATTTCTCAGAATCTGTTCTCTCAGTTTTTCTCTCTTCTACTCTAGTTCGATTTCTATTATATCATCACTACAAATTAATCACCAAGAGTGTCATCTCATGAGTGTTGCAGCATACGCCAAAAAAGAAGACCAACCTATATTTGTTGCAAGTTGCAACTTTTTTCTTGAGATACAGCAAGAACATTAGGTGTTTGGGATAAGCAAATGCTTTTGGTAGAAGATTAGGAGTTCCGCTTCCATATGGTGTAAAGCACATCGTCTTTTTAAAGGGGTATCTCTTACAAATATGTTGATGGATTTGGTAGCTTCACAACATTAATGTCTCCAGTTCTTTTCCCTTGCTTTTATTTTAAGGAGGATTTCTTATCCTTCTCACCATTTGTATTCTCTTTCTCATTACATGGTGTAACTCGGAATCTGATTACTTACTTAGCTGCTACAAGCATGGACCCATCTCACTTAGCTGCAATATTTTTTCACTCTTAGATTAGCATTAGTTCTATTATACATGGTTTATCTCTTTCCAACAGGCAGTTTATATAATGGGCAACAGCCCATTTAAGTAAAGCATTTAAAAGTTAGTAAAATTCCAGCTTTTATCTTCATTTTTCACAAGTGTGGGAGAGTTGCCATAAGAGTGTCTTCTCATAAGCTAAAGTCTGACAAGTTCAATTTACTAAAAGATTGATTCAGCAACTGGGTATGGAAATACAATGGAATCTAATATCTAACTGAGTATTGTACGGTAATGGTAGGAGTATCAACAGGTTCTTCTACCAAGCTCATCTCTGATCTGATTAGCAAATTAAATGCAAAATTTGCACTCAAGCATCTTGGTAAGCCTGACTATTTCTTTGGCATAGAAGTTAAATACTTGCCTAATGGTTCTATGCTACTAAAACAATCCAAGTACATTGGGGATTAGTTAGAGAAAGCAAACATGACAGATTGCAAAGGGATTTCTACACCTATGATAAGTGATTGCAAGTTGAGTAGGCATGGCACTGACAAACTACAAGATGCATCACTGTATCGGTCCATTGTAGGGGCACTCCAGTATGTGACTTTAACTAGGCCAGAAATCTCATACTGTGTTAATAAGGCATGCCAATTTATGGCATCCCCTCTTTAGTCTCACTGGAAAGCTGTCAAGCGCATCCTTCGATATCTTAGTGCCACTACTCAATTTGGTTTACTGCTGCAACCAGCCACATCTGATGGTAAATTGTCCCTTTGCGCCTATAGTGACTCTGACTGGGCAGTGACCCCGATGATAGACGTTCAACATCTGGCACATACATCTTTGTTGGACCAAATCTAGTATCTTGGAGTTCCAAAAAGCAACCTTTAGTAGCCAGGTCGAGTACCGAAGCTGAATATAGAAGCATGGCACACACCACCTCTGAGCTTCTTTGGCAAGAATCTCTGTTAACTGAGCTTCAAGTTCAGTACCACACACCTATGCTACTTTGTGACAACCTGAGTGTGGTTTTACTTGCACATAATCCGATTCTTCATGCACGTACAAAGCACATGGAATTAGATATCCACTTTGTGAGGGAAAAAGTGGTGTCTAAGTCACTCCTGGTCCAGCATGTGCCTGCTTCTTGTCAACTTGCAGATCCCCTTACCAAACCGTAGCCGTCAACTATGTTCACAGACTCAAGGACCAAGCTCAAGGTGGTCTCCTGTCCTCAACCACCTTGATCTTGTGGGGGACTATCAGAGTACATCAGTAAAATACTCCACGTGTATAAATGAAGAGAGTACAAATACAAGTATAGAAATGCAACAGAATTAGTTAGGCAGTTGTGATGCCAACTGTATCAGTTAGATTGCCAACTGTATTAGCTAGATTTCATTGCCTTAAGTGTAATAGTATAAATACTCAGTCCTGTAACCGATCCATGCAAGATTTTCATTACACACTTCAATCAATACAATGCAATCTATTCTCTCTCTCTCTTTTACTATTCGATTACTGGTTAAGGAATCGATAAAACAAAAAACTTGTACTGGAAAGCTAAGCTAAGTGTAACCTTTTTCACCATATTGAATATATTATTTTCCCATACAAAGTTTCCTGTTCTCCATAAATAAATAAGGTTTGCACAGTGTATCTACCTAAAATTGGTCAAGCCAAGACCTTTCTCAATACCCAATTGTCGAAGCACAATTTACTAATTATCAAATAGCAATTACCTATTTTGATTGAAATTAACAAGGGGTTAGTGCCGAACGCATGCTTTAGGGTTTGGACTTTGAACCGTGAATCTTCTTAAAGTTCTAAACTTGATCAAGAGATAGAATACCCAATTGTGCAAAGACACCTTTTTCTGATTAATTGGATAAAAACTGATTAGAATCGGAGAATGGGCGAATAGTACCTGGAATCGGATAACAAAATCTTCCTCTTTATCAACGTAGAAATCATTGAACTTTTCAAGCTCTTGGTTGAGAATCCGAAGGAACCAGGCCTGGAGATTGAAAGAAGAAGGTTGTGGATGAAGAAGAAGAAGATGAAGATGAAGATTGGTAGTAGTGGTGGTGGTGGGTAGGTGATGGTTGAGGAGCTTCTTCAAAGGCTTGTAACATAAGAACTTGTCCCTCCACTCTGGGATGGTTTCTTCCAAATGGGTCGTGAATTCCTTCCCGAATTTCATCGCTGATTATTGGGTTGATTCACATATAGAGATGAAAACTGAAAAATTCCATATTTGGTGAGAGAGAGTGTGTGTGTGGAAGATACTAAAATGGGTTGTTAGGCATGGTCTAAAGAAGGAATCAGGGGATCTTGTGATATTGTGTTCTATGGTTAAAGATAGGTCCATTTTTTTTTTTCTTTCATGCTTCTTGATAGCTAATATTCTAAGAACATTTTTAATGGGACTTTTTTAGGAGTTTTTTTAATAATAAAATATTATTAGAATATATTACATGTGGTTTCGACTCCATAAATTTAAAATAATTTCTTTTATTTAGAGTATGTTTGAGAGGATGGAATGAGATGGTTAGTAATGGAGTGGAGTGGTTAAGATTCATTGATCCATTATTTGGGAACAATAGAGTGGAATGGTTGGAGACGTAAAATCAAACCACTCCAAACCATCTAAAACCCCTATTTTTTATACCTTTCAATTTGGAGGGTTTAAGAGAGAACACTTCCTCTTTTTTACTTTTAAAAAATATAAAATTATAATTTTAATCCTTCTAAACAAAATAAAACAAAACTTTTTGGATTCGCAAACTCTTCATCTCACGTCTCCTTCTCTTCAATTCTTCTCTTCTACCACAGTTCAGTTCGCTATAACATTGTTGCTTTTCTTATTTTGGGTGATGTTCAATACATCCTGATAGATGATCAGATTTTTTTTATTTTTCTTTTTCTTGTTTCTCATTGTTTTAATTTGGCATTGGGTTGTAGCAGGGTTTGATTTTTCAGTCTTGACTATTCTCTTTGTACTTTCTTGTTGGCTGCTTTACACTAGGCACGCTATTAGATGTATTATTGGATATTTTTAGCTGATTTTCTGTTTAACTAAATCCTCCTCTTTTAGTGGTTTATTGTTAAAACTGTTCTGATTTATTGTTAGGCAGTTAGGCTTTAGGATCAGTTATTAGTTACTCTTTCTTTAGGCTTTTCTTTTCCTTTCTTGGGTAAAATTATGCCTATATAAACCTACGTAATTTCCTCCATTGTATTGAATAAGATTGATGATTATTTAGTTTTATACTTCCCTTTAGTTCTATTATGGTATCAGTTTAATCTGAAAACCAAGCTTCCGCATTTTCATTCTTGACCATGATCGATTTAAATCGCATCTCCAATCAAGAATACCAGTCACGATTCTTCTTCCAAAAATGGCAATGAAACCATTTCATCTCAGCATTCTGATCCTAGCCTCAATCCAAATAGCCCATATTATTTGCATCCTGGTGAAAACCCAGGTTCTGTTTTGGTTTCCCCAGCACTTAATGGGGATAACTACTACCATTGGAGCCGAGCTATGCAGCGTGCTCTTTCTTCCAAGAACAAACTCAAATTCGTCAATGGAAGCATCTCTGCCCCTGATCCTGCTGACCCTCTTTTCGATTCATGGGATCGCTGCAACAATCTTGTGATTTCTTGGATTACCAGAACCCTAACTCCCCAAATCTCTCTCAGCTCGAGTTCTTTTGATAACGCCGGGGAACTCTGGCTTGATCTCAACAAAAGATTCACAAAAGGGAATCACTTTCGTATGTCCGATCTTCTTCAGGAATTACACTCCACACGCCAAGGTGATAGAACCCTAACCACTTTATTTACTGATATCAAAATTCTTTGGGATGAATTAGAATACCTTCGCCCAACCCCCACATGTACCTGTGTTGTTGCTTGCACTTGTTCTCTTCGAAATTCTGCTCAACAATACAAGGACAAAGAACACGTTCTTTGCTTTCTGAAGGGCCTCAATGATTCCTATCAACCCATTCGTACCCAGATTCTAATGATGAATCCCTTGCCATTGATTAGTGAAGCATTTTCTATGGTTATCCAGCAGGAACGCCAACCTTCCATTCCTCACCCTGTGGATTCCTCTGCTTTTCACATCAATTCCCCCAATTTTCCATCCCAAGGTCGTGGTTCAAAACCCCAGGGCAAAGGGCGTGGACGTTCTTCTACAGGCAAATCAATGATTTGTACTTACTGCAATCACACAAACCATACGGTTGAGAATTGCTACTTCAAACACGCATTTCCCCCTGGTTATCAGTCAAAGAACCAGAATCCTATTTCTCAAATTGCTGCAACCATCACTGAACAGGTTCCTAAGGGTGATTCTGCCATTCACCATCCTCAACAACATTTTACTGATATGTCTATGCCCATTACCAAGGAAGATTATCAATTTTTGGTTAAACTTCTTCAATCCTCCAAGATTGATCATGCCACTTCTGTTAATGTTGTGAGTAAGCCTACAACATCTGACCCCACACAACATCTGGTTTCGGGTATAACCAAATCAGGTATTTCTAACTCACAACATTCTATTTGGATTTTGGACACTGGTGCAAGTGATCACATTTGCACACATTTACCACCTTTTTCCTCATTTCACAAAATTTCTCCTATCTTTGTCCAACTTCCAAATAGAACTGTTATCTCTGCATCTTATTCAAGAACCATTCATTTTTCCTCAACCTTTTATCTCACTGATGTACTTTTTATCCCTACTTTTACTTTCAATTTAATCTCTATTCATAAACTAACTTCATCTCTTCATTGTCGATTGATTTTCTCACCCAATATTTGTCATATTCAGGATCTCTCTACCCTGAAGACGATTGGGCATGCTGAGATCCTTCACAGCCTCTACATTTTCAAAGGAACACCACAAACTTTGTATAATACAGATGCTGCTCATATTCAACCCAATTCGGTTTCCTCTGTTCTTCACAATAATACATCTAATACACGCCTTGTACTTCTATGTAGTTGTCCTTTTTTTTTCTCACGTTGAATTCCCTGGCATTTCATTAGCTATATGGTCATGAATTTTGTCCCTCTTCAGTGCTTGCTTGTGCTTAGTCATTGTACATGAACAATGAAAATTATTATGGACAATGAAAATTGGTAAAAAAAAATTTGGTAAACATTATTATGGACAATGAAAATTAAAAAGGGTACTATTGGAAATAATTTTTATAATTCACCCCACTCCATTACTTATCATTATGACTTCCAAACAATAGAGTGAGATGTCTCAATAAAACTCCCAAACAATAGAGTGGTATGTTTTTACCACTCCCCTCTAAACCACTCCATTACTAATCATTCCACTCCATCATCTCCATAACTCTCAAACATAGCCTTAAGGAATCTTAAAAGAGAATTCCATAGCATTTAAATAATATTTTTGTACAATTGATAGTGTAAAGGTGGGAGAGAGAATGTGAGATATTGAAGAGAGAGAAAATAAGGAACTTATTAATAGAACCCTGCGTTGGAGTGAAAATTGAGTGGTGTCACGAACTTGAGTTTGCATATATGGACCTACTTAAAAACTTAAAATGTGTTCAACCCACAAGGTGTGGTTCAAGTGGCTAGTAGCTTGGGCCCTTTAACCATATGTCCAGAGTTCGAATCCTGATGATGGGAATAGAGCTACATCTGTGGGTAGAGGAGTTACCCCTTAACTGGTACTCTACATCCTCGGGTGATTAGTCCTACGGCTATCGGCTGTGGGGATATCCTGGGATCCATCCCGGACCAAAAAAAAACTTAAAATGGGTTCCTTAAAATTTTGCCATTGGAGATGCTCTAAGGGCATAGTTAAAGAGCTCACAAAACAAAAATTTGTATTGAAAAACTAAATATAATATTTTTCAAAATGTTAAATACACCATTTTTCATACAAAATTTCCTTTCTTAGTTCCTTAAACAATCCTCTCAGAAACTCGTTAGCATTCACCTTTTTTATTTATATTTTTTATAGTCCTTATTATTCCTAGGGACATGATAGCGGTCATTGGGTCGAAAGTAGTGGTTAGATAATTTTTTTAAGTGATGACTCCAAGATTCGAACGTCTAACCATAAAATTCGTTTTGAGGCATAGCAGATTAACCCTCCCATTAAGACCAACATATATAGTATAGGTATATTTTCCTCTCACTCATTAAGTAAAACTTGGGTGGCGTCAACGATGAAGTACTTGACAAAGTGTCACACCGATGTCTCACTTCTTGTAGCCATTAGATATAATACTAAATAAATCAACGATCCAGATTTGATACTCCAAAAAAAATTGGTTACCTTCAGCCAATAATACAGTTAACAAAATAGTACAAATGAGAAAGACAAGTTAATCCCTACCCCTCCAAACCCTCCCCCACATCCTCCATCGTCCACCCCACCATCCATTTTGGTTTGTTACAAAATTGTCATCACATCACCGGAACTGTCACCACACAACCGTTGCTCCTATGTGAGACCACCATCTACTGCGATCACCGGTGGTGAGACTCCGCCCCCTCTCTCCTTCGCCATCCCCACCCCATCTCTCCTCTGCCCTACCCCTACCCCACTTCATGTTTCCTCTACAAACCCACCCCTTGGTCACACCCAACAGAGGCGACTTGAGAAGTGGCAACATACAAGGAGAAGCTCGCAGAAGCATTGTGGTGGTGGTCATGAATCTCGACGATCCACTTTTAGAGAGCAGCGAGGCTTTCGCAGAGTAACAACAATATGGTGGAAAGAACTGATGAACTTTCTATTCTTCTCACTGTTTCTCCATCTTGCTCCCAACATCACACTTGCATCCTCCACAAGTACAAAGAGGAATTTATTGATAATTTGCCAATTCATCCCATAAGCTTTTCAACTTTCCATAGTATGTTACCATGCTCATCTTTGTTTGTCGACACTCTATCAGTTCTGCCTTTATCTGTTGAATCCTTGGTCCATTCACTACTGAAAAACGCTCCTTAATGTCCTCCCACAGGTCTTTCATGTTCTTTTGATATGAAATGGTAGAACGTAAGCTTGGTTCTATCGTGTTCAGTACCCACGAGACCAACATGGATTGCACTGTCCACCAGTCTTCCAATTCAGGAGAATCTTTCTTTGGTTGCGGGATGTTTCATTCCACGAACCCCCATTTGCGTCTTGCACGAAGAGAAGTACGCAAAGCTCTAGACCACTCATCATAATTCTCCCCTTTCAGCTGAACCTGAGTAATCAGGTTTCCTGGATTATCACTCGAGTTAAGATCATGTGGTGAAGGTTTTTTTTTCACCAAATCAGTTTTCTTCTCTGTTTCGGTTTTTTCCGACATTTCTGCCATGGAAAATTTTTTGCTTCACACGTTCTCACCAGTACCGTGATGGCTCTGGTACCATAACAGGAATATGGTGGAAAGAATGTGTGTCTCATTCCATTGAACATATACCAAATATATACAAGTTACATAAAGTTTACGTGTCCTAAACTAATGCCTATAATGTCTCATTTATATCTGTCATTGATATCCTTGATTTGATTAGCTAATATGTACAATAAATAAGGGAATAATATATAACAAACTAGTTATATGATGGAGAGTGACACGCTGTCGCGCACGCGTCAAAAAGCGAGCGGTTTGTAAAAATATGTAGTAAGGGGGCGACAACTCGAGTATCGTCTCACAAGGACTCTTAGGTTGTTGCTAAAAGAAAAGTCAGTTTTTTTTTTGGGGGGGGGGGGGGGGGGGTGGTGGATATGAAATTAAATAAAGAAAACAAAGCAGAAAATAATGCAACTAAATAATTATCAATAAGCTAAACGATCAACCTACTGCTTTCGGTTTCCCACTATCATCGGTTCATATAAATCCAAGCCCTAAGCGGATTCTAATCTCTTTTCGATTGTAACATCAATTAACAAGCGAAACCGACGCTACTAGACATATGTTCCTAATTCCGAATTAAGCAAACGGATGAAGCGCTCGTGAATTAAGCAAACACGAATGAACACATGCGAATTAAGCAAACGCGATTAAGTTTAGGAACACACAATCATCGAAACAAATCAATATATATTCTATATAATCCTGAATTAAGCAAACAGAACATACAGAACTATATTGAAAGAGAATAGCATTAAGTTTAGGAATTACAAAACCTCAAGTGGCGGCGAAACCCAATTACAGCAGATTGATCAAAGGAGACTAGCTCTCCATTACAAAGGGAACACAAAACTCTAAACCTAAATTTGCAGCCGTCCTAATCTAAAAGAAAAGAAGCTGATAAAAGAGAGATCCTCAGTTCTGTCCTAAAACAGATAAATACAGATTCTGGGTTCCGCTCGCTCGCGAGGCGAGCAGACTTTCGCGAGGCGAATATTATGAACAGCTCTTCAGTGTTTGACTTTCTCGTGAGGCGAGACGAGGATCCGCGAGGCGAGACTTCAAATTCCAATCTGTCACAGGCGTGACCTTCATTACGGCTAAGCCGTGATGGTCTCTGTCCTTCAGGGTTGGATTTCTCGCGGGGCGAGACAGTGATTCGCGTGGCGAGACAGAGAGGATTGCATATCTGGCACAGTGAGGCTTCAGGCTCGCGAGGCGAGTAGCCTCTCGCGGGGAGAATAACTCCAGAATTGCTTCTCTTTATTACCCTGAAAACAATAAATAGCAGTAAGTGCTTTATTTGACTATAAATCAGCTAAATTACCCTAGAACTACTTTAGAGACTCAAAATGTTGCTTGAAGACAATCAAGTCCAATTTGGGCGAAAACGAGATTAAACTCGAATAAAACCATGGTCTTTACTAGTCAAAAACTAGTCGAGCCAGAGGCTGATCAAAATACCCCAAACTTAAACTTTGCTTGTCCCTAAGCAAACTAAAACTCAAAAAAGACTCGAACTTGGCAAGCTTAAAAGACTTAATCAAATTTGCACAAATTTCATGCAATTTCGACAAAACAATTTCTCTTCAATGTTTTCCCCCCTTGCAACAATATAATCCCCACATTCATTTACTTTGAACAATTGAGATTTCCACCATTCATGCAATCATTAATCTAAGCAAGGGATCCAAGTTACACACAAAAGGTAGATCACCAAATTCAAACAATCGCCTTCCTCACAAGGGTATTTAGTGTTTCACTCATCCGCTCAATTTGTCTAGGCTATGAACCTTTCACTCAATTTCACTTTTAAGAGCACTTCCCATGAATTTGATTTTCATCTCAATCAAGGTTCCCACGAAAACATGCATGCAACATCAAAAGGTCTTTAAAGGTTGTAATGGGGCCTGGCTATGGGTAGGATATTCAAAGGTACTAGGCTTAAGTCCCTAGGAACTAAGAGAGCATGAGCATTTGATACATTGAATTTCCACTCAAGTTCATTTTTCCATTTTTCTTTATGCTTCTGGGTGACTACAGCCTTTTCCTTCTGATACCCTTTTTGACATATTTGCACTTTTTCTTTCTTTCTTTTTGCCTTTTGGCTCCAACCTTTATTTTTTTCTTTTTCTCAATCCCAAACAGCACATCATATCCCTGCAACCACCCCAAACTTAGTTTCTTGCAACCATTCTCTTGCTAAGATTCCATACTCTCCTAATCCTAAGATCGGGTTCACATGGTCTTTCCAGATTTAGGCTCATAACATAAGGTCATCAAGAAACAATAGGCTAATCAGGCTCAAAGGGGCTCACTAGGGAACATGCATTAGGGATTGGTTCAATTTAGGCCAAGTATCTAATTCAAAGAAAATTGCCTAAATCATTTGATGCAATCACATAAACATGCAAACCAAGAAGAGACTCAAGCAAAATCGGGAAAGTGCAACTTGAAAGTGAGTCACACAGTTAAAAACATGTTGGAGGCTCAAATTCCTCACCTGGACATTTGCAACTGTTTGACCGAGATTCTATCCCTAGTGTGTGCATCCTATCACCCCAAACTTATCATAAATCATGCAATCACTATGAAATATCTCAATGTTCAATTTTCAATTTTTCACATGGGGATCAAATTTTCAATTTTCAATTTTCAAAACCTAGGGGGAAAAGCATCAACAGTCAACACATATCATGCAATCAATCTATGCAAAATTGATTAAAGTCCAGCAAGCTTACCGACACAAGACTCAACACACAAACTCTTGATCTTCTCAAATTATTCAAGAGCTAAAAGAAAACAAAACAAAAACAAAGCAAGGAAAATTAAAAAGAGTAAGGTTTAGGGAAAACTCATGGAGGCGGTTCCACCAGGATCCCACTGTCTGTGATACAGCGGCCACGGAATGCTCAAACTGCAGTATGATCCTCCCGGATCCCATGGCTTGTAGCATAAGGCCCAAGTTATAGACAAGGGGTGGAAGCTCATTCCATGATCCCCTAACTTGCAGCCTTGATATGGAGGCGAGCGCTTGACAATTATGGTGACCTCGCCGAATGCGGCGGACTTCTCACTCCCTCTCGGGTCAAAGTTGACCTCCTGGTCAACAAAGTCAACAAAATCCTCCCAATAAAAGTGGGGTTCAACCTCTTGGACTGGCCATAGTGCCTTCACATTCAAGGATGCAAAATCCAATCTCTCAGGCAGAGGCTTGAACTCCATCACTGATAAGCCTCTGGCTTATCTAGTTTTATGACTAGATGAACTAGGGTTTATGTGCCAATCAGTCGAGTTCACTCTCGTTTTCGCCCAAATTTGCCTTGTTTTGTTCCTAAGTTGGACTTTGACTCATTTTGCGTCTTTTGTGTAGTTTTTCGCTTATTTTGGATAGAATTATGCTTTTGGTTGCTTTTGGTGTTTTCAGGTCAATAGGTGAAGCTCCGGGAGTCAAGGAAAGTCAAAAAAGCAGTGGAAATTGCAAGTCTGGAGACACTCGCCTCGCGAGTGAATGCTCGCCCCACGACACATGAAGACCTGGAAGTCAGAGACAATCACGGCCTAGCCGTGATGAAGGTCACAGCCTAGAATTGAAGTCTCGCCCCGCGAGAGGTGTCTCGCCTCGCGAGATCCTGAAGACCCTGGAAGACAGAGACCATCATGGCCTAGCCGTGATGAATATCACGGCTGTGACAGATTAGGGTTTGGAGACTCTCCTCGCCAATCACAATTCGCCACGCGATCATTCAAACTCAGGATGGAGCCAAAACTGCAATTCGCCTTACGAATAGACGCTCGCCCCGCGAGATCCAAGATTTGAATGCGCGCCAAACTAAAATTCGCGTCGCGAGGATAAGCTCGCCCCGTGAGCGGGCGAGAAACAGAATCCTTATTTAAAGGCTGTTTCAGATCAGAATTGGGGGAGTGAGTTTTAAGGAGGTTTTTCCACTAGTTTAGATCAGTAGTTACGAATCCTTTTCTCTTTGGAGCTGCGTCTCCCTTTTTCTTTTTATTTTACGATGGTGATTATGTCCGATTGTTTGTCTATGAGCATGCGGAACTAATCCCCTCGTCCGAGGGATCGATGAAGCCGCCCATGGCGGTGTAGTGTTCTTGTGATGTATGTTTTTCTCCCCTTCTCTCAATACATGTTTTCCAATTCTGATTTGAATGCATTGATCATATGTGTTGCGTGATTAATTAGTTAAACGTGTTTGAGGCCGAACGGCGATTCGCGTTTTAGAACTTGAATTGGAATCACTAATCGAATAATGAGCACGACAGTGGATTTAGGAGATTAGTGCAACCTTATAGGGAACAAGAATTAATCAAATTCGAGATTAGGATTATGAGACCTAGTAAGTAATTAATCCAATCGTCGAATACGTCCTATTGAGCACGACGGTGGATATAGGAGAAATTGGGGGTCCCGATTGACATTATAATTGAACCTAGGGAGGAATACATCATCACTTAGGTACTATGCATGATTGGGTAGATGGATTTGAGACCTTGGATATTTTAATTTCAGATTTTTAGTTAATTAGTTTAATAGATTGTTAATTGAATTTCGATCCTATTCTCTCTTCTCTCTCTCAACCACCTCTCTGTTACTTAACCAACGTATCGGATTTCCTGCGAATTAGTCGAATTGGTAGCCCAATCCCTGAGTTCGACCTCAGTAATTACTTACCGTGTTTATTTTATTACTTGCGACGACCCGGTACACTTGCCGGCGTCACAACAAGTTTTTGGCGCCGTTGCCGGGGATTGGCACACCAATTTTCCTAATTTTTAGGAAACTTGATTGTTTGGTTAAGCTAATTTTTATTTTATTTTCTATTATTTTATTTTTATTCACCATTATCTCTCTCTACTTCTTTGATTCCACTTGGTCTTGCCTTGTTTTGTATGCGAGGTACACGAAGGAATGCTTCCGGGTTGCGAGTATTGTAATGGGAACCATGACACTTGGAGTTGTCCGTTCTACTTCCCTCAAGAATATGTGGAACCATGGCATAATTTCTATGACAGCGTGCCCCAGAACAACTATCAGAGTCAGAATCAGTATTGGGGTGATATGAGTAGAGACCATCCGGATTTCGCTTGGAGTAATGCTGACGATGGTCTAGCCTGGCAACCATAAACTCAACAAAATTGGCAACCACAACCTCAACAGAACTGGGAACAACAACCTCAACAAAATTGGCAACCACAACCTTGGGAGTTGGCTCTGGAGAAGTTGAGTGCGACACTTGAGAAAGTGTCAATCAATACAAACGCAGTCATTGACAAGTTGGCAACTCATACAGGGATGGCACTTCAGAATCTAGAGATGCAGATTGCCCAGCTCACAAAGCAACTAAATGAGTGTCCCCCAGAGACTTTCCCAGGTGATGCCGAGAACCACCCTAAGAGCCAATGCGATGCCACAACAACTAGAAGCAGTGGGGTGTTGGGATATGACTGGGATGTAACTAGTTCTCAGGGAGTTGAGGAAGAACTGCCACATGTTGAGGAAGAACAACCGGAGGAAAAGGAATTGATAAGTGACATGGCCCCAGAACAACCACATGTTGAGGAAGAGCAACCTAAGGAAGATGAGTTGACAAGTAACAAGGCACCAGAGCAAGGGGGTAGAGATCAAGATGCAGATAAAGTGGTAGAGGATTTCACCATGCTTGCCAAGCAACCTGAAACTACTGCATTGGATAACTATGTTGGCTTACATGCATGTGTGAACATTGGTAAGTTAGACCCGCACACTTGTCTGGCACACTTCCTCGTGAAAACACAATTTGACCCGAGAGGAAGTGAGTTCATCATTGCGGAGGTCAAAGAAGTTTTCACACTCAGACTAGATGGAAGTATGGATAGAGTCATATTGCTCCTACAAGGGCCACTTCACAAACCATGGGATCCGGGTGGAGGATTTGATATGATGAGCGTCTCTTGGCCCTTGTACCACAGACTATGGGATCCAGGTGGATGCTTCTTAATAAGTCAAGCTCGGGACGTTAAACAAGCGCTACTTGGGAGGCAACCCAAGCTAGGTATCCCTCTCTTCTCCTAACTTTTGTTTTTGTTTTTGTTTTATTTTTGTTTGTCACTCTTGAATAATTTGAGAAGATCAATAGTTGTTGTATGAATGTCGTGTCGGCAAGCTTGTTGGATTTGAATTAAATTGAGCATAGATTGATTGCATGAATTATATTGACCATCGATGATTTCCCCTAGGTTCTGAAATTAGAAAATTGATCCCCACTTAAAAATTGAAAACTTAACTTTGAGAATTTTATTGTGATTACTTGATTTATGATAAGTTTGGGGTGAGGGGGTGCACACACTAGGAATTGTATCTCGGTCAAACAATTTGCAAAATGTCCAGGTGAGGATTTGAGCCTCCAACTCTATTTTTGATTGTGTGAAATCACTTTTAAGTTGCACTTTCCCGAATTTGCTTGAATCTCTTTATGGTTTGCATGATTATGTGTTGCATCAAATGATTTAGGCGATTTTCTTTGAAATAACTACTTGGCCTAAAATGAACCATCCCTCATGCATGTTCCCTAGTCAGCCACATTGAGCCTAATTAGCCTATTGTTTCTTTATGACCCTATATTATGAGCCGAAATCTGAAAAAAAAAAACCATGTTAACCCAATCTTAGGATTATGAGAGCATGGAAGCTTAATGAGAAAAGAGTTGTGAGAAACTAAGTTTGGGGTGGCTACGAGGTGATATGTCATATTGGGATGAGAAAAAGAAAATAAAGGTTGACCCAAGGCAAAAAGAAAAGAAAAGAAAAGAAGAAAACAAAAAAAAATTGCCAAAAGAAAAGGGGCAAAACAAAAAGATTAGCAAGGAAAAGGATGTAGTCACCCGAGCCCAAATGAAAAATGGAAAAAGGAATTTGAGTGGAAAAAGTGTCAAAATGCTCATGCTCTCTTAGTTCCTAGGGACTTAAGCCTAAATATCCTTCATTATCCTACCCTTAGCCAGGCCCCATTACAACCTTTGAAAGACCTATTGATGTTGCATGCATGTTTTCGTGGGAACTATGTTTGAGATGAAAATCAAATTCATGGGAAGTGCTCTTAGAATGTGAAATTGAGGGAAAAGTTGATAGCCTAGACGACTTTGAGCGAATGAGTGACATTTTACATACCCTTGTGAGGGAGGCAGTTGTTTGAAATAGGTGATCTTCCTTTTGTGTGTGACCCTGATCCTCAACTTAGATTAATGATTGCATGAATGGTGAAGTTCTCAATTGTTTAAAGTAAATGAATGTGGGGATTACGTTAATGTAAAAAGGGGGGAGATCATTGGAGAAAAACTGTTTTGATTGCATGAAATTTGTGCGAAATCGATTGATTCCTTTAGGCTTGCCAAGTCTTGAGTCGTTTTTGAGTTTTAGCTTGCTTGGGGACAAGCAAGGTTTAAGTTTGGAGTGTTTTGATAAGCCTCTGGCTTATCTAGTTTTATGACTAGATGAACTATGGTTTATGTGCCAATCAGTCGAGTTCACTCTCGTTTTCGCCCAAATTTGCCTTGTTTTGTTCCTAAGTTGACTTTGACTCATTTTGCGTCTTTTGTGTAGTTTTTAGCTTATTTTGGATAGAATTATGCTTTTGGTTGCTTTTGGTGTTTTCAGGTCAATAGGTGAAGCTCCGGGAGTCAAGGAAAGTCAAAAAAGCAGTGGAAATTGCAAGTCTGGAGACACTCGCCTCGCGAGTGGATGCTCGCCCCGCGACACACGAAGACCTGGAAGTCAGAGACAATCACGGCCTAGCCGTGATGAAGGTCACAGCCTAGAATTGAAGTCTCGCCCCGCGAGAGGTGTCTCGCCTCGCGAGATCCTGAAGACCCTGGAAGACAGAGACCATCACGGCCTAGCCGTGATGAATATCACGGCTGTGACAGATTAGGGTTTGGAGACTCGCCTCGCCAATCACAAGTCGCCACGCGATCATTCAAACTCAGGATGGAGCCAAAACTGCAATTCGCCTCGCGAATAGACGCTCGCCCCGCGAGATCCAAGATTTGAATGCGCGCCAAACTAAAATTCGCGTCGCGAGGATAAGCTCGCCCCGCGAGCGGGCGAGAAACAGAATCCTTATTTAAAGGCTGTTTCAGATCAGAATTGGGGGAGTGAGTTTTAAGGAGGTTTTTCCACTAGTTTAGATCAGTAGTTACGAATCCTTTTCTCTTTGGAGCCGCGTCTCCCTTTTTCTTTTTATTTTACGATGGTGATTATGTCCGATTGTTTGTCTATGAGCATGAGGAACTAATCCCCTCGTCCGAGGGATCGATGAAGCCGCCCATGGCGGTGTAGTGTTCTTGTGATGTATGTTTTTCTCCCCTTCTCTCAATACATGTTTTCCAATTCTGATTTGAATGCATTGATCATATGTGTTGCGTGATTAATTAGTTAAACGTGTTTGAGGCCGAACGACGATTCGCGTTTTAGAACTTGAATTGGAATCACTAATCGAATAATGAGCACGACAGTGGATTTAGGAGATTAGTGCAACCTTATAGGGAACAAGAATTAATCAAATTCGATATTAGGATTATGAGACCTAGTAAGTAATTAATCCAATCGTCGAATACGTCCTATTGAGCACGACGGTGGATATAGGAGAAATTGGGGGTCCCGGTTGACATTATAATTGAACCTAGGGAGGAATACATCATCACTTGGGTACTATGCATGATTGGGTAGGTGGATTTGAGACCTTGGATATTTTAATTTCAGATTTTTAGTTAATTAGTTTAATAGATTGTTAATTGAATCTCGATCCTATTCTCTCTTCTCTCTCTCAACCACCTCTCTGTTACTTAACCAACGTATCGGATTTCCTGCGAATTAGTCGAATTAGTAGCCCAATCCCTGAGTTCGACCTCGGTAATTACTTACCGTGTTTATTTTATTACTTGCGACGACCCGATACACTTTCCGGCGTCACAACAATCACCGGTTGTTCCACAATGGGAGGTGATGAACAAGTTGGGGGGGGGGGGGGGCGTCTCTGGTGCTGCTTCAATTTCTGCACGATCTTCATTCACTGCACTGACAAATCCATCACCTGCTATACATGCAGAAATCTCAGCACACACCACACAAAGGTTAGAGTTAGTACAGTCAGTACATATAGTACAACAAACTGAATCAGAAAAGGCTTGAATGTTTGAAATTCAACAAACAGTTCATCCATCCCATCACTTTCAACACATGCATATGAATTAATAGAATCATCTAATTCCAAAGGTAATCCCCAGGCATGGTGAAGCAGATGTCCTCCTAATCCTCATTTTCCATGTCTCTTGGCCGAACAGGGCCCTCAACCTCATGTGTCTCATGTTTCATATGGACGTTTTGCTCTTCATACCTTTCAAAACATGCTACACACGAAGCAAATTCATTACAATCAGCACATGAAGTATAATAGATAGAATCAGGAAAGGTGTGAATATCTGGAGATTCAACACACAGTTCATCAACAGAAGTATTCTTGACATCATTATCAAAATTATCCTCAGAGGAAGTATTGTCAAGAACAACTATTTGCGAATCTGTATGTTCTTCAAGGAGATGTGGAGTTTGCAGTGTAGCTAAGGAGGAAACGATGAGAGCATTTTAAGTGGCAAAATCCTGACGACTTGCCTCCATCCTCTATTGAAATTCAAGATTACTTGCTTCCATCCTCTGTTGGAATTCAAGATTATTCTTTTCCATTTGTTATACCATTTCTTCCAGACTGAGTTGGCATATTGTGGGGTCAGGCCGATATTGCTGGCTTATTGCCATTTGATGCACCAAAGAAGCTATCTCATCCAAAACGCCCTGTCCTCCACTATGTTGGCTAGAATAATCATTCACTCCAAACATGCCAAAATCATTACTAAACTCATAACTCCCAGCAGAGTTAGGATAATATATGCATGGTGGTGGCTCATAATAAACATTAGGCATATAACCATACATGTGATTATCCATGGGAAGTACTAAGATTCACAACCAGACAAAGCAGACATAACTAATTCAGCAATGCAAAAGTTTTTTTTTTAAATTTTATTTTCTGTCAATAACAACAAGAGTCCCCGGCAACGGCGCCATTTTTGACACGCTGTCGCGCACGCATCAAAAAGCGAGCGGTTTGTAACAATATGTAGCAAGGGGGTGACAACTCGAGTATCGTCTCACAAGGACTCTTAGGTTGTTGTTAATGAGAAAAAGTCGGGGGGGGGGGGTTGGATATGAAATTAAATAAAGAAAACAAAGCAGAAAATAATGCAACTAAATAATTATCAATAAGCTAAACGATCAACCTACTGCTTTCGGTTTCCCACTATCATCGGTACATATAAATCCAAGCCCTAAGCGGATTCTAATCTCTTTTCGATTGTAACATCAATTAACAAGCGAAACCGACGCTACTAGACATATGTTCCTAATTCCGAATTAAGCAAACGGATGAAGCGCTCGTGAATTAAGCAAACACGAATGAACACACGCGAATTAAGCAAACGCGATTAAGTTTAGGAACACACAATCATCGAAACAAATCAATATATATTCTATATAATCCTGAATTAAGCAAACAGAACATACAGAACTATATTGAAAGAGAATAGCATTAAGTTTAGGAATTACAAAACCTCAAGTGGCGGCGAAACCCGATTACAGCAGATTGATCAAAGGAGACTAGCTCTCCATTTCAAAGGGAACACAAAACTCTAAACCTAAATTCGCAGCCGTCCTAATCTAAAAGAAAAGAAGATGATAAAAGAGAGATCCTCAGTTCTGTCCTAAAACATATATAAATACAGATTCTGGGTTCCACTCGCTCGCGAGGCGAGCAGACTTTCGCGAGGCGAATATTATGAACAACTCTTCAGTGTTTGGCTTTCTTGCGAGGCGAGATGAGGATCCGCGAGGCGAGACTTCAAATTCCTATCTGTCACAGCCGTGACCTTCATCACGGCTAAGCCGTGATGGTCTCTGTCCTTCAGGGTTGGATTTCTCGCGGGGCGAGTCAGTGATTCACGTGGCGAGACAGAGAGGATGGCATATCTGGCACAGTGAGGCTTCAGGCTCGTGAGGCGAGTAGCCTCTCGCGGGGCGAATAACTCCAGAATTGCTTCTCTTTATTACCCTGAAAACAATAAATAGCAGTAAGTGCTTTATTTGACTATAAATCAGCTAAATTACCCTAGAACTACTTTAGAGACTCAAAATGTTACTTGAAGACAATCAAGTCCAATTTGGGCGAAAACGAGATTAAACTCGAATAAAACCATGGTCTTTACTAGTCAAAAACTAGTCGAGCCAGAGGCTGATCAGAGAGCAATCCCGAAGATTATGCCTTGAAGATAGTGACTGAATATACGGTATTACAGAGGCATGGTGGTGGTAGGTGAAGTTCCAGATCTACTCTGCCGTGTGTGGTCATGCCAAATTCGGCTTCCCTCTGCCATCTCCGCCCCAGCCGCGAGCTCCACCCTAGCTTGTCGTTCCGGTTCCGCCAGACTATGGAAGCAGTTGTCTGGTTTTTTTCTCTGCAAAATAATTATTAACGGAAAAATACATTGCTGTGTAGAGGCTGTTAAGTCTCTAAAATGTCTGATGTGCATTTCCCTAAGTTTTGATGAGAACTAAACATTGGTTAATGATTTAATTAACCTTCATATTGGTTAATAACTTGTTTATCTAGTGTGCAGATTAAAACTGTAAGAATCATCTATCTGCTCGTCCACTAAAGTGACAGAAGCACTCGTCTACTGGAGTAACAGAAGTGCTCGTCTACTTAAAATGGCAGAAGAGCTCGTCCACTAAAGTAGCAGAAGAGCTCGTCCACTAAAGTAGCAGAAGAACTCTTCCACTGGAGTAACAGAAGCGCTCGTCCACTGAAGTGATAGAAGTGCTCGTCCACTAAGGTATCAGAAGCGCTCGTCCACACAAGTCTTTGGACTTGCTAAGTCCTTAATGAGAAGCTCCATCCAATGACGTGGCATATGGAGCTCGTCTACTAGGTTACGTTCAACCAGTTAAAGGAGTATTCGTCCAATGGCGTGGCATATGGAGCTCATCTACTAGCCCATCCGAATGTAAAATCATAAATGGCTAGATGGACGCGGTTATTTTCAAGATGGACGCACTTATCTTATGAACGCGAATTCTATAAGAATTATCAGAATCTTATTTCAAGAACTAGAATCAAGAAAAGTCAGAATTACTCTCTCAAGCAACCTCAGATTTCAGAACTAAAGACCAGTTAAAGAATGCTTCCAACATGCTTTATTCCCTAGTACCTCTGGTCCTTAAACGAAAAGGATATTGTACTCAGCAAAGTACAAAAAGCTCTCTGCACAACTCTAATATGTCTGTATCACGATGCATAACGCCATGATGCTTCATGTTAGAGTTCAACTAACGTTTCTATTGCATTAATGGTTGCCCAGAACTACTCTATTGCATTTAATGAAGTTCTGCTTGAAGCCAACATCTGAGGGAATGTCTCTAACGGATCCTAAATTCTTGAAGAATATAAATACAGAAGTCATTGAAGATGGAGAATAGAGAATACACATAGCATTAAAGAGCCATTACTTTGCACATTAATATCTTCATTCTTTCATTCTGTATTCTTCAATCATTTGAAGTTATTACGCAGACTTTCCTAAGCTTTACATTTAAACCACTCTCTGAGTGTTAATGAAAGATCTGTCTATCTGAAGTTGTACTTATTACAAACCAAATCTCTCAAACAAACCTGAGTGAGCCTGAAGAGGCTAAGTGTGCAAAGAATACTTGTCTTGAGCCTGAAGAGGCTGGGTGTGCAAAGAATACTTGTTTTGGAGCCTGAAGAGGCTAGGTGTGCAAACAATACTTAGAGTTTGTAACCTGATCGGTTATATATAGTGGATAAATCTTGGTGCTGCCAAGGACTGGACGTAGCTCTTTGCTTTGAAGAGTGAACCAGGATAAATAACTGTGTCTATCTCTCTCTCCTTAAACTCTTTAATTGCTTTAGTTTTCTTTAATGTCTATCAAGTGGTGTGTTTGCCAAAGTCACTGTTAAGATTTCATCAGACGAGCCACCCGTTTGTCCTGTATCTTTCCACTCGTTTGAACTAAGCTTCTGTTTGCGAAAAGATTTCAATTTTGTTTCAAATTGATAAACACAATTCAACCCCCTCTTCTCGTGTTTATAGTTCTCTATTTCAGAGGCGGCGGCGGGATCCACCGACCGAAAACGACACTGATGAGGTGATGGACAGTGAAGGGTGGTGGGTGGTGAAGGGCCCTCCGGCCAGTGGTGGTTGGTATAAGGGAAAAGAGAAGAGGGGCGGTGAGGGAGGGGAATGAGATGAGGGTAAATTTGAAATTTTTAAATATTTCTTTTTAAAAAAACACTAAAAGTAGTTAGTGCTGTTCTCCAAAAGCTAATGAGAGTAACTTCTCATTTTTATGAAAAGCTTAGACAAACATAATCAAACTCCTTAAAAATGATTTTTTTTTACTTAAAAAAAAGTGATTTTTTCATTAAATAATCTGTAACAAACGCGCCCTATATAAGTAAAAAAAAATTGGTTAACCGGTGTAAGAAATTATTAAGGAATTACGAAAATAATTTTGTATTAAAAGATGGTATATTTATTTAAAATATTAAAATCGTAACACTTAATTTTTAATAAACCATTTTTTATATAAATTCTTTAATCAGTGGGCACAACTCTAAAATATATCAATGGTTGATGTGTAACTTTGCTAATGTTAAACTCAATGACTTAGAGATTTTGATATATGACAAATACAACTTAATGTGCATGCAAGTATTTTTAGTGTCAAATTGTAAAGACAGGTATCAAACAATATTCAACAAGTTCAGTGAGAAATCAACGGAGAATATTCAAGGAAGAACTTGAAGGAATCAAAGAGTAAGGACGAAGATCAAGGAATCATCAAGGCAAGAGCTTAACGAAGAAATTAGTGTTAAGTCTTAGATGATTTGTAATAGATGAAATCTCTTATTCACAAATAAGCTCAATTTGAAAAGATGCATGGAAGAAAATCATTTTTCATAATCTGCATTAAAAGGAATAAGTTTTCGTAAATGAAAATGATTTTTGAAATAAGATTTCAAAGTGCTCGTCCAACACTGGAATAATATAAGCGCTCGTCCAACACTGGGAATAGTAAAAACTGACGTCCAAGAAAGTGATACAAGCGCACGTCCACTAAGGTGATACAAGCACACGTCCACTAGTCCACTAAGGTGATACAAGCGCACGTCCACTAAAGTGACACAAGCGCACGTCCACTGAAGTGATAAAAGTGCTCGTCCACACAAGTCTTTGGACTTGCTAAGATCTTAATGAGAAGCTCCGTCCAACTGATATGACATATGGAGCTCGTCTACTTGTTGGAGCACGTCCAATTACTTTGTGTTAGTACTCCCGTCTGCTGATATGGCAAATGGACGCGACTATTTTTTTCAAGATGGACTCGGTTATTTTTCCCAAATGGACGCGGCTATTTTTCCAAATGGACTCGGTTATTTTATGGACGCGAATTTTACAAGAACAATCAAAATCTTAGTTCAAGAACGAGAATCAAGAAAACGGATTCTGCTAATCAGAACCAAATCTGTTTTGATTGATCCCAACGACTATAACTTGTTTTCTATATAAAGAGGGATCAAAGGAACACTTAAATAACATATACGAATATCATAACATATCACAGTTTTACTAAATCGTTTTGAGAAATCAATTGTGAAAATCATTCATCATCTTTATTGAGCTTACTGTGAAAAGAGTGTTTCAATACTCATAAGTTCTTCAATTTGTTTATCTGACTAGTGAGAGCTAGGAATCAACTTTTGTTTTTACTTTTGATTGTAAAGAGAGAGGGAGTCTCTGAGTGATTATGGTGAAGTATCCCTAAGATTGAACATTGAGGCTCTTCACAAGAGTGTGGTATCTCGAGGTGAAGGAGTGCTCTGTGGTGTGAAGGTTTTTCAAGCTACATGGTAAAGCTTGTGTGTCAGTGTGTGAAATCCCACAGGTGGAGTGGGGACTGGATATAGGTCACAATGGAGGTGACTGAACCAGGATAAATCTGGTTGTGTGGTATCCCTAAACTCAAACTCCTTTACTTTCTGTTTATGTTCAAGAACCTGCAACTTTGATGTTTAAAGTTCAATATAATTTATGTTCTTGATCTGTATAAACTGTATTTTGTTATTACTGAGTTATTAAACCCGAACCTATTCTGAATCTTTCTGAATTAATCTTTCTTATCCTCATCACATTCTATTCAAGATTTTGTAAAAACCTTTCATCGATTTTGTAAAAGATCCTGAGAACACTAATCCGCAACTCTGATTTATGAAGCTTTGTGGAAAAGTTTTAAGAGGGAAATATTTTTTGAAAACTCAATTCACCCCCCTCTTGAGTTGTTGAAGCCAAAACAACAGCTAAATCAGTTTTGTTGTTTTTATTTGATTTAATTAGTGAGATGGTCTCTAAACTACTTGAGAATTTTCAAGTAGGTCACTGCTTCAAATATTGAAATATGATTTTATGCTAGAAAATTCATTTTTTTATAACAAAATATTAAAATATTAAACTGAATCAAATATTTAATATTTGAAATAACATAAAAATAATAATAATAGACATAGCAAGCAAAAATATTATTTCAGAAATATAAAAAATAATTTAAGAAAAACTCAATTAAAATATAAACAACATAATAAATAATTAGTTAAATTAAATAACTCAAAATAAAATTGACAATCAAAATAAGATGTGATATTTACTTACCTAGATTTTTTATTGTATTATTTTTTACGAAATTTTATTTATAATTTCAAACAATAACTTGTGCCTCTTGAGTCCTTAACCAAGTGGCTGGGGGGGTTCGAATCCCAACTATTGCGTATGGAGCGAATTTTTTCCGGGAGAGGGTATCCCACCTTCAGGTGTCATTCAATCCCCCGCAGGAGATTAGTCCCCGCTTCCGACGGGTTATACTCCTGGTCAAGGACAAAAAAAAAATATTGTTAAATTATATTTAATTTTTTTAAATATTGAATATTTTTACTCAGTTTCATCTCTTGTTATAATATTAGAATAAAAATTATTTCAAATAAGGATTAAAGTAGTATGCACTGTTGATATAAAAAAGTTTTATGCGGATATTCACTAACATTTTAACATGTGTGTTTTTATTTTAACAACTAAGAGAGGTAAACAACATTACTGCTGATTTGTCAATATATTATTGGATGTCGTTGTAAAAATTATTTATATTAACAGTAAATAGAAATTAAACTCTTCAAATAATGACATTCTCTGCAAAATTTCATCTTTTACTATTTTATTTTTATTTGAACCATTTCCTTTAATAATATATTACTATTTAAAAAATGTAAATCTTTTTATTGAGGTTTATCAGTTTAATAACTTAATATTTTATTATAAAACATGAATTTTCTATCACAATTTCATATTTCTTTATATTGTTAATATCATTTCAAGAACTAAATTGTGTCTCTCAAATAGCGAGTTTTTTTTTTCTCTTACTCATCTTATTATTTTTTATTTATATATTCACATTTTTTACTTTGGGGACCCAATTGACAATTTTATATAAGTTCAGGGATCTAATTAGAAACTTTTTAGTTCAGGGATCCAATTGAAAATTTTATATAAGTTCAGGGACCTTATTACAATTTTTTAGTTTAAGGACCTAATTGAAAATTTCCAAATAATTCATGGGCTAACTCAATAATTAAATCTTTTTATTTTTATCCAGCTTTCACCATTTTTGTTATTTTTAATTTCACTCCATCTCACCATTTCTCAACCCCACTCCATTACCCCGCCACCATTTTTTGTTATTTTTATTTTGACCCCACTGCCACGAAAGCTTTGAATTGTTTGGGCTTTGTGTGCAAACCCAAATAGTGTTTGTGGAGCCAACAGACATGAACACTTCAAATCCCATTTGTGGTTATTAAACTACAACAAAACTGCTAAAATCAATTTATAAAAAAAATGCTAAAATCAAAAACAAAAATTTGGTATCAGGAAAAAAAAAATTGAACATGACCATCTACTACTATAGATGATAGGTTTTCATTATAGATTGAATTTAAGTTTTTGTTTAAACAACCAAATTCGATTTATTTTATCACTATTGATCACAAATGCACTTTTTTTGTTTTTAACTTGCTACTATCTAGACTGAATCTCTTGCTCTAAAATGTTTTCTGACAATTTTTCATTTGATAAATATTTGGATGACTGAAATTTTGATAACTAACATAATGAATCACGAGATTGTGTCATTTTATGTTGTTGAATAATTTGAGACCCTAAGCCCTATTGCATTTGTGTCATGGTAGTACTCATAATTTGTTGTAATTAGAAACTTGAGGTTTAAGACCTTTTTGAATTTGTTTAATTTTATTGATTTGATTTACTTAAGGTTTCGGCTCGCTAATCGCTATAACCTATTTAAATGTAGGTCAATTGATCTATTTAAAGGTCTTATGGCAAAGAATGCCTTTAAATAAGTTTTCAGACCTGAAGAAAAAAATAAAATAGTTGTGACTAATAAGTAGGATAGGTATGGGCTTTACACTTCTAATACAGGGTAGGTCCATTTACCGTAGGGCCTGTCGCATAATGTATTAAGAAGATAATAATAAACCAAGCCGCTCATTTTTAATTGCAGTGCAAACGTCTCACTATAAATTCATTGTCCTATGTTGCATTGAATATTCACTGTGAAGGCATCTTTAGAGTGGAAATCTTCGGCTATCCATAATTGTTGGTGGCTTCTATGGTGTACCAAATAATGGGGAGGTGTATAAAAACCCCACTTTTTTTACATAAAATATCAAGTTTTAGGATTTTTATTACAAGAATAAATGCTCAAATATTAATATTTGTAAGTTAGTCAAAATGACTCTAGCAAAAACCTCAACCCATCGTCTTCCTATTCTCCAAGCAAACCCCGACACCATGCTCCACCCACACCCTTCTCTGATGACAGACATCACTGCCTCCTCCGGGAAACCCAAAGATAGAAACTTGATAACAGTTTCATTGATTTTAATTGATTGATATAAAGAGAATGTTTATATAGAAATATGTGATAGCTCTAAACTAATTCCCTGACCGTTAAAACTAACTTCCTAACTAATTCTGTCCACATATGGTTTCCACATATAATACATGTGTATATTAATCCAATATCCCCTCAAGCTGCTGGAGGGTGTATACTAAGAACTCTCAGCTTGATACAAAAGAGAATGACATTATATTTCTTGAAGAAATTTGTAAATGAAAAAAGCGTCGAATTGCTAGAATTTAACATGAACCTTTGATCACCTCGTAGTTAACTTATAGACCTCATGAATTTTGTATGAAAACGGTTATTGGTTTTCTTCATTGTTCTTTGAATTCTTACTTTGAAATACGGGTGTTGGAATTTCCTCACCGTTATTTGAATTCCTTGTAGTCTTGAATACACTCTGGCTGGTTCGAATATGAGTGCTTGATCGACACTAGCAGCTTTACCTCTGCTTGGAAGCAGGAAGAAGAAAAGAGAAATATCACCATGTATCCTGTCTGTAGGCTTGTTGGTCAGAGGTAGGTTCAACGCCAAGCTCTAATATCTACAACAACTTGATCGATTCAATTTCATTACACAAAACGAACCAAGAAATACCGAAGAAAATGCAGAACACGATCCAAAAAGATGAAAAGAACCAGTTCCAAAGAAAAGAGATTTGTTCAATATAGAAGGTTTGTGTCCCACAGTTGCAACAAATATCAAGACAATCCTTGCTGGCAAACATTTTTATCCCAATAATACGAAGATGTCAAGCTGGCAGAGATAAAATTGAAAAGGCAAAAATGGGATCCAAAATGGGTGCTTTCTTGTTGGGTATGTTCTGTTCAAGAATAGCCTTTGTATCAAACCAAAAATAGTTCCTTTGTTACCAAGAAGGAAACTTTGAGGATAAAGGAAGAGATTTTAGCAACATAGAGAAAATGGGCGTTGATCACATAGCAATAGGCAATAAAAAGGGTTTGGCAAGCAAAACCAGAAGCAGAGCTAATGCAATGTGATAAATTTAGAACAAAGAGAAGATAAAGAAGAATTGCACGGGAATGTGAGAATTGTGCCTGAAGGGAGAGAAAATGAATAAAAAAAAGAAAGAAAAAGGGAAAAAAAAAGTATGCAGCGGAGTAAAGTTTATGGGGGATGCCAACGCTAAGAGCTCCCAAGGAGAAGAAAATAAGAAAAAAATATTGAATGAAATAGAAGTTGCGGCAACTCATGAGTGACTCTACCTGGGTGAGAAAAAATCTTCTCGATGAATTGGTGTTTTGACACGAGAAACCATACAATATCAACCCTTCCACTCTGCATGGTCCATGAATATGCACAAAAGAAATGCAAACAAAAACATAAAATGACTAAATTAGTCCTTGCACCATGCATATAGGATCTTGGGTTTGTACAGGCCCTCTTCAACCTAATAACAACACTCCATAAACAGTAACTCACAAGCTAGGGTTTTAGAGAGAGAGGCTCTGCCTTCTCTCTCCCCCCCCCCCCCCCCCCCCATGGGCCGCCGCTTAGTAGGGTTGCCCTCTCTAGTTTGGAGTCATTTTCCCTCCCTTGTGGAGGCTCCTCCTCCCCATCGTTTGGGGTTTATCCATTATTGCATCTCCCTCCTCCATCACCTCCGATGCCCCCTCTCCACCCATCCGCCGCCGCCGCCCTTTGCTCCTCCATGTTCGCACCTCACCCAACCTCCGCCTTTCTCCATCTTGCCTCCGCCAACAACCACCATAGACGCCTTGCCATCCACCTTCGAAGTTCATTTCCACCACCAAAGCACAAGTCCTCCATCTCTGCTCCACCTTGTCCATTGCAAACCAACCACTGTGGCTCCGGTGTTCACACCGCCTCCACCACCACCAACCCACCGATTGTCTCTCTGCCACCTTGTCGGCGTTAGCTCGCGATCTGATGACTTTTTCCTCCCACCACTAACTCGTCATCATTTCCCAACCACCATGTTTTCTTCTCCGGCAGAGCGTTGACCCCCACCTGAACCACTGCCTCCAGACAGAGGGACAACGCTGGAAGTAACAATCAGCCTCCCAAGCCCAAAACAACCATTGGCTGCTCTCCCTGCTGCAGATCTGGGGCCCAAACGCCCTCCACCAAAGCCACCTGATGTAGGTACAAACTTTAGATATGGTAGTGTTGTTCTGGGTGCCTCTGTGAACTCTTTTTTGTGGGAATTGATGTTATGTTTAGTTTGTTTCAAGAGTGCACTTGAGATGTTTGTTGAAAAGCCCCAAATGAGCTTGGCATTTTGGTATCACACAGTGCGTGCAGATCCAAATGAGGCAAACACCATGCTCTGAATCCCCTCCTCTTATCATTTAATTTCCATACAAGGGTTTAATTTGGACATCTTCGAGACCACCTATAGTCGAATTGAGCTTGAAGAAGACAAAGAATTGATCCGTAACTGGATAGTGATAAAGACTGTGGATTCTCATCTCCCCTATGTCTTTGACCGTATGTGGAAAAATTTGATAGGTTGGATGTTAGGATATAGATTTTGGCTTGAAAAAGCCCCTTGGTTTTCTGAACATACTATGTGTAATGTTGATCATGATGTGGTTGGCTTAACTGTTAGGTTTGGTTCTGAAATGTGGACGGGGAATGCCCCAACACAATCTGTTTGTATTGACCTTTGCTTTAGCTGTTGAATGAAGTTGTTTATCGTAAAAAAAAAAAAAAACACTCCATAAACACCAATGAAACTCAAATTATTTGATATATTATATTACAAGCAGTTCCAAACTTGTTTGTCATTTTATTTTTTAGGTTTTTAACAATACTTGAAAAGTTGTTCAATTACTCAATAGTAGTAGGTAACTATTGAGTGTCACTCCTTCATTTTCAAATAATTTCATACTCACCATAGTTCCAGATGTCTTTGTAATATGTAGGGGTATTCATGGATTTGATTGAATCGGTTTTGAGCTAAAAAGTCATCCGATCCAATGATGAAAACATCGTGCGGTTTGGATTGGATCGGTTTGCTTCCTTAAAAAAATCCGATCCGATCCAATCCAATCAAATGCAATTTGGATTGGATTGGATAATTCGGTTTTTGTCATACTTGATTTTTTTTTAATGTCAAGTGTCATTTTAACTTATATTTAATAGTGGATAAAAGATAATCTTCGTTTTAATTTGGGAGTTTGAGAAGAAAAAAATTATTGATATTTTTTAACACGTTCTTTTATATTAATTCTCTATATCTACTCCCACTTATCCTATTTTTTTCCTTGAATCGGCTACCAATAAATTGTAGCTAATTATTTTTCAAATTTACTTAATTGTTTCCTATTTTTCATGATTACTCAGTCATATATATATATATATATATATATATATATATATATATATATATATATATATATATATATATATGCTATGCATAAAAAATTGTAGTAAAATATAACTTCAAGACATTAATATTTATTCTAAATAATCTTATATATGTCATTCCAACAAAAATATTAAAGAGAATAAGGGACATAAAAGTATGAAGAATAATGTTTAAGTATGAGTAATACTATAATTTCAAAAATAATATTATATGTATATAATAGATCGGTTTGAATTAGATTGGATTGGATTTCACTATAGGATCCAAAATCCGATCCAATCCAATAAAAAATTGTGGTTTTTTTCGGTTTTCGATTTGTTCAGTTTTCGATTTTTGTAGTTTGAATCGATTTAGATCGGTTGATAAACACCCCCTAATAATATGTACGCCAACCTTTGAATTTTCTTTATTGAAGCCTGGGCTGAGAGCCATTGCCTCTCTTTCTTGTGCCATAGTAATATAATTTAATAGTTCCCATAATTGAACCGCCACCAACAAAGGTCCTACAATTTTGAAAAACAAGTTGACACCTTCAATTCAATAATACAATCAACACAGGATATAATAATAATTAAACGACCATATCGATATATATAATTAAACAAAGTACTATTTACTATTCATTTTTACTGTTCATTCACTCACACCTTACTGTTCATTCACTCACATGAGATCAGGATTCTTTCTTTTCAAAATCAAAACATGTCCCTCCGGCCCGCCACAATGTGATTGATATATATTAATTAGTCATAATGAATTAGTATACTAAAAAAAGGGGAACAAGCCACATACAAAATAATATAATATAAGATAGAAAAAAATAAAACTTAATCAGAAAAATCATTATCTATAACAATAATCAAATAAAATAAATAAAACTAAGTGAGAATATATATTCTTTGAAATAAAATTAAAATAATAGGATATAAAATTAAAAAAAGATAATTTAATAATTATATTAATAATAAGATAGTAAAGGATAAAACTGAATAGAGAATGTCATTAATAATTGAATAATAATAATAATCTATAAAAATAATAAAACAAAGTACTATTTACTATTATTTTTATTATTTATACACTCACATCTTACTGTTCATTCACTTACACGGGATCAAAATTATTTCTTTCCAAAATAAAAACATGTCCCTCCGGCCCGCTGCAACGTGATTGATATATATCAATTAGTCATTATCAATTAGTCTCTTTCTTTCTTACACTGCTGGATTTTCGTCTTGTCTCTGCCCTTATATTTTGTGCACCTGGGTTTTGGTTATTTTGCTTTCTCAAGGTTGCAAGATGATTTGGCTGCTGGACGTTTTATATTTTTGGTTGTTCTTTTGTGGGAGCCGCTTGGATTGAAATTTGGGCCTTCTGGGGTTTTCTAGTAATGTGATAGCTATGTAGACTTTTTCCGGCTATTATTTTATTTTAGCTGGTTTCCATAATCAGCTCTCTTTTTTCTTGTAGGCAGTGTACCGGAAACAGAAATGATAAACGGACACAAAATTTGAGACACGTGCAATTACATCGTATGAATAGTATTGTATTGTGCGGCACTGTAGTAGGTATTTTTTTTTATTTAATTTTTTTTATAAATAATTTTTTTGATTAAGTATGTGTAAATATCTGATGAATCGGGTACAAATATCTGGTGAATTCAGTTCATTATCTGGTGAATGAGTTTTTTTGAGAAATAATTTTTTTGATTAAGTATGTGCAAATATATGATGAATCCGGTATAAATATCTGGTGAATTCAGTTCATTATCTGGTGAATATGATTTTTTGAGAAATAAATTTTTTGGTTAAGTATGTGCAAATATATTGTGAATCAGGTATAAATATCTGGTGAATTCAGTTCATTATCTGGTGAATGTGTTTTTTTTATAAATAAATTTTTTGGTTAAGTATGTTTAAATATCTGGTGAATGGGTTTTTTTGAGAAATAATTTTTTTTGGTTAAGTATGTGTAAATATCTGGTGAATCGGGTAGAAATATCTGGTGAATTCAGTTCATTAGCTGGTGAATGGTTTTTTTAAGAAATAATTTTTTTGGTTAAGTATGTGCAAATATCTGGTGAATCCGGTATAAATATCTGGTGAATTCAGTTCATTATCTGGTGAATGAGTTTTTTTGATAAATAAATTTTTTGGTTAAGTATGTGCAAATATCTGGTGAATCATGTACAAATATCTGGTGAATTCAGTTCATTATCTGGTAAATGCGTTTTTTTAGAAATAAATTTTTTATTTTTTTTTAAAAAGTCAAAATTTAAAAAAAAAATTTTGGTGCTACAGTAGCGCTACTGTAGCAGTATCGTATTTGTGTCCGTTTAGCACGACTCTACTGGAAATATCATTGAGGTTTGTGGTGTCAATATAGTTGAGATGACTTTATTCTTTGTGATATTTTTGTATGCTACTTGATTTTTGATGAGTGTAATTTTACCTCATATTTTCTCATCATTTTGCATGCATTTTCATGTAGATTAGACATTTTTAACTTGATATTCGTTAGTTTTTTCCTTGGAACGGATAAGGTGGTTTTGTTGTATTTGTGTGCAGGAATTGATGATTAAATTGCTCAAGACCTGTTAATTTGGAGTTTGCATGAAGAAGGAGTTTGAAAAACAAGAAAAATGCACCAAGCAGAGACCATCGTGGTCTGGGTGTGACCAGCATCACGGCCATGATCACGTAGGACCAAAGAAAAAGAAGAACACAAAAGTTAGAACCTGTCACGGTCTTGCCGTGATCGCCATCACGGTCGTGACAGGCCAACCATTGCAACCATTCTGATTTTCTGTTTTTGAACTGATTTGTAATTGCTTAAATTCAAAGTTAACCTACATTATAAATAGGACTTTTAGGCTCGAAAATATGATTTTTTTTGGCTGCTAACTTTGGCAAAAATTAGGATTTCTCTTCTTCTCCAATTTCTTCTCTTCTCTTAGGATTTTTTTATGCTTTTGTTAATCAAGATTGCTATGAACATGACAATGCTTGAGTAGTCATTTTATTTATAGGAATTGGGGCTATGCCCAAGACTTGTTTTATGTTATGAATTGATGTTTTCCCTTTGTTAATTCCAATTTGCTTTTGATTTAATTCCTATTGTAATAATTACTTGTGAATTTGGTGCGCACTTATTTGCATGTCATAGATACTCTAAGGATGAACTGAGAAGTGAACTTAGGTATAGGATCTATAGGGATTGAACTTAGGACTTAAATCACGAGAGTTAAAAGCGGTCCTTCGAGGGATCATTGAATTGTCACAAACCTCAATGGGTCCAATTTAAATACAATTACCACGAGATTAGGGGTTGTATCTCGAGAGGGAACATTAACTATATTAAGATAAATTCACCTTCAAAGCATTTTGATAATTAACAAAGGGGTAGTCAATTTAGTAGCATAAGCAGTCTTGTTGGTAACCCAATTCCTGGATATTCCTCTTTAATTTGAAAAACCCCAAATTGATTTACTTTCCTCTTGTGTTTGATTGCGATTTTAATAATTGATTTGTTACTTGATTCTTATTTCAAAAACCAAATCTTTCCTTGTTTAGTTAAATTGATTTATTAATTAATTGTTGTTCAAGATCACGGTTTCTGTGGGTTCGATCTTTTTATTACTTGACGACGAAGCCGTACACTTGTGGATTCACGCTATCAAGTTTTTTGCGCCGTTGTCGGGGACCGTGCTTTCTTGAATTTCAATTTAATTTTTAAATTGATTTTTATGAACATTTTTTTTTCTTTTTCTTTTTCTAATGTATCTATCTCTCTTTTTGTAGGTAATTTTCTCTTTTATGCGAAGATCCCAAAGTCTTGGAACTCTTATTGAATTGACCCTGAGATCGAAAGGACTTTTCATTGACGTAGGAGACTACAAAGACAAAGAGCGAGATAAAAGTTGATCCCCATCCCACTCATGGCCGATCACCGGATACCAAACCATTGAAGGACTACGCAGCCCCAAATGGTAAGGGTTTGAGAACTGGGATTGCTAGGCCAGAAATTGAGGCGGAAAACTTCACAATACCGCCTCAATTAATTGGCATGATTAGGCAACATCAGTTTGGAGGATTACCCTTGGAAGACCCGACTGATCATGTGGAGACATTCCTGGAATTTTGTGATACAACTAGGATTCAAGGAGCTCCAGTTGATGCTATCCGCTTGAGGTTATTCCCCTCCTCTTTGACTGGAAAGGCAAGAGCTTGGTTGAAGTCAGTGCCTGCTAATACTTTGTCAACATGGGACCAACTGGAGTAGGCATTCTTGGAAAAATTCTTCCCACCATCCAAGACCGCTTACCTACGAACTCAGATCACCGGCTTTTTCGAAAAGGATGGAGAATGCTTATCCGAAGCTTGGGATCGTTACAAGGGATTGCTAGAATCTTGTCTACATCATGGGCTCGAGAAGGGGCTATTAGTGCATGACTTCTACAATGGATTGGACAATTCTTCGAAGGTGTCACTTGACTCCGCAGGTGGTGGAGCATTGATGAATAGATCACTGACTCGAGCGTTTGAAATCATTGAGAACATTGCCACCAACTATCACCGATGGGGTTTAATTATGGTAATGATTTAATTATATCTAAAGTTGACTCATTGAGTAAACGCTTTGATAAGCTCGAAAAAGCTAATGTGAGTTCAATAGGTACTACTAATGTTGCTTGTGAGATTTGTGGAATGCAGAGACATGACATGACTGAAGTTGACACAGGCAAACACAAGAAGGGGGGTTGAATTGTGTTTGTTAATAATTTTCGAAAACAACCTTTAAAGCAATTTTTACACTCAAAGAAATTTGAAACAGAAACACACACAAAGACAAAGATCCTATTTAAAAGACTTTAACAAAAGCAATATCAAAAGCCCACAGTTAGTATAAGCAAATAAAACTGAAGAGTTTAGGGATAGAAGATTCAAGCAAGAGATTTTATCCTGGTTCACGCTCTTCCAACCAAGAGTTACGTCCAGTCCCTTCGACTTGAAGGATTTATCCACTATTTCTCCAAATAGATTACAACCAAGTATTCAACACCTCTCCAGGCTACAAGTATTCCTTTCTTACCAAGCCTCTTCAGACTCTAACTCTAATAAAGAGATTTAATGTTTGATCTTCTTAACTCACTATGTGTGAGAATATGACAGTTTAAGATCAGTTGAATATTACAACAATATTCAAACTAAAGAATACAGACTCTTGCTCTTGAAAGAATAATGGAATGAATGATTATTAAATGGCAAAAGTTCAGCTAGCAAGATTGTGCAGGCAAGAGTTATTCTTCGGTATCTGAGGTCTTCAATTTATAGTGACTTTCTTCTTCACTTGTATTTCTTCAACGGTTACTTTGGATAATCCCGTTTAGAGATAGCATTTAAT
Source organism: Sophora flavescens (assembly GCA_030762895.1). NCBI lineage: Eukaryota > Viridiplantae > Streptophyta > Magnoliopsida > Fabales > Fabaceae > Sophora > Sophora flavescens. Next base: position 27,375,142 of record CM061062.1, on the reverse strand, counting down.
GCATGATATCTGTTGTGACTGATAGCTTGATTGTAGCAATGCTGAATAGTACTTTTGGTTATCGAGGTAGCATGAATTTGGAGGTTCACTCCTTTGAGTATTGCAGCTTGAGCACTTGTTGTTCCTCTTTTGTGTATAATCCGACTTTTTCAGTCATAGAGTTGTCATCGTACAAATCGTTTTGCAGTATCTTATTTGTACGATTCTGCTTTTTGCATTTCTTGATTGTACTATGTTTCTTTTACAACAAGGTGAAATATTAAAGCAGATAAAACAAATGTGAAGAACAAATATTCTATTGAAATAAATATCAATCATTTGAAATAAATATAAGAGATTCAGATTGCATTTAATTCATTCAAAGATGGAGCTCGTCTACAAAGAAACTCCGTCTACTCATTCATATGAGAGTCCAAGTCTGTTCTATATTTTACTTAGCTCGTATGATGACGTGGCATATCCTCTTATCTATCAAGTCTTCAGACTTGCTATTCCTTAATGAGTTAAAAAGATCTCAATCTAGTGACGTGGAGGTTAGAGCTTGTCTACTAGATTACTTTGTGTTTTAATTCATTTTCCTAGCAGTATAAATATACTATCAGTGAAATTCATAGACCGGGTTTCACCTGACTTTTCAACCTAAATTTTTATCGTAACTCTCTACGATAAAGTAGAGTGTAAATAAGGTTTCGGTTTAATTAAAAATAGTTTCTATGTCTCGGATAAAAATATAAACGTATTTATATAAATTTCCGATATTAGAAAACAGCGAAAAGTCGGGGTGTTACAAACTGCTTCAATTTTGTGCAAAATAAAAAAGCCCCAATTTGGGAACCCTAAACCCCTGAAATTCGAATTTGAAGAAATCAACATAGGGGATTGTGCATTCTGGTGCTTTTGGACTCATTGGAGCAATCATGGCAAGCAAACTTCAAAGGACAAGCGAAGCCTTACGTCCTCGTACAAGGGGAAACAGGAACTCAGGTAACTCTTCTGACTCTGACACTGATGAACATGGGTATTGTGACACCCTAACTCGGGTCATCACATGGCTACCCGTTTGCGGAAATAAAACTTAATTTGCTGGTTGCTTTCGGAAAATAATGTTTTCTCAACGTTTATCTTTTCGAAACATGGTGATAAAATTTTTTCTTTTCAACATCGTCACAACAACGTTCACATAACCACACTTAGATATATCGATATATATATATATATATATATATATATATATATATATATATATATATATATATATATATATATATATATATGTACATATACATATATATATATATATCATACAGCTATACTGCCTCATAAGTTTCACACTTAAACATTTATAATAAAAAGATTATTCCCAAAACATAACTGAATTTAAACCTAAGCTGGTCAAAACACTACGGCAAAAGAAGCAGCATCAACATTTCCCGAACTACACATTCTTCTTCTTCTAGACGCCATAGTCCTTAAGAGGTTCATCTGAATTCCACCACGTAGAACCCAGAAGAGAAACCACAAATGAAACATGCAAGAGTGAGAAACCGACAATTTGATCATAACGCGAGAACCATATGTACGACACAACAAAACATATACAAACCCAGATCAGTTAATTTCTCATATTTAATATTGGCATACAACACAATATATCAAAGGGCCTCACACCCGAACATCGTCGTTTTTAAAATCTGAATGCATGAACACTTCATATTCGTCGTCTAAAACTTCGTACTTAATCTCATGAGATATCCCAACCTCGTGATGAGTTGATCAGACTCGGCTGCCACAGGCACACCGCCACAGGCACACCCATCGCACACTGTCCAACATCGTGGCACAGTGATAACATCGTAGATGGGGTCTCATTGTCCAAACCCCGGGCACAATGAGGAACATCGTAGCATGATATACTTGACGCCACAAGATAATCACTCGTAGAATCACAGCACGTCTGCCAAATGCATGCAAGAAAACATTTTGTTCTCGACACTTTTCTTTGTGTTATATCTTTCTTTGTCAAAGCTCTCAAAAGCTTTTGACCAACCATAATTTAAACGTCTTTAAAACCTTCGTTAAAACACAGGACCTCAAGTCCGAGTGCTCAATCACGAACCCTAGACTGATGCCTCAGGCTTAGGTTCGTGGTAGTAGAAAACATCTAAAATGTTTTAACCTCTTTAAGTAGATACCCAATCTACAACACAACAATCTTAATACCCCGACGTTTCGTTTATTAAGTTCTATATCATCCTTTACGTCATTAAGTAAAACTCATTCACCGAAATTTCTTTCTACTTGTAATTTGTTTATAAAATGTCAAATTGTTTAGAACTCTTTTACTGAAACTTCAACTCTTTAAATCAATTCAGATTAAATTTCTTCTCAAAATAAGTACTGCTGTTTTTCAACTTTCACTGTAAATAATTTCAAAACTTGTTGTCGTTTATCATTTTCCAAGAAAATCTTTTTAAAGTCAAACTTTGACTTTTATAATATTTTATTATATTATTATTATTTTATTTTTATTTTTATTTTTATAAATTATTTTCGAATATTAATTTCACAAAATAACTTTTTATAATATTACATAATTTCTTGTGTAAAAATCAGCAGTACTAAAAAAATTTCACGGTTACGCTCTCACCGTGACTCCTAAATTACTTTTACACTAATAAATCATTAAAATAATAATATTTCTCAAAACTCATTATTTTTCCAAAATAATATTTTCCACCACTATTATATTCCAACATTTCCCATAAAACATTGAATATAATTCTTCATAGCTTATTAAATCTTTTATCTGATTAATCGATTGTGCACTGACCACTGTCAGACCTCACAAACAACATCTAACATCATCAAAATTATATCCCCAGGCAGATCATGCATCATGGCAATATAATATACTACTGCAGATAATTAAATAAATTATAAGCAGAGAAACAACCAAAACACAGATAAACAGCTAGAAACACATAGCCAAATAAAACAAACCAGACACCACAACCACATAAACAAATGTATACAAACCACAAACATGGACATATGGTCATCCGAATAATCCGTCAGGTAACCCCTCTTACCTCTCGAAGATCCACAGCAAGTTGAATTAAATTCGTCGGTTCAGGAAACTCACGTACACCGCTTTATACTTAACCTTCAACCATTACAATCAAACAATCACAATTCAAGAAACTAAAAACATCCAAAACCCTACTACATGGTCACGGCCTCTAGGGTTCTTGACTAACTAAAATTCCTAATCATGATTAAGTCATGGATTAATGATCCTTGATTAACCTAAATCATAGATTAGTGACTAAACAACTAAGTTTCAAACTCAAAACTTCCTAACTCTTTTATACAAGGATTCGACCTCAACATGTTCATAGGGCTAGGGTTCTTAGTTTAATAAACCAACTTGGATTTATAAGGCATACATACTAAGAGTTTGATTAACAAGATCATTAAGGAAAACTATGAACAAAAACTCATTAAATCTCACCCACTTAGGGTTCGGCCAACATAGAGATTTTTTAGTAAAGATTTTCATTTTAAGAAACTAACATGGATTAGAATGTGTAGACATACATGTCATATAGAATACATGATCATACATGACAACACATGAACAAAACTCTACCAAACCTACTTTACTAGATTCGGCCAAGGCTAGGTTTTTAAGAAAGAAATTTTTGATTACATCATGCTCTTGGATTTAGATAATATACATGATATCAAGAAGATAGAAAGTGGTTTCATCATCATGAGATTTTTCTAGAATTTATTATGACTTTTCAAAGTTCAAGACTTAGAAACTTGAAAGTGATGAACAACTAAGAAATAAACTTTGAATCAAGAAACTTTTTGAAGAACATAGGCATGATTAAGGAAGAAGATTAGGATTTACCTCTTGAAGATCAATGACAAAGGAAATCCATGAAACATGCTTCACAAATTTAACACTAGAAGACTTACGAACTTTAGGGTTTTTGAACAAATGGCATTAGAAACTAAATGAAATGTGAGGGAGGGTATTTATAGAGCTTGCTTGCGCCACTTTTAGAAGGATCTAGAGATGATGAGTTGCCTTGCTAAAAGGATTGAAATGCAAATACTTCCTAGGGACCATTTTGCAAAGATTCCAAAAGTTTAAGGACTAGTTTGCAATTTGCCAATAAATTGTCATGATGACTTTTTACCACATTTAATGTAAGCTTATCTTGAGTAACTTTGGCTGAATTTGTGTCATAGATATTTTTAAGAAAAAATCATGAAGGTTGAAGAAAAATCAAGAATGTTGAAGAACAAAGTGGAAGAATGTAGAACATTCTAGAAAGTCTTGGTTCATCCAACAACAAATGAGGGCAGCCTTCAATCCCTCATGGGCTTGCGCATGGGCTTGGTACATTTGGGCTTGGATTCATTTTTGTGGGGCCCACTTAAAGATTTAAGCATTAAACTTAACATAGGAAACTTGTATGGTTCCAAATGGGCTTCATGAAATTTAATTCATGGGTAGAAATTTGGGCCTCAAAGCCACGGTCCTCTATGAATTTGGAACAAGGATTCTTGCCCAATTCACTTGGAAAAACATAGAAACTAACTTAGGGACAAAAGGGTAATTAACAGAAAGTTCAGGGACTTAAGCATAAAATTCAAGAATTGTCACTATAACCCTATAGAACCTTCTAGACTTAAAAGTATGATTCATCCTCATGAATCATCTCAAAATTCTAAGATAAACTCTTTATCGGCTCTTAGAAACTCCAAAATCCCCTCCGTCGTCTACCCGATTACGTGTTTCGCCTGAAAAACGTAAATTATTTTATTTTTTCTAAAATAAATCTAAAAATACAGAATGGTAGGGAATAAAATAAAAATCTTAAGTCTTTCTTTCACGAATTAAAATTAGGTCTTTTGAGCAGTATTATTATACTGTCAATGGAATTTGTGGACCGGGTTTCGCCTGACTTTCCAACCTAAATTTTAATCGTAGCTTCCTACATTCAAGTAGGATTGAGTGGTAAACTCCGTTTATTTAAAATAATTTTTTTAAACTCTAATAAATTTATAAACATATTTATATGTATTACTGTTATTTAAAACAACGAAATACAGGGTGTTACAGGTATGGCATTGTCTTTAAAAATACTGCACAACAAGATAGGTTTAACATTTTGAAAAATAGGAAAATTGTCCCAACAAAGTATATGGATGATGCCTGTATAGACACCCTGGGTTTGAATGTGGATATAAATTGGATGTTAGAAAATGTAGGGTGGAGCGAGTTCGCTCGCACCTGGTACCCTACATACATTGGCCCCACTCTTGAATTCCTGAGCTCCTTTAATGCTCAAATTTTACAAGGGGCCCATTGTACTGAAGACCGGATCACTTTCCGGCTATTTAATCAGGATTTTCAATTGACTCTGGTTGAATTTAATGAAATTTTTGAATTGCCAATTGGGGGGGGGGACGGACTTATCCCATTGGATTTAGTCCTGATTTTGGTCTCATATTACTTACCATGGGGGTCATTTTAATCCTAGGACGGCCAAGTCTACGACCCTAGTTTGCCGTAGCCTGCGCTATATCCAAGGGTTATGTCCAACACTTTGTTTGGACATGGCGAGAGTGATGGATCCGTCCGTGCGGACGAGGTCCTATTCCTATGGGCCATGCTCCATCCTGAGAGCAATGTGGCCACGGGCCGTATATGGCTAGGCACCTTTTAAAGGTTGGCAAGAGCTCAAATGGGACTATTGTCATTGGTGGTTCGATCACCACCATATGCCAACATTTCCAGTTTGATTTAGATGGTTATGAATCCGCCCCGGGGCGGACGCGCTTAACAGTGGGTGCTTGTGAATCTATGGGGATGATCGTTCAACAGGATGACATCTATTTCCTTAACCACCCTGTGCTCAAAGACCCTATTCCCCTCCCTAATCCCACACTGAGCCTATTGAGACCCAGATGCCGCTACGCCCGCCACTGCCGGCAAGGCCATCTGGGCGACCTTCTTCATCCTCTGCAGGTACATCGTCCGGGGACCCATATGCGCAACTCGAATCCACCATTAACATACTCTTACTAAACCAGGAGCGCATGATGGAAGAGCAGCACGAATAGAGAGCCATGATCCAACAGCTCTATGACTGGCATCTGAGCCAGCACCCACCACCACCTCAGTGAGTTGTTCCATTTTTTATTTTTTTTATTTTTTTATCCTTCCTCCGACTTGAATATTTACATTGGGGACAATGTAAGTTTTTAAGCTTGGTGTAGGGGTATTTTTGCATTTTTTTTTGCATTTTGTATTTTTCATGTTGCATTCATTTAGGCGTAGTTTTGCATAATCATATCATTAGATTGTCCCTTGCTTCTATGCATCCAATTCTGAAAACTTTGTGCCAAATAAATTGAGACAATGAATTTTGAACCCAATTTTTGTATTCTTTTAATAGGCTAAAAATAAAAATGCTCGAGATGATTTTTGATAGTTGATAATTAGCATGTGGTTCCTTGAATCTGTGTTTCTCATTAATTTCAAACTACTAAATGTGAGGTTTTTGAACCTAAAAGGGGTACTCACTAAATTTACCCCATTCTTTGTGATTGAGTATTTTCTTCCTCTTGGATTGTATTCTCTAGAACTTGACTTGAAATCATTTTAAAACTTAGAAATTTTTGAAAACATATTTGAAAATGATTGAGGCACTAGGTATTTTTACGCCTTCCGAGCTTTGACTGATTAAATGCTACCCCTTAGTTACCCAATTTTGAGCCTACTAGAATAAAATGCTTTTCTTGGTACCTTGATTGATTTTGATGAATGATGCTTGGTATCACACCTTATAAAGTATTGTAAAAAGGGCTAAAAGGTGGTTTGAAAAATAAATTGTGGGATGAAAAAGTTAGAAAAATATTTCTCTTAAGTTGGAAATCTCCCCTTCTCCAAATTGAGAAAAAAATGGAGAAGGGGATGTGAAAAAAGAAAGAGAGAAACAAAGAAAGAAAGGTGGAAAAGTGAACTGGTGCATGCAGAGCACACTTAGGATAAGTGCATCCTGTCACAATAGTAATAAAGGAATTTGAGTTCCAGATATCGTACCCACAGATTAATTAATAATTACCAGATAAGAGAAATTCTTATGTTATTTAGACAAATCAAATTGGTGAAATGATGAATTTTAGAAAGGAACAACAAAGACAAGAGTTCACAAGCAAGAACACAAATATGCAGAAAGGAGGATTCAATTATGAGAAAGCCTAGGGTCAAGGTTTCACTTGTACTTTTAATTCCCAATTCCTAATTCTTTGTGATTTTTGAATTAAGCAACATATATCAATCCCTCAACGAATTCTATTAATACGTTTGGTCATTCACTATTAATAATCTTTTCCCCGAATTAATTTCCTATTTGGTCATGTAAGAAATTCAAATCCTGAGAAAGCATAAAGCACGAAGAGGTTGATTAATCTAATTGATTAACCTGATTGAAAGATTAGGATTAAAGTCTGATCATGCAATAATCCTAACATCGATTATTCTATATGTCTGTCAATTAATTGCGGTACGGCCGCCGATCAATCAATCAACTCAAACATACCAAGAGTGATCAAAACTTAACATGAATTAAAGCAATATAATAATCTATATGAAAGCAAAATCATGAAATCATATTAAATTAGGAAAAGAGTTTCAAGTAGCAAGATCCATCATAACCCTAGTAATGGTATTTAGCGATCCATATAATAAAAGAGAACCAAATCCAAATAAAAGTTCATGAAGAAACAAGGAAAGAGAACCCTTTTACAGTAGCAATCTCCACTCTGATTCTTCAATTGCCTTGCCTTGCTCTTGAATTGCTTCAAATGTTTTTAAGAACTCTCACAATAGCCCCAAAAAAACTAAAGAACTATGTTCCGCCGTCTAACCACCTACACTTGAGTTTTGCTTGTCCTCAAGCAAAGAAATATCATGTTATCAAACCACCTACACTTGAGTTTTGCTTGTCCTCAAGCAAAGAAATAACATTAAACTCGGGATTAACTTCAGCTTCCAAAGACATAAATCAAAGAACTTTCATAACAAATGAATTCAGTCAAGCCAAGGATCAAAATCAGTCAAATATGAGCAATCAGTACCTAGTACAATTAGAAGCTTGAGTTTAACTAGCATCGCTTCCTAATCAACAAATAAGGTCACTCAACTTTCCATCACTCAACTGATTAAGGACAAAGAGATCACTCCAAACTTCTTCTAGGAAGATGAGTTACCATAGGCTTGATTGTCAATCTCATCTCCACTTTCTTATTCACATGCACAACATGAATCAAAAGGACTTGCAATGGTTGTATCGAGGCTACGGGGGAACAATAAAAGGTAGGATAAAAAGGATGAAGATAATTAGGATGAGTCACAACATAGTAAAATCAGGTTGAAAAGAAAACAAGTGAAACTCAATGCACAAGCACATAATAATCTTTCACCTCCAACCTAATTTCCATTATACTTCACCAAAAATCTTCCTTTTATCATATTTTTTATTTGAATCCATATGGATTGATTTTTTCTTTTTGTTTTTTTTTCTTTTTTTTTTCGCTTTCTGCTTTTCTACCCATCAACACACAAATAACCTTCAATGACCTTTTATCAACCCATTTACATGCTTCACCCAATGTCAAGAATAATCAAAATAATCAAATACATTCAACCTGAAATTCCCAAAAAGGGGTAAGCAAGGAAATTTCATATCAAGCTCAAATGGGGCAACTAAGGGAATAATTTTGTCAACACAACTCAGGAGGTCAAGAAAAATAAATCCTAATTGCCTTAATCACCTTCAAGCATGCATGCGAATTATTGAAGTCTCAACAAGATATCAAAGCAAGTTCTAGAACACATAAACCTAGAGAAGTATCACTCCCAAAAGAAAATTGGATTCAAAATGAAAATCCAATCAATTTGGCTCAAAACTCACTTTCTGGGGCTAATTAAGTTGAGAAGAAAAGCAAATGCAAGCAAACATGCTAATTTTCAACTAGGATCATATCATGTCATATCAAACTAGAAAAAGATTGCTTTGCAAAACAATCTCTCATAAGCAATGAGGTGCCCTTTGAAAAATATCTCTATCTGCCTAACATTAATTCGAAAAATTCAAAGTCACATCTTGCCTAATTATTCACAATACTCAAGTGTAGTTCTTCACATTTTCAAAAAAAAATGGGGGACCAGAAATAAATTTTCAAAAAAAAAACATCGGTACCCCACCACCTACACTTAAACCCAACATTGTCCTCAATGTTACAAATAAAGCATAAAAAGTAAGTGCGAAAGAGAGTAAAGAGGACTTCCCTGAGACAGCTTGCATCCTAAGCTCCTTTGCTAAAATAAAATAAAAATAAATCAAAAATAAAATAAACCAAAATAAAAACTAAGATGAAAAACACCACAGGTTGCCTCATGTGAAGTGCTTGTTTAACGTCTTGAGCCTGACGGTACCTCAAAAGTGATCAATCAGGGGGCTCTCCAAGTACAAAATTTACCTTTAAGGCATTGCCCCTTCTTAATTTTCCAACCATGTGGTTCATGTGGTTTTTCCGTTTCCCATGTGGTGGATGAGCTTCAAAAGATGATGACATTTTAGTTTTCTCACAACCCACCAATATGCTAGGATCCTGCAAAGTAAGAATTTTTTTCCATTGGGTCCTGCATCCTTACATCACAAAAATCGTTAGAAACGACCACATCATTAATAAAATAGGAAGAAACAAAATGAGAAGTGTTAAAGCAACTTAACATGAATTAAAGCAATAGAATAATCTATATAAAATCAAAATCATGAAATCATATTAAATTAGGAAAAGAGTTTCAAGTAGCAATATCCACCATAACCCTAGTAATGGTATTTAGCGATCCATAGAACGAAAGAGAACCAAATCCAAATAAAAGTTCATGAAGAAACAAGGAAAGAGAACCCCTTTTACAGTAGCAATCTCCACTCTGATTCTTCAATTGCCTTGCCTTGCTCTTGAATCGCTCCAAATGTTTTTAAGAACTCTCACAATAGCCCCAAAAAAACTCAAGAACTATGTTCCGCCGTCTAAAAACCATCGAAAGATACCTAAAAGAGGTTTCTAAAAACTATTTAAAACTTAACAAAGGGTAAAACTGGTATTTTATTTAAAAGACAGAATAGACACAGCTGTGTCTATTAGGGGACACGGCTGTGTCTCTTGGCAAAATCACACTTCAGGGACTAGACAGAGCTGTGTCTATTAGGAGACACAGCTGTGTCTCTCGGAAGAACAACGCATGCGATGATTAGGCACATCTGTGTCTATATAGAGACACAGCTGTGTCGAACTCCGGGGGAGAGAAAATCCACTTTTTGGAGACACAACTGTGTCTATCAGTACACACAGCTGTGTCATGCCCCAAATCTTAATTCACCCCGTTTTTAAGCTCCAAAAATACAATTTTTCCTCCAATTATGCTCCAACTTAGTCCACTCTAAATAATTTACAAAAGTAATCACAATTTATGAGAATCCATCCCTTTAATAGCCAAAAATCAATGAATAATTGCAATGAGGACATGGTTTTAAGCTATATAGAATCCTGTTATTATGAACTAATGCCTAAAAAGGTATTTTAGAAGGTTGTCATGCTTTGCATTGTTTGATATTTTGTTAGCCTTCTTGAATTTTCCTTTTCTTGGTTTTCCCACCTAACGATTAATCCCATGACCCCATTACAACCAAAATAAAAGACCTCTTGATTCTTATGTGTTTTCATTAATAAAGTAGAGATTTAGTTAATAGTCAAGCTTATGGTAGGATACATTCCTTGAGGAAATTGAGTGAATTGTCATACGTCCTTAAACACTTGAGTGAGGTGAGAAGAGTGCCCAAATTGGTTAGAGAGATGAATTTATGGAACCTAAGATTCTAATTGGACTTGAATTTGATTATCTCTTGGTTACTTATTTGGATATGCCTGTTACTTGGATTTGTTACTCGGGTTCTTGGTTCACTGTCCATGCTCGATTGTTTATCTTTTCTGGCCTTAATTATTTCTTGAGGACAAGAAAAATATTAAGCTTGGGGTAGTTTGATGAGTGTGATGTCACCTCAGATTTCCTCATCATTTTGCAAGCATTTTCATGTAGATTAGACATTTTTAACTTGATATTTGTTAGTTTTTACCTTGGAACGGGTAATGTGGTTCTGTGGTGTTTGTGTACAGGAATTGATGATTAAATTGCTCAAGACCTGTTAATTTAGAGTTTGCATGAAGATGGAGCTTGAAAAACAAGAAAAATGTGCCAAGCAGAGACCATCACAGCCTGGGTGTGACCAGCATCATGGCTATGATCGCGTAGGGCTGAAGAAAAAGAAGAACACAAAAGTCAGAACCTGTCACGGCCTGGCCGTGATGGCCATCACGGCCGTGACAGGCCAACCATTGCAACCATTCTCCAAGACAGAACCTGTCACAGCCTGGCCGTGACAGGCATCACGGCCGTGACCCGCAAAATCTGTGATTTTGATTTTCTGTTTTTGAACTGATTTGTAATTGCTAAATCCCAAGGTAACCTACATTATAAATAGGACATTTAGGCTCGAAAATATGATTTTTTTTGCTGCTAACTTTGGCAAAAATTAGGATTTCTCTTCTTCTCCAATTTCTTCTCTTCTCTCCGGATTTTTTTTTATGCTTTTGTTAATCAAGATTGCTATGAACATGACAATGCTTGAGTAGTCGTTTTATTTCTAAGAATTGGGGCTATGCCCAAGACTTGTTTTATGTTATGAATTGATGTTTTCCCTTTGTTAATTCCAAATTGCTTTTGATTTAATTCCTATTGTTATAATTACTTGTGAATTTGGTGCGTACTTATTTGCATGTCATAAATACTCTAAGGATGAACTGAGAAGTGAACTTAGGTATTGGATCTATAGGGATTGAACTTAGGACTTAAATCACGAGAGTTAGAAGCGGTCCTTCGAGGGTTCATTGAATTGTCGCAAACCTCAATGGGTCCAATTTAAATACAATTACCACCCACGAGAGTAGGGGTTGGTTTAATTGGGCAGGGTTCTTGTATCTCGAGAGGGAACATTAACTATATTAGGATAAATTCACCTTCAAAGCATTTTGATAATTAAAAAAGGGTAGTCAATTTAGTAGCATAAACAGTCTTGTTGATAACCCAATTCCTAGAAATTCCTCCTTAATTTGAAAAACCCCAAATTGATTTACTTTCCTTTTGTGTTTGATTGCGATTTTAATAATTGATTTATTACTTGATTCTTATTTCAAAAACCAAATCTTTCCTTGTTTAGTTAAATTGATTTATTATTTAATTGTTGTTCAAGATCACGGTTTCTGTGGGTTCAATCTTTTTATTACTTGACGACGAAGCCGTACACTTGCGGATTCATGCTATCAAATTTCTATTCCATTGTATATGGGTTAGAGTATCCCTTGTACTCTTTTTAATAAAATTATTTTGCTTATAAAGGAGAACAAGCCACTTACAAAATAATATAAGATAGGAAAAAAAATAAAAGTTAATCAGAAAAATCATTATCCATAACAATAATCAAATGAAATAAATAAAACTAAGTGAGAATATATATTCTTTGAAATAATAATAAAATAATAGGATAAAAAAATTAATAATATTATAATTAAGGGGAAACAATATCAAATAAGAATAAACTAAATTTAAAAAAAATAATAAACATAAAAATAAAACTTGAGATGGAAAATTCAGTATTTGAGATAATAAAAGTAAAAAGTCAAATTGAATAGGAAAGTCACTATTCAAAATGATAATGATATAGTGAAAAATAGAACTTATTGAAAGAGTCATTGTTTAGAAGAATATGCATTGTAAGTGTAGAAATATTTTATACTATCGGAAATTGTTACATCTATAAAAAGTTTGATTGTTATACATGATTTAAAATTACTTTAAAGCCACTCATATGATTTTTTATAGGAGATTAATGTGAACAAGATAATATACTTTTTGAAATGACAATGAAAAATGAAATAGTTGTATTAATAATTAAATAATAGGATCTAAAACTTAACGAGAAAGGTTACTATTATCGATAATAAAATTCAAGAAAAAATAATAATTTTTTCCTTAATAATACAATGTGAAAAAAATTCATTATTAAAAAAAAAAGGATGAGCGAGGGAAGTTTTTCCTATAAGTATTTGATGAGTTGTTTGCTTCTTTGTCTATCTTTTTTTACATTCTTTTGTGTGTAATATTTTCAATTTCAATAATTATTTTCTAATTGATTAACTTTTGAAAATAATATAGTCAACATAGATAAATTCATAATCTAAATTAAGTAAAAATTAAAATATTTTAAAAGATACTAATTTTTAATAAGTTTTTAAATATATCTATATCTTAATAGTTTAAAAAGGTCTTTAAACTTCTATAAATTTTGACTAAGACCTGCTAACTAATGTTGTTCAATTCTATTAATATATGATAATAAAATAATATTAATATATATAGTAAAAAATAAAACTTAATGAAAAATTCATTGTTTGGTAGAATGATAAAATAAAGATAGAAACTTTGAGGGATGAAATTTATTTTTTGAAATATTAATAATTAAATATAAAATTATGGTGAAACAAATCATGGTTTATAACAAAATATTAAGAGATTCAATTGAATAAAAATATTATAATCTAAAATAATATTAAAATAACAAAAAATGGACATTTATGGAAAAAAAATATCATTTAAGATAATAATAAAATGATATAAGACAAACCTAAGCCGAAAATTTTACTTTTGGAAATAATAATAAATATTGAAGGATGATATAGAAATGTTTTTTTGAAATAATAATAAGATATTAAAAGAAAAAATTAATAGAGAAATTAATTATTTGAAATAATTTATAATTTAACAAGAGATGTAACTGAGTAGAAAAGTCATTACTAAAAAAATATAATAGATAAAAATATAACTTACCAACATATTTATTGTTTGAAATAGTAAATAAAATATAAAATAAAAGAGATGAAACTGAACAAGAAAAAATAATTTTTGAAATATAATAAAATGAAATGAAATATTTAATTAATAATTGAATAATAGAAGATAAAATTTAACGAGAAATGTTAATAATAATAATAATCTATACATATAGTAAAACAAAGTACTATTTACTATTATTTTTACTGTTCATACACTCACATCTTACTGTTCATTCACTCACACGGGTTCAAGATTCTTTCTTTTCAAAATCAAAACATGTCCCACCGGCCAGCACAACGTGATTGATATATATTAATTAGTCATTATCAATTAGTATACTAAAAAAAAAGGAGAACAAACCACTTACAAAATAATATAATATAAGATAGAAAAAAAATAAAAGTTAATTAGAAAAATCATTAACTATAACAATAATCAAATAAAATAAATAAAACTAAGTGAGAATATATATTCTTTAAATAATAATAAAATAATAGGATATAAAATTAAAAAATATAATTTAATAATTATATTAATAATAAGATAGTAAAGGATAAAACTGAATAAAGAATGTCATTATTATTTTTAGATTAAAAGAAAAGGTAATTATTTAAAATTATTAAAAAAAGGATAGGTAAAATTTAGAGAAAAAAATTGTCTATAACAATAATAAAATAATAAGACAAAACTGAGTTAAAATTTTGCTTTTTGAAATAAAAAAAATCATCTTAAGTAAAACAGCGCATGTAAAAAAAATAATTACTATTTTTTGTCTTTGAACCTGCGACTTTGCAGGTAAAATTTGCTTGAGACATAATCCACTTTCACTGCGACCAATCATTTTTGGGTAAATTATTGTTATTATTATTCGAGACGATAATAAAATATGTCACAATATAATCACAAAAATGTAGAGTGTGAACTAAACAAAAAAAAATTCATTTTTTCAAATGATAGTTAATATAAGATGATACAAAATATAAAAAGTTATTATTCAAATTAAAAATAAATAATAAAATATTATAATTAAGGGAAAACAATATCAAATAAGAATAAACTAATTTTTTTAAAAAAATAATAAACATAAAAATAAAACTTGAGATGGAAAATATAGTATTTGAAATAATAAAAATAAAAAGTCAATTTATTAAACACATAATAGGAGATTAATGTGAACAAGATAATATACTTTTTGAAATGACAATGAAAAATGAAATATTTGTATTAATAATTAAATAATAGGATCTAAAACTTAACAGAAAGGTTACTATTAACGATAATAAAATTCAGGAAAAAATAATAGATGTTTTCCTTAATAATACAATGTGAAAAAATTCATTTAAAAAAAAAATACAGTTGAGCGAGGGAAGTTTTTCCTATATAAAAGAAAAAGACGATCGAGAAATTTAACTGATTTGATCACTAAGAATAATCATCACAATATCGATACATATAATAAAACAAAGTACTATTTACTATTCATTTTTATTGTTCGTACACTCACGTCTTACTGTTCATTCACTCACACGGGATTATCATTCTTTCTTTTCAAAATAAAAACACGAGGTTTGCTAATTTGACAAAAAAAAGACATCATACGCCACACTGCTACGGTAGTGTTATTGTAGCATCATTTTTTTTAAATTTAAATTTTGAATTTTTTAAAAAAATAAAAATTTTATTTCTAAAAAAACTCATTCACTAGATAATGAACTGAATTTACCAGATACTTATACATGATTCACCAGATATTTGCACATACTTAATCAAAAAATTTATTTATCAAAAAAACCCATTCACCAGATATTTACACATACTTAACCAAAAAATTTATTTATAAAAAAAAACACATTCACCAAATAATGAACTGAATTCACCAGATATTTATATCTGATTCACCATATATTTGCACATACTTAACCAAAATTTATTTCTCAAAAAAACCCATTCACCAGATAATGAACTGAATTCACCAGATATTTATACCTGATTCACCATATATTTGCACATATTTAACCAAAAAAATTATTTCTCAAAAAAACTCATTCACCAGATAATGAATTGAATTCACCAGATATTTATACCCGATTCACCAGATATTTACACATACTTAACCAACAAAAAATATTTATAAAAAAACGCACACATTCACCAGATAATGAACTGAATTCACCAGATATTTATACCTGATTCACTATATATTTGAACATACTTAACCACAATTTATTTCTCAAAAAAACCTATTCACCAGATAATGAACTGAATTCACCAGATATTTATACCGGATTCACCATATATTTGCACATACTTAATCAAAAAAATTAGTTCTAAAAAAAACCGATTCACCAGATAATGAACTGAATTCACCAGATATTTATACCCGATTCATCAGATATTGACACATACTTAATCAAAAAAATTATTTATAAAAAAATTTAATTTTTTTTAAAAAAACCGCTACAGTGTCGTGCAATACAACTACAGTACACTGTGCGATACTGTTCATACGATGTCAAACCGTATTACGTCAAAAAACTGTGTTCGTTTAGCATTTTTCTAAAAACATGTCCCTCCGGCCCGCCACAACGTGATTGATATATATTAATTAGTTATTATCAATTAGTATACTAAAACAGGAGAACAAGCCACTTACAAAATAATATAATATAAGATAGAAAAAAAAAGTTAAATGAAAAAAATAATTTTCTATAACAATAATCAACTAAAATAAATAAAACTAAGTGAGAATATATACTCTTTGAAATAATAATAAAATAATAGAGTATAAAATTAAAAAAGATAATTTACTAATTATATTAATAATAAGATAGTAAAGGATAATACTGAATAGATAATGTCATTATTATTTTTAGTTTAAAAGGAAAGGTCATTATTTAAAATAATTAAAAAAAAACGACAGGTAAAATTTAGGAAAAAAACATTGTCTATAACAATAATAAAACAATAAGATAAAACTTAGTTAAAATTTTACTTTTTGAAATAAAAAAATAATCATCAGTAAAACAACCCATGAAAAAATTAATTACTATTTTTTGTCTTTGAACCTTTGATCTTTCAAGAAAATGCAATACCCCCTTGGACATTACCTCGTAAACACATACGAAAATAAGTAAAAAGGAAAGTTTGCTGGTTGTTTTCGAAAATTTAATTTACTTTAAATTAGGAAAAATCGGTTGTAAGAATTTTCTATGAAATACTTTGGAAAAAGATTACACACATCACAAAAGGAATGTTACATCATACTTAATAACACATAAAAACTGGGTTTATTCATAAATCAAACCACCAAAGCATATAAATTTTTCCTGAAAATAGATTTTCATACTGAAAATTATAAATTATACAAGGTTCTTCAAAACCACCTATAACCATTTTCTCAAAAACCCACAACCCAAAGAAAACATCATAAGCTGGTCATTCTAATAGACACCTATTGGAAAGAACTCTGTAGTTCTCACCATTATAATAATCACCCATGTGACACCCTAAACCCGGCGTCACATGGTTACCCAATTGCGGAAACATTTCTGATTTACAATGCTGGTTACTTTATGAAAGTATCATTTTCTTGATGGATGAGTACACTAAAAACGGTAGTTAATTTTTTTTGAGATGAAGGAAGATAAAGGTGATGAACACTCAGAACATGAATTGAAGACAACATATATATATAACATGTCCCAATGAAAACCAAGTTTCAGTACATAAGGTAGGGCCTTATCAATGGCCATTGCAATAGATTTAGACATCTAGGAATTACAACTTAAAAGAGAGTAAGTAAGACACAGGAAAAGAGGGTCCGGAACCACATCCAAAAGATAACTCTAAAAGTCAGACGACGGAAGATAATCCACAAAATGCTCCAAACTGGTTACTGACATTGGCTGCAAGCAGGGTCTCCACAAAGGCTCCCACGAGACGAGACCTCAGGTAATGGATCTATAACGTCGCCGCCCTCATCAACAGAATCGTCATCGTCGTCATGATCCATAACGTGATCCTCCGGCTCATCTTCCTCCATGACATATCGAAGTCCTCCTCAGGGTCCTCCTCGGGGTCCTCCTCAATCGGTGCTACCGGCTCTACGACTAGAGGTGGTGGCTCATGTAGCAGTCCGTGAGTTCACAGTGTGTGAAGGTAATACCAGATCGGAGGCAGAGCTTCCCTCCTAGTTTCCACAGTGTGGCTTCTACGGATTGGGTCTCCGTCAGTATTTAGATCGGTCGTGGTGATGGCTCCGTGGTATGTGGCAGATGTCGCCCCTGGGTGTATCTACCATGCCCCAGCATCCCCTGCATCATCGAAGACCTCAGTCTTCGATGTTGTCGGCACCGGCGGGATATTGGGATCCATATGAGACTTTATATGTATGGGACTGTATAGTTGAAGATGGCTTATAAGAATTGATTGGTACTACCTATATCAACAAGATGCATCTTCTTTTCGGTAGCCCATCACTTAAGAACTCCACAGTTAAGCGAGCTTGACTTGGAGCAATTCTAGGATGGGTGACCTTCTGGGAAGTTTTCCCAGGAAGCATGTGAGTGAGGACAAAGCATGCTGAAAAGGCCCGTGTTGGTTTGTAGGGACAGTCGTCAACCCATAAAGCAGCCAGGGATGTTACAAATGATATCAGAGCGACACCGGGCATGTAACACCCGGGTGCCGATGTGGGTGGGGAGTGGTCGCCGGTGCAAGAAGGCATGGACAAGGAGCGGCTCCTGGCAGGATTCTAAGCGGAGGGGCACATGAATGAACCGATTACACACCCGAATGAGAGGGATCCTGAGACTGTATAGGTATGGGACTATATAGTTGAAGATGGCTTATAAGAATTGATTGGTACTACCTATGTCAACAAGATGCATCTTCTTTTCGGTAGCCCATCACTTAAGAACTCCACAGTTAAGCGAGCTTGACTTGGAGCAATTCTAGGATGGGTGACATCCTGGTAAGTTTTCCCAGGAAGCGTGTGAGTGAGGACAAAGCACGTTGAAAAGGCCCGTGTTGGTTTGTAGGGCCAGGGATATTACAACCCACCTCTTAAAGAATCGAGATTAATATCCCCAAGTGAGGTCAGGAGCTTCTCGGCACCGCCTGCCTTAGTGTACCAAGGTACAACGACAAAGAACCGGGAAAACCTGATATATTGTAAGGGTGAGATACCAATGTATGGATTAATTATGATAACTACATGCACACACATAAAAACAACATATACAAATAAATATCCTTATTCAACATAAGATGTTCCAACATAAGCACAATATCCAATAATCATCGTCGTTTTTGAAAAATGTATGACACTTCTATATTCGACATCTATCCTAATCTCCGGAGATCCCAACTTCGTTTTTAAAAGTGAGTTGATCAGGCTCGATTGCCACATAACGCACAACGTGTTTTTCCATAGCACTACCCAAAACTCCTGGCACAGTGATCTACGTGTGTGGATATCCATAGCATACTGTCCAACACAAGGCACAATAACCAAGTCATATAGATTTCATTGTCCATCAAGGCACAATGATACAACGTAGCATGAAATACCTTACCCTTCAAGGCATTCACCACGTTTAGTATAATGTATGTAGGCACACAGTCCATAATATCGTATATACGACACACAGTCCGTAACAACGTGACACAGATCACAGATCAACGTGCTTTTAAAAATGCTAGTACCCCAACGTTTCGGTTACTAGGGTCACTTTTCAATGTTATTTTTCGTTCAGTGACACACAAATACAAAACAAAACCTCTGTAACTTATCCAAGTTATCAGATATTTTTCTTTGAATAAAACCTTTCCTTAAAAAAAATTTCATTTGAAATTCATTTTTAAAACTTTAAGTTATAGAAAATCCATTTCATTTCCAAAAATCTATTTTTATTTTGAAATATTCTTTTCTAAAAATATTTGAAACTTTTAAAGAAAATATTTTTGAAACTTCAAAATAAATTTGTTTTTCTTCATGGTTTCTCACCATGAAATATTTTCAAATTTTGATTTCTCTTAGTGTAAAATCATTTAAATTTTCAAGTAAATTTCCTTCATAAAATTTTTATTTTAATTCAAATATTCTAATAAAGTTTTTAAAATATAAACTTATTTTCTCTTTTGCCAAAATATTTCTTCAAATAAATGTTTATTTAATGTATTAGTTATATAGTTTTCTTAAGACTTTTATCTTGAGGATTTAATTGAGCTCTAACCAATAGTTAGGCTTTCCATGCAACAACCAAACATTATCACAACAAATATAGCATGCATCAATTGATTCACATATATCAACTACAAGCACATATTCATAAATAATTAACTAAGTATGAAACATATTTATTCAACCAAATAAACAATCAACACATCAAAACTCAAATAGACACTAAACAACCATCACATAAAAGATTCCAATAAATACATTAAGACACACAAGTACATATAGTTATCATAAATAATATCCCTCAGGCCGTCTCCCTTACCTGATTCGAAGGATAGAAAAGTCTTTGTTTCCGTGTTGCCTAAAACGAACTTATGTTGCTCACAGCGTACCGCAAGTTTAAGAATTAAGCACATAACATAAGTTAAAATAACAAAATCCTAATATCTCTCTATGCATGGTTCTCGGTCATGGCTAAGAAAATAAGGCTAGGGATGTCAAATTTTTACAAACTCTTGGATCAATGATCCTTAAGTATTAGAAGGACAAGATCAATGAACATGACTCAAAATTTAAACTTAACTCATCTACTCCACGATGAGCAAGTTTTGGCCTACACAAAAAATAGGCTAGGAATTTTTATTTGATCTTCAAACTCTTGGATTACATTTTTGTCCAAAACTTACTTATATATATATATATATATATATATATACACTTTAATCCCACATTTTTATATTTGTACACTAACACTTGTTTATAGTCCATTTTATACCCAAAATATTTACTTGATCATGTTAAAGGATGTTATTTTCAAAATCATATTTTTCATTCAAAAAATTATGATGAAAGCATTTTTCAGAACAACGGTGGGTTTAAATCGTGAATGATCACTCAAATGACCTTTAAAATTTTTGAAACTTTAATTGGAGGTACCTAACTCACACACCAACACAGTACAGTTAGTCCCGTGTAAAAATTTGAAGGCAATAATTTATTAAAAATTACACACTGCCTCTGTTTGCACAGGATTTTTCCAGAAATCCGATTTCATCATCATGTAACTTTATGAAATTTTTTCTCTTTAGATACACATGTAAAAATTTCAAATCTTCAACCAAACTTTAGTTATACTTCAGTATTTACCAAGAAAAGTTTATAAAAAATTTTAAATTTCAAAATCATATTTAAAATCATCATGCAACCAATTATGTTCATATTTTCGTAACCAGAATTTAATTCTACTTTGATAGGTGTTTTGACCTAGAAAATGTTATCTAAATACTTATATATTATATATAAAATTTAAGCCCCAAAAGTCCTCTTTCCAAATATGTATTTAGTTTTCAGAAACACGTTTTGTATAAAATATTATGGGCTCACGAATCACTAAAGGTCATGCTGCCACATTATTATTTTCATATGTTCATCCACACCAAGTTATTATTTTCATTCAAACCTCATCACAAGTCATAAAATCAACATGCAAGGATCCTAGACCCTTAAATACATGCATGAAAACATATAAGATGAAAGTAGAGATGTATATGAGTTCATAAAAATTGGTTTCTTGCTAAAAAGATTTTTCTAAGGATTTTCCTTAAAAGTTTTTGAGTAAAACTTAAACATGCAACCATAAAAAGTGACATGCATGTAAATGGAAAGGAGATTTTTGAGTATATAGAGAGCAAGAGATAAGGATTATACCCTTGATGATGAAGAGAAGTTGAAGATGAATGAGGTTTCCAACCTTCCAAGAGCAACAATGGAGAAGATAAAGGTGAGTGAACAAGTGAGTAAGTATGTGAGTGTTTGAGTGAGTGAGCAAAGATGAGAGAAGTAGAAGGAAGGTGGTATTTATAAGAGGGGAGGGGGCAGGGGGGGGGGGGGGGGGGGTTGGGGGGTGAGTAGAGAGGAATGGAGAGGATTTACAAAAAAATTGAATTAAAATTCTTAATTTAATATATAAAATAAGGTTTCTTGCAAGACTCATAAAAATGATTTTATGTAAGTAGTAATGATACTACTTCATGACATTTCCATCATATTTTCACATCAAGTATTTTCAACATCCACCTACTCCATTTAGTAAATCAGCTTCCTTCCGGTTCCCTCGATCTCCCGACTGTAAAATTTCGATCGTATTTCCTTTAAAGATTTTTACCCGAAAAATTATGTTATACAATCTATAAATGAAAATTTTTAAAATTTTGAGAATCATTGCAATCATGTTAGGAAATCTAATGATTTCATTCACGAGTCAAAAATTTGGTTTCCTGATCAGTAAAGTCTTACCGATAGTGAAAACGCAGACCGGGTTTCGTTTGAATTTTCAACCGAAATTTCAACTGTAGCTTCCTACGATAAAATAGGTTATGAAAATAATTTTGGTTTATCAAAAATAATTTCTTGGATTTAAAATAATAAATACCCATACATATACATATACACTGATTATAGAGAAGCAGAAAAATCAGGGTGTTACATTACTACCCCACTAAAAAAAAATTTCGTCCTCGAAATTTCTTGGCTCCTAACTAGACAGGATCTTGTATCCTAAGGTCCTACATTGTATTTCTTGCCGCATTTATTTCTCCTATCGATAACTTCATAACACAATTCATCCCTATGTCGTTCTATTTATCGTCAACATCAAATTGCTTATCCTCAATTCATATTCTCCCTCCTTAATATTTTACCTTAATCTCTCGCACATGAAAGATATAATTAAAACTTAATCCTTTCTTCCTTTAATACTAATCCATTCTTCCTTTAATACTAATCCATTAGAAAAATTTTCCTCTACAACCTTAACTCTCATGGTTATCGCCAAGATTCAAGCTAAGATTTACATTCCCCCCTCATGAAGAGCGAAATCAAGACTTAATCATTTCTATTCTCAATCACTAGTCCAATAGAAAAACTGCCTTCCACACATCTAATTCTCATAGTCATTACCAAGATAAAGACTAACGTTACCCCAACATATATCAATTTCCTACTCAAGGTATACCATTGTAGTCTACTTTTCCAAGTTATATCAAAATCACATATTCCAAGTCTCCAATCAAACATCGCAATATTTCTTAATATAAACTGAAATCAAAATACACTACATAAGGTAGAATTATTCACCAATTTTGAACTTCTTCAGAAACTTAATTTTTCATAATAGTTTATCCCTTTCGCTCGAAACCACTCAAATGAAATTATTACTCACATTCCGTTCACAACACACACTTTAGTTCCTATTCAAGATATCTCATCATAGTCTTAGTTTCCTTTGAACATATTCCACCACTCCATATTATATCATAATCATACATTTCAATCCTAAAGAACATGATTTTACTCCTTCATGCAACTATAACCAAAAAGGAATCACCTCGGGTTGAGTTATCCAAAATCATAAATCTTGAACTTTTCTAACAACTTAGTTTTACTCAGGAATTCCTCTTTACTACTCCCATTCAGCTTAGGGAAACTACTATAGACACTTTCCTGTAAATCTCCAAACTCATAAAATCAATCTTAACCATGGATATTGATCATTTCCCTAGATTCCTTTAACAGTATTCTGCCTCGATCAACATTTGATTTATAAATATTTCCTCACTTACTGTTATCGATCTTAAGGATTCACATCTTACTAGCCACAACTATGCCTCAACAAAATTCCCATCATTTCTTGTCTATCCCGCTAAAGGGATGATCATAATTAGATCTACACTTACTCCCCAACCAACTTTCTAAAGATCGGATCCTTTTTCTAGATCGTCCACTCGAGTTGAGGTGATCCGTTGAACTCAATCTCAACTTGGTCCTCAACACTTGGAGCGGATTTTCATGACAACATTGGTAAACTTCGGGTCTTCACTTTGAAGCGAAATTTGAAAATATTCCATGAAGTCTGATCAGTCCTCTGATACCCATGTCGGTTAGCTTATCCACTGCATAGTGGATCTTAACAGGTAAGGAGGATGTTAACTTCGTCAGCCTGTCCACGATCACTCGAACAAAATGAATCTCTTAAAGGTCTTCGATAAATTCATTACGAAATCCATCGCAACACTAATATCGTGACAAAGAAGGTCTCAAGCATCAAGTAATCTCTTTTTCACTGTACTCGACTAACTCTGACATCCCGATATAAATCAGATACCCATCCTCATGACTCATGAGATAGATTACATGTCAATGACATTTGGAAGAATACCTAGGGTAAAGTTGATCAAGGATGACAAATCCTTTCGAACTACAATAAGGCATGGTCTTGGAGATTACATAAAGAAATTTTCAAGGAAAGAAGTTTCTTGATTTCACTTTCACAAAAGCTTAGAGAATAATTTCATCAATTTGAAAGATACTGGAACATCCCGTATGGGAAAAGATTCTTCAATCAGGTTCGTGGATGTAAAAATGCATGGCCAATACACATTTACAAACATGAATCTAATAGAGTTGCTTCTTCCATTAGAATTTCCTCGGATAGGAATTGAAGAAAAATATAAAGTTTTTTAACTCTAAGAGTATTCAACGTACTACAAGACGTTCACCAAAGGATGATTTTAAAAGGGAATTCAGTCTGACTAAATTGGACTAGGTCACATTTACCAAAAGTAAAAGTGACTAATTTGAGTTTCATCAAGAAACTTTTGTCACTAAGAAGTTATTTGGGTTATAACTCAAGAAATAGCTATAACCAATTTATGTGTCCTGATAGATTTCAAATCATACTCAGAAAAGTTTGTCTGATACACGCAAACTTGATCACTATGATTGTTTGATACAACCATAGGGACTCGAGGAACAAATGTCAACTGACACCTTCATAAAGAATCAAATAGTACAGTGAAGAGTTTTCTTATACATGAGACACTCATTCTAAAGTGAGGGTTTGGATTGGCTTGGCTCAACTTCGAAAAAACACGAAGGTCTTTTAAACATGCTTAATCCTGTTTGTTACCGTCTTCTGCATTATTATCTGAGCTGTGTACGATAATCAATGACTTAGTCCATCTCTCAATCATGCGAAGAGTTTGTCTTTCTT
Source organism: Sophora flavescens (assembly GCA_030762895.1). Classification (NCBI taxonomy): domain Eukaryota; kingdom Viridiplantae; phylum Streptophyta; class Magnoliopsida; order Fabales; family Fabaceae; genus Sophora; species Sophora flavescens. Next base: position 27,349,873 of record CM061062.1, on the reverse strand, counting down.
CGTAAAGTGAGTCAACGGCTCCAAAATCTTAGATATTTCCTCGATGCGCCTTTGAAATAATCGGTTAGCTTAACCAACTACGGATTTTAATTACCGTCTGTGGTCACTTTCGCAAAAGTGATGCTTCATCCTCATGAGCAACACTGACATTCCCCCCGGGACACACTTTGTCCCACAAACTGTTCTGACATCAGATCCCCCTTTAAGTTAAGTCATCTAACTCGACTAACTTTGGAGGCGATATCCTACACGAAGTGATGGAGATCCGATTGCATCTAGGACCTAGATCAATCGAAAGCTCAATATCCTTCGCAGGGACAAACCTGGAACATTCTCAGGGAATACTCCTGGAAAATATTCCACAACGGGTACCTTAGTCAAATGTCTGACACCATCCCAAAAGGATAAATGAACGTGTCAACATGAATCAACATACTATTTACTAATCATGAGTTGTCACATGATCTCGACCAAATCAGAACCCATCAAAACACATCTACTGATGTGTCAACACACATTGTTTCGACAAGGAAACAATTCAAGCAATGATCAAACAGAGATCACACAACAAAAGCATAACAGACCTATTCCCCAAGGTTCCCGAAAGACTCGACCAGCTCTGATACCACCAATTGCAACACCCCCCTTGGGCATTACCTCGTAAACACACGTGGAAATATGTAAAAAGGAAAGTTTGCTGGTTGTTTTCGGAAATTTAATTTACTTTAAGTTAGAAAAACTCGGTTGAAGAATTTTCTGCGAAATACTTTGGAAAAAGATTACACACATCACAAAAGGAAAGTTACATCATACTTAATAACACACACAAACTGGGTTTATTCATAAATCAAACCACCACAACATATAAATTTTTCCTGAAAATAGTTTTTCATACTGAAAATTATAAATTATACAAGGTTCTTCAAAACCACCTATAACCATTTTCTCAAAAATCCACAACCCAAAGAAAACATCCTAAGCTTGTCATTCTAATAGACACCTATTGGAAAGAACTCCGTAGTTCTCACCATTATAATAGTCACCCACCTCTTCAAGAATCGAGATTAATATCCCTAAGTGACGTCAGGAGCTTCTCCGCACCACCTGCCCTAGTGTACCAAGGTACAACAGTAAAGAACCAGGAAAACCTGATATATTGTAAGGGTCAGATACCAATATATGGATTAATTACGATAACTACATGCACAAGCATAAAAACAACATATACAAATAAATATCCTTATTCAACATAAGATGTTCAAACATAAGCACAATATCCAATAATCATCGTCGTTTTTGAAAAATGCATGACACTTCTATATTCGACATCTATCCTAATCTCCAGAGATCCCAACTTCATTTTTAAACGTGAGTTGATCAGGCTCGATTGCAAATAAGGCACAAAGTGTTTTTTCACAGCACTGCCCAAAACTCCTGGCATAGTGATCAACGTGTGTGGATATCCATAGCATACTGTCCAACACAAGGCACGGTAACCAAGGCATATGGATTTCATTGTCCATCAAGGCACAAGATACAACGTAGCATGAAATACCTTACCCTTCAAGGCATCCATACAAAACAACATGGGCACGTCTGCCAAATGCATGTGAAAACATTTTATTTTTCACAGCTTTTCTTTGTGTTGCATTCTTTCCTTCGTCGAAGCTCAAGGCTCACGACCATCCATAAATTTTCAATATTTTAAAACTTTCATTGTCAACACAGGACGTTTAAGTCCAAGTGCCCAATCACAACAGTCCTAAACCGATGCACCAGTCTTGGACTTTGGTTGTAGAAAACAATTTTCACCTTTAACTATGTTCACCATGTTTAGTATAACGTATGTAGGACACACAGTCCATAACATTGTATGTAGGACACACAGTCCGTAACAACGTGACAGATCATAGATCAACATGCTTTTAAAAACGCTAGTACCCGATGTAACGCCCTGATTTCTCTGTCTTTCTATAACAGTAAATACATGTATATGTGTGTTTATTTTTAATAAAACCTAGAGAATGATTTTGGATAAAATAAAATCATTGTCTTGCTCAACCTTACCTTAGAAGGTCACGGTAAAATTTTCGGTTGAAAATTCAGACGAAAGCCGGTCTGCGTTTTCACCAACAGTAAAAGTTTACTGAGCAGAAAACCTAATTTTGACCCGTGAATGAAACTGTTAGTGTTTTTATCGTGTTTCCAATGATCTTGGTTATTTTTAAAAATTTATGTTCAGAAATAAAATAAAATATTTTATCCGTGCGAAATCTTCGAAAAATACGATCGGAAACTGTAATCGGATAAACAACGGAGCAGGATGGGGAGCTGAGATGACCAATGTGACTAGTTGGAGATGGAGTGACTTGTTGATCGATGGCTCATGTCACATCAAGGAAAAGTTATCATTACACTTTTTGAAAATATCATATTCTAATCCAAAAACCCATTTTTCCTTACTTTTTCCAAGCAAACCAACCTTAACCAAACTTGAAGCTCAAGTTCCACCTTCTCTCTTGCTCTCCACGGCTCACACCCCTCTTTCCCCTATATATATACTTATTTTCTTCCTTCTCAAGTTTACACTCACATTAACATACGTTCTATCTCAAAGCTTCATTGATTTTCTTCAAGAAACTCATCATCTTCATCCATTTCCTCAAGCTTCAAGGGTAATACTCTATACTCTTACTCATCTAAGTTCTTTCCTTCTCATATTTGTTGAGTTTATGCCATGTGTTTCCATTTATCATTCTTAGATCCAAAAGTTCTAAAATCTCTAGAAATTAGTAGAAAAATCCATTTGAGTTGAAACCAATTTCTATGGACTCACAATGACCTCTATATTATTTATCTAAGAGCTTACATCAAACAAAAATTTCCTTCCCTATTTTCCTAGCAAGGCCGAAACTATGTTGTTGGGGAACAAGGAAGTTTTGTTTCAACTTTCAAAGTATGATTATTTATTTGAACTCTTTACTACCTTTTGATGTTAAATCTAAGACCTTGAAAAGTTTGAAAATTTCTAGCCTATTTTATGAACCATGGCCGAAACCCTAAGCTAGTGGCTTAGAGATATTTTTGTTCAATCCTTGTAAAATGATCATTGATTATGAATCTTTAATACTTAAGGATCATTAATCCATGAGTTTGAGAAATTTTGAAAATCTCTAACCTTACTTTTGTACCTGGGCCGAACCTATGCCTAGGGGAGATTAGATGTTTTTGGTTGTTTTTAACTTGTGTTATGTGTTGGAATCTTTAGACTTCCGTCACGAAGCAAGTCGAGGAAGATCGTAACACTCAACAAAGAACGAAAGACCTTGTTTGCTTTGGAATCAGATAAGGGGAGCTTACCTGAGGTATTTTTCCTGATAGCTATATGCTATTATTTGTGGTCTGTTAAGTTGTTTTAAATTTTATTGTGATTTTCTGAGTTTATCTGATGTCGTTAAAATTGTCTATTTTACATATCTGAGCTTGATGATTTATTTGTAGAAGTGTGTTATATCTTGGAGATATGGCATGAACTGTATTATCTGAAATGATGTTGATGTGAAAATTATACTGTTGTGGTTTGTTGTCTGAGAAGCCTGACATTTGTCAGTGCTCAATCAATTACTGAGATAAAAGCCTTAAAAAGCCTTATGAGAAATTTTGACAATGATAATATTTAGTTGATGATTTCTTTTGATAAAAGAGAAAGTAATGGATAGTTATAAGGATGAAATTGTAAAAATATTTAAATACGTTTTCTTTTTCAAAATGTAGATGAAAAGTTATTTTAAGAAATTTATGTGTCAATTTATTTTGATGAAAGAAGAAGAATAAGAATGGAATTGAGAAAGAAATACATTTTAGTACGTTATCATTTTCAAAGATGAGGTGAAAATCATTTTAAGAACTAAGCGTTGAAATATTTTAAAGTTAGAAGGAAAAACATTTAACTTATAAGTTTCTTTTCATATAAACGGAAACGATTTCGAAATGTGTTTATAAAATAGAATTCATGAGAAAAATGATTTAAAAATATTTTCGGGTTAGCAATGATTTTAGAAAAGGATTTTTATAAAGTTAGGATGTTGTTTCGAAAAAGGTAAGAATTTCAAAAGAAGGTGGGTTTAAGGAAAAAAAAGTGGATTTATCTTTAACTTAGTGTTTCTAAATGAATTTCAATGAAAAGGATTTCTGGAAAAACTTACTTTTGAAAATATTCCGGCAATCTTGGATAAGTTGCTGAAGTTTCATTTTGCATTTGTGTTTCACTGAACGAAAAAGAATAAATACGTTGGAAAGTGAATCTAGTATACGAGACGTCGAAATACTAGTGTTCTGTAATTTACACGTAGATCTTTGATCCGTGTCATGTTGTTGTGGATTGTGTGTCCTATTCACGTTGTTGTGGACTGTGCTGTGTATCTTAATCACGTTGTGATAAACGTTATTAAAGGTGAATGTTGTTTTCTATGACCACAAGCCCAGACTGGTGCATCGGTTTAGGGCGTTGTGATTGAGCATTCGGACTTCGTGTCCCGTGTTGATGTTGAATAATTTTAAAGTTAAAGATTTTATGAATAGTTGTTAGCCTTTGAGCTTCGACAAGGAAATAATGTGCACACAGATAAACCTTGAGAATAAAATGATTTTTACATGCATTTTTTTGGCAGACGTGCCATGTTACCAGTGAGAAATCATTGAGTCATGTGTTGGCCAATGAATCTTGGGGAAATACGCCCATGAACTATGATAACCATTGGTTGCTGTGTGATCTGCCAATACGTGGACAGAAGTTTCCCGTTTATCGTAATGACAATTGAGATGTCATAACTTGTGCGCAATAACCATTGGCTACTGAGTGATCTACCAATGAGTTACAAAGGTGTTGGGCATTGGATTCTTTTCATTGACAATGACCCATGTAAAAACCTTGATCAACTTAAACGAAAAATGAAGTTGATATCTCATAAGATTAAGTTAGAGCCTGAATATTGAAGTGTCATGCATTTTTTAAAATGACGATGACTGTTCGGGTATGAAACCCATTGATATAATACTTGTTTACTTCCGAGAATTTTATGATATATGACTTTATATGTCTATTTGATGTTTTGTGTGTCATACATGTGTTTATCATGTTTAAATCCATATATTGGTGTCTCACCCTTACAAATATATCAGGTTTTCTTCTGGTTTTTGCTGTTGTACCTTGGTACTCTAGTACAAATGGTGCAGAGGAGTTTTCCTAAGTCACTCAGAGACTTAGATCTAGATGTTTGAAGAAGCTTTTGATCCTGGGATGACCACGGGGGTCTTTCCAATAAATGTCTTGTAGAGCGATCAGCTTAGGAGCCTTGGTTGGGTTGTATATTTGAAAAGGGCAGTAAATGTGGTGTTATACATTAGTCTTTGGTTTAATTTTATATTTTTGCAAATCGAAACTTTTTGAGAAAAGTTGTATGTCGTGGCGACTTTGTTATGAATGTGATTTTACTGTTTAGATGTATGCATCTCGATTTTTCAGAGTTATCCGTAGAAGAAAATTTTTATACCCCAATTTTCTGACTTAAAAGAAAACAACTTTCCGAAAACAACCAACAATTTACTTTTTAATTTATTTACGCATGTGTTTACAAAGTAATGCCCGAGGGGGTGGGGTGTTACAAGTGTGACGCCCTTCTACCCCGCATGTTAATATAAAACATTTACTTAAAAGAGGTAATTATAAAACATGCATTTATTTGAAAAAAAATAAAAACTTGGATAAAAAGGTTTCACATCTCAACAAAAACAACGCGGAAATAACAGTTTTAAAACAGTAAAACATAAACAAGACAGATAAAGAAAAACCCAACCCCGATGTCACATACAGAGCTGGTATAACCAAAATCCTGATACATCACGGAAACAAACTAAACAACTAACAAAACTAACAACTATAACTCAACATTCTAACTAGAGTCGCGGCTCCTCAGAGTCACTCCTCCACTGGCTGCTCACCGTCCTCTGCATAAGGAAATACATGCAACAGCAGAAACAAGAAAATAGGGAGTAAGAAATCGTGTAAACACAACGGCATCGGAATAGGGAATAAGATGAGCATACATCATAGCATGGCATAGCAATATAACAACATACAATATTTATACATCATCATATAATACCATAACAACATGTTAATCGTCCAACATATGGTATGCGGTACAATGCAACCCTACTCCACTACTCCATCAATGCATGTGGATCCAACTAACTCAAGAAGTCAACTTCATAGTTACATATCCGTATTGGCCAAAAAGCACCAACACCGGCAGTTCCCCAAACCATGGTGGAACCCCTTGGATAGCCGACGTATCATAACTAGATACGCCACCTCGGGGGCGCACAGTTCACCAAACCATGGGTGAACCACCTGAGACTTGGGTCAGATCATCATAACTAGGATGACCTCCCCTATGTTGAACATCCCCCTCAACATCAACTCCAATGCTCTATGCAAATGGCACAACAACACACAAGGCAACCACCTCCTTTGCTTGGGCCTAAAAGCACCCAAGACTTATCACCAACATCAACATTAATACCTTAGACCCACACCGTGGGTTCAAGGCCCCCTTGGAAAAAAAGCACCAAGGTCCAACATAACAACATGTCGACCAAAAAGCATCGAGAGCACTCTGGCCAAAAAGCACCAAAGCGTGACAACGTGCGGTAACCCATCGGGTACCGGCTTAACCAGCTTATCAGTCTTTGTTATCTTAATTAATCTTTAATTAAGTTATCTAACTTGTTATCATTTGATTAGTGTATTATTACATCATCTGGGGATAATTGGGGTAAACACCCCTTTAATTCATTAATCTTAAGTTTTGACCAGTAAGGGGAAGCACGAGCGTACTAAACCCCCGGCACGATCGTGCTGCCACTTAAGTGGAGCACGCTAATGCTCACTGTCTTGTACGGTCGTGCTCAATGCACGATCTGTTTTCCAGAATTTAACTGGGAGCACGGTCGTGCTCCCTGTTCAGCAAGGCCGTGCTCTTGGGTAGGGCCATACTATTCTGGGCAGAATTTAACGTGTTCTTGAAGTTTAGGCTCCCTAATTCTCTCAAATCAGATCCTAGGGTCTTAACTAAAACATTCGGCATGAAACTTCACCCCTTACTAACACAGATCATGTCTTATGAAGCTTGGGGAATTAATCCCTTAATTCCTATGTTAACTAAAAGTCCTAATTAAGTCAATTAGAGTCTTATTAACATATTCAACATAACGGTAACATCATCATCAACAACTTATCCAGTCAATGTGATCAATATAATCCATGTCATAACAACAACATTCATAATCATGGGTATTCATACCAATTCAACCAAAACTCATGGCATAAGACAATTCAATAGGCATACCACATCATGAACAACTCAACAATTATAACAAATAGGCATACCAATTAATCCAATTAAACATATAAACAATTCAGTCATACAACCAGGCAGATCATGGCATCAATACATTATAACGACAATAAACGGGGCTATGGGAACCCCCCATCTTACGCTACTCCCTAGCCTAGTGTATACACTATTCTTCTACCATACCTAGAACGAGGTTCGCATTTCAAAAGAAGAAAGAAGATCCACTAGGGTCTCGTCTCACTAGCGCTTGTCTACGACCTCAAGGACGCCAAAGAGACACTTTGGTTCAACTCCAAGATCAAGAAATCAAAAGGAAGAGATCAAGAACTTGAAAGAAAGAACACAAGGGATAAGGTGCACGAATTTTACCTTTTATAAAGTCCCAAACAGCAAGCACAACGAACCCCTATTCGTAGCGATGTTCTCCTATCATGAAGCAGTGAAGAACGGTGCAAGAACGGGTTCCCTATAGAGAGTTTTAGGGAGAAAAACCATAAGGATTCAAAGAGCAAGGAGGGAGGAAGTTTTCTGAGTGTTGGGGTCGTGTAAACTAGGTTTAGGTTGAGTCTAATGGTATATATATGAGTTTGGGTCATAACGGGTTTCTATTTCATCCCAAACCGTATACAGTTCGGTATTTTGACCATAACTTGAGCTACAAGTTTCTGATTGAGGCATTCTTGGTGTCGTTAGAAAGCTCAGAGAAATATATACAAATTAATGTCTAATTATCGAATCCTAAATTGGACTCTGAATGGTACAAAGTTTGATGGAAGTTTTACGACAGATTTGGTTGTTATTCCTAGATAGGATCCTTAGGAGATTATGATAAGATATTAAGATATAAACAAAAAGAGGATGATCCTATATTGATAAGGACTCAAATATGATTGGTTGAGGGGCTAAAATCTAAGAATAACACTATCTCTATTTAAATACTAATTCACACGATATCTTATCATATCATTGTTAATCGCTTATTATTAATAAAATCACATATCATATATTAACATATAAAATCAAACATTAAGAGACACAATCTCATATTAATGCAAATAATCATATATTAATATACATATTATCATATGCAATAATATATACACACACACACACACACACACACACATATATATATATATATATATATATATATATATATAAATATCAAACATATACATGCCAGAACTAACACATATAAACATAAGGGTGAATCTTGAGGTGTTACAACAAGTGGTATTAGAGCTGGTCGAGTCTTTCGGGAACCTTAGTGAGTAGGTCCGTTAGGTTTTTTTTGTGTGATCTTTGGTTGGATCTTGTTTGAAATTGTTTCATTGCCGGAACAATGTGTGTTGACACACAAGTATGTATGTTTGATGGGTTCTAATTGGGTTGAGACCTTGTGAGAACTCATGTTTAGTAAATGGTACTTATGTTCATGTTGACACGTTCTTTTATCCCTTGGGGATTGTGTCAAACATTTCAATGAGGTACCTATCATGGAAGATTTTCCGGGAGTATTCCGTGAGAATGTTCTAGGTTTGCCGTTGCAAAGGATATTTAGTTTTCAATCGATCTAGTTCCTAGATACGGATTGATCTCTATCACTTTGTGTAGGATGCCACCTACAAAGTTAATCGAGTTAGACGACTCGATCCAAACTAGAAGACCTGCGACCTAAACAGTTGATGAGACTGAGTCTTTTCCGTAGGCCCCAATATTGTTGAAGGTTTGAGAATCTGCATGGATTTCTAATGACTCAACAAAGTGACGATTATGAACGAGTATTCTCTGTTGTGCGTAGTTGATATTAACAAGGAGTTGTTGTCTACTCAAAGATCGACTTGAGGATGAGTTATCATCATATTGAAGTAAGGACCTATTAAAGATTTTGAGCCGTGGATTCAGCTCATGCAGAAAAGTCAACTCTTCGTATGTTAGATAGATTGATTAAGCTGTCCGTGATCGTGCATGATTCATGGTGACCACACTAAGTGTGTATGGAAAGATATGTGTGTTAGTTGGAATCAAGGCAAATCGATTTGAAATTTCGACCTTAAACGAGTGTCTCATGATTTAGAAACTCTTCACTGTACTATTCGATCCTTATGAATTTGTAAGTCAACATTTGTTTATCGAGTCCTACGGTTGTATTAGACAATCACAGCGATGAAGTTTGTGTGTGTCAGACATATTTTTCTGATTTTGATTTGAAATCTATCAGGACTCATAAATTGGTTATGCTAGTCCATAAATTTCAATTTATTCTAATTGATTTCCTTATTTGTGAGCAGTTGTACTCACACTTCTAAATAACCCTTAGTGTATTAGACATTTGAGTAGATGGAATTGATATCATACATTGGTCTAGATATTTTCATGTTTCGTTGAAAGAATTTGTTATGACCATTTCTCGAGTTATAACACAAACAACTTCTTGGTGATGCAAGTTCCTTGATGAAACTTAGTCTAATCACTTTTACTTTGGTAAAGGTGACCCAGTCTGATTTTTAGCTAGACTGTTTTTCTTTTCAAATTAGCCATTTTGTAAATTCTTTGTACTAAGAATGAATCCTCTCAGAATTAGAAACTATTCACCCTTTGATTTTCTAAATCCACTGGAAGTTCTTGTGGAAGAATGAACTTTATTAGATTCATGTTTGTAAATATGTATTGATCATGCATTTTTACACCCACGAACCTAATTGAAGAATCTTCTTCTATACTGGATGTTCCTGTATCTTTCAAATTGATAAAATTCTTCTCTCTATCTTTGTGAAAATGAGATCAAGAAATTTCTTTTCTTGAAAATTTCTTTCAGTGATCTTTAAGACCGTGTCTGGTGGTAATTCGATAGAACTTATCACTTGTTGATCAATTTTTACCCTATATCTTTTCAAAAACGTCATTGACGTGTTACCCATCTCATGAGTCATGAGAATGGGTATCTAATTCATACAGGATGTCATAGTTAATTGAGTATAGTGAAAGAAAGATAAATGGATGTTTGAGATCTTTCTTGTTAAAGATGATGGCGTCACAATGAATCTCATTCTGGGTTTACCCAGGACCTCTAAGAGTTTGTAATTCGTTTGGATGACCGATGTCATGCAAACGAGGAAGGCATCTTGCTTACCTATCAAGATCCACTATGCAGTGGAGAAGTAAACCGAAGAATTTATCAGAGGACTGTTCAGACTTCAAGGAGTATCTTCCAATATCATTCTAAATGAAGACCCAAAGTTTACCTGTTTGTCGTGGTTATTTTTAAAAATTTATGTTCAGAAATAAAATAAAAATATTTTATCCGTGCGAAATCTTCGAAAAATACGATCGGAAACTGTAATCGGATAAACAACGGAGCAGGATGGGGAGCTGAGATGACCAATGTGACTAGTTAGAGATGGAGTGACTTGTTGATTGATGGCTCATGTCACATCTAAGAAAAGTTATCATTACACTTTTTGAATATATCATATTCTAATCCAAAAACCCATTTTTCCTCACTTTTTCCAACCAAACAAACCTTAACCAAACTTGAAGCTCAAGTTCCCCCTTCTCTCTTGCTCTCCACGGCTCACACCCCTCTATCCCCTATATATATACTCATTTTCTTCCTTCTCAAGTTTACACTCGCATTAACATACTTTCTATCTCAAAGCTTCATTGATTTTCTTCAAGAAACTCATCATCTTCATCCATTTCTTCAAGCTTCAAGGGTAATACTCTATACTCTTACTCATCTAAGTTCTTTTCTTCTCATATTTATTGAGATTATGCCATGTGTTTCCATTTACCATTCTTAGATGCAAAAGTTCTAAAATCTCTAGAAATTAGTAGAAAAATTCATTTGAGTTGAAACCAATTTCTATGGACTCACAATGACCTCTATATTATTTATCTAAGAGCTTACATCAAACAAAAATTTCCTTACCTATTTTCCTAGCAAGGCCGAAACTATGTTTTTGGGAAACAAGGAAGTTTTGTTTCTACTTTCAAAGTATGATCATTGATTTGAACTCTTCACTACCTTTTGATGTTAAACCTAAGAGCTTGAAAAGTTTGAAAATTTCTAGCCTATTTTATGAACCATGGCCGAAACCCTAAGCTAGTGACTTAGAGAGATTTTTGTTCAATCCTTGTAAAATGATCATTGATTATGAATCTCTAATACTTAAGGATCATTAATCCATGAGTTTGAGAAATTTTGAAAATCTCCAACCTTACTTTTGTACCTGGCCGAACCTATGCCTAGGGGAGATTAGATGTTTTTGGTTGTTTTTAACTTGTGTTATGTGTTGGAATCTTTAGACTTCCGTCACGAAGCAAGTCGAGGAAGATCATAACACTCAACAAAGAACGAAAGACCTTGTTTGCTTTGAAAATCCAAACTTTTTGAGAGAAGTTGTATGTCGTGACGACTTTGTTATGAATGTGATTTTACTGTTTAGATGTATGTATCACAGTTTTTCAGAGTTATCCACAGAAGAAAATTTTTATACCCCAGTTTTCTGACTTAAAAGAAAACAACTTTCCGAAAACAACCAACAAATTACTTTTTAATTTATTTCCGCATGTGTTTACAAAGTAATGCCAGGGGGGGTTACAATCGACGTCTCGGTTACTAGGTTCACTTTTCAACGTTATTTTTCGTTCAGTGAAACACAAATACAAAACAAAACCTCCGTAACTTATCCTAGTTATCGGATATTTTTGTTAGAATAAAACCTTTCTTTAAAAAAAAACTTTTCATTTGAAATTCATTTTTAAAACTTTAAGTTATAGAAAATCCATTTCTTTTCCAAAAATCTATTTTTATTTTGAAATTTTCTTTTTCTAAAATCATTTGAAACTTTTAAAGAAAATCTTTTTGAAACTTCAAAATAAATTTGTTTTTCTTCATGGTTTCTCACCATGAAATATTTTCAAAATTTGATTTCTCTTAGTGTAAAATCATTTAAATTTTCAAGTAAATTTCCTTCATAAAAATTTTATTTTAATTCAAATATTCTAATAAAGTTTTGAAAAGATAAACTTATTTTCTCTTTTGCCAAAATATTTCTTCAAATAAATATTTATTTTCAATATTCTTTATATAGTTTTCTTAAGACTTTTATCTTGAGGATTTAATTGAGCTCTAACCAATAGTTAGGCTTTCCATGCAACCACCAAATAATATCACAACAAATATAGCATGCATCAATTGATTCACATATATCAACTACAAGCACATATTCATAAATAATTAACTAAGCATGAAACATATTTATTCAACCAAATAAACACTAAACAACCATCACATCAAAAATTCCAATAAATACATTAAGACACACAAGTACATATAGTTATCATAAATAATATCCCTCAGGCCGTCTCCCCTTACCTGTTTCGAAGGGTAGAAAAGTCTTTGTTTCCGTGTTGCCTAAAGCGAACTTATGTTGCTCACAGCGTGCCGTAAGTCTAAGAATGAAGCACATAACAGAAGTTAAAATAACAAAGTCCTCATATCTCTCTATGCATGGTTCTCGGTCATGGCTAAGAAAATGAGGCTAGAGATGTCAAATTTTTACAAACTCTTGGATCAATAATCCTTAAGTATTAGAAGGACAAGATCAATGATCATGACTCAAAAATTTATACTTAACTCATCTACTTCATGATGAGCAAGTTTCAGCCTACAAAAAAAAAAAAAAAGGCTAGGAATTTTTATTTGATCTTCAAACTCTTGGATTACATTTTTGTTCAAAACTTACTTTTATATATATATATATATATATATATATATATATATACTTTCATCCCACGTTTTTATATTTTTACACTAACACTTGTTTATAGTCCATTTTATACGAAAAATCTTTACTTGATCATGTTAAAGGATGTTATTTTCAAAATCATATTTTTCATTCAAAAAATTAGGATGAAAGCATTTTTCAGAACAATAGTGGGTTTAAATCGTGAACGATCACTCAAATGACCTTTAAAATTTTTGAAACTTTAATTGGAGGTACCTAACTCACACACCAACACAGTGAAGTTGGTCCCATGTAAACATTCAAAGGCATTAATTTATTAAAAATCACACACTGCCTCTGTTTGCAGAGGATTTTTCCAGAAATCCGATTTCATCAACATGTAACTTTATGAAATTGTTTATATTTATATACACCTGTAAAAATTTCAAATCTTCAACCAAACTTTAGTTATACTTCAGTATTAACCTAGAAAATTTTATAAAAATTTTTCAATTTCAAAATCATATTTAAAATCATCATGCAACCAATTATGTTCATATTTTCGCAACCAGAATTTGATTCTACTTTGATAGGTGTTTTAGCCTAGAAAATCTTATCCAAATACTTACATATTATATATCATATTTAAGCCCCAAAAGTATTCTTTCTAAATATGTATTTAGTTTTCATAAATACGGTTTGCATAAAATATTATGGCCTCACGAATCACTAAAGGTTATGCTGCCAGATTCATATTTTCTTATGTTCATCCACACCAAGTTATTATTTTCATTCAAACCTTATCCACAAGTCATAAAATCAACATGCAAGGGTCCTAGACCCTTAAATACATGCTTGCAAAAATATAAGATGAAAGTAGAGATGTATATGAGTTCATAAAAATTGTTTTCTTGCTAAAAAGATTTTTCTAAGGATTTTCCTTAAAAAAATTTGAGTAAAACTTAAACCTGCAACCTGTAACACCCCGATTTTCACTACTTTCTAATATCGGTTATAAATATATAAATGTTTATACTTTTATCTGAGACTTATAAAATGATTTTTGAAAAATCAAAGTCATATTCATATTAAACTTATTTTTATAAGGATACGGTTAAATTTTGGGTTGAAAATTCAGACGGAGCCCGGTCTGCGTTTTCACTGACAGTAAGATTTTACTGATCAGAAAACCTAATTTTGAGTCGAGAACAACATGGTTAGATTTTAAATCCCATTTCCAAAAATAGTTGTTATTTTGTGAAGTTTCAAAATAAATAGGTTATTATACTTGATTCAGGCGTAAAACCTAAATCAGATGATCGATGGAGTCGAGAACGGATGTGCAGAGACAAAACCCGACATCGGATGAGGAGACATCTTGCCACCTAGGGTGGTGAGTCATAGTGGTGACTCACCTAACAATTAATTTATGAAATGATAGGTTTATTTGTGAAAAGACCAGAATACCCCTAACCTAACCTATCCTAGTTAAACATTAACTATGGTTAAGGCAAGACAAGTTCAAATTGGCTTCTTCCTCCTTGTTTTGTGGTCACAAATCAGCCACCCCTCCTTCAACCTCAATCACTCAATTTTCATGATTAATTTAGGCATGAAATTACCAAAAAGTCCTTAAGTCTTAAGTAAATAACCATTAGCCCTAAGTGAAATTACACTTTTGTCCTTAAGTGAAAAACAATTTAGACCCTTTAGCCCTCCCATTTACACGGTCAAAACACCACACTTAGGCCATTTCATTCATTTCATCAAGACTTCATCTTCTTCCTCACAAATTCTCTCATTTTCTCTAAGTTCCATAACCAAAAATTTGTGAAACAACTACTTGATCTCTTTCTCTTTTTCAAATTCCAAGAGGTATACCATACTTCTCATCATCAATAAACTCTATGTTCTTCTTTCATTTTCATGATTTGAGCCACGGTTAACATGTTCTAAATTCTTAGATCTAAAACTTTGAAAATTCCTAGAAAATCATAGAAAAATCCTTTTCATATGGTTCCAATTGCTATGAACTAGTTATGATCCATAGTATATTCATTCAAGAGCATGTGTAAAAATGAAATTTCCTTGTTAATTTTCTTTAAGAGGCCGAAACCCTAATTTTTTGGGTGGAGGTAATTTTGTTTCAATTTTTAGAAAGTGATATTTGATTTTATCTTTCTATTACCTATATGTATTGAATCCAAGATATTGAAACAAAATAAAATCCCTAGCCTATTTTTCTAGTGAAGGCCGAAACTAGCTCATGATTGAGTTAGAGGATTTCACTAGTGGAAAATATACATTAGACGGTAAAGGTTTACGTCAGTTAACCAAAAACTAGACGTTAAAAAGGGGGCGGTGGCAGTTTTGTAAATATCAGACTTCATTAATTCACTGTTAACGTCAGTTGTTTAAAGGACTGACGTTAAAAGTGAGGCGGTGGCAGTTTTGTAAATATTAAATCACTATTTGCATCAGTTGTTTAATGAACTGACGTTAAAAGTGTTTTGCAAGAATTATTAACACTTTTAACGTCAGTTGTTTATAAAACTGACGTTAGAAGTGTGATTTTTACTTCAGTTAAATAAATAACTGACGTAAATAATCAACTCATTCCTATCTTTCTTTTGTTGTCATCTCCCTGTTGTCACTCTTAACGCAGATCATCACTCCATATAGTGCAGTTTATTTCTAATCTTTTTTTTAAAAAAAGTTTATTTTTAATCTTAATTAATTAGCTTGAATTAGTAAACAAATTCTTGTGCAAATTAAAATAAATAAACACTTAACATAAAACAAGTTATATATGTATAATCAAATCGTATCTCATTGAAGCGATTCATAAGTTACAATTACATGATTAAAAGATAAAAAATTTCCGCAAGATAGCACTAAAATATAAAAAAGTTTCTGCTTCAACATCATTTTCTTCTCAGTCCTGTCCTCAGAAACTCCAATATTGAATGCATCTCCTCCCTTACTTGAAGTCCTTGATGCTCCATCTGAATCCACAGTCGATTTGGAGCCAAAGCAGAGTGAAGGGTGC
Source organism: Sophora flavescens (assembly GCA_030762895.1). Taxonomy (NCBI): domain Eukaryota; kingdom Viridiplantae; phylum Streptophyta; class Magnoliopsida; order Fabales; family Fabaceae; genus Sophora; species Sophora flavescens. The sequence continues at coordinate 27,333,674 of CM061062.1, read as the reverse complement.
ACTCGATCTGTTTCAGCAATATTCTTGGAACAGCCACTTGGTTCCAAAGCTGAGGTTTTGGAACTGTAGCTGCTGATTCTCCAGAAGGATGATAGTGTGTGCAATTCACATAATGCGATTTACACACCCTTATCACCCATGTAATGCGATTTACACAACCTCAGAAGTTGTTTGACCATTAAGACAGAGACCTTTAAGTCTAGGTATAGGAAGAAAGAGTGATGAAGTTAATCTCCATGGCAGAGCCATATTGTGAAGCAGAAAAATTAAAGGAAGGAAGGAAGCTATTTATAGGAGTAGGGGATGAAGTTACTAGGCGTCGTAAGTTGCTAAAAAATTAAATTGATCATTAAGAGCATTAGCTTCCAAGGCGCATTGGGAGTTGGCAGTCATATATTATAAACGTGCAGAAAAGAAGACGCCCGAAGGAATAGGAAGAAATAGACCAAGTCTAGGTATAAACTTACTGCTCATAAAGAGGATTATAGGTTACAATGTGCATGGATAAGTAGCACAACAGTAATGGGTAATTAAGTAGCAGAGCAGAGTAGTCAAAGGAATGAATGCTTTTGCAGAAACTTATACAATTTTAACGTCAGTTTTTGAATAAAACTGACGTTAAAAGTGTTTTTAAAATAAAAAAATATTTATTTTTAACGTCAGTTGTTTATACAACTGACGTTAAAAGTGTGATTTTTACTTCAGTTAAACAAACAGCTGACGTAAATAATCCTATATCCCTATCTGAAATGCCCTGTTGTCACTCTTAACACAGGTCAATGGGTAAGTAGCAGAGTAGTCAAAGGAATGAATGTTTTTGCAGAAACTTATAAACTGTTAACGTCAGTTGTTGAATAAAACTGAAGTTAAAAGCGTTTTTAAAATAAAAAATATTTATTTTTAACGTCTGTTGTTTATACAATTGACGTTAAAAGTGTGATTTTTACTTCAGTTAAATAAATAGCTGACGTAAATAATCCTATATCCCTATCTGAAATGCCCTGTTGTCACTCAATTAACACAGGTCTCAGAGCCATTTTGTGAAGGAATAAAAATATAGAGGAAAAGAAGAGGCAGTATTACAGACTGATACAGAAAAATGTTACTTTATATAGAGAATGATTTTTACACAACACTTTTAACGTCAGTTGTATTCAACAACTGACGTTAAAAGTGTTTTTTTTTTTAAAAAAATATTAATATTTAACATCAGTTTGTTAATAAAACTGACGTTAAAAAATTAATTGTAACGTCAGTTGTTTAATACAACTGACGTTAAATGTTGTTTTATATAACGTTTACACCCGCGCGCCTTCTGCACTTCGCTCTATACATACGTCTCTTTTCTCTTTTCATCACGCTCAACCCTAAATCACTCTCAACACTCACTCTCACTCTCACCCAGCACAGAACCCTAATCGCGAGCTCATCTCCACCTCAACCACCGCGAGGGCTTCTTCGCCACCACCGTGAGGTACACTATTAACCCTAACTCTGTCTTTCCATTCATTCTTTGCAATAACTTGACGTACATCTCTCTTTCCCCTTCCCACGCACTAACTCTCCTTGTCCCTCTGCTCTCTCTCGCGAACCACATCGAACGTTGGCCACCACTCGAGCTCCCCTCCCCACCACCACGCGAGCACCTATTTCTGGTGAGTATTTAGGGCACATTTTTGTATTTTTGGTTTTGAGTGTATGTTGAAACTGTAGTCTCAGTAGTTGAAACTTGAAACCGTGAGCTTGAGTTGTTTGGAATGTACGTCTCTGTTTTTGGTTTTGAGTGCATGTTGCTCTGCTGGTTGATCTGTCACAGCCGTGATGCTAATCACGGCTAGGCTGTGATCGCCCGCTGTGATGGCATGGTTCGCGCATTCAGTTGGCACGTTACGGCCGTGATGGACATCACTGCCAGGCCGTGACCAGTGCTTGGCAATTAATCTTTAAAAACTATAGTTTTCAATCTCACGTATTGTCCTTATATTGGATATATGTTTTGTATATCTACAGGACCTATCTAGTTATGGATCGTAGTTGGATGGTTTGTAAGCGTACTAGTGCTGAGTATTTGAAGGGGGTGGGAGAATTTATAGAATTTGCTCAAAGGAATGTTCCTAATAGTAATGGAATGTTCTGTTGTCCTTGTGTCAAGTGTTTGAATACGAGGAAATGTACGGTGAAGGATATACACACTCATTTGATTTGTGAAGGGATTTGCTTGAGTTATACAAGATGGATATGGCATGGTGATATGTTGTTGAGTAGTAATACGGCGAGTGTCTCCCAAAGTGAGGGCGTTGACGTAGATATGGAGGATGATCGAGTAGAGGACATGATCCGTGATATTGGACAAGAATCTTTTCATCGAGCTCATGTGTATGATAGGTTGTGCGGTGATGCGGATAAGCCTATATATCCAGGGTGTACTACTCATACACGGTTGTCGGCGGTGCTAAAATTGGTTTGTGTGAAGGCGAGAAATGGTTGGACCGATAAAAGCTTCACGAAATTGCTTGAAGTGTTGAAAGACTTGCTTTCGGAGGACAACACATTGCCTAACCGTAACTATGAGGCCAAGAAGGTATTGTGTCCTATGGGTATGGAGTATAAGAAGATACACGCATGCCCCAATGATTGCATATTGTACACCGGTGTTCATGAAGACAATGATTGCCCCAAAAGTGGGTTATCACAATACAAAGTGAAGGGTGGTGATGATGATGATGATCTTGATGATGTGAGAAAAAAGGGTCCTCCTGCGAAGGTGTTGTGGTATCTTCCAATAATTCCAAGGTTCAAGCGATTGTTTGCCAATGCGAAAGATGCGAAGAATCTTAGATGGCATAATGATGAGAGGAAACGTGATGGCAAGGTTCGTCATCCTGCTGATTCTATTCAATAGAAGAATATCGATACTATGTTTACGGATTTCGCCGATGAGCCAAGAAACCTAAGGCTTGGACTTGCTACGGATGGAATGAATCCTTATGGTAACATGAGTAGTATTCATAGTTCATGGCCTGTTCTGTTGGTAATTTACAACATGCCCCCTTGGTTGTGCATGAAGCGCAAATACATGATGTTGTCTATGATGATTTCGGGCCCAAAGCAACCGGGAAATGACTTGGATGTTTATCTAGGTCCCTTGATTGAAGACTTGAAAACGTTGTGGGTGGAAGGTGTTGATGTAGTTGATGGGTATTCTCATGAGACTTTCAAGCTTTGTGCCATGTTATTTTGCACCATCAACGACTTTCCAGCATACGGTAACTTGTCCGGGTACAGTGTCAAGGGGCATAAAGCATGCCCTATATGTGAAGAAGGCACATGCTACACTCAGTTGCATCTTGGAAAGAAGACGGTTTACCTTGGGCATCGGAGATTTCTTAGATGTGATCACCCTTATCGTAAGATGAAAAAAGCTTTTAATGGATGCCAAGAGACAGAAGAAGCGCCGGCAGCCTTAATTGGAGAGCAGGTTTATCAGAGGGTAAAGGACATCGATGTTATATTCGGCAAGTCCAAAAAGAAAGGTAAAGCTGCTGAGAAAAACATATGGAAGAAGAGGTCGATATTCTTTGATCTTCCATACTGGCGCAAGCTTGATGTCAGACACTGCATTGATGTGATGCATGTGGAGAAAAATGTGTGTGATAGTGTGATCGGGACGCTTCTCAACATTCAGGGCAAGACAAAGGATGGTGTGAATGCTCGTCTCGACCTCGTTGCTATGGGTATACGAGAGCAGTTAGCTCCAGTTGTTGAGGATGGTAAGCGGACTTATTTGTCGCCAGCATGTCATACTTTGTCAAAAAAAGAGAGACAAAGTTTCTGCGGGTGTCTTCAGGGCATCAAAGTTCCACATGGTTACTCTTCAAATATGAAGAGGCTTGTCTCTAGTGATCTTAAATTGGTTGGCTTGAAGTCTCATGATTGTCACATCTTGATGCAACAACTTCTGCCCGTTGCTATTCGTGGTATTGCTACAAAAAATGTGAGACATGCCATTACTCGGTTGTGCTCATTCTTCAATTCTATATGTAGCAAAATCGTTGACCCCCGTATGTTGGATGACTTGGAAGTTGAGGCTGCTACAATCTTGTGCCAATTGGAGATGTATTTTCCTCCTTCCTTTTTCGACATAATGGTTCACTTAATTGTTCATTTGGTGAGGGAGATTAGATTATGTGGGCCGGTTTTTATGAGATGGATGTACCCAGTTGAGCGCTACATGAAGATCTTGAAAGGGTACGTGAAGAATCCTCATCGTCCGGAAGCATCTATTGTTCCAAGGTATGTTGTAGAAGAAGCTATTGAGTTTTGTTCGGACTACCTTCATAACACGGATCCTATAGGGGTTCCTAAGCCTCAGCATGATGAGATCAGATGTCAAGGTAAGGGTACACATGGCTTAAGAATTAATAGGAAGGATCGGGAGGAAGTGCTTCAAGCACATTTGTATGTATTGAACAACATCGAATGTGTTCAGCCTTTCTTATTTGAACATAAAAGAAAAGTCAGTCAAGAAAACTCTCGAATGAGCGAAAGGTGGTTGTTGAACAAGCATAACAAGACTTTCTTACCATGGTTCAAGGAAGAAATGCTTAAGGATGGTAGTACTGCTTCTGATGACGTAAAATGGCTAGCACGTGGGCCTAACTTCAACGTCATATGTTGGAGCGGATACGACATAAATAACTTTTCCTTTTATACAAAGGAACAAGATAACAAGAGTACCATGCAAAATAGTGGGGTTATGATCATGGCCGAAGCAATGCACTTCTCTAGTGCAAAGGACACAAAACCCGTTACAGCACCGAGACCTTACTTTGGATATATTGAAGATATTTGGGTGCTCGATTACACTAAGCTTACGGTGCCGGTATTTAAATGTAAGTGGGTTGATAGTAACGGTGGTGTACAAACCGACGAATTGGGTTTCATATTGGTAGACCTCAACAAGTTAGGTCATATAAATGAGCCTTTCATAATGGCTTCCCAAGCAAAACAAGTGTTCTACATCACTGATCCTTCTAACAAAAGGTTGTCCGTGGTTCTCCAAGGAAAAAGCATGTATAATGGTAGTGATGAAAATGAAGATTCAAATCTTGATATTCCTGAGACTCCTTCTTTTTCAACAAACATGCCTACTATAATCGAGGAGACACAGGTGGACGATGTACATGCCACTCGTGATGATCATCATGAAGGGATATTGATATAGGTAGTTTAAACTTAGTATACATTTATAACCTATGTTAATAAATATATATTGTTTTGAACAGGCATACATATGGATCATTGTTCCATTTTTCCTTTGCAATTCTGTAATGTGTGTGATATTCTGTGTTACTGGAATATTTACTGAATGCAGGGATGGCTGAGGGGAGTGATATTTTAAAACTGAATTTAAAAAAAAATACTATTAACGTCAGTTTTATCATACAACTGACGTCAATAGTATTTTATAAAATATACAGTACACTATTAACGTCAGTTGTTTATTACAACTGATGTTAAAATTAAGACCTTTAACGTCAGCTGTATTTACGTCAGTCAGTATTCTGACGTAAAAAATAATTTTAACTGACGTAAAAAGCACTTATTGCACTAGTGTTTTGTTTCAATTTTTAAGTTATGATTATTGATCTAGTCTTTCTAATGCTTAAGGATCACTAATCCAAGAGCTTGTGAATTTTTGAAATCTTTAGCCAAATTAATCACTCATGGCCGCATTTGAACCTGTCCAAACCAGATTATCATGATATGTTGCAAATGATTAGTAGTCTAAGGGGTGCCAACATAGTTGGGATGTCTGTTTCTATGGTGATGCCTTTGCATATAATTTTGTATAAATAAAAAATAATCACTCATGGTCGAAACCCTCATGTAGGAATAGGTGTCTATAATTTTTTGTTGATTGATGATTTTGATTGTGATTTATTGAAGGGGAATTGTGTGTAAATCGTGTAAGAGTTTACGGAAACCGGACGTTTGACGGAACTTTAGTTCGAAGGGAAAAATCTTCATGAGGTAAGGAGAGTACCTGAGGGATTTTTTCGATAGTTATTTGCTATTAGTATGTGGTCTGTATAATTTATTTGGGTGTGTTCGTGTTATTTTAAATTATTTTACGTAGTTAAATTTATCTGCTTTTAAATTATCTGCCTTTAATTGTTTATCTGCAGTTAATTGTTATAGCATTTTAATGCATGTCATAAACTGTACAATTGTTATAGTGTTGACATGAAATTATTATTGATGTTGGTTGTGTATTGAAAAGCCTGGCAGTAGTCAGTGCTTAATTAATTACGAGGATAAAAGCGTTAAAAAGCTTTATAAGAAATAATGAATTTTAATTGGTGGAATATAGTAATATGATATGACTTAATTATTTGATTGTTAAAAATGTGGAATAGTTGAAAATATTATTATTTTAATGATTTACCGGTGTGAGAGAGATTTATGAGTCACAGTAAGGGCGTAACCGTGAAAATATTTTAGTACTGTTAATTTTTACGTAGGAAATTACAAAATATTAGAAAGTGTTATTATAAAAAGTTAAGTTTCAAAAATATTACAAAAGTTTAAGTTTCAAAAATAATTTAATTATGGTGTTGAGAAAATTATTTTATTAGAAAAGTCAAATTTTGACTTAAAACGTTTTTAAAATGCCAAACGACGGTTAATTCCGAAAATAGTTACAGAAAGCATTTTTAAACAACAATATTTGTTAAAACCGAGAGTTAGTCTCAAATCAACATTTTTCTTTGAACTGAAGTTTCAAATAAAGATTTTTAGAAGAAAACGAGTTTTTAATTGATTTGATGATTTTATAAACGAATTTCCAACGTAAAGGATTTTCTGTAAATTAGTTTTATGCAATGGTGTTATTCCGACAACTTGGATAGGTTGAGGAAATTTTGTTTTTGATTTGTATTTCACAGAACGAAAATGATTTTAAAGTGAAAAACGAACCTTGTGGCCGAGACGTCAGGGTTCTAGTGTTCTATGGTATGGACCGTATGTCATAAAGGTGAAGTTATGGACTATTTTGTCCTATCAAAATTATGTAAGTTTTGTACCTTATAACCTACGAACCTAAGGCTGAATGCATCGATCTAGTGTTTCGTGATTTGCACATTCGGACTTGGAGTTCTATTGTGGAAATTGAAATACGAACTTAAATGTTTAAAAGTTGAGATGGTTGTGAGCCTTTGAGTTTCGACAAGGAAAGAATGAACAAAAAGAAAAGTGACGAGAAACAATATGTTTTACATTTGCATTTGTGACAGACGTGCCTGACGTTGTGTCGTGAGACCTTGATGGATAGGGTATCATGTGACGTTGTACATTGTGCCTTGATGGACAATGAATCCATGAAACGTTGATCATTGTGCCTCGAGTTGGACAATGGTATTATGGAAAATTGACGTGACATTTTGCCTAATATATTTGGCAACCGAGATTGATCAACTCATTTTAATGACGTTGGGATCTCCGGAGATTAAGTACAAAAGTTTAGATGGTGAATATTGAAGTGTCATGCATTTGTTTTAAAAATGACGATGATTGTCGGGTATGAAACCCTTTGATAAACTATCTGTTTATTTTTGAACATTGAGGTTATTATAACTATATATGTTATGTGTTGTTTTGTGTGTCGTGCATGTAGTTATCATTTTAAAATCCATATATTGGTTCTCACCCTTGCATATTTTGTTCTTCTGTTTTGACTGTTGTACCTTGGTTTACGAGTACAAATGTTGCAGAGGAGTTCCTTAAGTCACTTGGAGGCTTAAGTCCGGATGCGGGAAGAGGTGTGTGATCATAGGGATAACCACGGGGTCTTTTCAGAGAATGTCTTGTAGGACGACCAACTTAGGTATTTGTTTGGCAATGTATGTTTGACTAGTTTAGCATGTGTGTTTTGAAAATTTCCAGATGGGTTATGAGTAAAGACTTTTAAGAAAAAAAACTTGTTTGTTGTGGAAGTTGGATTATCAATAAATTAGTTTATATGAGTAAGTGAGTATAACTTAGTTCTTACTACTGTGATGTGTGCATTTTTTTTTTAAAAATATTAAGAAAAAAAAATTACACCCAGATTTTCTGACTTAAAGTAAATCGATTTCTGAAAGCAACCAGTAAAATTTATTTTTAATTTATTTCCGCATGTGTTCACAAGTTAATTGCCCAAGGGGGGTGTTACAGAGTGTTATCAGAGCTGGTCGAGTCTTTCGGGAACCTTGGGGAATAGGTCTGTTGAGTTTTTGTTGTGTGATCTCTGGTTGGACCATGCTTGAATTGTTTCCTTGTCGAAACAATGTGTGATGGTACACAATTAGGTGTATTTTGATGGGTTTTGATGTAGTCGAGACCTTATGAGAATCCATGAACAGTAGATGGTACATTGACTGAATTACTTCTTAGAATGGGTTTCTATGTGTTTTAGGCATATAAGTACGCGTTTCATTTTCTGGTTGCGATTTAACTGATTTTGTCTTGTAGGTCAGTTATGGAACCAGAACCAGAAGGTGGACGTGGACGAGGACGTGGACGTGGACGCGGTTGTGGAAGGGGTCGTAGATGTGGTCCCCTTGGTGGCCGTGGCAATATGGACGATAACTATGAAGGTGGAGTGGATGATACCGCACAAGCAATGGAGAACGTTGCAGCTGCTATTGCTATGTAGACAGCTACTATGGCTGCTCAGAATCAACAAGCTGCGGAAGGCAGAGGTCTGACTACATTTCGACGCCAGAATCCTTCACAGTTCCAAGGGGATACTGAAACTGAGAAAACTGACTTGTGGAGTTAAGTTTAAAAAATAATTTAATTATGGTGTTGATAAAATTATTTTATTAGAAAATTCAATTTTTGACATAAAACGTTTTTAAAATGCCAAACGATGGTTAATTCCAAAAATGGTTACAGAAACCATTTTTAAACATCAATATTTGTTAGAACCGAGAGTTAGTCTCAAATCAACATTTTTCTTTGAACTAAAGTTTCAAATAAATATTTTTAGAAGAAAATGAGTTTTTCAGTGATTTGATGATTTTATAAATGAATTTTTAACGTAAAAGGATATTCTATAAATTAGTTTTATACAATGGTGTTATTCCGGCAACTTGGATAAGTTGAGGAGATTTTGTTTTTGATTTGTGTTTCATAGAACGAAAATGATTTTAAAGTGAAAAACGAACCTAGTGACCGAGACGTCGGGGTTCTAGTGTTCTATGGTATGGACTGTATGTCCTAAAGGTGAAGTTATGGACTATTTTGTCCTATCAAAATTATGTTAGTTTTGCGCTTTATAATCTACGAACCTAAGGTCGAATGCATCAGTCTAGTGTTTCATGATTCGTACATTCGGACTTGGAGTCCTATTGTGGAAATTGAAATACGAACTTTAATGTTTAAAAGTTGAGATGGTCGTGAGCCTTTGAGTTTCTACAAGGAAAGAATGAACAAAAAGAAAAGTGAAGAAACAAAATGTTTTACATTTGCATTTGTGGGACATACCTGACGTTGTGTCGTGAGACCTTGATGGATAAGGTATCATGTGATGTTGTTTATGCCTTGATGGACAATGAATCCATGTGACGTTAATCATTGTGCCTTGAGTTGGACAATGGTATTATGGAAAATTGACATGATGTTGTGCCTAATATATTTGGCAACCGAGATTAATCAACTCATTTTAATGACGTTGGGACCTTCGTAGATTAAGTACAAAGGTTTAGATGTTGAATATTGAAGTGTCATGCATTTGTTTTAAAAATGACGATAATTGTCGGGTATGAAACCCTTTGATAAACTATCTGTTTATTTTTGAACATTGATGTTATTATAACTATATATGTTATGTGTTGTTTTGTGTGTCGCGCATGTAGTTATCGTTTTAAAATCCATATATTGTTTCTCACCCTTGCATCTTTCTGTTCTTCTGGTTTTGGCTGTTGTACCTTGGTATGCGAGTACATATGTTGCAGAGGAGTTCCTTATGTCACTTGGAGACTTAAGTTCGGATGCGGCAAGAGGTGTGTGATCATAGGGATGACCACGGGGTCTTTTCATGGTATGTCTTGTAGGACGACCAGCTTAGGTATTTGTTTGGGGATGCATGTTTGACTAGTTTGGTATGTGTGTTTTGAAAATTTCCAGATGGGTTATGAGTAAAGGCTTTTAAGAAAAAAAAACTTGTATGTTGTGGAAGGTTGGATTATGAATAAACTTAGTCTATATGAGTGAGTGAGTATAAGATAGTTCTTACTACTGTAATGTGTGCATTATTTTTTTTTTAAGTATTAAGAAGAAAAAAAATTTACATCCAAATTTTCTGACTTAAAGTAAATCGATTTTTGAAAGCAACCAGCAAAATTTCTTTTTAATTTATTTCCACATGTGTTCACAAGGTAATTTCCCAAAGGGGTGTTACACAACCATAAAAAGTGACATGCATGTAAATGGAAAGGAGATTTTTTAGAAGATAGAGAGCAAGAGATAAGGATTATATACCCTTGATGATGAAGAGAAGATGAAGATGAATGAGGTTTCCAACCTTCCAAGAGCAACAATGGAGAAGATAGAAGTGAGTGAACAAGTGAGTAAGTATGTGAGTGTTTGAGTGAGTGAGCAAAAATGAGAGAAGTAGATGGAAGGTGGTATTTATAGAGAGTGGGGGGTGGAGGGGTGTAACACCCCCCCTGGGCATTACTTTGTGAACAAGAATGGAAATAAATTAAAAAGAAAATTTGCTGGTTGCTTTCGGAAATTGATTTATTTTAAGTCAAAAAAATCTGGGTGTAAAAAATTTTTTGTCTTCTTAACACTTCGGAAGATTGTGATACACATAACAAAAATAGTACGTTTACACTATACTCCACATCACACATACACAAATTTTTATTTATAGACAACCTTCTACAACGTATAAATTTTTCTTAACAGTCTTTTCTTATATACTGTACGAAAATCATCAAGACACCCGTACTAATATTCTTAAAACATGCATCCTCAAACACAAACCTAAGCTGGTCGCTCTACCAGACACTCATTGATAAGACCCTGTGATCATCCCTATGATCACACATCTCTTTCTGCAATCTGGACTTAAGTCTCCAAGTGACTTAAGGAACTCTTCTGCAACATCTGCACTCGTGTACCAAGGTACAACAGCAAAGCCAGTAGAACAAGTATATGCAAGGGTGAGAACCAATATATGGACTTTAAAACGATAACTACATGCGCGACTCAGAAAACAACACATAACATATATAGTTATAATAACATCAATTTTAACATAATAAACGAATAGTTTATCAAAAGGTTTCATACCCGACAGTCGTCGTTGTTTTAAAAACAATGACACTTCAATATTTATCATCTCATTTTTGTACTTAATCTCCTGCAGATTCACTCACCAAATAAATGAGTTGATCAAGCTCTCGTTGCCAAATAAGGCAGGTTTTGAATTAACCATAGCACAGTGGTTACTATTTATACTATATGGTTTCACTGCCCATCAAGGCACAATGATGCAATGTCATGAATACTTGTCATCAAGAATTCAAGTCCAAATGAGTAGGCACGTCTGCCTCAAAAATGCATGTAAAACATTTTGTTCACGTCATTTTCTTTGTGTTCAATCTTTCCTTGTCGAAGCTCAAAGGCTCACGACCAACCCAATGTTTAAACATTTATGTTTATCAATCATTCCAATAAAACAGACTCTAAGTCAAAATGTGCAAATCACGAAATCTAGACCGATGCACCAAATCAATATAACTTTTTATAGGACATCTAGACTATAACTTCACCTTTAGGACCCCTGGTCCAAACTATAGAACACTAGACCCCAACGTCTCGACAACTAGGTTCGTCTTTCAATTTTTAGAAACATTTTTGTTCTATGAAATGCAAATCAAAAACAAAACCTCCGCAACTTATCCAAGTTGTCGGAAATAACACCTTTATATAAAACTACTTTACAGAAAATCCTTTTATGTTGGAAATTCATTTATAAAATCAGCAAATCATTTTAAAACTCATTTTCTTCCAAAAGTCGTTGCTCTGAACCTTAGTTCCAAAAAAAAAAACCATTTTGAGATTAAATCTCTGTTTTAACAAATGTTGCTGTTTTTAAGAATACATTCTGTAAACCTTACCGGAATTGTTCGTAGCTTGACGTTTTTAAAAACGTTTTAAGTCAAAATTTGACTTTTCTAGCAAAATAATTTTCCCAACACCATAATAAAATTATTTTAGAAACTATTTTTTTATAATAACATTTTCTAATATTTAGAAATTTCTTATGTAAAAATTAGCAGTACTAAAATATTTTTACGGTTACGTCCTCACTGTAACTCATAAAACACTCTTACGCCGTTAAATCATTAAAATAATAGTATTTTTTAACTATTCCCCATTTTTAACCAATCAAAACACTAAGTAATGTCATATTACTAAATTCTATCAATTAAAATTCGATATTTCTTAAAAAGTTTTTTAACGCTTTTAACCTTGTAATTAATTGAGCAATGACCACTGTCAGGCTATTCAATCAACAAACAACATACATAAAATTTCCACATTCTCAATATAGCATATAAAACAGTTTGTAACATGCATTAAATACTATAACACATAATTGCAGATAATCAATTAAAAGCAGATAATAACAGCAAATAGATTAACTACGCAAGATAATTTAAAAATACCACAAACACACTCAAACAAATTATACAGACCACAACTTATAGCATATAGCTATCGGAAAAATCCCTCAGGTACTCCCCTTACCTCTTGAAGATTCAGATTTCTTTTCAACAAAGTCTCGGTTTCGGATCTGGTTTCCTCCACAACTCAAATACCCAAAACAAGTGTTATCCTTCACAACAAACCACAACCAAATAATCATCAATCAAACAATCAAAAACACCTATATCCCATTGATGATTCACGGCTAGGAGGTGTTCATGTGGTTAAAAATTTCTAAAATTCCTAAGCTCTTGGATTAGTGATCTTTAATCACATAGAATTTAAGATCAATGATCAAAATACAGAAGTTGAGATAAAATCCTCTAACTCCACATAAAGCTAGGTTCGGCCTACTCATTTTAATTAGGCTAAAGATGTTAAAATTTTACCAACTCTTGGATCAATGATCCCTAAGTACTATAATGACATAATCAATGATCATAAGTCAAGAACTTGAAGAAAATCCATCTAACTCAGATGAGTTAGGTTCCGGCCTTGACATAAAAAATGGCCTAGAAATTGATTTGATTTTTCAATCTTTTGGATTCAATAAGACTAGGTACTAGATAGATGATAACAAGTGTTACATGAAACAACAATAAAATCAAAACCCATTTTCTCCAAATTTTTGGAGTTTCGGCCCACTCTAGAAATATAGGAAGGAAATTTTATTTTTATTCATGCTCTTGAATGGTAAATATAGGGATGATTACAAGATCATAGAAATTGGTTTCATGATCGTAGGATTTTTCTATGATTTTCAAGGAATTTTCAAAATTCTAGATCTAGGAATTTCAAATGATGATCATGGCCTTGAATCATGAAAATGAATGAAGAACATGATTTTGATTGAGTGAGATGAGTATGGTATATGTGACACCCTGCTACCTCGCATGTTATAAAGCATTTAAAAGAGATAAAGACGTAAAACAAATCATGCATTTAATGGATAAAATAAAACATGTGTTCATGGGTAGAAAGGTCCTACATGAACGAGTTTTCAAAATGCGGAAAAAAAACTAGGTTTAAAAGAATTGAAAGAAACATAACATGAAACTAATGCAAACATAACCCAACCCCGATGTCACAACAGAGTTGGTATAATAGTTCCCGAATAAAATCCTCGAAATACAACTGAAAACTAACTAAACAACAGAAAGGCCCTAACTATAAGTGGTGGCGCTTCAGAGTCACTCCTCTCCGGGCTACTCGTCATCCTCTGCATGAAACCAAACATGCCAAACAAACAAACATAAAACGAGGAGTAAGAATCATGTAAACATATACGACATGGAGGTAGGAAGCAAGGTAAACAAACAAGCATGGCAACATCATAAGCATACATCAACATATATATCAACATACATCAACATCATCAACATCAAGTATGCTATGCGGTACAATGCAACACAACTCTGCTACTCCGTTATGCATGTGGATCCAAACTAACTCAGGATGAACGACTTCGGAGTTACATATCCGTATTGGCCATAAAAGCACCAACACCGGCAGTCCACCAAACCATCGGGTGAACTCCATGGATAGCCAACGCATCAAACCGTGGATACCTCAACTCCAATGCTCTATGCATGGCACAACAACAAACAACAACAACAACCACCTCATTTGCTCGGGCCAAAAATCTCCCAAGACTTCAACATCAACTCAACATGCTTGGGCCCATAAGCACCTAAGACTTCAACATCATCAATACCTTAGACCCAAGGGGTCAAGGCCCCCTTGGCCAAAAAACACCAAGGTACAACGTGCGATATCCCAACGGATACCGGCTTAACCATCTTATCTTCTTTCAACATCTTAATTATTATATAATTAAGTTATCTAGCCTGGTCATTATGTTATCATCATGTCATTGGGGAAGATTGGGGGTTAAAAACCCCCTTTAAATCCTTAATCTTAGATTCTATCCAAAGGGGTGAGCACGGGTGTGCTTATTCCCAGCACGGGCATGCTGTCACATAAGTGAAGCACTGTCGTGCTTCCTTTTAGGCACGACTGTGCTCATCTGCACAGTCGCACTTCCAGTTGCGTACGGCCGTGCTCAACTCCACGGTCGTGCTCCTCTGCTGCACGACCGTGCTTAATGCGTGGCCATTTTCCAGATTTCAAATTGGGAGCATGAGCGTGCTCCCTGTTCAGCACGGTCGTGCTCAATGAAAGAAAATACTGTTCTGGGGAGATTTAAAACACAGATTTTTAACCAATTATTTTAGGGATTAAATCCATTAATCCTAGGTCATCTTGGCAACATATTTTCCAGATTAAAAACTCATGTTCATATCAAGGCAATCAACATAAACATCAAGAACATATCATGAACATGAATATGAAGCATATACTAAAAACAGCTAGAACATATTATCATATAATCATCATGTATCACATAGGCATACAAATTGACAACAATCGGGGTTATGGGAACCCCTTTACCTTACACTACCTCCATTGCCTAATGAGTACACTACCCTTCTCCCTATAGCTGGATTGAAGGTTCCAACAACGAAACCAACCACGAAAATATCACGTATCCTCAAGCGGCTCAGTTTGCTTCCAAGCCTTGGTCAAACCAAAGGGTTAACCAGTTAGTTCCCAAAACAAAAACAACAAAAAGGGAAACCAAGAGGAAACGACCTTACCTATGCCGGTTAGAACAGACAAACAAGGGTCTCCAAAACTCTAAGAATTGGTTGAGTTTGGAAGAAAAGGGAAGAGAAACTGCTCTGGTAGCACTAGGTGACGGCTGACGTCAGAAAATAGGGTTAAAACATAACCCTCATTTTTGTGCCACCAATAAATAGGCTGCACTCGAGCACGACCGTGCACCCCCCTGAGCACAGTCGTGCTGGACCTAGCGTCAGCGAAATGCAGTCCGCACTTGAGCACGGGCGTGCTCATTATTGAGCACGGGCGTGTGATCCGTGGCCATACACGGGTCAAATTAATATAGTAATTAAAAACTGTAGTACAAAGGTAAAACAACCTTGGTCGTGTCACGAGGATCTTTAAAATTATTAGCCAATCAAGAATGTTAGAAAAAGGGGGTTTTCAAAATTTTCAAGGAGAAAACAGTTTGCAATAAACAAATAAATTCAATTAATTATAAACATCAATCCAAGACGTCAAGTTCTTTGGTAGAATTCATCATTGTTCCAAAAGATATAAATTCGTTTGCTCTCCCCCTTTGTTAATTTGAAATCTACTACATGATCATGTAGGGTTTAAACAATAAAATTGGATTCACAATCGCAATCCCTAATAATGTTGATTTATGCACAAATTCAATTAACCTAGGTTACCAATCGGTTCCCTAATCTCTATTAGATTTTTGGATTAATCAATCCTAATTCCTAATTCCAATTCAATCATGAAAATTGAATCTACATCTAACCAGACATAGATCAAGCGTAATCACACTCACAACACAAAAATCATAATTGAAAGAAGAGAAAAGGAGAAAAAGCAATTGAAAAACAATTAAAAGTAAGGAACTCGAAATTCAAACCAAATTACTTGAATGTCTAGGATTGATAAAAGGTTTAGCCTTCCATAGTCAACACCATTGGAGAAGCTTTAACAACAAAACATCCAACAAAGTGCAGAAAACTAGAAAAGGGAGAAGAGAGGGGAAGAGAATTCCAAAACTTGCATAAACAATGATTACAAAACTGTCTAATTTTCGTCTCTCTAACTTGTGCGGATGTAAACTGCTATTTATGCTTATTAATCCTGACCTAACACTAGACCAAATTAAGGGCGTCTTAATAAGCTTTCCAACAAGGTATCATATGCCTTAATTGGGCTTAAGATGAGTAAGTTAGGCCCATTTAAGTGAAGGACCATCATGGACTGCGTACTGATCCGCGCCAGAGAACTCGGGACCCAATTTAGCCTTGATCTTGGCCTAATTTGACAATTCCTGTGAAACATGAAATTGTAGACATCTTCCTTATCTTTCTAGGGACAGTAAGATCACCAAAATTCGATATCTGTAGCTCTAGTTATGCTCTGCACAAGACAACAAAGTCAGGATGAGTGAAAAATCCGAAAATTAACAATGTTTAGCAATTAAGCCCAATTAAACCCAATAATACAAAACTCAGCCAAATCACCAATATTAAACACATATAGATATTAATTAGGCCAAGTATATAATACTAAAATGTAACTCAAAAATGAGTTATCAGCATGCTCAACTTAAAACCTGCAACATGCTACAGACTTTAAACACGGGCGTGCTCATGCACCAGAAAGAGACTTTTAAGCCAAAAATCTCAGTAAGCCATTAGCCAACTATTTTAACTTAACAAAACTAACTTAAACAACCAAACAAGTTTAATAAAAGCACTTAACAAAAAGCAGGGTGTTACAGTATACCTCTTAGAAGTTGAAAAATGACAAGAATTCAAGTAGTTTCTTCACAAACTTTGGTTATGGAAACTTAGAGAAAATGAGAGAAAAAGTGAGGAAGAAGATGAAGTTAGAGAAAAAATGAGTGAAATGGCCTTAATTTTGGCCGTGGGGATTAAAGGGCAATTAGGGTAGGAATTTGTCATTTTTAGGGACAATGTAGTCATTTGTACTTATGGCAATTTTGTGGATTAATTAAAACTTAAGGACAATTTAGTAATTTACCCTAAGGTAATCATGAAAATTGAGTGGTTGAGGTTGAAGGAGAGGTGGCGGGTTTGTGACCACAAAAACAAGAGGAAGTAGCCAATTTGAACTTGTCTTGCCTTAACCATGGTTAAATTTTAACTAAGATAGGTTAGGTTAGGGATATTTTGGTTTTTTCACACATAAACCTATCATTAAATAACTTAAATGTTGGGTGAGTCACCCCTATGACTCACCACCCTAGGTGGCCAGATGTCTCATCATCTGATGTCGGGTTTTGTCTCTGCATGTCCGTTCTCGACTCCGTCGATTACCCGATTTAGGTTTTTACACCCGAATCAATTATAATAACCTATTTATTTTGAAAATTTTCAAAATAACCTATGTCGTTGGAAATGAGATATAAAATCTATTCATTTCATTCTCGGGTCAAAATTAGGTTTTCTGATCAGTAAAATCTTACTGTCAGTGAAAATGCAAAACGGGTTCCGTCTGAATTTTCAACAAAAAATTTAACCGTATACTTATAAAAATAAGTATAAGATGAATATGACTTTGGTTTTCCCAAAATCATTTTCTAAGTTTTAGATAAAAATATAAACGTTTATTTATATTTATACCGATCTTAGAAAGCAGAAAAGTCGGGGTGTTACAGGGGGGCGCTGCTGTGTAGAGAAGAATGGAGAGGATTTAAAAAAAATGAATTAAAATGCTTAAATTAATATATAAAATAAGGTTTCTTGCAAGACTCATAAAAATAAGGTTTCTGTAATGCTCCGATTTTTCTATTTTTCAATAACAGTAAATATATGTTTAGATAATATATATATTTAAAAATTCATAAAATGATTTTGGATAAACCAAAATCATTGTCATGCTCTTCCTTACCGTAGAGAGTTACGGTTAAATTTTTGGTCGAAAATTAAGACGAAAACCGGTCTGCGTTTTCACTGACAGTAAAAGTTTACTGAGCAGAAAACCTAATTTTGACCCGTGAAAGAAACGGTTAGTGTTTTTGTCGTGTTTCCAATGATCTTGGTTATTTTTGAAAATTTTCGTTCGGGAATAAAATATAATATTCTATCTGGTGAAATCTTCAAAAATTATGATCAGAAACTTTGATCGGGTAAACAACGGAGCAGAATGGAGAGTTGAGAAGACGGAGGTTACTTGTTGGAGTTGAAGTGACTTGATGGACTAAAGTCTATGTCACATCAAAGAAAAATCATCATTACATTTTTTGAAATTTACTATATTTTATTCCAAAACTCATTTTTCTCACTTTCTCCAACCAAACAACCCTTAACCAAACTTGGAGCCCAAGCACTCCATTCTCTCTCCCTCTCCATGACCTCTCACCCTTCTTTGGCTATATATACAATCCTCATTTTTCATTCATGGTTTACACTCTCAGAAACCATGTTTTCTACTTAAAAACTCCATTGATTTTCTTCAAGAGTTCATCACCTACACTTTTTCTATTCAAGCTTCAAGGATAATACTTTATTCTCTTACTCATCTTACTTCTTTCCTTCACTTGCTTGTTGAGTTTATGACATGTTTTTCCATTTATCATTCTTAGATCTATAACTTCCAAAATCTCTAGAAATTAGTAGAAAAATCTGTTTGACTTGAAACCAATTTCTATAGACTCACAATGATCTCTGTAATCATTATCTAAGAGCATGCATCAAGCAAAATTTTCCTTCCCTATTTTCCTATAGAGGCCGAACCTATGTTGTGTTGGAGCAAGAAAGTTTTTGTTTCAAGTTTTGAATATGATCATTGATTTAAGCTCTTCAATACCTTTTGTTGTCAAATCTAAAAGCTTGAGAAGTTTGAAAATCTCTAGCCTATTTTATGTGTCTTGGCCGAAACCCTAAGCTTGTGGCTTAGAGGAGTTTTTATTCAATCTTTATTAAATGATCATTGATTATGAATCTCTAATACTTAAGGATCATTAATCAATGAGTTAGTGAAAGTTTGATATCTCAAACCCTATTTTGTCATCATGGCCGAACCTATGCCTAGGGGAGATTATATGTTTTTGGTTGTTTTTAACTTGTGTTATGTGTTGGAATCTTTAAACTTCTGTCACGAAGCAAGACGAGAAAGATTGTAGCACTCAACAAAGAACGAAAGACTTTGTTTGCTTTGGAATCAGGTAAGGGGAGCTTACCCGAGGGATTTTTCCCGATATATATATGCTATTATTTTTGGTCCATTAAGTTGTTTTAAATTTTATTGTGATTTCCTGAGTTTATCTGATGTGGTTAAAATTGTCTATTTTACATATCTAAGCTTGATGATTTATTTGTACAAATGTGTTATAGCTTTGAGATATGGCATGAACTGTATTATCTGAAATAATATTGATGTGAAAATTATACTGTTGTGGATTGTTGTCTGAGAAGCCTAACATTTGTCAGTGCTCAATCAATTATTGAGATAAAAGCTTTAAAAAAAAGCCTTATGAGGAATTTTGACAATGATAATATTTAGTTGATGATTTCTTTTGATAAAAGAGAAAGTAATGGATAATTACAAGGATGAAATCGCAAAAATATTTCAGTATGTTATCTTTTTCAAAATGTAGATGAAAAGTTATTTTAAGAAATTTATGTGTCAATTTATTTTGATGAAAGATGAAGAATAAGAATGGAATTGAGAAAGAAATACATTTTAGTATGTTATCCTTTTCAAGAATGAAATGGAAAATCATTTTAAGTACTAAGTGTTAAAATATTTTGAAGTTAGAGGAAAATCATTTGACTTAAAAATCATTCTAGTATAAATGAAAACCATTTGGAAATATGTTTTTGAAGAAAAACCTTTGAGGAAATAATTTGTATTATTTCTGTCAAATGGATTTAAAAGGATTTTACAAAGTATTAATGTTGTTACGGAAAAGGAGGAATTTCAAAGGAAAATGGATTTGAGACAAACCATGAATTTTTCAAAAACTTAGCTTTTATAAATGAATTTCAACTGGAAAGAATTTTCTGTGAAATAATTTTATTCAACAAAAATATTCCGGCCAGCTTGGATAAGTTGCAGAGGTTTCGTTTTGAATTTGTGTTTCACTGAATGAAAAAGAATAAACACGGTGAAATATGAATCTAGTATATGAGACGTCGGATACTAGTGTTCTATAATATACACGTAGATCTTGGATCCGTGTCACGTTGTTGTGGACTTTGGGTCCTAATCACGTTGTTGTGGACTTGATGTCCTAATCATGTTGTTGTGGACTTGATGTCCTAATCACGTTGTGTTAAACGTTGTTAAAGGTGAAATGTTGTTTTCTATGACCACAAGCCTAAGACTGGTGCATCTGTTTAGGGTGTTGTGATTGAGCACTCGGACTTCGTGTCCCATGTTGATGTTGAATAATATTAAAACGTTGAAGTTTATGTATAGTCGTTAGCCTTTGAGCTTTGACAAGAAAAGATTGAACACAAAGAAACGTTGAGAACAATTGTTTTTCATACATTTTTGGCAGACGTGCCAATCATTGTTAGGAGTGATGCCTTGATGGACGGGGTATTCACATCATGTGGTAGCATTGTGCCTTGATAAACAATGAATTCATAAGATTGATCACTGCATCCTAAATTGGATAGTGTGCTATGAAAATCCATAAGATTGATCACTGCATCCTAAATTGGATAGTGTGCTATGGAATATATAAGATTGATCACTGCATCCTGTACTGGACGGTGTGCTATGGAAAATTTACCACGTGTGCCTTAATATGGCAATTGAGTTTGGTCAACTCATTGAAAGATGATGGGATCTCACGAGATTAAGTTAGAGCCTGAATATTGAAGTGTCGTGCATTTTTTTAAAATGACGATGACTGTTCGGATTATGAAACCCATTGATAAAATACTTGTCTATTTCTGAGAAATTATGATATATGATTTTATATGTCTATATTTTCTTTTGTGTGTCACGCATGTGGTTATCGTGTTTAAATCCATATATTGGTGTCTCACTCTTACAAATATATCAGGTTTCTTTTGGTTTCGCTGTTGTACCTTGGTACTCTAGTACAGATGGTGCGGAGGAGTTTTCCTAAGTCACTCGGAGACTTAGATCTTGAGGTCTGAGGATGTATTTGATTGTGGAATGACCACGGGGCGTCCTTCCATTAAATTTCTTGTAGTGAAAGACCAGCTTAGGAGTCTTGGTTGGGTTGTATTTTTGAAAGGTCGGTAAATGTGGTATTATACATTAGTCTTTGATTTAATTTTTTCTCTCTTTTGAAAATTGAAACTTTTTTAGAGAAGTTGTATGTCGTGGCGACTTTGTTATGAATGTGATTTTACTGTTTAGATGTATGTATCTTGGTTTTTCAGAGTTATCAGCCGAAGAAAATTTTTATACCCCAGTTTTTTGACTTAAAAGAAAACAACTTTCCGAAAACAACCAGCAAATTACATTTTAATTTATTTCGGCATGTATTTCCAAAGTAATGCCCAGGGGGTGTTACAGCTTCCTTCCGGTTCCCTCGATTTCTCGACTGTAAAAATTCAATCCGATTTCCTTTAAAGATTTTTACCCGAAAAATATGTTATAACATCTATAAATGAATTTTTTTAAAATTTTAAGAATCATTGCAATCGTGTTAGGAAATCTAAAGATTTCATTCACGAGTCAAAAATTTGGTTTCCTGATCAGTAAAGTCTTATCGATAGTGAAAACGCAGATCGGGTTTCGTCTGAATTTTCAACCGAATTTTCAACTGTAGCTTCCTAGATAAAATATGTTATGAAAATAATTTTGGTTTATCAAAAATAATTTCCTGGTTTTAAAATAAATAAATACCCATACACATACATATACACTTATTATAGAGAAGCAGAAAAATCGGGGTGTTACAGTAAAATTCGTTTGAGACATAATCCACTTTCACTACGACCAATCATTTTTGGGTAAATAATAATTACTATTCAAAATGATAATAAAATATGTTACACTATATTATAAAATCTTAGAGTGTGAATTAAAAAAAAATCATTTCTTTAAATGATAGTTAATATAAGATTAAACAAAATATAAACAGTCATTATTCAAATTAAAAATAAATAATAAATTTTATAATTAAGGGGAAACTATATCAAATAAGAATAAACTAAATTTTTAAAATTATAATAAACATAAAATAAAACTTGAGATGGAAATTTCAGTATTTAAAATAATAAAAATAAAAAGTCAAATTGAACAGGAAAGTCACTATTTAAAATGATAATGATATAATAAAAAATAAAACTAATTGAAAGAGTCATTGTTTAGAAGAATATGTATTGTGAGTGTAGAAATGTTTTATATAATCAATCAATCGGAAATTACTACTTCTATAAAAAAGTTTGATTCTTATATCATGATTTAAAATTACTTTAAAGCCACTCATGATTTATTATAGTGTAAAAATCTTTACATTGATAATGTATATCAATTAAACACATAATAAGAGATTAATCAACAAGATAATATACTTTTTGAAATGATAATAAAAAATTAAATATCTGTATTAATAATTAAATAATAGGATTTAAAACTTAACGAGAAAGGTTACTATTAAAGATAATAAAATTCAGGAAAAAATAATAATTTTTTTCCTTAATAATACAATGTGAAAAAAAATTCATTTTTAAAAATAAAAGATGAGCCAGGGAAGTGTTTCCTATATAAAAAAAAAAAGACGAGGGAGAAATTTAACTGATTGGATCACTAAGAATAATCATCACAATATTATTTTTCATATTTAAGTTCTTCACTTTGTATATATTAATCATCAAAACATTTTTAAGTATTAGTTGTTTCCTTGTTTGTCTATCTTTTTTTACTTTCTTTTGTGTGTAATATTTTCAATTTCAATAATTATTTTCTAATTGATTAAATTTTGAAAATAATATAGTCAACAAAGATAAACTCATATTCTATATTAAGTAAAAATTAAAATATTTTAAAAGATACTTGTTTGTTAATAAGTTTTTAAATATATCTATATCTTAATAGTTTAAAAAGGTCTTTAAAATTCTATAAATTTTGAATAAGACCCTGCTAACTAATGTTGTTCAATTATATTAATATATGATAAAAAAAAATATTAATATTTATAGTAAAAAATAAAACTTAATGAAAAAGTCGTTGTTTAGCAGAATGATAAAATAAAGATAGAAAAATTTGAGGGATGAAATTCATTTTTTGAAATAATAATAATTAAACATGAAATTATGGTGAAACAAATCATGGTTTATAACAAAATATTATGAGATTCAATTGAGTAAAAATATTATAATCTAAAATAATAATAAAATAACAAAAATGGACATTTGGGGCAAAAAATATCATTTAACATAATAATAAAATGATATAAGACAAACCTAAAGATTGAAGGATGATATAAAACAATTTTACTTTTGGAAATAATAATAAAAATTGAAGGACGATATTGATTTTTTTTGAAATAATAATAATATATTAAAATAAAAACTTAATATAGAAAGTAATTATTTGAAATAATTTATAATTTAACAAGGGATGGAACAGAGTAGAAAATTCAATACTAAAAAATAAAATAGATAAAAATATAACTTACAAACACATTAATTGTTTGATTTGTCAAAAAAAAAAAAACACATTTATTGTCTGAAATAGTAAATAAAATATAAAATAAAGGAGTTGAAACGGAACAAGAAAATTTAACTTTTGAAATATAATAAAATAAAATGAAATATTTGAATTAATAATTGAATAATAGAAGATAAAATTTAACAAAAAAGGTTAATAATAATAATTATTATTATTATAATTATTGGTCAAAAAATTAGCAATAAAGAAGTTTATGGAATATAGTAAAGTTTTCCCCCAATAATTTATGGAAATTCATTATTAAAAGTAAAAAATAAAATATCTGCGCGAAATGTCAGTAATTGAATCATTAAATATAATTATTACAATATTATTCATATTTTATGTGTAGTATTTTAATTAATTATTTTTTAATTAGTTAATTTTTTTCAAATAATAAATGATATAGATTAATTGATAACATTAGTTAATTATTGTAAAATATTTTAGAGGTACTAATTTTTTATTGAGTTTTAAATATATGTAGATTTTAATAGTTTTAAAGAGTTCAGTTTATATATGAAACTTTTGAATAAGAGTAAACTAACTAATGTCATTCGACACTTTTAATATATGATTATAATTTTTATATTTGTTATAATGTAACACTAATAACTATTATCATCTTAAGAAATAAAATTAAAATTATCATTATTTATATTTTTATTTTACTTAATGTACAAAATTAATTTTTATAACTTAAAATTATAATTATTTTATATCTTATTATTTTATGTCATTTAAATTTATATAATGTACAAAATAAATTATTAAGCCCGTGCATCACACGGGTATAAGAATCTAGTTTATAGAATAAATTCAAATAACTTCTGAAAGTGCAAACCATATTTTGACAGAAATACAAAGTCAAAAAAACTAGCCAATGTGTTTTTGATATATTTGAGAGCTTCAATGAGAGAAACTGCAATTAAATTAAATTAATTAATATATGAGAATATAGACATATAATATATTATTTTATTGTATGAGCATCAACTCTAGATATTTAACTATGTTAAATGGTAGTAATTGAGTTGCTTAGGTTTAATTATATTTTTGAAAAATTAGCGGATCATATAGTTGCTTTTTCGGACATCATTCCAGCTGAAAATTAACATCTTTGTAGAAATGTTTTAGATCTATTATACTCACTAGGATTATATCTCGATTAATGATGTTATTTTTATATAAAAATAACACAATGTCTTAGATCATTAAAGACCTTAGTATTAGTTTTGTTTTATTTTTTAGGTTTTGAAACGCCCATGTTTTTTATGTCAAGACCTTTTTTTTAATAGGCAAATGTTTTAGCTTGTTATGTTAGTAGGGGTGTGTGATTTAAATTTTAAACCTTATACCTTATACCTCCTAACACCTTTTTCCCACACCCCAAACCACATTAACCACCTTATGACTCCCTTTTTATGTAAAGACCTTGATTTAAAGAATTATATAGACTTTATATAATTAATTTGATGAGATATTATTTATTAAATTGTTGATTTAAATTTATCTCAATTTTTTGATATTATGAATGAATAATTCTCTGGGGGAAAAAAACTGAGACATATTTGGTTCCTGAGAAATGAAAAATATCAATTTGGAATATTTTAGTCACTAAAAATTTTAAACGACGTTCAAAATAGTCACCGGTAGTGACTAAAATGTCTCTAAACACTACAAAAAAAAGGTTGTTTAGCGACCGAAAATAGTGACCGAATTTTTCGGTTGCTTTTTGCGACCGAACTGGCGACCGATTGTAGGATCTACATGAAGTAGTGATTAGAGATAATACTGCGACCGAAATAGCGACCGAAATAGAGCGTAGCAGGGTTATCGGTCGCTATTTCCGTCGCTAAATAAAGGAACTTAAAAGGCAGTAATTTTATCCCTTCTTAGCGACCGAATTAAATGAAACGGTTGAAAGTCAGAAATTTTATGTATTCTTAGCGACCGAAATAGCGACCGCATTAAATGCAACGGTTAAATTTTATTTACATTTGCGACCGATATTAATTCGGTGGCTAAACGACGCGAAAAAAAAAATTAAAATCACGCGTGTTAGCGACCGATTGATTTCTCCGTCGCTAAATTTATGAATTCAAATTTCAAATTAACTCATCCCGCGACCGAATTTAGCGACCATTTTTTATTTAAGTGATTGGCGACCGATTTAGCGACCGATTATTTCGGTCGCTAAATTATAAATCCCTAAAACCGTGAAATCTTTCCCTTCTTCCTCATTTATGCCTTCTCTTCCTTCCTCCCTCACCCATCTTCGATCTTCTCCCTCGCGTTCAGGCCGCCACCACCGTGCAGTGGGCACCGCCACCACCGCCGTCTCCGGTAAGCCTCCGTCCTCCTCCTCCTCTTCTTCCATCTCTTCCCTCTTCCTCTCCTCTCTTCCTTTCCCCTCTTCCTGCTCTGTTTTTAATCCCCCCCCCCTCTGTTTCAGGCCGCCATACTCCGCCCCCTCTGTTTCAGGCCGCCATACGCAGCTCTCCGGTCACCACGCACGCGCAAAGCTCCTCATACCCCCTTCTCTCCTCATTTTGTGCATTCCCTGCTCTGCCTTGAGGTAACCATGCATGGACTCTCTATGTATCATTTTTTATTTTGCTTCATTGTTTCATTGCTTGCTTTATTGCTTACTACTGAGAAGAGCTACTTGTGTATTTCATGTGAGTTGTGAGTTGTGATATAGGTGACTGTGATTGAGTAGAACACCTTACCATTGTTTCTAATGTAAGTTGTGATTAATCTTGATGTAAATTCCTATTTAAAAATTACTGTGGTTTTCAATTTTCATTCATATATTTATATCATGTAATGAATATTAAGATACATATAATAGATGTCATTATATGAGATGTGAGATTTGTTTAAAATAAGAAACCAAGTATATGATAAAGATTGCTTGTAGAAAGTAAGATTAATTGTGTGGAGAGCAATTAGTTTTGCTTTGAGTGCAATCAGGTTTTGGTTTTAATCCATTTTATGTTGATTATAGAATGGACCGTTAAGTGTAATGATGTATCGGGTTATTAGAACACTTCTTGTACTCTTATGTACACGACTTGCTTGTTTATAAAAAAAATTTATGGTGGTTAGTGGTTACTTGTCAAGTTTAATTCTTATGGGTTATAAATACTTGTTTGGGGGAATTGGTAAAGGTATATGAAGGGGTGACATTAATTGAGATGTGTTGTAGAGATGTAGAGATAATGGCAAGAAATTGTGGATAAAAGAGATTGAGACTGATATTACAGGACATTAATTTGTAATTAATCTTGTTAATAGATTCATATCTTATATTTAATACTGAGATTTGTGGAAGATATGTTTTGATATGAGATATGTGAGATTTGTTTGAACTAGAAAATTAAGAATATGATACGGGTTGCTTAAGAGAAGGTAAAATTACAGGGAGAGCAAAGAGTTTTGACGAGGAGAGTAAGTGTGGCTACTTTGCCAATTACGTTTTTTTTTGTTGGATTTGTCAAGTAAAGTTTTGTGATTTATAAATTTTAATATTTGTATTGGGAAATTGGTAGAGTGAGAATGAGTGTGAAGATCAAGGTTTTAAATTGTGGACTGCATCACGTGATGCGGCCGCAACATCTCGGTTGCGGTGGCCACTGAAACCGCATCGGACCGTGATTGCGGATTGCATCGACCACAATCTGTTTATCTTTCCATATCTTGGCTGAATTTATGTCTTTGAATATCTCACAATAGTATGATCTATAGCCTCTGTGATGCAGCTGTTTACTTGAATAATTTCATATCGTATTGTACGTGTATGCATTCCCGATTGTATTGTATTTTGATTCGTTTGGAATCCATGAATTTGTTGGTTCTTGTCTGAATCTGTTTCAAAAATTTCAAAAGAGGGTTTTAGGGATTTCAAGTTCTTGTTCACTTCTTTGTAAACAAAAAAATATTCTTTGTTGGAGTATGAAATGATCTAAAAACATTATTGTAGCCTGTAATTCCAAGAGAGCTTTTCACTCATTTTGAATCGGATTCATTTGGTAATTCTACTTATCTCTTTTCTGTTTGATGATGTAAATTTATTGAAGGCTGGTACTTATATCGAGCATGTTCATACATTTGGATTGCTATGAAGAATAGTTTATTCTCTTTAAAATAAAAATCTTTCAATAACAATGAATCAATGTAATTAGAATAATTTGATATGTATTTATTGATAACTTGTTTGGAAATGATTATGGAATCATATTTGTATATATTTACATTATAAGCTTTGGAATGAATTGATAAAGTGTTATTAGTTCGTAAATGGCATGACTTTGTTGTTGTTAATATTCATTTACTAATTTAAAGTCCATGAGCTTAATTAGAAAGTCTCTTCTTGAAGCCAACAAAAGCGAGTCTCTTAGATAATGAAGGATTAAGTATAGGGTTAGATAAAATGAAGGGCTAGGCACAGTTTGCCAGGCACATGCATGACGTGCCGTCATCATTAAAACATTATTCACATTAGAAAGCAGCTTTGTACACAATATTATGAAAACAACTCTGGTTTTTTACTCATTTGTTTTATTAGGAAATGGAGCTTTCCAGAAATAGTTGTTGATGACCATCCTTACTAGGTTATCTATGCACTTCCGGTAGGAAAAGTCCTCTCTATGACCATCCTTCAAAACGACGTAAAAGCATCTGCTTTCCTGAAAACTACTATGTTTGCTAATATGTAAAGTTGCATGTGAAGTTGCATTTCTTTGTTCTATTTTAACATGATAGTATGCTACATGGATCTTTCCATCTTTTCTTATTATCACTTGATGAAGTTTAGACATATGACTTGTTTTCCTTATCGTTTTATCAGAAAATGGACCCGACTAAATGTTTTGAGACAGCCATCCATATAGACCAGGTACAGTATCTCATCAACTTAAGAATAACGATCGGATTCACGTAATGATGGTTAAGGCATAATCTAATCATTTACTAAATTGTTCTTGTGTATTTGCAGGATTTGATTTCAATCCTGCGATCATTCTACCGTCGTTGGGGACAACAAATACCGCGTGTTGTGACTATTGAAGACAAAAGCGGAAATCTGTTCAATGGGAATATAGTAATCCATGAGGATCGCCCATATTTTCCAACAGATACAAATGGTATCAGGGAGTTGTATTTGTTGTCCACTGGTGCATTGGCAAAGTTTAAGTACCTTGGGGGTTCTCGTTTCTACATGTTCATCCCTTTGGAAGATTGATGAGTTTTGATATTTTGATTAGTACTTATTGACTGTGGTGTATTTTTATGTTTTGATCGTTAATTAATACTTATTAAACTTTTTTTTATAAACCATTATTAAACTTGCGTTAATTAATGTATATGTTTTCTTGATCATATTGACTGTGGTGTTTTGGATCGTTAGTACATCATATTTATGTTTTCTATTTATTTAAAAAAAATATTGGTGTATTTTGTTTATATCAGAAATTAAAAATCAATGGGGTAATAGTTGAAAAACTATATTTGGTCGGCAGGATCGTTACAGGAAAAAAAAATCAAAATTTTGTGACCGAAATAGCGACCGAATATCGATCACCAAATTAGGTGAGCTGGGTATGCGACCAACTATACGGCGACCGAAATATGTACTTTTGCAACCGAAAAATCGGTCGTAGATTTGCGACCGAAATATAAGTTCGGTCGCTAAACATTTAGCGACCAGGGTTTCTGCTACCCCCTTAATTCGGTCGCTAATTCAGTCGCTATACTGTATAGCGACCGAATTATCATGTTTAGCAACCGAAATCTTCGGTCGCTAAATAGGTTTTTTTTTTGTAGTGACTTAAGCAATCCAGCAGGCAATGGTTTGCCAAGTTTTCTAGTTTTCTCTTATCCCAAGGCTATACTATCTCATCTTCTGATCATTCTCTCTTTATTAAACAGCAACATGCTTCTATTACCATTCTTTTGATCTATGTGGATGACTTAATTCTTGTAGGGAACAATTTAGAAGAAATTCATTCTATAAAATCAGCATTGCATACAACATTCAAAATTAAGGATTTAGGAACGTTAAAATACTTCCTTGGATTTGAGATAGCAATATCTCACAAAGGAATTCATATTTGCCAACGCAAATACGCTTTGGATATTCTCTCTGAATGTGGTCTTTTATCTTCCAAACCTGTCCCTACACCTATGATTAAGGGAACTAGATTAATAGAAACAGGGGGCACACCCCTTACTAACCCCGAATCCTATAGAATGCTTGTGGGAAAATTACTATACTTAACTCATACGCGTCCTGATATTTCTTTTTTTGTGCAGTAACTCAGCCAACTCATGGCTCATCCCACATCTATTCATCAGGAGGCTGCCATTCGGGTTCTACGTTATCTCAAACAGTCACCTGCTCAAAGGCTTTTCTACCCGCAAAATTTCACTCTTCAACTTAAAGCATTCAGTGATTCAGACTGGGCTACATGTCCCGACACTCGCAAATCCATCACCGGTTTTTGCATCTTTCTTGGAGACTCCTTGGTTTCATGGAAGTCTAAGAAGCAGGCCACAGTTTCACGATCTTCTTCTGAATCTGAATATCTCGCACTCGCCACAACAACCTGTGAACTTCAGTGGCTGACTTATCTTCTCACTGATTTACGTGTCCCTTTCATATCTCCCTCTTTGCTCTATTGTGATAATCAGTCCGCCAGACACATTGCTGCCAACTCTTCATTCCATGAAAGGACTAAGCACATAGAGCTAGACTGCAATTTCGTTCGCGACAAGTTACAAGCAAAACTATTCCATTTGCTGCCTATCACCAGTTGCAACCAGCTAGCTGATCTGCTCACAAAAGCATTGGATACTACTCCGTTCCAGGCCTTACTTAGCAAATTGGGTGTGTTGAATATACACACTCCAGTTTTAGGGGGGGGGGGGGGGGTGGGGGGTATTAGATATATTAGTTTCATTATTATTGATTTTCTGTTAACCAAATCCTCATTTACTAGTTTATTGTTAAAATTGTTCTGTTATGTTGTTAGACAGTTAGACTTTAGGATCAGTTGTTAGTTACTCTTTCTTTAGGTATTTCTTTTCCTTTCTTGGACAAAACTATGCCTATATAAACCTATGTAATTTCCTCCATTAGAATGAATAAAATTCATGAATATTCAGTTTTATACTTCCCTTTAGTTCTATTACTAAATACTAAATCCGCACCCCTTTAACATATGTCGAAATTGCATTAAAATAAATAATTGAGTAAAAACTCAAATTACTCTCTAACAAAAAATCATGTCTCAGAACCCAAGAGCGCTTGGATGAGATGACACGGATCTCTTCCAGCTTAACCAGAGGTCTCGAGTTCGAATCCTGGCCCTGGGAATGCAGCAGCTTTAAAACTCTTGAGGGAGAGCTTTGCCGCCCGTGTGGTCCTACCCGGCTCAAGGGATTAGACTCTGCAATTGCGTGCAGAGTTTACCTTGGGAAACCAAAAAAAAAAAATCATGTCTCAGAAAAATAGAAAATGTCGATTTAGGACATTTCAGTTCCCAAAAAATATAAATGATGTTCAAAATAATCATTTTTAGGATAAACTTTCACTACAAAAAAAAACCTATTTAGCGACCGAAGATTTCGGTCGCTAAACATGATAATTCGGTCGCTATACAATATAGCAACCGAATTAGCGACCGAATTAAGGGGGTAGCAGAAACCCTGGTCACTAAATGTTTAGCGACCGAACTTATATTTCGATCGCAAATCTGCGACCGATTTTTCGGTTGCAAAAGTATATATTTCGGTCGCCGTATAGTTGGTCGCATACCCAGCTCGCCTAATTTGGTGACCGATATTCGGTCGCTATTTCGGTCGCAAAATTTTGATTTTTTTTTTCCTGTAACGATCCTGCCGACCAAATATAGTTTTTCAACTATTACCCCATTGATTTTTAATTTCTGATATAAACAAAATACACCAATATTTTTTTTAAATAAATAGAAAACATAAATATGATGTACTAACGATCCAAAACACCACAGTCAATATGATCAAGAAAACATATACATTAATTAACGCAAGTTTAATAATGGTTTATAAAAAAAAGTTTAATAAGTATTAATTAACGATCAAAACATAAAAATACACCACAGTCAATAAGTACTAATCAAAATATCAAAACTCATCAATCTTCCAAAGGGATGAACATGTAGAAACGAGAACCCCAAGGTACTTAAACTTTGCCAATGCACCAGTGGACAACAAATACAACTCCCTGATACCATTTGTATCTGTTGCAAAATATGGGCGATCCTCATGGATTACTATATTCCCATTGAACAGATTTCCGCTTTTGTCTTCAATAGTCACAACACGTGGTATTTATTGTCCCCAACGACGGTAGAATGATCGCGGGATTGAAATCAAATCCTGCAAATACACAAGAACAATTTAGTAAATGATTAGTTTATGCCTTAACCATCATTACGTGAATCCGATCGTTATTCTTAAGTTGATGAGATACTGTACCTGGTCTATATGGATGGTATAGATCATACTATTGTGAGATATTCAAAGACATAAATTCAGCCAAGATATGGAAAGATAAACAGATTGTGGTCGATGCAGTCCGCAATCACGGTCCTATGCGGTTTCAGTGGCCACCGCAACCGAGATGTTGCGGCCGCATCACGTGATGCAGTCCACAATTTAAAACCTTGATCTTCACACTCATTCTCACTCTACCAATTTCCCAATACAAATATTAAAATTTATAAATCACAAAACTTTACTTGACAAATCCAACAAAAAAAAAAAACGTAATTGGCAAAGTAGCCACACTTACTCTCCTGTCAAAACTCTTTGCTCTCCCTGTAATTTTACCTTCTCTTAAGCAACCCGTATCATATTCTTAATTTTCTAGTTCAAACAAATCTCACATATCTCATATCAAAACATATCTTCCACAAATCTCAGTATTAAATATAAGATATGAATCTATTAACAAGATTAATTACAAATTAATGTCTGTAATATCAGTCTCAATCTCTTTTATCCACAATTTCTTGCCATTATCTCTACATCTCTACAACACATCTCAATTAATGTCACCCCTTCATATACCTTTACCAATTCCCCCAAACAAGTATTTATAACCCATAAGAATTAAACTTGACAAGTAACCACTAACCACCATAAATTTTTTTTATAAACAAGCAGGTCGTGTACATAAGAGTACAAGAAGTGTTCTAATAACCCGATACATCATTACACTTAACGGTCCATTCTATAATCAACATAAAATGGATTAAAACCAAAACCTGATTGCACTCAAAGCAAAACTAATTGCTCTCCACACAATTAATCTTACTTTCTACAAGCAATCTTTATCATATACTTGGTTTCTTATTTTAAACAAATCTCACATCTCATATAATGACATCTATTATATGTATCTAAATATTCATTACATGATATAAATATATGAATGAAAATTGAAAACCACGGTAATTTTTAAATAGGAATTTACATCAAGATTAATCACAACTTACATTAGAAACAATGGTAAGGTGTTCTACTCAATCACAGTCACCTATATCACAACTCACAACTCACATGAAATACACAAGTAGCTCTTCTCAGTAGTAAGCAATAAAGCAAGCAATGAAACAATGAAGCAAAATAAAAAATGATACATAGAGAGTCCATGCATGGTTACCTCAAGGCAGAGCAGGGAATGCACAAAATGAGGAGAGAAGAGGGTAGGAGGAGCTCTGCGCGTGCGTGGTGACCGGAAAGCTGCGTATGGCGGCCTGAAACAGAGGGGGCGGAGTATGGCGGCCTGAAACAGAGGGGGGGGGGGGTGATTAAAAACAGAGCAGGAAGAGGGGAAAGGAAGAGAGGAGAGGAAGAGGGAAGAGATGGAAGAAGAGGAGGAGGAGGAGGACGGAGGCTTACCAGAGACGGCGGTGGTGGCGGTGCCCACTGCACAGTGGTGGCGGCCTGAACGCGAGGGAGAAGATCGAAGATGGGTGAGGGAGGAAGGAAGAGAAGGGAGAAATGAGGAAGAAGGGAAAGATTTCACGGTTTTATGGATTTATAATTTAGCGACCAAAATAATCGGTCGCTAAATCGGTCGCCAATCACTTAAATAAAAAATGGTCGCTAAATTCGGTCGCGGGATGAGTTAATTTGAAATTTGAATTCATAAATTTAGCGACGGAGAAATCAATCGGTCGCTAACACGCGCGATTTTAATTTTTTTTTCGCGCCGTTTAGCGACCGAATTAATATCGGTCGCAAATGTAAATAAGATTTAACCGTTGCATTTAATGCGGTCGCTATTTCGGTCGCTAAGAATACATAAAATTTCTGACTTTCAACCGTTGCATTTAATTCGGTCGCTATTTCGGTCGCTAAGAAGGGATAAAATTACTGCCTTTTAAGTTCCTTTATTTTGCGACGGAAATAGCGACCGATAACCCTGCTACGCTCTATTTCGGTCGCTATTTCGGTCGCAGTATTATCTCGTATCACTACTTCATGTAGATCCTACAATCGGTCGCCAGTTCGGTCGCAAAAAGCAACCGAAAAATTCGGTCACTATTTTCGGTCGCTAAACAACCTTTTTTTTGTAGTGAGTCCATAAATAGATTTTAAGAGTTTGCATACTTGATGTGGTTTAGGAGAATGCAAACCCGGGGGAAGTTTCATGTAAACATCCTCATCTAGTGTACCATGCAAAAAAGCATTATGCACATCAAGTTGAAATATATTCCAATTATTGACTGATGCGGTAGCTAAAAGTAATCTAATTGTTGTGATTTTTGCTACGGGAGAGAAAGTATCAAAATAGTCTAAGCCCTCTATTTGATTGTATCCTTTGGCAACAAGACGAGCCTTGTGCCTTTCAATAGAGCCATCGGCTCTATATTTAATCCTATATATCCATTTGCAACCAATTGGGGTAGTATTGGGTGGCAAATCAGTGATTGTCCATCTGTTGTTATTATGGAGAGCTTCTAATTCAGCCTCCATGGCCTTTATCCATAGGGGATGTTGAATGGCTTGTTTATAAGTTCCTGGTTCTTGGTTAACAGAGATAGACATACAAAAATGTTTATGTTTATCAGAGAGATTAGAATAGTCTAGAACAGAAGATAGAGGATATGTAGTGTGTGCTTGTGAGGATTTAAAAATTGTGTTACAGTGGAAGTCCTTGAGATAGGAGGGTGGCTTCCTCATTCTGGTGGACTTCCTTGGTGACCTATGTTCAATCGGATGATCAAAAACAGTGTCAGATGTAGAATTGGATAGAGAAGATTCCAAATAATCCTGCTGAAGAACATCAGAATCTGTATGTGCAGGAAAATCAGCAGCTAGAACATGTTGTGCATCGGTTGGAACAGGAAGGCCAGCAGCTGGAATGTTCTGTACAGCTGAAATAGGAAAAGAAGTAGCTTGGCCAGATTGATTAGGAACATCCAACAGAAATGAAGCATCAGTATTAATAGAATAATCATTTAAGGTAGAACATGGAGAGGAAGAAGTTTGTGCATAAGGAAATATGGATTCATAAAAGATAGCATGTCTAGATATGGAAATTTTTCTAGTATGCAAATCATATAAGATATACCCTTTAGTACCAGGTTTAAATCCAAGGAATAGGCCTTTCCTAGCCCAAGGATCAAGTTTTGTTCTGTTTTGCAGTAATGTTGAAGCAAAAGCTAAACAACCGAAAATTTTAAAGTCAAGAAAGGTTGGAGGAGAGTTGTAAAGCAACTCATAAAGAGTATTGTTATTAATAACAGGAGTAGGCAATCTATTGATCAAATAAGTAGCATGACAAAGGGCATATAGGACCAAAAAAATCTAGGAAGATGAGATTGGATCAATAAGGCCCGGGTGACATTCAAGAGATGTCGATGCTTTCTTTCAACAGTGGAATTCTGTTGGGGAGTCTCTATACAAGATGTTTGATGAAGGATGCCATATGAAGAGTAAAAAGAAGGCATTTGAAACTCCATGCCATTATCAGTATGAATAATTTTCACTATTTTAGTAAATTGTGTATAGACCATGGTAATAAAAGTGGTGATGCAAAGTCTTGTGTCAACTTTGCTCTTCATGAGATATATCCAGGTATGCCTGGTGTAGTCATCAACAATTGTTAGAAAGTAGTGATGTCCTTGAAAAGAAGCAATATATAGAGGACCCCAAATATCCATATGTAAAAGATCAAATGCATTTAAAGATTTAGTAGAACTAGAAGGGAAAGGGAGTTTAGTTTGTTGAGCCAAATGACAAGATTCACATATGAATTGTTTATTGGATACAATGTAAGGAAATTGAGTACATAAATTGTGTAAAACAGCAGAAGATGGGTGGCCTAGTCTATAGTGCCACAAATCTATGTTGTGAGACAACTTATTATTGTGAAGAACACAAGAAACCGAATTGGTTTGAAAATGAGCAGCATCTGTATTATACAAAGTTTGTGGTGTTCCTTTGAAAATGTAGAGGTTGTGAAGAATCTCAGCATGCCCAATCGTCTTCAGGGTAGAGAGATCCTGAATATGACAAATATTGGGTGAGAAAATCAATCTACAATGAAGAGATGAAGTTAGTTTGTGAATAGAGATTAAATTGAAAGTAAAAGTAGGGATAAAAAGTACATCAGTGAGATAAAAGGTTGAGGAAAAATGAATGGTTCCTGAATAATATGCAGAGATAATAGTTCCATTTGGAAGTTGGACAGAGAGAGGAGAAATTTTGTGAAATGAGGAAAAAGGTGGTAAGTGTGTGCAGATGTGATCACTTGCACCAGAGTCCAAAATCCAAATAGAATGTTGTGAGTTAGAAATACCTGATTTGGTTACACCCGAAACCAAATGTCGTGTGGGGTCAGATGTTGTAGGCTTACTCATAGCATTAACAGAAGTGGCATGATCATTCTTGGAGGATTGAAGAAGTTTAAGCAGAAATTGATAATCTTCCTTGGTAAAAGGCATAGACATATCAGTAAAATGTTGTATGTTGTTGTGGATGGTGAGTGACAGAATCACCCTTAGGAACATGTTCAGTGATGGCTGCAATAATATGAGAAGCAGGATTCTGATTCTTTGACCGATAACCAGGGGGAATCCGTGCTTGAAGTAGCAATTCTCAACCGTATGGTTTGTGCGATTGCAGTAAGTACAAACCATTGATTTGCTAGTAGAAGAACGTCCACACCCTTTGCCTTGGGAGTTTGAACCGCGACCTTGGGATGGAAAATTTGGGGAATTGATGTGAAAAGCAGAGGAATCCACAGGGTGAGGAATGGAAGGTTGGCGTTCTTGCTGGATAACCATAGAAAAGGCTTCACTAATCGATGGCAAGGGATTCATCATTAGAATCTGGGTACGCATGGGTTGATAGGAATCGTTGAGGCCCTTAAGAAAACAAATTACATGTTCTTTGTCCTTGTATTGTTGAACAGAATTTCGAAGAGAACAAGTGCAAACAACAACACAGGTACAGGTGGGGGTTGGGCGAAGGCATTCTAATTCATCCCAAAGAATTTTGATATCAGTAAAGAAAGTGGTTAGGGTTCTATCACCTTGGCGTATGGAGTGTAATTCTTGAAGAAGATCGGACATGCGAAAGTGATTCCCTTTTGTGAATCTTTTGTTGAGATCAAACCAGAGCTCCCTGGCGTTATCAAAAGAACTCGAGCTGAGAGAGATTTGGGGAGATAGGGTTCTGGTGATCCAAGAAACCACGAGATTGTTGCAGCGATCCCATGAATCGAAAAGAGGGTCAGCAGGATCAGGGGCAGAAATGCTTCCATTGACGAACTTTAGTTTGTTCTTGGAAGAAAGAGCACGCTGCATAGCTCGGCTCCAATGGTAGTAGTTATCCCCATTGAGTGCTGGGGAAACCAAAACAGAACCTGGGTTTTCACCAAGATGCAAACAATAGGGGCTATTTGGATTGAGGCTGGCATCAGAATTTTGAGATGAAATGGTTTCACTACCATTTTTGGAAGAAGAATCGTCGTTGGTATTCTTGACTGTGGATTCAGTGTTGTCAGTCATGGCTGAAAGAATGAAAATGCGGAAGCTTTTGGTGTTCAGATTAAACTGATACCATAATAGAACTAAAGGGAAGTATAAAACTGAATATTCATGAATTTTATTCCTTCTAATGGAGTAAATTACATAGGTTTATATAGGCATAGTTTTACCCAAGAAAGGAAAAGAAATACCTAAAGAAAGAGTAACTAACAACTGATCCTAAAGTCTAACTGTCTAACAACATATCAGAACAGTTTTAAGAATAAACTAGTAAATGAGGATTTGGTTAACAGAAATTCAGTAATACTGAAACTAATATATCTAATATTTAGTTCCAGATGTTTTTGTAATATGTAGGCCATTGCCTCTCTTTCTTGTGCCCTCGTTATATAATTTAATAGTTCCCATAATTGCATGCACCGCCACCTACAAAGGTCCTACAATTTTGAAAAACAAGTTGACACCTTCCATTCAATAATACAATCAACACATGAGATAATTATTAAATGACCATATTTATAGAATAAATTCAAATAACTTCTGAAAGCACAAACCATATTTCAACGGAAATACAAAGTCAAAAAAACTAGTCAATGTGTTTTTGATATATTTGAGAACTTCAATGACAGAAACTGCAATTAAATTAAATTAATGAATATATGAAAATATAGACATATAATATATTATTTTATTGTATGAGCATCAACTCTAGATATTTAACTATGTTAAATGGTAGTAATTGAGTTGTTTAGGTTTAACTATATTATTGAAAAATTAGCGGATCACATGGTTTTTTTTTCAGACATCATTTCAGCTGAAAATAACATCTTTGTAGAAATGTTTTAGAACTATGTTATACTCACTGGGATTATATCTCATTAATGATATTATATATATATATATATATATATATATATATATAGCATGAAAGTGCCATTAGTAATAACACAATAATGTCTTTGATCATTAAAGACCTTAGTATTAGTTTTGTTTTATTTTTTAGGTTTTCAAATGCCCATGTTTTTTATGTCAAGACCTTTTTTTTAATAGGCAAATCTTTTAGTTTGTTATGTTAGTAGGGTGTGTGATTTGAACCTTACATCTTATACCTACTAATACATTTGTTCCACACCTCAAACTACATTGACCATCTTATGCTCCTTTTTTATGTAAAGACCTTGATTTAAAGAATTATATATATAGACTTTATATAATTAATTTTATGAGATTATTTATTAAATTTGTTATTTTAGTTTATCATAAATTTTTATATTAGGAATGAATAATTTTCTGCTAAAAAAACACTGGGACATATTTGGTTTCTGAAAAATGTAAAATATCATTTTGGAACATTTTAGTTTTTATAATTTTTAAATGACATTCAAAATAATCATTGATAACAATTAAAATGTCTCTAAAGTTATCCTAAAAATGTCTCTCTACTTCTTCCTCTCTCTTTTTTTTCATCATTGCCCCTCTCTTCGTTTTTGGTCTCTGCAGCACTGAACGAGAGAATCCAAACTGCAGGGATGCTTGATGTGTACGGAGTAGGCGAGTGATGGGGGACCTTTTTGAATCACTTAATATTTTTTTTTCATTTTATTATTTTAATTATTGAGTTTATTGTGCTGCATTTATTATGTATGTTTTATTCATATTATTTTAACGTATTCACGTTGTTTTATGTTGGATGTATTCCAAGGTAAGTCGCTGGGTTTGTGTTCAACTTGCAATGTGCACACGCACTTGTCCACAGAACCGTAGAATTCTCTACTTGAAATTTGAAAAACAGTGGAAAGCTGAATAAGGTATACAGCTCGAGTGGTACTTCCTGACAAATGCCACATGCAAATATCACATGCCTGAGGACATGTTGATTTTCCACCGATCACATAAATCAACCGATCACATGCCCGGTATCAATGCTTGGATAGTGTAACTAACTATTATTACAATATATAAATTGAATATCGAAAGTATGGATATTTATACATACAATTCAGATATCTTCTATAAATATCGTAGAACTTATGAGTATTTTGAAAGTGATAAAATATATAATAAGATAGAAGAAAACAATAAATAAGTAGAAATGAGTATTTTTATACAAAATTAACACCATATTTATATCCAAATATCATTATTCATACCAAAAATATATATTACTACTATTCCATCTTAAAATGTAATCAACAATGATGAAAGCTTTCCTGGCATACATCATATCAAGCTTTTAAATTACGTAGTGATCACGGTTATATTATATTTATTATAATTACGGGTAATTATGAATACGATCATAATTATGATCATATTTCGATTTTTGGGATATTCAAAATCAAAATATTACGACTCTTAATGCGGTTTTAGACTTTTATTTAAAAATATCTTACCTAACATGTCAACAAATCTTTTACTATTTTAGTTCTAGTAGGTACTTTTGACAATACTCATCGTGCTATTGTGAAGAGCAAACTTGGTGAGATGATCTGTGTAGAGGAACCTGTTATGAGGCTTGTGTCCATCAAATGATAACTTGCATGAATCTCCATCACATGTAGAGGAAATTTGAATGATGTAAAAGCATCACCTAATAATAATATTTATTTAGTTTACATTAATAATGAAACAAATATCAAACTAAACAGAAGATATCTTACATAGTGATCAGGGTTTTAAATTATAATTTTGGTTGTGTAAAGAAATGTAGAAGACGATAGTTTGATAGAATAATACTTGTGTATTACAAAAGGATTACATCAGGGACTTAAATACAAAAGTTTGTAACTGAAAAATAAATGAATTTAAATATACAACAAATCACAAAAGATCAGGATAACAAATCACACATCATGGACAACATCAAGGAGCATATCATGGACAGCTAGCAGATTGAAATAATAGCCACAAATAATCATGGACAGTATCAAGGAGCATATCATAGGATATCAATTATAATAATAGTTAGGATGCTGTAACACTCCCTCAAAGTGGGGTGTGTAAGTTAGATAACCCCATCTTGCTCTTTAGCCACAGGAATTGATCTTTGCCTAAGGGCTTGACGAACAAGCTGACAATTTGATTTGCGGAACTAACTTTCATAGTGTTTATAAGACCGGAAGAAATCTTTTCACGAACAACATGACAATCGATCTCTATGTGTTTAGTACGTTCGTGATACATCGGATTTGAGGCAATATGAAGAGCAGACTGATTGTCACAAAACAGTGGTATTGGTGTAGAACGAGAGAGACCAATGCATTTAAAAGATATGAGAGCCAAGTAATTTCACAAGTTGCATTGGCCATAGCTCTATATTCCGCTTCGGCAGATGAACGGGATACTACACTTTGTTTCTTTGTTTTCCATGAGATTATACTAGGACCCAGAAAAATGCAATAACCAGAAGTAGAGCTTCGAGTGGTAGGACAACTAGTCCAATCTAAATCACAGAAGCCTTGGAGGAATAAATCTAAATTAGAGGGAAAGAAAAGGCCTTGGCCGGGAGTGGCTTTTAAATAGCGAAGAAGACGAATAGCAGCATTCATATGTGGTTGACGAGGTGCATGCATGAATTGGCTTAAAATGTTGACAGAGTAAGCAATATCAGGACGTGTAACTGTGAGATAAATTAAACGACCCACAAGACGACGATATGGTGCAGGATCAGTTAAAACAGTACCTTCAGAAGGAGATAATTTTAGATTTTGTTCCATGGGAAAGTCTACTGGTTTGGTAGCAGTAAGACCACTATCAGATATACTGTCAAGTGCATACTGTCGTTGAGATAAAAAATACCACGCTTTGATCTTGCAACTTCAATCCCCAAAAAGTACTTTAAGCGTCCCAAGTCTTTTATTTTGAAATGTTTATGTAAAAGTTTCTTAACCATTCTTATAAGAACCAAATCTGAACCTGTGAGAACAATGTCATCGACATAAAGTAGAAGAAAAACAGAACCAGATTCACGATGTTGGCAAAAAAGAGATGGGTCAGCTATACTATGTGTGGAACCAAATTCAATAAGAACCTCAGAAAATTTTGAATACCAGTTTCGTGATGCATGTTTAAGACCATATAATGATTTGTGTAACTTACAAACAAGAGGCTCCCCCTGACATCTGAAACCTGGGGGCAACTGCATATAGACATGTTCGTGCAAATCACCATGTAAAAAAGCATTGTTGACATCGAGTCGATGAAGATGTTTTAGAAATGGCAATAGAGAGGAGAACTCGAACAGTGACTAGTTTGGCAACATGAGCAAACATATCAAAATAATCAATCCCTTCTATTTGAGTATAGCCTTTAGCAACTAATTGAGCTTTATACCTTTCAATACTTCCTTCAGAATTGTGTTTAATTTTGAATACCCAACGGCAACCAATCGGTTTCTTCCCTGCTGGTAGCGGAACTAAAGACCATGTTCTATTTTCACACAACGCATCAATCTCAGATTGCATAGCATTGCACCATTCCGGAAATTTCTTAGCCTCAGAGTATGATGTTGGCTCAGAGTCAATAGCAATTGAAGAAAGAAAGGATCGATGAGTAGGGGAAAAATTATGAGAGGGTAAGAAATTGTAAATAGGATAAATAGTACCAGGAACAGAAGCGAAAGAAGACGCCTGTGCTGAGGTGAGGGAGCATATATAGTCGTCGAGATAACGGGGTCGATTACTTGGACGGGATGGACGAGGAGGAGTTTGAGTATGTGATGATGGTGTAGCATGTTCTGGAGGTTGGGTCTGAATAGGATTGGAAGGCTAGGGCGGCGCCGTATCACAATCAAGGTGTTGGACATGGTTTTGAATTGTAGAATCTTGGGTAGTGGGTGTGAAAGATAAGTCAGGTGGTGAAGTGATGGGATTTGTAATGTTATTAGGTGGTGAGAAGTTTGTATCTGGGGGGTGGGT
Source organism: Sophora flavescens (assembly GCA_030762895.1). NCBI lineage: Eukaryota > Viridiplantae > Streptophyta > Magnoliopsida > Fabales > Fabaceae > Sophora > Sophora flavescens. Next base: position 27,290,671 of record CM061062.1, on the reverse strand, counting down.
GTTGTAATGTAGTTTGGTGGGTCAGGCAGTGGGTTCTCTTGGAAAGGATAAATAATAGGTGAAGAAAAATCTTCTTTAGGTGACAGTGACAAAACTAAGGGAGACATTTTAGCATTAAGAATTTTGTTTGGAGAATATGTTCATAAAAAATAGCATCTCTTGTTACATTAATTTTTTTTGAAGATAAATCAAGTATTTTGTAACCTTTTTGACCATGGGAATATCCTAAAAAAACTCCCGGGGAAGCACGGTTATCAAATTTGTGATTGATGTGGTGTTGCGGCCATATACCAAACAACCAAAAACCCGAAGATGAGAAAGATTTGGTTTTTTATTAAACAATTTTTCATGAGGTGTATGGCCTTTGAGAACTGTAGTGGGTAGACGATTAATTAGATAAGTAGCTATTAATACAAAATCACCCCAAAAATCTAAAGGCAAGTTTGATTGAAAATGCAAAGCACATACAACGTTTAATAAATGTCGGTGTTTACGCTCCACAACACCATTTTATTGTGGAGTATAAGCACAACTTGATTATTGTAACACTCCCAAGTTTTTTAAAAAAGAGTTAGTTTGGGAATTAAAAAATTCACGTGCATTATCGGATTGTATTTTTCGAATATGTGTTTGAAATTGTTTCTCAACCATTTAAAAAAAATGAGGAATGATTGTACTGACTTCACTTTTGTGTTGCATGAGAAAAACCCATGTACTTCTAGAAAAATCATCAACCACAGTAAGAAAAAATTTTGCACAAGAGGAATGAGTTTTATTGTAGGGTCCCCAAACATCAAAATGTACTAATTCAAAACATTTAACCGGGGAAATGCTACTTAATGAAAATTTTAGACGAGTCTGTTTTGCCAACGGACAAACAGTACAAGTACATTTATTTGAAAACTTAATGCTAGAATCAATATTATTGAATTGTGAAGATAAAGCTGGTGCCGGATGTCCTAAATGCCAATGCCATAAATCAAAATGAGAGCCAAATGAAGCAGTGGAGATAAAGGTGGTAGGAGAGTTGTCCATGAGATAGAGACCCCCATGTTGCTCACCCATCACAAAAGTCCTCTTCGTCCCCTGGTCCTGTAAAAAACATGAAGTAGGGGTAAAAGTGACCCAAGAGTTAGTGTCTCGAGAAAGTTTGCTAATGGACAAAAGATTAAATTGAAATGATGGAACATGCAATACATGTGGTATTAATAGGCCAGATTTTAAATAAATGGAACCAATGTGATGAACTGGAACAAGTTTGTTGTCAGGTAATTTAATGGAAGATGAGACTTTGGTATATGAATGAAAAAGTGAAAGATCATATACCATATGATTAGTGGCACCGAAATCTAAAATCCAGAGGGAATAACAAGGTTTAAAAGAGACAAAACAACGAAAAGAGTTACTTGCAAAATTTGCTAGAGGTTGGTCATTATCAAGCTTAATGAGGGAGAGTAATTGTTGTATTTGAGTATGAGACAAATTAAGCAGAGGCTGAGAATCTGGAGATGAAGCAACAGCAGCGGTAGTTGGATGAGCTTGTGAAGCATAAGGTCTTGAGCCCCGACTATCACGAGAGGAAGAACCACACCGGGATTTGTTGGTTCCAAGATTGTGTTTCCACCATGAAGGACAGCCAATTTTGGTATAGCAGCGACTGTCGGAATGACCATCAACATTGCAAATGGAACAATGATAAGAAGGTTTGGTGTTGCCATCTCGAAAAGGAATGGAATGTTGAGGTGCCATGGCAGATTGATCCAGTGTAATAGAATACGAATCAGATAGTGAACATTGACCCTCTTCTTGTAAGAAAAGAGAATATGCTTTCGGAACAGACGGAAGGGGATCCATTAGGAGAATTTGACTGCGTACAGATGCAAAGGAATCATTCAAGCCCTGTAAAAAAATCCATGAGATGCTCAGTAGAACAAATATCATTGAAGTTTGGTATAACGCCACACGCACAAGCAGGGAGTGTGCGATAAGAATCAAGTTCATCTCGATAAGCCTTGAGTTGTGTGTAATAAGCAGCAATAGAGTTGGTGCCTTGAGAGAGGTTCGAAATAGCATGTCGAATTTCAAAAATACGAGGAGCATTTTTTTGATTGAATCGAGTAAGAAGATCAAGCCATATATCATGTGCACTTTTAGTCCAGAGAATGGTATTGGCAATGGTTGGAACAATGGAATGAACAAGCCAAGATTGAGCCATGCTATTGCATCGAACCCAATTAGAGAAATTGGGAGTATTTGGCTCGGGTTTAAGAACGGTGCCGTCAATGAATCCAAGTTTGTTTTTGGCTTCTAATGCCATGGTGACGGCTCGGCTCCAAGTGGGGTAATTATCTCCATCAAGAAGTTGTGTAACCAGTGGTTGCCCTGGTTGGTCAGATGAATGAAGATAGTATGGAGACGTGTGGTTAGAGGGTTAATGGCAGCCATGGATGGTCAAAGAAGCAGATTGCATGATAGTCGCAAATCATGGACAGCATCAAGGAGCATATCATGGGAGGGGCATATCATGGGATATCAATTGTAATAATAGTTAGGATGTTGTAACAGGTTGGAGTCGTAATTATGTTGCGTTTATCACCATTGCAGATAAATTATGAAAAATTCTGATCGTCGCTATAATACAATTGTGATAACTATCAAAACCAAACAGTAATTAATATCAAAACATGTACGTTACATTGTATACTTTCCTTTACATCATCTTCGTTTTCTCAGGTGGTTGATGCTGGGGTAATAGATCTATAGTTTTGTTTTCATCTTTGCGGTGTGTGTAACACTCCAACTTGGGAGTCACATGGTTACCCATTGCAAAAAAATAAAACCGATTAAAATGCTGGTTACTTTCAGAAAATAACATTCTCTTAATAATTAAATATTCTCAAAATGGTGATTATATATATATATATATATATATATATATATATAATATGAGCAACATAAATATCTAAGCAGTGGCAGTTGCAACTTTATATATATATATATATATATATATATATATATCAAAAGGTCAGGGCCTTATAGTACCAGCCATTGATAACACTAAACATAAAAGGGAAAAGCTGTAAGCAAGATAAAGCAAAACGGGGGAAGGTCCGAAACCACATATCAAAATACCGTGGCTCTATGAAGCCAAATACAGTCGGACCAGGATACACTATTCCAAAAAAGGACACCCCTAAGCTGGTCTACAACTAATAGCCGTAAAAAGGGCCAGTCTGAACACTCCCGCTCCCTGAGGAGTTCCCCGGCGACGCATCCACCACTTCTTCGCCCTCATAATGACCCTAGAAGCTCTTCCGAAGAAAGAGTATTCAGATTCTTTGCTTCCTGGATAGCAGTTACCTTAGGTCTCCACTGCTTTGAGAGACTTCTCAAAAATTTTCTCACATGATCTCTATTTTCATAGACCTTTCCAAGAGACCTGAGACTGTTGGTGATTGTTTGGAATCTTCCAAACATCTGGTCTATAGTTTCATGATCGGCCATCTTGAATAGCTTATACTGGTGAACCAACATGCTTATCTTTGATTCCTTCACTTGTGAGGAACCTTCATGAGCTAGTGGAAGAGTATCCCAGATTTCTTTAGCTGTGTTGCAACTATGAACCTTGTCATGCTTAGATCTAGTGATAGCACACATGAGATAGTGCTTAGCTTTCAAGTTTAGTTGATGTTGGCTTTTTTGCTCTTGAGTCCATTCAGCTCTAGGCACTGCAGATCTAGCTTCACTCCTTGGCTCAGTGTAGCCATTTTCTATTTGTTCCCAGATGTCAGCATTCTGTGCATCCAAGAATGCCATCATCCTCTTTTTCCAATAATCACAATCAGTTCCATCAAAGAGAGGGGGTTTGTTGATAGCTTGTCCTTCTGCATCCATGCTTGTAGGATCGTACTACCTTAGCACTTGTTAGATGCTCAACCCTGTCAAGGCTGGGCTCTGATACCAACTGAAGTTGGCACAGGCAAATACAAGAAGGGGGTTAAATTGTGTTTGTTAATTATTTTGGCAAAAGCCCTTTTTGAATAACTTTTTCACAAGCAGAAGATAAAGAGATTAAGCACACAAGAAATCCTTTTTAAAAGATTAACAAAAGCAATATCAAAACCCCACAGTTAGTATAAGCAAATAAAACTGAAGAGTTTAGGGATAGAAAATTCACGCAAGAGATTTTATCCTGGTTTACTCTCTTCCAACCAAGAGCTGCGTCCACTCCCTTCGAAAATGACATAATCACATAAGCCAAATCTGTAAAAAATGGTTTGCTACACCTCCCAAGCAATATATGGACTTCGGTTGGTGACACACAACAATGAGAGAAAAGCCATATGCTAGAAGAGGAACCACTGGTATGTATACCAAAATAGGCTTATCAACAACAACCGAAAGAAGTAAACCACTATAGGTCTTGATAATATTTTCTTCTACCCAATGCTTAAGTATTCAGTGGGATTTTAAATCCAAGAGGACACTAAATAATGGAATCCCTTGGGCCTTTATTTCAGCCTAGGGATTGTATACTTCTATTCTAACAATTCCATAGTACTTCTATGCAAGATGTAGAAGTATGAGACTTTTTTGTATGACCCAAGATTTTCAAAGAAACCTAACCCTTATTGGAAGAAATACGATTAGAACATATTATTTTGAGTCTTTGTTAGATTTATCAAACAGACACAACCTCAATCAACTCCCGTGTGCAATTTTCTTGCAAATTCTGATAGTAACTTGTACAAACAATACCAAAATCATCGGGCTGGGGTTTACCTTATAATCAAGATTTATATAGAGTTTCATTTCTGAAAACACTTATACCTAAGATGAAAATAAATGAAAGAATATAAATTTCCTTTTGGAAATACAATACTTACCCCCTATTTAGTCATCCACAACCAATAAAACCAAGCTTTGAAAATGACGGACCATTGTTTATTAAAAAATATATAAATAAAATATATATAGGATGGAGCAGTGGGGGACAACGCCAGCACCGCGTCTGGCCGCCGCAGCTCGTCGCTCCGCCTCTCCTCGCCGCACGAACGGAGCTCCACCGCGATAAGCTCCGGCCGCCACCTTTCATGGTGGTTTCGCCATTCTTAAACTCCTTTGAACCTCCATATCTTATTTCTTGAGATTGAGTCTCTTTCTTTTGATTTTGGTTGTCACCACAGAGGTTGAATCTCCGCTGCCACCGGCCCCTTGCCACCAGCCACCGCGTCGGTTGGCCTTCCATCCACCATATTCTTTCCTCTTTACCTTGGGTAAGTGTTTACCCCTAATCCCTTCTAGTTGAAAAATCCCAAAATTGATTTTGAAAACCCTAACCCTAGCCCTTTGATTTCATGTTGTAATTTGAAATTAAAACTTGTTTTTACTTAATTGGGACTATGAATTAGTGTTTTCCTAAACTAATTTCATCGTTATTTGGTTAGATTGATTTTCCCCAAATTATGTTATGAACCCTAAAGCCCCAATCTGATTTTATTTAAGATGGGTTCTATTTGTGAAATTAAGTATTTAAAATCAACTTAGATTGAACGTTTGATGATGAGTAGCGGATTATGTGTTTTGTCTGGTTGTGAAAATGCATGAATTCCCTCTCCGGGATGTTATCGTGGTTATGTTTGCTTGGAGGAACAGTTGTTAGTCATTTATTGAGAGCTGATAGGAGCTGTCCGCACATGTCGCAAGGTGTTAGAGGTGAAATTGGCACAGGCAAACACAAGAAGGGGGGTTGAATTGTGTTTGTTAATTATTTTCCAAAAACCCTTTTTGAACAACTTTTTCACAAGCCGAAGATAAAGAGATTAAGCACACAAGAAATCATTTTTAAAAGATTAACAAAAGCAATATCAAAACCCCACAGTTAGTATAAGCAAATAAAACTGAAGAGTTTAGGGATAGAACGTTCACGCAAGAGATTTTATCCTGGTTCACTCTCTTCCAACCAAGAGTTACGTCCAGTCCCTTCGACTTGAAGGATTTTCTCCACTATTCTCCAAATAGGTTACAAACAAGTATTTAACACCTCTTTAGGCTACAAGTATTCTTTCTCTACCAAGCCTCTTCAGGCTCTAACTCTAACAAAGAGATTTACAACTTTGATCTACTTAACTCACTAAGTGTGAGGATATGAAAGTTTGAGATATGTTGAATATTTTCACAATATTCAAACTAATGAATATAGACTCTTGCTCTTGAAAGAATAATAGAATAATTTATTATCAAATGGCAAAAGTTCGGCTAGTAAGATTGTGCAGGCAATAGTTGTTCTTCAATATCTGAGGTCTTCAATTTATAGTGACCTTCTTCTTCACTTGTATTTATTCAACGGTTACTTTGAATAATCCCGTTCAGAGATATCATTAAATGCAAGATATCTGTTGAGACTGATAGCTTGATTTTGGTCATGTTGAAAAGTATCCTTGGTTATCAGAAAATCATAAAAAGGAGGCTCACTGTTCTGAGCAATTGTACCTTAAAAACTTTCTTTCCTTCTTTGTGTATAACCCAGCTTTTGTTCAGCAATAACGATGTCATCGTACAGAACGTTTTGTAATTGTAATTGTACTATTTACTTTTTTTATTTCCTTGATAGTACTATGAACTTTCTCACAAAGGAACAAGATATTAATAATAATAAAGAACATATATTCCTTTGAAATAAATATCAATCATTTGAAATAAATTCAATGTGGTCCAGATTGCATTAAATCATATTCAAGGTAGTAAACATATAGAACCGTCTACTTAGTTTTAAGAACGCATCTATACAAGATTTTAATTCTGCTCGTCCACTGATGTGGCAGAAGCGCTCGCCCACTAATGTGGTAGAAGCGCTCGTCCACTAATGTGGTAGAGGTGCTCGTCTACTAATGTGGTAGAAGCACTCGTCTACTAATCTGGTAGAATTGTTCGTCCACACAAGTCTTTGGACTTGCTAAGTCCTTAGAGAACTCCATCCAATGACGTGGCACTGTGGACTTCTACTGAATTTTAGTTTAGGCACTATGGATGTATACTTGAGTTTCAAGGATAGCACTCGTCTGCTGACGTGGCAAGATGGACGCGCTTATTTTCAAGTCTTTGGACTTGCTATTTTTTAACAAGTTATTTAGGTATTCATTTATAGCCTCGTCCACTAAAGTAAACCAATCTACTTAACGATTAAAATATAAACAGTTTAAATAACCTTTGGATGGGTAATTCTTTGAACGAGTCCAAACATTGTATACCTTATATCATTTTGAGTATTACTGCATAAACTGAACTCACTTGTTAGATCTCTACTAACACTTTGCCCAGTAGATTTAATCCTTTTGTTAACATCAAAACTTAGAGATTATTAAATCCAAAACCACTTTGGTTCCAACAAAAGGGGCCCGGAATGTAAAGTCGTCAATGGGTGTTCAATCTTGCGAAATTTTGTTGAGCAATGAGTAAATTGTGGAACCCAGAACGAATGATCTTTTCTTGTCTTAAAAGGTAAAGGGAGTATGCCTGAGGAGTTCCTAGTAGTCATTTACTTAGTAATATGAACTGATTGTGATGATTTATATTATGTTGAATTTATGTTGATTGATATGTGTGTATATATATAGAGATATAGATAGATATATATATATATATATATATATATTTTGATGTTGAGTTATTGAGGTTCTCTATATATATATATATATATATATATATATATATATATATATATCTCATGAATATATTGTTTGTGTTATTGATTTACCGAGACTGGTTGAAGCATGAAAGTAGGCTGTTGCTTGTGAATGGAAAATTAATTCATTAAATGTGCTTGAACACAGAAAAATTGAGGAAAATGATTTTGGCTTTCTTTGGAAAGTGAAAATAGGAAAAAGGAAAGGAACTAGACTTCCGTGCTGAGATTCGAACTAGATTCTGATTTCTGGGAAGCCGGACTAGCATTCCTACTGAGGAGAACCTAGTTTTCTGAGACATCGGACTAGTGTTCAATTGAGAAAGAGGTTTTGAAAACTTTAATGATATTTTAAAAGTTCAAGTTGATATTAAAAGATTAATGGATATCAGAAATGAGGTCTAAGCAGACGTGTCAATTGCAATTTTCAAGCTACAGTTTCACATAGGGTGAGCTGACAAATTTAATAGTTACGGATCAAAGGCATATTCTTGGGCTTTTGGGTCTTTAGGGACATTCGGGCTTGAACTCCATAGAAAGTTTGGAGCTTTGCAACCTCTTGTTGTGGAAATCGGTTACCCTGCATGAATGTACTCAATCAGGAACTATCCAAATATTATTTAGGTGGTACGCGATACCTTAGAACAATTGGAGATCGGACCTGAAATAAGAGGCCGATTCACAACGCGAAACAATTGTGTTATAGGCATTATCACAGCCTATCATGCTCGACGAATGGAAGTTTGGATCTCTGGAGATTGAATATCTAGAAAGTGGGTATTGAAGTGCTAAGACATAATTTATGAAACACTTTAACTTTTAAATCCCTTTGAGATATTTATAATTGTCATACTATGTATTGTCATTATTATATTGTTGATGTTGTTGTGATGTTAAGTATATGATTGCTATGATTTAAACTCATATATTGGTAACTCACCTTTGCATTTTTCTGTTTGGCTTCTATTTGTGGTATTTTGGTTGAGTGTACATATGATGCAGAGGAGTTCTCTGCCCCACTCGGAGGGTTTGGTCCCAACTTGTAAAGAAAGTTGATTTACTGGAATAACCATGGGGTATTTTCCAGTAAGAGTCTTATAGTTCGACGAGCTTAGTCTATCGAGTCCATTATTGTTTTGAATAACTTTTATAATTATCTGTATTATGATTGAGAGTCTCTTCTTTGTTTTCTATTATGATTAGTAAGTTTATTTACAGATTTTGTAAACTATGAGCAGATGTGGAGTAGTCTTTTTGGTGTAACAGTTTTAGGGCCTTTTCTAAAAAAATTATCATAGTCCGTTATGACTATTTTAAACACTAATATGTTTTGGCGAGAAAAACCTTTTAAAGATTTTTGTGGAGATTTAATTATGATGTATGAATCAAGGTTTTTATTTTTCTTTCCTTATTGTCTGCAAATAGTCGTTGCGTGAGATCAATTTTAGACCCACATTTTTATATTATAAGTGTATACCTAAATTTATTTTTCGAAAGAAAACCAACATTTCTTTTTATCTAATTAGTTTTTATGATAATTGAGTTAAACATGTAATATGCAATGAGTGTTAAAGAGAGACATTGCCTTTCTTTCTTGTGCCCTACTTATATAATTTAATAGTTCCCATAATTGGACCGCCACTTACAAAGGCCCTACAATTTTGGAAAACAAGTTGACACCTTCCATTATCATTACCCCATTCAATAATACAATCAACACATGAGATAATTATTAAATGACCTTATCCATACATCTAATAAAACAAAGTATTATTTTATTCATTCTTATTGTTCAGACACTCACACCTTACTGTTCATTCACTCACACGGGATCATGATTCTTTCTTTTCAAAATCAAAACATGTCCCTCCGACCTGCCACAATGTGATTGATATATATTAATTTAGTCATTATCGATTAGTATACTAAAGAAAAAAAAGGATAACATGCCACTTACAAAATAATATAATATAAGATAGAAAAAAATAAAAGTTAATAAGAAAAATCATTATCTATAACAATAATCAAATAAAATAAATGAAATTAAGTGAGAATATATATTCTTTGAACTAATAATAAAATAATAGGATATAAATTAAAAAAAGATAATTTACTAATTATATTAATAATAAGATAGTAAAGGATAAAGCTGAATAGAGACTGTTATTATTATTTTTAGTTTAAAAGAAAGGTCATTATTTAAAATAATTAAAAAACAACGACAGGTAAAATTTAGGGGGAAAAACATTGTCTATAACAATAATAAAATAATAAGATAAAACTTAGTTAAAGTTTTAATTACTTTTTGAAATAAAAAAATCATCATAAGTAAAACAACGGATGGAAAAAAATTTATTATTATTTTTTGTCTTTGAACCTTCAATCTTGTAGGTAAAATTCGTTTAAGACATAATCCACTTTCACTGCGACCAATCACTTTTGGGTAAATAATAATTAATATTCAGTTTCGATAATAAAATATGTCACAATATAATAATAAAATTGTAGAGTGTGAACTAAACAAAGCAAATTCATTCCTTTAAGTGATAGTTATAAGATGAAACAAAATATAAAAAGTTATTATTCAAATTAAAAATGAATAATAAAATTTTATAATTAAGGGGAAACTATATCAAATAAGAATAAACTAATTTTTTAAAAATAATAATAAACATAAAAATAAAACATGAGATGGAAAATTCATTATTTGAAATAATAAAAATAAAAAATCAAATTGAATAGGAAAGTCACTATTTAAAATGATAATGATATAGTAAAAAATAAAACTTATTGAAAGATTCATTGTTTAGAAGAATATGCATTGTCAATGTAGCAATATTTTAAACAATCAATCAATCAAAAATCGTTACATCTATAAAAAAAAAAGTTTGATTCTTATATCATGATTTAAAATTACTTTAATGCCACTCATGATTTTTTATACTGTAAAAATATTTTCATTGATAATGTATATTAATTAAACACGTGATAGGAGATTAATTTGAACAAGATAATATACTTTTTGAAATGATAATAAAAAATGAAATGTTTGTATTAAAAATTAAATAATAGGATCTAAAACTTAATGAGAAAGGTTACTATTAACGATCATAAAATTCAGGAAAAAATAATAATTTTTTTCCATAATAATACATTGTGAAAAAAATTCATTATTAAAAAAAATGAGCAACGGAAGTTTTTCCTATATATAAAAAAAAGACGAGCGAGAAATTTAACTGATTGGATCACTAAGAATAATCATCACAATATTGTTGTTCATATTTAAGTTCATCACTTTGTATATATTAATCATCAAAACATTTTTAAGCAGTAGTTGTTTATAAGTATTTGAGTTGTTCGCTTATTTGTCTATCTTTTTTAACTTTCTTTTGTGTGTAATATTTTCAATTTCAATAATTATTTTCTAATTGATTAACTTTTGAAAATAATATAGCCAACATAGATAAATTCATAATATAAATTAAGTAAAAATTTAAATATTTTAAAAGATACTTATGTTTTAATAAGTTTGTAAATATATCTATATCTTAATAGTTTAAAAGGTCTTTAAACTTCTATAAATTTTGAATAAGACCCTGCTAACTAATGTTGTTCAATTCTATTAATATATGATAATAAAATAATGTTAATATATAAAGTAAAAAATAAAAATTAATTAAAAAGTCATTGTTTAGCAGAATGCTAAAATAATGATAGAAAAATTTGAGGGATGAAATTTATTTTCTGAAATAATAATAATTAAATATGAAATTTTGGTGAAACAAATCATGGTTTATAACAAAATATTAACAAAAATGAACATTTAGGGCAAAAAATAACATTTAACATAATAATAAAATGATATAAGACAAACCGAAACAGAAAATTTTACTTTTGGAAATAATAATAAATATTGAAAATTTTACTTTTGGGAATAATAATAAATATTGAAGGATGATATTGAAAAAATTGTTTTGAAATAATAATAAGATATTGAAAGAAAAACTTAATAGAGAAATTAATTATTTGATATAATTTATAATTTAACAAGAGATGGAACTGGGTAGAAAAGTCATTACAAAAAAAAATAGATAAAAATATAACTTACCATAATATTAATTGTTTGAAATAGTAAATAAAATATAAAATATAAAATAAAGGAGATAAAACTGAACAATAAAATTTAATTTTTGAAATATAATAAAATAAAATGAAATATTTGAATTAATAATTGAATAATAGAAGATAAAATTTAACGAGAAAGGTTAATAATAATAATAATAATAATAATAATAATAATAATAATAATAATAATCTATACATATAATAATCTATTCATTTTTACTGTTCATACAGTCATATCTTACTGTCCATTCACTCACACGGGATCAAGATTATTTCTTTTCAAAATCAAAACTTGTCCCTCCGCCCGCCAAAACGTGAATGATATATATTAATTTGTCATTGTCAATTAGTATACTAAAAAAAGGAGAACAAGCCACATGCAAAATAATATAATACAAGATAGAAAAAAATAAGAGTTAATCAGCAAAATAATTATCTATAACAATAATCAAATAAAATAAATAAAACTAAGTGAGAATATATATTATTTGAAATAACAATAAAATTATAGGATATAAAATTAAAAAATATAATTTACTAATTATATTAATAATAAGATAGTAAAGGATAAATAAAATTGAATAGAGAATGTCATTATTATTTTTAGTTTAAAATAAAAGGTCATTATTTAAAATAATTAAAAAACAACAATAGGTAAAATTTAGAGAAAAAAACATTGTCTATAACAATAATAAAATAATAAGATAAAACTGAGTTAAAATTTTACTTTTTGGAATAAAAAAATCATCATAAGTAAAACAACGCATGAAAAAAAATTAATTACTATTTTTTTGTCTTTGAACCTCCAACCTGGACCGGCCCAACAACTATTGAGGCCTAAAACAAATTTTGAAGTGAGGCATTTTTATTTTTTTCATTAATACGTGTATCAAAATAACTACATTTTTTTGAGGCCTAAAGCCCGAGCTTTGGTGGCTTGGGCTTAGGGCCGGCCATGCCTCCGACATAAAATTCGTTTTAGACATAATCCACTTTCACTGCAACCAATCACTTTTGGGTAAATAATAATTACTATTCGAAAGCATTTAAAAGAGATAAAGACGTAAAATAAATCATGCACTTAATGGATAAAATAAAACATTTTCCATTGGTAGAAAGGTTCCACATGAAAGAGTTTTCAAAACGCGGAAAAAAAAACCAGGTTTAAAAGAATTGAAAGAAACATAACATGAAACTAAGGCAAACATAACCCAACCCCGATGTCACAACAGAGCTGGTATAACCGTTCCGAAATAAAATCCTCGGAATACAACTGAAAACTAACTAAACAACAGAAAGGCCGTAACTATGACTGGTGACTCCTCAGAGTCACTCCTCTCCGGGCTGCTCGTCATCCTCTGCATGAAACCAAACATGCCAAACAAACAAACAGAAAACGGGGAGTAAGAATCATGTAAACATATACGGCATGGAGGTAGGAAGCAAGGTAAACAAACAAGCATGGCAACATCATAAGCATACATCAACATATATATCAACATACATCAACATCATCAACATCAAGTATGCTATGCGGTACAATGCAACACTACTCCGCTACTCCGTTATGCATGTGGATCCAAACTAACTCAGGATGAACGACTTCGGAGTTACATTTCCGTATTGGCCATAAAAGCACCAACATCGGCAGTCCACTAAACCATCGGGTGAAATCCATGGATAGCCAACGCATCAAACCGTTGATGCCTCAACTCCAATGCTCTATGCATGGCACAACAACAAACAACAACAACCACCTCATTTGCTAGGGCCAAAAAGCTTCCAAGACTTCAACATCAACTCAACATGCTTGGGCCAATAAGCACCTAAGACTTCAACATCATCAATACCTTAGACCCAAACCGTGGGGTCAAGGTCCCCCATGGCTAAAAAGCACCAAGGTATAACGTGCGATATCCCAACGGATACTGGCCTAACCATCTTATCGTCTTGCAACGTCTTAATTATTATATAATTAAGTTATCTAGTCTGGTCATTATGTTATCATCATGTCATTGGGGAAGATTGGAGGTTAAAAACCCCTTTAAATCCTTAATCTTAGATTCTGTCCAGAGGGGTGAGCACAGGAGTGCTTATCCCCAGCACGGGTGTGCTGTCACATAAGTGAAGCACGGGCATGCTTCCTTTTAGGCACGGCCGTGCTCATCTGCACGGTCGTGCTTCCAGTTGTGTACGGCCGTGCTGAACTGCACGGTCGTGCTCCTCTGCTGCACGGCCGTGCTTAATGCATGGCAATTTTCCATAATTCAAACTGGGAACACGGACGTGCTCCCTGTTCAGCACGATCGTGCTCAATGCACGACAGTACTGTTTTGGGCAGAGCTCAAACACATATTTTTAACCAATTATTTTAGGGATTAAATCCATTAATCCTAGGTCATCTTAGCAACATATTTTCTAGATTAAAAACTCATGTTCATATCAAGGCAATCAACATAAACATCAAGAACATATCATGAACATGAATATGAAGCATATACTAAAAACAGCTAGAACATACTATCATATTATCATATAATCATCATGTATCACATAGGCTTACAAATTGACAACAACTGGGGTTATGGGAACCCCTTTACCTTACACTACCCCTACTGCCTAATGAGTACACTACCCTTCTCCCCATACCTGGATTGAAGGTTCCAACAACGAAGCCAACCACGAACACATCACGTATCCTCAAGCGGCTCAGTCTGCTTCCAAGCCTTGGTTAAACCAAAGGGTTAACCAGTTAGTTCCCAAAACAAAAACAACAAAAAGGGAAACCAAGAGGAAAGGATCTTACCTATGCCGGTTAGAAAAGAAAAACAACGGTCTCCCAAGGGTCTCCAAAACTCTAAGAACTGGTTGAGTTTGGAAGAAAAGGGAAGAGAAACTGCTTTGGCTGCTAGGTGATGGCTGACGTCAGAAAATAGGGTTAAAACGTAACCCTTGTTTTCTTTGCCACCTATAAATAGGCTGTACTCGAGCACGGCCGTGAACCCCCCTGAGCACGGTCGTGCTGGGCCTAGCGTCAGCGAGACGTGGTCCGCACTTGAGAGCGGACGTGCTCACTATTAAGCACGGGCGTGCTCAACTTAAAACCTGCAACATGTTGCAGACTTTAAGCACGTGCGTGCTGGCTAATGAGAACGGGCGTGCTCATACACCAGAAAGGGACTTTTAAGCCAAAAATCCCACTAAGCCCTTAGCCAACTATTTTAACTTAACAAAACTAACTTAAACAACCAAACAAGCTTAATAAAAGCAGTTAACAAAAAGCAGGGTGTTACAGTATACCTCTTAGAAGTTGAAAAATGACAAGAATTCAAGTAGTTTCTTCACAAACTTTGGTTATGGAAACTTAGAGAAAATGAGAGAGAAAGTGAGGAAGAAGATGAAGTTAGAGAAAAAATGAGTGAAATGGCTTTAAGGTGGTGTTTTGACCGTGGGGATTAAAGGGCAATTAGGGTAGGAATTTGTCATTTTTAGGGACAATGTAGTCATTTGTACTTATGGCAATTTTGTGGATTAATTAAAACTTAAGGACAATTTAGTAATTTACCCTAAGGTAATCATGAAAATTGAGTGGTTGAGGTTGAAGGAGAGGTGGCTGGTTTGTGACCACAAAAACAAGAGGAAGTAGCCAATTTGAACTTGTCTTGCCTTAACCATGGTTAAATTTTAACTAAGATAGGTTAGGTTAGGGGTATTTTGGTCTTTTCACACATAAACCTATCATTAAATAACTTAAATGCTAGGTTAGTCACCCCTATGACTCACCACCCTAGGTGGCAAGATGTCTCCTCATCCGATGTCGGGTTTTGTCTCTGCATGTCCGTTCTCGACTCCGTCGATTACCCGATTTAGGTTTTTACACCCGAATCAATTATAATAACCTATTTATTTTGAAAATTTTCAAAATAACCTATATCGTTGGAAATGAGTTATAAAATCTATTCATTTCGTTCTCGGGTCAAAATTAGGTTTTCTGATCAGTAAAATCTTACTGTCAGTGAAAATGCAAAATGGGTTCCGTCTGAATTTTCAACAAAAAATTTAACCGTATACTTATAAAAATAAGTATAATATGAATATGACTTTGGTTTTCCCAAAATCATTTTCTAATTTTTAGATAAAAATATAAACGTTTATTTATATTTATACCGATCTTAGAAAGCAGAAAAGTCGGGGTGTTACAAGGGGGCGCTACTGAGTAGAGAGGAATGGAGAGGATTTAAAAAAAATTGAATTAAAATGCTTAATTTAATATATAAAATAAGGTTTCTTGCAAGCCCCTCATAAAAATGATTTTATGTAAGTAATAATGACACTATTTCATGGCATTTCCATCATATTTTCACATCAAGTCTTTTCAACTTCCACCTACTCCATTTTAATAAATCAGCTTCTGTAACTTCCCGATTTTTCTATTTTTTCAATAACAGTAAATATATGTTTATATATATATATATATTTATTTTGTTTAAAATCCAGAAAATGATTTTGGATAAACCAAAATTATTGTCATGCTCTACCTTACAGCAGAGAGTTACGGTTAAATTTTTTGTTGAAAATTAAGACGAAAATCGGTCTGCGTTTTCACTGACAGTAACAGTTTACTGAGCAGAAAACCTAATTTTGACCCATGAACGAAACGGTTAGTGTTTTTGTCATGTTTCCAATGATCTTGGTTATTTTTGAAAATTTTCGTTCGAGAATAAAATATAATATTCTATCCAGCGAAATCTTCGAAAATTATGATCAGAAACTTTGATCGGGTAAACAACGGAGCAGAATGGAGAGCTGAGAAGACTGAGATGACTTCTTGGAGTTGAAGTGACTTGATGGACTAAACAACCCTTAACCAAACTTGGAGCCAAAGTACTCCATTCTCTCTCCCTCTCCACGGCCTCACACCCTTCTTTGGCTATATATACACTCCTCATTTTTCATTCATGGTTTACACTCTCAAAAACCATGTTTTTTACTTAAAAACTCCATTGATTTTCTTCAAGAGTTCATCATCTACACTCTTTTTATTTAAGCTTCAAGGGTAATACTTTATTCTCTTACTCATCTAAGTTCTTTCCTTCACTTGTTGAGTTTATGACATGTTTTTTCATTTATCATTCTTAGATCTATAACTTCCAAAATCTCTAGAAATTAGTAGAAAAGTTAGTTTGACTTAAAACCAATTTCTATAGACTCACAATGATCTCTATAATCATTATCTAAGAGCATGCATCAAGCAAAATTTTCTTTCCCTATTTTCCTAAAGAGGCCGAACCTATGTTGTGTTGGAGCAAGAAAGTTTTTGTTTCAAGTTTTGAAATATGATCATTGATTTAAGCTCTTCAATACCTTTTGTTGTCAAATCTAAAAGCTTGAGAAGTTTGAAAATCTCTAGCCTATTTTATGCGTCTTGGCCGAAACCCTAAGCTTGTGGCTTAGAGGAGTTTTTATTCAATCTTTGTTAAATGATCATTGATTATGAATCTCTAATACTTAAGGATCATTAATCCATGAGTTAGATGTTTTTGGTTGTTTTTAACTTGTGTTATGTGTTGGAATCTTTAGACTTCCTTCGCGAAGCAAGTCAAGGAAGATCGTAGCACTCAAAAAAGAACGAAAGACTTTGTTTGCTTTGGAATCAGGTAAGGGGAGCTTACTCGAGGTATTTTTCCCGATATCTATATGCTATTATTTGTGGTCTGTTAAGTTGTTTTAAATTTTATTGTGATTTCCTGAGTTTATCTGATGTGGTTAAAATTGTCCGTTTTACATTTCTAAGCTTGATGATTTATTTGTCGAAATGTGTTATAGCTTTGAGATATGGCATGAACTGTATTATCTGAAATGATGTTGATGTGAAAATTATACTGTTGTGGATTGTTGTCTGAGAAGTCTGACATTCGTCAGTGCTCAATCAATTATTGAGATAAAAGCCTTAAAAAGAAGCCTTATAAGGAATTTAGACAATGATAATATTTAGTTGATGATTTCTTTTGATAAAAGAGAAAGTAATGGATAATTACAAGGATGAAATCGTAAAAATATTTCAGTACATTATCTTTTTCAAAATGTAGATGAAAAGTTATTTTAAGATATTAATGTGTCAATTTATTTTGATGAAAGATGAAGAATAAGAATGGAATTGAGAAATAAATACATTTTAGTATGTTACCATTTTCAAGAATGAAGTGGAAAATCATTTTAAGTACTAAGCGTTAAGATATTTTGAAGTTAGAGGAAAATCATTTGACTTATAAATCATTCTAGTATAAATGAAAACCATTTGGAAATATGTTTTTGAAGAAAAACCTTTGAGGAAATAATTTGTATTATTTTGGTCATAAATGGATTTAAAAGGATTTTACAAAGTATTGATGTTGTTTCGGAAAAGGAGGAATTTCAAAGGAAAATGGATTTGAGACAAACCATGAATTTCTCAATAACTTAACTTTTAAAAATGAATTCCAACTGGAAAGAATTTTCTGTGGAATACTTTTATTCAAAAAAATATTTCGACAAGCTTGGATGAGTTGCAGAGGTTTCGTTTTGAATTTGTGTTTCACTGAACGAAAAAGAATGAACACATTGAAATATGAATCTAGTATACGAGACGTTGGATACTAGTGTTCTGTAATATACACGTAGATATTGGATATGTGTCACGTTATTGTGAACTTTGGGTCCTAATCACGTTGTTGTGGACTTGATGTCCTAATCACGTTGTGATAAATGTTGTTATAGGTGAAATGTTGTTTTTTATGACCACAAGCCTAAGACTGGTGCATCGGTTTAGGGTGTTGTGATTGAGCACTCGGACTTCGTGTCCCGTGTTGATGTTGAATAATCTTAAAACTTTGAAGTTTATGTATAGTCGTTAGCCTTTGAGCTTCGACAAGAAAAGATTGAACACAAAGAAAACGTGAGAACAATTGTTTTTCATACATTTTTTGCAGATGTGCCAATCATGGTTAGGAACGATGCCTTGATGGACGGGGTATTCACATCACGTGGTAGCATTGTGCCATGATAGACATTGAATTCATAAGATTGATCACTGCAACCTAAATTGGACAGTGTGCTATGAAAATCCATTGATCACTGTATCCTAAATTGGACAGTGTGCTATAGAATCCATAAGATTGATCACCGCATCTTGTACTGGATAGTGTGCTATGGAAAATTTACCACGTATGCCTTATTATGGCAATTGAGTTTGATCAACTCATAGAAAGATGATGGGATCTCATGAGATTAAGTTAGAGCCTGAATATTGAAGTGTCATGCATTTTTTTAAAATGACGATGATTGTTCGGGTATGAAACCCATTGATAAAATACTTGTCTATTTCTGAGAAATTATGATATATGATTTTATATGTCTATATTCTCTTTTATGTGTCATGCATGTGATTATCGTGTTTAAATCCATATATTGGTGTCTCACCCTTACAAATATATCAGGGTTCTTTTGGTTTCGTTGTTGTACCTTAGTACTCTAGTACAGATGGTGCAGATGAGTTTTCCTAAGTCACTCGGAGACTTAGATCTAGAGGTCTGAGGATGTATTTGATCGTGGAATGACCACGGGGGTCATTTCATTAAATGTCTTGTAGAAAGAGACCAGTTTAGGAGTCTTGGTTGGGTTGTATTTTTGAAAGGTCGGTAAATGTGGTATTATACATTAGTCTTTGGTTTAATTTTTTCTCTCTTTTGAAAATTGAAACTTTTTGAGAGAAGTTGTATGTCGTGGTGACTTTGTTATGAATGTGATTTTACTGTTTAGATGTATGTATCTAGGCTTTTCAGAGTTATCCGTAAAAGAAAATTTTTATACCCCCGTTTTCTGACTTAAAAGAAAATAACTTTTCGAAAACAACCAGCAAATTACTTTTTAATTTATTTCCGCATGTATTTCCAAAGCAATGCCCAGGGGGTGTTATAGCTTCATTCCGGTTCCCCCGATCTCCCGACTATAAAAATTCGATCGTATTTCCTTTAAAGATTTTTACCCGAAAATTTATGTGATACCATCTATAAATGAAAATTTTTAAAATTTTTAGAATCATTGCAATCGTGTTAGGAAATCTAATGATTTCGTTCACAAGTCAAAAATTTGGTTTCCTGATCAGTAAAGTCTTATCGACAGTGAAAACGCAGATCGGGTTTCGTCTGAATTTTCAATCAAAATTTCAACTGTAGCTTCCTATGATAAAATAGGTTATGAAAATAATTTTGGTTTATCAAAAATAATTTCTCAGATTTAAAATAAGAAATACCAATACACATACATATACACTGATTATAGAGAAGCAGAAAAATCAAGATGTTACAGTAAAACTCGTTTGAGACATAATCCACTTTCACTGCGACTAGTCACTTTTGGGTAAATAATAATTACTATTCGAAATGATAATAAAATATGTCACAATATAATCATAAAATCTTAGAGTGTGAATTAAAAAAAAATTCATTTCTTTAAATGATAGTTAATATAAGATTAAACAAAATATAAAAAAACATTATTCAAATTAAAAATAAATAATAAAATTTTAAAATTAAGGGGAAACTATATCAAACAAGAATAAACTATTTTTTTTAAAATTATAATAACCATAAAATAAAACTTGAGATGGAAAATTCAATATTTGAAATAATAAAAATAAAAAGTCAAATTGAATAGGAAAGTCACTATTTAAAATGATAATGATGTAGTAAAAAATAAAACTTATTGAAAGAGTCATTGTTTAGAAGAATATGCATTGTGAGTGTAGAAATGTTTTATACAATCAATCAGAACAAGATATCATGATTTAAAATTACTTTAAAGCCACTCATGATTTATTATAGTGTAAAAATATTTACATTGATAATGTATATCAATTAAACACATAATAAGAGATTAATCTGAACAAGATAATATACTTTTTGAAATGATAATAAAAAATGAAATATTTGTATTAATAATTAATTAATAGGATTTAAAACTCAACGAGAAAGGTTACTATTAAAGATAATAAAATTCAGGAAAAAATAATAAATTTTTTCCTTAATAATACAATGTGGAAAAAATTCATTTTTAACAATAAAAGATGAGCGAGGGAAGTGTTTCCTATATAAAAAAAAAAAAGAAAAGACGAGCGAGAAATTTAACTGATTGGATCACTAAGAATAATCATCACAATATTATTTTTCATATTTAGGTTGTTCACTTTGTATATATTAATCATCAAAACATTTTTAAGTAGTAGTTGTTTATAAGTATTTGAGTTGTTTCCTTGTTTGTCTATCTTTTTTTACTTTCTTGTGTGTAATATTTTCAATTTCAATAATTATTTTCTAATTGATTAACATTTGAAAATAATATAGTCAACATAGAATTCATATTCTATATTAAGTAAATATTAAAATATTTTAAAAGATACTTTTTTTAATAAGTTTTTAAATATATCTATATCTTAATAGTTCAAAAAGGTCTTTAAACTTCTATAAATTTGGAATAAGACCCTGCTAACTAATGTTGTTAAATTATAATAATATATGATATAAAAAAATATTAATATTTATAGTAAAAAAAAAACTTAATGAAAAAGTCATTGTTTAGCAGAATGATAAAATAAAGATAGAAAAATTTGAGGGATGAAATTCATTTTTTGAAATAATAATAATTAAATATGAAAGTATGGTGAAACAAATCATGGTTTATAACAAAATATTAAGAGATTCAATTGAATAAAAATATTATAATCTAAAATAATAATAAAATAACAAAATGGACATTTGGGGCAAAAAATATCATTTAACATAATGATAAAATGATATAAGACAAACCTAAAGATTGAAGGATGATATAAAACAAATTTTACTTTTGGAAATAATAATAAAGATTGAAGGATGATATTGATTTTTTTTAAATAATAATAAGATATTAAAATAAAAACTCAATAGAGAAATTAATTATTTGAAATAATTTATAATTTAACAAGGGATGGAACAAAGTAGAAAATTCAATACTAAAAAATAAAATAGATAAAAATATAACTTACAAACACATTTATTGTTTGATTTGTAAAAAAAAACACATTTATTGTTTGAAATAGTAAATAATATATAAATTAAAGGAGATGAAACTGAACAAGAAAATTTAATTTTTTGAAATATAATAAAATAAAATGAAATATTTGAATTAATAATTGAATAATAGAAGATAAAATTTAACGAAAAAGGTTAATAATAATAATAATAATAATAATAATAATAATAATAATAATAATAATAATTGGTCAAAAAATTAGTAATAATGAAGTTTATGGAATATAGTAAAGTTTTCCCCCAATAATTTATGGAAAATTCATTATTAAAAATAAAAATAAAATATCTGCGCGAAATGTCAGTAATTGAATCATTGAATATAATTATTACAATATTATTCATATTTTATGTGTAGTATTTTAATTAACTATTTTTTAATTAGTTTACCTTTTTTTCAAATAATATAAATAATATAGATTAATTGATAACATTAATTAATTATTTTAAAATATTTTAGAGGTACTAAATTTTTATCGAGTTTTAAATATGTGTAGATTTTAATAGTTTTAAAGAGTTCAGTTTATATATGAAAATTTTGAATAAGAGTAAACTAACTAATGTCTTTCGACACTTTTAATATATGATTTTAATTTTTATATTTGTTATAATGTAACACTAATAACTATTATCATCTTAAGAAATAAAATTAAAACTATCATTATTTATATTTTTATTTTACTTAATGTACAAAATTAATTTTTATAACTTAAAATTATAATTATTTTATATCTTATTATTTTATGTCATTTATATTTATATAATGTACAAAATAAATTATTAAGCCCATCCATCGCACGGGTATAAGAATCTAGTTTATAGAATAAATTCAAATAACTTCTGAAAGCACAAACCATATTTTGACGGAAATACAAAGTCAAAAAAACTAGCCAATGTGTTTTTGATATATTTGAGAGCTTCAATAAGAGAAACTGCAATTAAATTAAATTAATTAATATATGAGAATATAGACATATAATATATTATTTTATTGTCTGAGCATCAGCTCTAGATATTTAACTATGTTAAATGGTAGTAATTGAGTTGTTTTGGTTTAATTATATTTTTGAAAAATTAGCGGATCATATAGTTTCTTTTTCCGACATCATTCCAACTGAAAATTAACATATTTGTAGAAATGTTTTAGAACTGTTATACTCACTGGAATTATATCTCGATTAATGATGTTATTTTTATATAAAAATAACACAAAGTCTTAGATCATTAAAGACCTTAGTATTAGTTTTGTTTTATTTTTTAGGTTTTGAAACCCCCATGTTTTTTATGTCAAGACCTTTTTTTTAATAGGCAAATGTTTTAGCTTGTTATGTTAGTAGGGGTGTGTGATTTAAATTTTAAACCTTGTACCTTATACCTCCTAACACCTTTGTCCCACACCCCAAACCACATTAACCACCTTATGGCTCCCTTTTTATGTAAAGACCTTGATTTAAAGAATTATATAGACTTTATATAATTAATTTTATGAGATATTATTTATTAAATTGTTGATTTAAATTTATCTCAATTTTTTGATATTATGAATGAATAATTCTCTGGAAAAAAAACAGTGAGACATATTTGGTTCCTGAGAAATAAAAAAATATCAATTTAGAACATTTTAGTCTCTAAAAATTTTAAACGACATTCAAAATAGTCACTGGTAGGGACTAAAATGTCACTAAAAAGTTTATCCTTAAAATGATTATTTTGAACATCATTTATATTTTTTGGGAACTGAAATGTCCTAAATCGATATTTTCTATTTTTCCGAGACATGATTTTTTTTGGTTTTCCAGGATAAACTCCGCACGTAACTGCGGAGACTAATCCCTCAAGTCGGGTAGGACCACAAGGACGGCAAAACTCTCCCTCAAGAGTTTTAACATTGCTGCATTTCCAGGGTCAGGATTCGAACTCGAGACCTCTGGTTAAGCTGGAAGAGATCCGTATCATCTTATCCAAGTGTTATTGGGTTCTGAGACATGATTTTTTGTTAGAGACTAATTTGAGTTTTTACTCAATTATTTATTTTAATGCAATTTCGACATATGTTAAAGGGGTGCGGATTTAGTATTTAGTTCCAGATGTCTTTGTAATATGTAGGCCATTGCCTCTCTTTCTTGTGCCCTCGTTATATAATTTAATAGTTCCCATAATTGCATGCACCGCCACCTACGAAGGTCCTACAATTTTGAAAAACAAGTTGACACCTTCCATTCAATAATACAATCAACACGGAAGATAATTATTAAATGACCATATTTATAGAATAAATTCAAATAACTTCTGAAAGCACAAACCATATTTTAACGAAAATACAAAGTCAAAAAAAAACTAGTCAATGTGTTTTTGATATATTTGAGAACTTCAACGACAGAAACTGCAATTAAATTAAATTAATGAATATATGAGAATATAGACATATAATATATTATTTTATTGTATGAACATCAACTCTAGATATTTAACTATGTTAAATGGCAGTAATTGAGTTGTTTAGGTTTAATTATATTATTGAAAAATTAGCGGATCATATGGTTGTTTTTTCACACATCATTCCAGCTGAAAATAACATCTTTATAGAAATGTTTTAGAACTATGTTATACTCATTGGGATTATATCTCATTAATGATGTTATATATATATATATATATAAAATGAAAGTACCATTAGTAATAACACAATAATGTCTTAGATCATTAAAGACCTTAGTATTAGTTTTGTTTTATTTTTTAGGTTTTCAAATGCCGATGTTTTTTATGTCAAGACCTTTTTGTAATAGGCAAATATTTTAGCTTGTTATGTTAGTAGGGTGTGTGATTTGAACCTTATACATTATGCCTACTAATATATTTGTTTTACACCTCAAACTACATTGATCATCTTATGCTACCTTTTTATGTAAAGACCTTGATTTAAAAAATTATATTTATAGACTTCATATAATTAATTTTATGAGATATTATTTATTAAATTTTTTATTTTAATTTATCTTAAATTTTTATATTAGGAATGAATAATTTTCTAGTAAAAAAACACTGAGACATATTTAGTTTTTGAGAAATACAAAATATCATTTTGAAACATTTTAGTTTTTAAAATTTTTAAATGACATTCAAAATAATCACATATAAGAATTAAAATGTTTCTAAAATTTATTCTAAAAATAACTTTTTTCAACATCCTTTATATTTATTTTAATGCAATTTCAACATATGTTAAAGGGGTGGGGATCCTCTCTATCTCTCTACTTCTTCCTCTCCCTTTTTTTCATCATTGCCCCTCTCTTCGTTTTTGGTCTCTGCGGCACTGAACGAGAGAATCCAAACTGCAGGGATCCTTGATGTGTACGGAGTAGGCCGGTGATGGGGGCCTTTTTGATTCTCTTAATATTTTTTTTTATTTTATTATTTTAATTATTGAGTTTATTGGGCTGCATTTATTATGTATGTTTTATTCATATTATTTTAACGTAATCACGTTGTTTTATGTTGGATGTATTCAAAGGTAAGTCGCTGGGTTTGTGTTGAACTTGCAGGGTTGGATTATGGTATATCATTCATATTTTATATCATCTATTATATTATTTATGTGATAAATTTTGGCCCAATCAAATTGTCATACATGTTTGTCAAAATTTCAAATTTTTTAGTTGTATTTCTACCGTAGTCAAATATATGAATACAATATATTGTAATATATTATATGTATTCTTTGTATTCGTAAATTTAACCCATATCAAAATAATATTTTTTGATTAAAAAAAACTGATTATATTACAAAATATTATTGACAACGAATATTATTTTAATTCATATTAAAATATTATTTTATAATATAATCAGTTTTTTAATCAAAAAATATTATTTTAATATGAGTTAAATTTACGAATATAAAGAGTACATATACTATACTATAATATATTGTATTTATATATTTGACTACAGTATAAATATAACTAAAAATTTTGAAATTTTGACCAAACACATATGATAATTTGATGGATGCAAAATTTATCATATATAAATAATATAAAAAATGATACAAAATATAAATGATAGATCTTAGCCTAACCTCCAACTTGTACAGCGCACACGCACTTGTCCACAGAACCGTAGAATTCTCTACTCGAAATTTGAAAAAAAAAGTGGAAAGCTGTATAAGGTATACAGCTCGAGTGGAACTTCCTGACAAATGCCACATGCAAATATCACATGCCTGAGGACATGTTGATTTTCCACCGATCACATCACCGGTATCAATGCTTTGATAGTGTAACTAACTATTGTTACAATATATAAATTGAATATGGAAATGTATAGATATTTTGAACACACAATTTATATATCTTATATAAATATTGTAGAGTTTATGAATATTTTAAAAGTAATAAAATATATAATAAAAAGGAGAAAATAATAAATAAGTGAAGAGAAATATTATTATATTAAGTTTAATATCATATTTATATCCAAATATCATTACATATCAAGCTTTTAAATTACGGTTATGATAACAATTATATTGTGTTTATTGTAATTATAGATAATTATAAAAAAATTTGATCAATATAACTATAATTACAATTACATTTCGATTTTTGAGATATTCAAAATAAAAATATTGCGACTCTCGGTATGGTTTTAGACTTTTATTTAAAAAGAGTGTTGCTAATTTGACACAGATTTTTTGACATCATACGTGACATCTGCTACAGTAGCGCACTGTAGTGCTATTGTAGCAGCATTTTTTTATTTAAAATTTGACTTTTTAAAAAAAAATAAAAAAATTATTTCTAAAAAAACCCATTTACCAGATAATGAACTGAATTCACCAGATATTTGTACATGATTCATCATATATTTGCACATACTTAACCAAAAAACCTATTCACCAGATAATGAACTTAATTCACCAGATATTTGCACATACTTAACCGAAAAATTTATTTCTCAAAAAAACCCATTGACCAGATATTTACACATACTTAACCAAAAAATTTATTTATAAAAAAACACATTCACCAGATAATGAACTGAATTCACCAGATATTTATACCTGATTCACCATATATTTGCACATACTTAACCACAAAATTTATTTCTCAAAAAAACCTATTCACCAGATAATGAGCTGAATTCATCAGATATTTATACTGGATTCACCATATATTTGCACATACTTAATCAAAAAAATTATTTCTCAAAAAAACTCATTCACCAGATAATGAACTGAATTCACCAGATATTTGTACCCGATTCACCAGATATTTACATATACTTAATCAAAAAAATTATTTATAAAAAAAATTATTATTATTTTTTAAAAAGGACTCACTACAGTACGACACAGTCCAACTATAGTGCGACACATACGATGTCACCGTATTGATGTCAAAAAAATCTATGTCAAATTAGCATTATTGATTTAAAAATATCTTACCCAACATGTCAACAAATCTTTTACTATTTTAGTTCTAGTAGGTACTTTTGAAAATACTCATCGTGCTATTGTGAAGAGCAAACTTGGTGAGATGATCTGTGTAGAGGAACCTGTTATGAGGCTTGTGTCCATCAAATGATAACTTGCATGAATCTCCATCACAGGTAGGATATTTGAATGATATAAAAGCATCACCTAATAATAATATTTATTTATTTTACATTAATAATGAAACAAATATCAAACTAAACAGAAGATATCTTACATAGTGA
This sequence comes from Sophora flavescens, assembly GCA_030762895.1. Classification (NCBI taxonomy): domain Eukaryota; kingdom Viridiplantae; phylum Streptophyta; class Magnoliopsida; order Fabales; family Fabaceae; genus Sophora; species Sophora flavescens. Next base: position 27,263,044 of record CM061062.1, on the reverse strand, counting down.
TCAGGGTTTTAAATTATAGTTTTGGCTGTGTAAAGAAACGTAGAAGATGATAGTTTGATAAAATAATACTTGTGTATTACAAAAGGATTACATCAGGGACTTAAATATAAAAGGTTTTGTAACTGAAAAATAAATGAATTTAAATATACAATAAATCACAAAAGATTAGGATAACAAATCACACAACATCAGGATGAGAGTTGATAGGCAATGGCGCCAATCATGGACAGCATCAAGGAGCATATCATGGACAGCTAGCAGATTGTATAATAGCCACAAATCATGGACAACATCAAGGAGCATATCATGGGAGGCGCATATCATGGGATATCAATTGTAATAATAGTTAGGATGCTGTAACACTCCCCCTCAAGATGGGGTGTGTAAGTTAGATAACCCCATCTTGCTCTTTAGCCACAAGAATTGATCTTTGCCTAAGGGCTTGGTGAACAAGTCAGCAATTTGATTTGCGGAACTAACTTTCATAGTGTTTATAAAACCGGAAGAAATCTTTTCACGAACAACATGACAATCGATCTCTATGTTTAGTACGTTCGTGATACATCGGATTTGAGGCAATATGAAGAGCAGATTGTCACAAAACAGTGGTATTGGTGTAGAACGAGAGAGACCAATGTCATTTAAAAGTTATGAGAGCCAAGTAATTTCACAAGTTGCATTGGCCATAGCTCTATATTCCGCTTCGGCAGATGAACGGGATACTACACTTTGTTTCTTTGTTTTCCATGAGACTATACTAGGACCCAGAAAAATGCAATAACCAGAAGTAGAGCGTCAAGTGGTAGGACAACTAGCGCAATCTGAATCACAGTAGCCTTGGAGGAATAAATCTGAATTAGAGGGAAAGAAAAGGCCTTGGCCGAGAGTGGCTTTTAAATAGCGAAGAAGACGAATAGCAGCATTCATATGTGGTTGACGAGGTGCATGCATGAATTGGCTTAAAATGTTGACAGAGTAAGCAATATCAGGACGTGTAACTGTGAGATAAATTAGACGACCCACAAGACGATGATATGGTGCAGGATTAGTTAAAATAGTACCTTCAGAAGGAGATAATTTCAGATTTTGTTCCATGGGAAAGTCTATTGGTTTGTTAGCAGTAAGACCACTATCAGATATACTGTCAAGTGTATACTGTCGTTGAGATAAAAAAAAGACCACGCTTTGATCTTGCAACTTCAATCCCCAAAAAGTACTTTAAGTGTCCCAAGTCTTTTATTTTGAAATGTTTGTGCAAAAGTTCCTTAACCATTCTTATAAGAACCAAATCTGAACCTGTGAGAACAATGTCATCGACATAAAGTAGAAGAGAAACAGAACCAGATTCATGATGTAGGCAAAAAGAGATGGGTCAACTATACTATGTGTGAAACCAAATTCAATAAGAACCTCATAAAATTTTGAATACCAGTTTCGTGATGCCTGTTTAAGACCATATAATGATTTGTGTAACTTACAAACAAGAGGCTCCCCCCGACATCTGAAACCTGGGGGCAACTGCATATAGACATGTTCGTGCAAATCACCATGTAAAAAAAATTGTTGACATCGAGTTGATGAAGAGGCCAATTTTTAGCAATGGCAATAGAGAGGAGAACTCGAACAGTGACTAGTTTGGCAACAGGAGCAAACGTATCAAAATAATCAATCCCTTCTATTTGAGTATAGCCTTTAGCAACTACTCGAGCTTTATACCTTTCAATACTTACATCAGAATTGCGTTTAATTTTGAATACCCAACGGCAACCAATCGGTTTCTTCTCAGCTGGTAGCGAAACTAAAGACCATGTTCTATTTTCACACAAGGCATCAATCTCAGATTGCATAGCATTGTGCCATTCCGGAAATTTCTTAGCCTCAGAGTATGATGTTGGCTCAGAGTCAATAGCAATTGAAGAAAGAAAGGATCGATGAGCAGGGGAAAAATTATGAGAGGGTAAGGAATTGTAAATAGGATAAAGACTACCAGGAACAGAAGCGGAAGAAGACGCCTGTGATGAGGTGGGGGGGCATATGTAGTCGTCGAGATAATAGGGTCGATTACGTGGACGGGTTGGACGAGGAGGAGTTTGGGTATGTGATGATGGCGCAGCATGTTCTGGAGGTTGGGTCTGAATAGGATTGGAAGGCTGGGGCGGCGCCGTATCATAATCAAGGTGTTGGACTTGGTTTTGAATTGTAGAATCTTGGGTAATGGGTGTGAAAGATAAGTCAGGTGGTGAAGTGATGGGATTTGTAATGTTATTAGGTGGTGAGAAGTTTGTATCTAGGGTGTGGGTGTTGTAATGTAGTTTGGTGGGTCAGGCGGTGGGTTCTTTTGGAAAGGATAAATAATAGGTGAAGAAAAATCTTCTTTAGGTGACAGTGGCAAAACTGAGGAAGACATTCTAGCATTAAGAATTTTGTATGGAAAAATATGTTCATGAAAAATAGCATCTCTTGTTACATAATTTTTTTTTGAAGATAAATCAAGTATTTTGTAACCTTTTTGACCATAGGGATACCCTAAAAAAACTCCCGGAGAAGCACGGTTATCAAATTTGTGATTGATGTGGTGTTGCGGCCATATGCCAAACAACCAAAAACCTGAAGATGAGAAAGATTTGGTTTTTATTAAACAATTTTTCATGAGGTGTATTGCCTTTGAGAACTGTAGTGGGTAGTGTTGGACGAAATCTGGGCAAGTATACCCAGTCGTGCAAGTAATACGGTGGTAAGACCGGTTTATCGTATCCACGGGGATTGGATGTCAACTACCAATTCGCAAACTCAGCAACTATCTAGACTAAACTATTAATCAAGAGAAAGTAAAACAAACAAAAGAAAAGAAATAAAATCTTTTTGTCTTTTTTGGGACTTTTGACAAACACTTGGAGTGCAGAAAGGATATGTTGGGACTAGACTTCACCAAACCTCTAACTCATGTGCTATCAGGACTAGATACCTCCCATTCATGCTTCAGATATTAAAATCAATCCACTAAACTACTCAAACCCCGATTCCTCGGATGGCAAGAGCCTAAATCCACTAATAGACCCTAATTCCTTAGGTGGCCTAGATTAATGAATTTGCATTAAGATTAGGGATTACGTGATTACTAATAAACCTAGTTCCATTCCTAGATACAAGGCTTACTAGGTGATTAAATTCAATTCCGGTTATGATACGAACGTTCCCATTGCATACCAAAACACAAATCAAGTCATGGGGGTGCTAGCCACAACAAGCATTAAGCACAGAAAAATAACCACTAATACGAAGACATGAACATAGAATAATCCGTCAAGATAAATACATAAACATAGGTTTGATTACATCTAATCCCAACACAGGGATTTAACTACTCATAAAACAAAGAAAACCAAACCAGAGAAATAGGAAGGAAGAGGAGAGAAGAGGCTCCATGTGAGCTTTCCTTCTTCTTCAAAGCAATCCCTCTTGGCTCCCTTCTAGGGTTGAAACCCTAGCCCAGCTGCAGCCTCCAAATGCCTTCAAATGGACCCCCTAAAAACTCTCCAGTTCTGTCTGCTGCGTTCTTATTTATAGGTCATTGCGGCGTCACGGCCGTGATGGCCATCACGGGCTGGCCGTGACGCGTCTCGGCCCAAGGCGTGTTTGCATAAAATAAAGTCTCGCGAGGCGAGCACTATGTTCGCGACGCGAAAACCAAAATTTCTGGTTGGTCACGGTAGTGATGTCCGTTACGGGCTGGCCGTGTGACGATCTCGACTTTTGCCTTCTCGCTTCCGCTTGATCACGGCCGTGATGGTCATCACGGCCAGGCCGTGATGGGCTCTGTTTGGCTCATATTCTTCACTTTTCAAGCTCTATTTCATCCAAGCTCCACCATGGCTGATTTTGATCATTTTTACATTGAATTCCTGCAAAACAACACCAAGACACCGCTTCACCCGTTCCAAGGGAAAATCTAATAAAAACCAAATAAAGAATGCCTAATCTATATGCAAAATGCATGCAAAAGTATACAGAAAACATCATGTAAAATCACACTATCAGGTAGACAATTAATTAGATAAGTAGTTGTTAATACAAAATCAACCCAAAAATCTAAAGGCAAGTTTGATTGAAAATGCAAAGCACGTGCAACGTTTAATAAATGTCGGTGTTTACGCTCCACAACATCATTTTGTTGAGGAGTATAAGCACAACTTGATTGTTGTAACACTCCCAAGTTTTTAAAAAAAGAGTTAGTTTGGGAATTAAAAAATTCACGTGCATTATCGGATTGTATTTTTTGAATATGTGTTTGAAATTGTTTCTCAACCATTTTAAAAAAATGAGGAATGATTGTATTGACTTCACTTTTGTGTTGCATGAGAAAAACCCATGTACTTCTAGAAAAATCATCAACCACCGGAAGAAAAATTTTTGCACCAGAGGAATGAGTTTTATTGTAGGGTCCCCAAACATCAAAATGTATTAATTCAAAACATTTAACCGTGGAAATGCTACTTAATGAAAATTTTAGACGAGTCTGTTTTGCCAACGGACAAATAGTACAAGTACATTTATTTGAAAACTTAATGCTAGAATCAATATTATTGAATTGTGAAGATAAAGCTGATGCCGGGTGTCCTAAATGCCAATGCCATAAATCAAAATGAGAGCCAAATGAAGTAGTGGAGATAAAGGTGGTAGGAGAGTTGTCCATGAGATAGAGACCCCCATGTTGCTCACCCATCACAAAAGTCCTCTTCGTCCTCTGGTCCTGTAAAAAACATGAAGTAGAGGTAAAAGTGACCCAAGAGTTAGTGTCTCGGGAAAGTTTGCTAATGGACAAAAGGTTAAATTGAAATGATGGAACATGCAAGACATGTGGTATTAATAGGCCAGATTTTAAATAAATGGAACCAATATGATGAACTGGAACAAGTTTGTTGTTAGGTAATTTAACAGAAGATAAGACTTTGGTATATGAATGAAAAAGTGAAAGATCAGATACCATATGATCAATGGCACTAGAATCTAAAATCCAGAGGGAAGAACAAGGTTTAAAAGAGACAAAACAACGAAAAGAGTTACCTGCAAAATTTGCTAGAGGTTGGTCATTACCAGGCTTAATGAGAGAGAGTAATTGCTGTATTTGAGTCTGAGACAAATTAAGCAGAGGCTGAGAATCTGGAGATGAAGCAACAACAACAGTTGGATGAGCTTGTGAAGCATAAGGTCTTGAGCCCCGACTATCACGAGAGGAAGAACCACGACGGGATTTGCTGGTTCCAAGATTGTGTTTCCACCATGAAGGATAGCCAATTTTGGTATAGCAACGACTGTCAGAATGACCATCAACATTGCAAATGGAACAATGATAAGAAGGTTTGGTGTTGCCATCTCGAAAAGGAGTGGAATGTTGAGCAGCCATGGTAGATTGATCCCGTGTAATAGAACATGAATCAGATAGTGAACGTTGACCCTCTTCTTGTAAGAAAAGAGAATATGCTTTCGGAACAGACGGAAGGTGATCCATTAGGAGAATTTGACTGCGTACAGATGCAAAGGAATCATTCAAGCCCTTTAAAAAATCCATGAGATGCTCAGTAGCATAAATATCATTGAAGTTTGGTATAACGCCACACGCATAAGAATCAAGTTCATCTCGATAAGCCTTGAGTTGTGTGTAATAAGCAACAATAGAGTTGGTGCCTTGAGAGAGGTTCGAAATAGCACGTCGAATTAATTCAAAAATACGAGGAGCATTTTTTTGATTGAATCGAGTAAGAAGATCAAGCCATATATCACGTGCACTTTTAATCCAGAGAATGGAATTGGCAATGGTTGGAACAATGGAATGAACAAGCCAAGATTGAGCCATGCTATTGCATCGAACCCAATTGGAGAAATTGGGAGTATTTGGCACCGGTTTAAGAATGGTGGCATCAATGAATCCAAGTTTGTTTTTGGCTTCTAATGCCATGGTGACGACTCGGTTCCAAGTGGGGTAATTATCTCCATCAAGAAGTTGTGTAACCAGTGGTTGCCCTGGTTGGTCAGATGAATGAAGATAGTATGGGGACGTGTGGTTAGGAGGGTTAATGGCAGCCATGGATGGATAAAGAAATGAAGGACCGAATTTAGGCTGATACAATGTAAAGAATCGTAGAAGATGATAGTTTGGTAGAATAATACTTGTGTATTACAAAATGATTATATCAGGGACTTAAATACAAAAGGTTTTGTAACTGAAAAATAAATGAATTTAAATATACAACAAATCACAAAAGATCAGGATAACAAATCACACAACATCAGGATGAGAGTTAATAGGCAATGGCGCCAATCATGGACAGCATCAAGGAGCATATCATGGACAACTAGCAGATTGTATAATAGCCACAAATCATGGATAGCATCAAGGAGCATATCATGGGAGGCACATATCATGGGATATCAATTGTAATAATAGTTAGGATGCTGTAACAGGTTGGAGTCGTAATTATGTTGCGTTTATCACCATTGCAAATAAATTGTGGAAAATTCTGATCGTCGCTATAATACAATTGTGATAACTATCAAAACCAAATAGTAATTGATATCAAAACATGTACATTACATTGTATACTTTCCTTGACATCATCTTCGTTTTCTCTGGTGGTTGATGCTGGGGTAATGGATCTATAGTTTTGTTTTCATCTTTGCGGTGTGTGTAACACCCCAACTTGGGAGTCACATGGTTACCCGTTGCAAAAAAATAAAACTGATTAAAATGCTGGTTACTTTCGGAAAATAACATTCTCTTAATAATTAAATATTCTAAAAAATGGTGATTATATATATATATATATATATATATATATATATATATATATATATATATTACAAAAGGTCAAGGCCTTATAGTATCAGCCATTGATAACACTAAACATAAAAGGGAAAAGCTGTAAGCAAGATAAAGCCAAACGGGGGAAGGTCCGAAACCACATATCAAAATACCGTGGCTCTATGAAGCCAAATACAGTCGGACCAGGATACACTATTCCCAAAAAGGACACCCCTAAGATGGTCTACAACTAATAACCGTAAAAAGGGCCAGTCTGAACACTCCCGCTCCCTGAGGAGTTCCCTGGCGACGCATCCACCACTTCTCCGCCCTCATCGAGGGAGTCAGAATCATCAAAATCAGGATCGTCGTCAGGCATATACTCCGGCACATCGTTAATGTTGTCGTTGTAAAGGACGTGATCCTCCGTCTCGCCTTCAGGGTACTCCTCAGGATCTTCCTCCGGATCCTCTTCAATAGGTGAAGCTGGCTCAACTCCCGGAAGTGGCACTCCTAAGGGTGGGTGCTAGTGAAGCTATCCCCTCTGCGCCAACACTTGTAGATAGTACCAAGGGGGTGGTGGTGACACCCGGGCCATTCCTATTGTTTGCACTCGCTGTTGTGGTCCCTCTTCCCCGTTTCCATTCAGTACACTAACCGGCCCGCGATAGATAGCCGCATGGGATCCGCGGAGTATGTTCCATGCCCTCGGATCTCCCGCATTATCAAAAGTAAGTGTCCTCATCCCCGTCGATGCCAGAGGCGCGTCAGGATCCAATAACCATATTCATGATGCATACATCACATAAGCATATATCAGATATTTCCAAATAATTTATCAGAATTAAACATGTATAATGTCAAAGGGTCTCATGCCCGCACGGTCAGTTTCGATGAAAATATGCATGACACTTCAATATTCAGGCTCTAAACTTAATCTCATGAGATCCCTTCATCATTCTAAGAGTTGATCAAACTCAAATCGCCACCACTTTGGCATCACATTAAGTTACTAAACATCCATAACATACTATCCCATCCCAGGATGCAGTATTCCATGCTCATGGACTTAATAACACACTGTCCCATCCCAGGATGCAGTGATAAATCGTATTGTGAAAACCTGATCATCAAGGCATCACTCATATCAACGTGAGGCACGTCTGCCTAAAATGCATGTAAAACAATTGTTCTCAACGTTTTCTTTGTGTTCATTCTCTTTCATTATCGAAGCTCAAAAGCTAACGACTTTTCATAAATTTTAACGTTTTGAAATTAATAACATCAACACGGAGCACGCAGTCCGAGTGCTCAATCACAACACCTTAGACCGATGCACCAGTCAAGACTTGTGGTCATCAAAAACAACTTTCAACTTTCCCCGTTTTATCACAATGTGAATAAGACGCACAGTCCACAACATCGTGACACGGATCCAAGATCTATGTGAAAGTTATAGAACTCTAGTATTCGACGTCTCTCATACCAGATTCATCTTTCAACATATTTATTCCTTTTCGTTCGGTGAAATACAAATACAAAATGAAACCTCGGCACTTGTCCAAGCTTGACGGAATATTTTCAAAAGTATTTTACCAAAATCTTTTCATTGGAAATGCATTTGTAAAACGTTAAGTCATAAAGAAATCCATTTTCCCCTTTAAAATTCAACTTCTCTTCCAAACTAACTTTAGAACGTTGTCAAATCCTTTCAAATTCTTTTCTAAAATAGTATCAATCATTTTCAAAGGTATTCCTTCATAAAACATACTTCTTAAAATTATTTTCACTTGTACAAAAGTTATTTGAATGGAAGAAAGGTTGTTCTCAAGCTGTAAAATATTCTCCACCTAGTTCCCATAATACTTTCCATTTCATTTTTTTTTTCGAAATTGGTAATATACTAAAATATATTTTCTTTTCTATTTCAAATCTCAACTTCATTTCTTTTAACAAAGAAGCGCTCTGATAAACACAATTATATTCAAGGTTTTCTCATGAGTCTTTTGAGACTTTTATCTCAATAATTTATTGTGCACTAACAGAGGTCAGACTTCTCAAACATCAATCAACAACAGAATAATATTCTCATCAACAGCATAACAAATAAAACAGTTCTTGCCATATATCCAAATCATAAATCATAATCAAGTAAATCATCAAGGTTAGACATTTAAAGCAAGCAGTTCAATCATATTAGACAACTCAGTTCATCACGACAATCATGCATACAGTTATTGGAAACATCCCTCAGGCTTTCCCCTCTTACCTGAGATCGAGGTATTAGTGCTTCTAGCTTGGTGTAGGCTACTACGATCCTCCGTACTCGCTTCACGACGGAAGTCTAAGAATTTCAAATACATAACACAAGTCAAAAACAACTAAAACGTCATCATCTACCTTAGTCCTAGATTCGGCCATGACACAAACATAGGGTTAAAGATTTTCAAAATTTATACAACTCATCGATTAATGATCCTTAAGTGCTAGGAGTTCATAAACAATGATCACTTTTCAAAGATTGAACAAAAATCCCACTAAGCCACTAGCTTAGGGTTTCGGCCTTGCTAGATATTTTAGAAGTTAAAAAGAGCTTTAAGAACATCAATGGAAAACATAGAGTAAACTCATGAAATAAATGTAGAACTTGAAAGAGAAGATTATGAGAGTGTTACCCTTGAATCTAGGATGAAAAAGTATGAAGAACTTGAAGCTTGATAATAAGTAAAAATGAAAACTTTAAGTGATAGGAACTTGAAATAGTAGGATGAAGAAGAAGAAAATGAATGAGGTGAAATGGAGTGTGAATATATAGAGGGAGAAATGGAGTAGGCGTGAAAGAGAGAGAGAGAGAGGGAGAGAACTTGATGACCAAGTTTTGGGTTATGCCATGTTTGGTTGGCAAAAAGGAAAAAAAAAATGGCTTATTTGATTATAAAATAGTAAAATTTGAAAAAGTGTAATGATGACAATTTTTATGGATGTGACAAAAGGCTTCTACCATCATGCCTACTTTTCCAACAAGTCACTTCAATCCTTTCATGTCTCCCATTCTGCTCCATTGTGTATCCGGTTCAAGTTCCTGATCGTATTTCGTCCGGAATAAATATTATATTTTGACCCAGAACAAGGATTTTCGAAAATTCCCAATATTATACAAAACACAACAAAACCACCAACCGTTTCGTTCACGGGTCAAAATTAGGTTTTCTGTTCAGTAAATTTGTACCGGGAGTGAAAATGCAGACTGACTTTCGTCTGAATTTTCAACCGAAAATTTAACCGTGACTTCCTATGGTAATAGAACACAAGAAAATGATTTTATTTTATTTAAAATCACTCTCTGGATTTTACCAAAAATAAATATATAAATACATGTATTTACTGTTACAGAAAGACACAAATCGGGACGTTACAGTGTGTACTTTGTTTGGATACTTTATGTTTATTTTGGTGGTTGCTATGGAGTTCCTATGATTTTACTCCGTTTTCCCTTTTCTCTTTTGGTGAACTTTTGTATAATTTATTCTTGTTTCTTAATTTTAGGACCAGTATCAATTTTACATAGGTTTTCTTCTTTAATGTTCATTTGTATATGAGTTAGAGTACATCTTCTACTCAAATTCAATACAATTTTTGCTTATAAAAAAAAATGCACCTTACAAATATGTTGCTTATTTTGTTCTTAGCTACATTTACGAATATGTGTTTTTAATCCATGGTGGTGAGTGATTAAAAATACAAAAAATTTATTTAATGTAATACTAAAAATGAATAAAATTTGTATAGATACCAAAATCAAAATTTATCAATTTTATAGGGATCAAAAACATATTTAACCATAATTATTTTCATACATATGAATATAAAGACAGAGCGGGCTGGGTGAGGGTGAGAGTTTGGGAAGGAAGAGAAGGTTGGGTGACTGTGTTTGTTGGAAAAAAATAGAGAAAAAAGAACAGTGGGTGCAAAATATAAACACCTAAGATATATTTACTTGTAATTTTATTAAAGTGAGGGATCTGCCACTAGGTGTTATAAGGTGTAAAGTTCTAATGTCATCTATACTAACATAAATAACAAGCTAACAACTAACATTTACTTATCAAAAAAATACAAATGTTCTGTGCGTCTGCCAAATTAGTAGAAGACCTGGGTTTTACTTGGATTTAGATTTCCCGCATTCATACATTCACGAAGTAACAATATACACAATTGAATCAATCTTGTTTTATTTTTTTTTATTTTTTTAATACACACTCAAATACATCTAATGGTCTATATCAATTTTTTTATAAGCAAAATGGATATAAAATTGAGTACAAGGGGTACTCAACCTGTATACATAATATCAAAGTAGAATTACAAACAAAGAGAACAAGGAGAACTTAAGCTACTTAACAACCTAAAGCACGAAGCAGCTATAAGGTTGATTGATAACTATGTTCATCATTCCATGAGGAACCAAAACATGAATGCATGGAAATAGTAAATGTAGAGAACCCAAATCCGTTTTACTTACCCTATTCCCAGGAGAAAATTCAGCTATTACATGCCTACTACCAAAAAAAAATAAAAATAAAATAAAAAACTCCTCCTTCATTTGAGATCATGAATCCAGCCAATTGATACCACCAAGAACATCACTCCAACTTTGACCTTCTATAAGAAAATCCCCAACTTCTGTTGTAAGCCCCCCATCCCAGTTAAAATCTTTCATGAGTATCCCATCTTGCTCACCCAAGCAACATGTGTCGTTCTCTTTGTTGCTTCCCTTGTCTTCCAACAAAGTACCCCACCACGTATCAAACCAATTATTATTATTGCACCCTGATGAAGCAATATCACATGCTTGATCAATAGTACTCTCTTTGCCCCCACTTTGATCTTCCCCAATTTGGATCTTATCCCCCCTCGACCGTGGCCAATTAGTTCTTGTGATGGTTCTAGGCTGAGGCTTTATCACGACGTGAGGTTCTATGATTTTTTTATTTGCTTCCTTTGGTTTTGCATTAATATCTTCCTTAAGAGAGGATACCTTCTTGCGAATATTGGTATTCCAATAGTTTTTTATACTGTTTGGAGTTCTTCCAGGAAGTCTTCCAGCAATGAGAGACCATCTACATAGAAAAAGAAAAATGATATTTGTACATTAGCTTTTTATATTATGTGTAACTTTACTTATTTGAGATAGAAATTAAGAGAAAAGAAATACTAAGATGCCATTTTTCATGTTTTATTTGTTAAAAAGGATGATAATCAACTATTATTTTTTGAGCAACGTTAGTAACACACTCTCTTTTCAACACATTCCCTCCTATTAGTTGAAATTTATGCGAGTCTCACTAATTCATGTGGATCCCACTTGAATTTTGTAGGACCCACATGAATTTCAACTAATAGGAGGTAGTATGTTGGAATGAAAGTGTTAGAGAATGTGTAGCTAATATTTCCTTATTTTTTTATATAGAAACAACTATCGGATGTGTTATTTGCACATCTTTTGTTGTATTTATATTACACTTTCTTGGTTATGTAAAAGAAAGGAGGGGAATATATCTTCAAACACTTCTTCCAAAAAGTTTGATGTGTGTAACTGGTATTTCTCCAACCTATTCTTGCTTATTTCAGAGACTGCTGAAGTTGACAATTAGTTAGAAACTTAGAATAATAATGTCGGAGACAAATATGCACTGTGTGAACTTAACCTGTTTCCCAAAAGTTTATGTAATCTTAGAATCAAATCAACTTCGTCCTCAATGAACTCTCCCTGCTTGATAGTTGGATTTAGATAATTCAACCACCGCAGTCTACAGCTTTTGCGGCATCTGTTCAAGCCTGAAAAATTCATGATACATGTGTTATTATTATCACATGATGAGTTATCAAACGAGTGCACTGAAGACTATCATTGTCCATCTAGGAGGTCCCAGTAGAGGAATCTGGATCCTCTCTGGTATTGAAGAGTCCAGGACGAGAGAAGTAAAAATAAAATTTTTAAATGATGTTAAAATATTTTAAATAATGAACAAAATAATCACATCAACTTTTTTGTTGTATGTATCTCTCTCCAACTGAACTCTCCAGTATCGGAGAGGATCTAGACACCCAGTAGAGATGTCTAAGGAAACACAATTTAATATTGCATCTTTTTTTTAATTTATTTAAATCATTATTATAAACATATCATGTGAGGATAATTTTTAGGCCATTAAATCATACATTAGAAGTTAGTTAACTTTTTTTATCTAAACCCAATATATCCTAACGTCATCAACGAATGATTAATCATTGTTTGTGGGATGTGACTTCCGCTGATCAAGCATTATTTTAATACTGTCATGAATCGAATCCGTGAACAATTAACTAATCAAGGTAATAGGACAATGATAACTTCAGAAGCTGGTTAAGGAATAAAAAATAATTTTTTTATAAAAACCTATATATTTAATACTTCCACCCAAATATATTTAATACTTAGAATATATAAGTAGTGTCTTAGCAAGACCCAATGCAATATTACCTGCTCGTTTGGGCACTAGGTTCCATTTTCCTTCTCCATATTGTTGCACACACGCCCTAAGACGGTCGTCTTCCGACTTACTCCATGCGCCTTTTCTCACACCTCTGGATCCTTCCATTAGGTCTAATAATAATATACTCTTACAAATTTTCTCAACTCACTTCCCATTCTGCACGTATACATATACTCGAGACGGCATTCGACGTGCAGTGCCTAATGTCCACAAAACCAAAAAACGAATCTTTTTAGACGCGTGTACCTCAAATGACGTAGTAAAAATTGAAATTGAAATAACAACAAAAAGAAAACGAATGATAATATGAGTTACACGTAGGCATGCATGACTAAATGAGCACCCTCTCACGTCAGTGACCGGGAAGTATGGGGCAACATATCTTGCTATGATAACAGACATAGTGATTATTACTAATGATTTAGCTCGCGTGTAGTACAGTGACCGAGCTAGAAGACTTGAAAATAATAGTTTTGACGGAATTGGAGAACATTACAAAATTCATTAAAAAGAAACATATGGAAGTATATTGGAACACTTGGACAGGTGGGGGCTGGGGGGCTCGAAGCCTCTTAACAATACGCCTAGGCCTCCAATGTTTTGAAAACCGGACCGGACCGGTCGGTCCGACCGGTCCGATCGGGAACCGGGACCTTGGTCGGTCCGATTTACAGGGAAAATCGGTCTAGCATCGAACCGGTGGAAAAATCGAAAAATCGGTTCAAAATCGGTAAAACCGGTCATAACCGGCCAGAACCGGTTTTTTTTTTTAAAAAAAATTAGTATAAAAGGATTTGGGTCATCCTAGCCAAAACCCAATTCTTTTGTTTTCTAACATATGTGGGCTAGTTGTAGATTTTGGGTTGGTTTTTCATATGAAGATGATTTTAACATATATTTTTATATTTATTTAGTTTAATTTCAAAATAAAAAAAATTGTGCTTAATAATTTTAGTTGTTATGTTGTTTTTTTGTTTAATATTGTTACAAATATTATATTAAAAATTAAAATAATATTATTTAATTATAACCGGTTCAACCACGGTTCAACCTCGGTTGGACCATTGAACCTTGAACCGCTGCCTTCACCGGTTTGATGGCCGGTCCGGTTTTGTAAACCTTGCTAGGCCCCCCATATAAATTAATTAAAAACTTAACACGAGATTCTGTTAGCTTCTTGGATATTCTACCCGTGCAGTCCTCGAGACTCATCCTTAGAGTGGGATAGGATTATAAGTACAATAAAATCCTTCATCAAAAGTTTTCAAATTTCCGTCGAGATCCATCTCGTCGATATCTCGTCGTAGAATATCAAATTAAGAGTGAATAATAGGGGTTGTTTTAGACTATGACTTGACAGAATATGGTATTCCGGTCCTACGTATTCCAATGGGAATCAAAGTCAGCGTAGTTCTAGGTTCAACCATTGGTCATGCGGTGATCTCAATCCCTTAATCTTGTATCTGATGAATATCAGTGGGTAAGGACTCTTCAGTAGTCTCTTGGTTAAGCTGGTTCATCCAATACGCTTAAGGAAGATTCACATAAGTTACTGAAAAGTGTCACTTCTCTTAGGGTTTTCATCTTTTTATAATAGGATCCCCTATCTCTTAGATTTATCTCTTCCTATCTCTTATCCTTTAAGCTATCCTCTTGATAGATGAGATCTATCTCTTTATATTTGAATTCGGGTTGTTAGCTAAGCTTAGGTGAATGTTATCATCTAAGCTTATCTTCCCTATTTCTTTGGGAGATCAAGTCTCCAAGCTCGGTTGACCGGGTCTACTACCTCGGCCTATTTAGATCGGATTACTTCTTTAGGTTTTTAGTTAACTTTTTAAGCATTGTGTACCTCTTTAGGTTTTGATTACCTTTTTAGGTTCGACTCATTCGACGTTAGTTTAGTCGATTTCAGCTCGGTACACCTTTTTAGGTCTTTGAGTTTCACGTCTTTAGGTTCGGCATTTCGACTTCAACTCGGTCGATTTTAGCTCAATCAACCTTTTTAGGTCTTGGGTTTCGCTTCTTTAGGTTCAGCATTTCGACTTCAACTCGGTCGATTTTAGCTCGGTCAACCTTTTTATGTTCTTATTACCTTTTTAGGTTCAACTCATTTGACGTTAGTTTAGTCGATTTCAGCTCGGTACACCTTTTTAGGTCTTTTAGTTTCGCCCCTTAAGTTTCGGCATTACAACTTCAACTCGGTCGATTTTAGCTCAGTCAACCTTTTTAGGTATTAGTTTTACCTTTTTAGGTTCGACATTTCGACTTCAACTTGGTCGATTTTAGCTCGGTCAACCTTTTTAAGCTTGCCATCTTTAGTATGCCAACACAAGTAAAAACTCTTAGCCCTATAACAGTTTTTTGCCAAATAACATAACTGAAATAGACTTTATTCATTTATTTACCCAGGTGTGCCTCATTAAAACCTTCTTGGTCAAAACCACATGGGAAAAAGACCAGGGTAGCAAAAAGAGTACATCACCTGCTTATATAACTTTAACTAAAATAAAACTTAAGGTGGGAAGTGTTCCATATCCTTGGAACAGCCTTTCCTAACAACTTTTCTAGCCTATAAGCACCATTTCCCAGACCTTCAACTATTTTGAATGGGCCAGACCAGTTTACTGTGAGCTTACCCTCTTTGGAGTCTTTTCTTGCATCATTTTACAGTCTCGGTACTAAGTCACCTTGCACAAACTCCCTTGGCCGCAGCCTTGAGTTGTGCTTCCGAGTTGCTTTATGCTTGCATAGTTCTTCCCCGATTCTTGCTTCATCTCGAACTTCTTCAACAATGTCAAGCTCAACTCAGACTTCTTCTTCATTTTTACTTTGGTCATGATGTTGCCTTCAGAAGGAAAGTTCGCTGAGCTCAACTGGAATCATTGCATCGGTTCCATAGGTTAGCTTGAATGGCATTTCACTAGTCGATGACTGTGGTGAGCAATGGTAAGCCTAGAGGATGCTTGGTAATTCTTCAACCCATGCCCCTTTTGATTGGCCTAACCTTTTCTTGAGTTCATTCAAAATGACTTTTTTGGCTGCTTCTGCTTGGCCGTTTGTTTCTGGATGCTCAACCGAGGTTACCTTAAGTTAGATTTCGAGGTTGGAGTAGAACTCTCTAAGCCTTTTATCAGTGAATTGCTTTCCATTATCTGTGACAATTGCATAAGGTAGGCCATGTCTGCATATGATGTTTTTCCATACAAAATTTTGAACCTTTGTAGCTATTATGGTAGCTAATGGTTCGGCTTCAATCCACTTAGTGAAGTAGTCCACCTCTAGTAGCAAGAACTTGACTTGACTTTTAGCAACAGGGAAAGGACCAACGATGTCCATCCCCCACATACTGAAAGGCCACGGCGAGAACATGGAATGGAGCTCTTCACCTGGTACTCTTGCAATGTTGGCGAACTTTTGACAAGGACCACACTTGTTAGTCCAATCAGCACAATCTGATCTCATGGCCGACCAGTAAAAACCTGCTTGCAGAACCCGAGCTGCTAGAGATCGGGCACCTGAATGCATTCTGCAGATTCCGCAGATTGCACACCTCTTGGAGAATGGTTGCTCTGGATTGGTTTAGCGACGTATAGGACTAGTACCTGGGTTGCTTCTCTGGGAACCCCCTTTCATTACTTTTTTGAGCCCTTTGTGGGTTGGCCCCCCCGTCTCTTTCTTTGCTCGGGACCATGCTCTTGTCCTCAAAACCTCTTTCCCTCTTTTTGGATTCTACCATCTCTTCAGAGTTCATGAAACCTGTTGCTTTTTCCTGTAATTCTTCAAAGTCTCTCGGTGGTTTCCGAGATAAGTACTCAAAGAAAGGCCCCGACTTCAAGCCACCCATGAAGGTATGAAGGCAGAGTTCCAAGCTCATATTGGGAATTAAAACTTGTTGAGAACTAAATCGAGCCATGTAATCTCTAAGTGGTTCATTTTTTTCTTACTTAAAATTCGTTAGCGAGACCGAGTGCCTTTTATGCTTTCGCCTCGCTGCAAATTTTGCAATGAACTTAGCTACAAGCATATCAATTGACCGAGGTGGAAGATTCGTAAGCCAGGTCAAGGCAGTGCCTTGCAAAGTAGTTGGAAAATTTTTGCACATGACGACTTCCGAATCGGTCACCAAGTAAACAAAAGAAATAAAAGATTCTACATGTTCAGTTGGATCAGTGGTGCCACTGAATTTATCAATATTAAGAGGCTTAAAATGTCTAGGCATGATTACCTCATCTATGTTATCAGTGAAAGGCAACCTCGGTCTCCTGTCTCTCACCTTTTCTTTCGGGACAGTCTCCTCAGCATGAGGCTTGGCTCCTGAATCTTCAGGTCCGAGTTTGGTCCTGGAAGGTCGGCTTGTTTCATGGCGAGAAGGTGAATAGGTGTGATCCCTTTTACTGTCCTCGGGTGAAGATTGCTCTCCATCGGATGGTGTTGCCGATCTTGCCCTTCTCCGAGCTCTTAGGAGCTTTTGGTTCTGCGCACAAATCTCCTAGTTTTCTTTGCGCACCTGCTTCAACTGTGCAACAATTTCTCCCAGCCGAGGATTGTCTTCATCGAGAGGCGGAAGGGGCACATCGTCATGGTTCTGGTGGCCCCTCCCTTCGGGTCGTTCCTCGTAGTCACCATATAATTTTCTTGTGGAACCGGGGAAAGTTTTTCCTCGGCCCCACGGTGGGCGCCAAATGTTCCTGCCGAGATCTGACTTGCCGGAATCTCGCCGTAGAACGCCAAGCCAAGAGTGAACAATGGGGGTTGTTTTAGATCATGGCTTGACAAAATATGGTATTTTGGTCCTATGTATCCCAATGGGAATCAAAGCCAGACCTAGTTCTAGGTTCAACCCTTGGCCATGCGGTGATCCCAATCCCTTAATCTTGTATCTGATGAATACCAGTGGGCAATGACTCTTCAGTAGTCTGTTGGTTAAGCTGGTTCCTCCAATACGCTTAAGGGAGATTCACCTAGGTTAGTGAAAAGTGTCCCCTCTCTTAGGATTCTCCTCTTTTTATAATAGGATCCCCTATCTCTTAGATTTATCTATTCCTATCTCTTATCCTTTAAGCTATCCTCTTGATAGATGAGAGATTTATCTCTTTATATTTGAATTCGGGTTGTTAGCTAAGCTTAGGTGAGTGTTATCCTTTAAGCTTATCTTCCCTATTTCTTTGGGAGATCAAGTCTCCAAGTTTGGTTGGTCGGGTCTACTACCTCGACCAGTACACCCAGGATCAGGATTCAAACTCGAAACCACTGATTAAGTTAAAAGAGATCCGTTTCATCTTATCCAAGCACTATTGGGTAACACATAAAGAGATTAAGGGGGGGTTATATATATTAAAAAAAATAAGTAAGAATTTAATTGTGATATATTATCAAAATGTAAATGATTTTTTTTTTATATTATCTTATGTATTATCATATTATTAAAAACATTTAACTTTTATAATAACTATATTAAAAATCATAAATATAATGCATGGTTTACAATTGATTCACACAGTATACAATTTTTTGCATTGATACTGTATTAAAGTTATAAGATATATGTAATTTTTTTAAAAATAAATATGCTATATATATGATTAATTTTATTAAATATATTGAAGAAAGGCCATACTCACCTAAATCCCTCTTTGATTCCCAAAAACACACACACACATATATATATATTCAATAAAATTAAATGTCAAGTTCACTCATACTTTTCTTCGTAAATCGCACCTTAGGTAGTGTTTGATATAAATTTTGTTTTAATATTTTCGAGAATGTGAGCATGAGAATAAAAGTTTCTCATATAATTGATAAAATTTTTAAAATATCATCCTCATACATAAAAGATACACATGAATAAAATTAGTGATTTAAAATGGAAAACTTTATTTTTCCAAGTGTGTTGGTGGGAAAGAATATTCATGGGAATGAAATATTTTTCCAAACGACTTTATCTTAGTTTAATGATATTTTGACAACAAAAGTAGACAACAATACAGAGACATTATAGTTTTAGTGAATTTTGAACTAATAGGTTAGAGAAAGAGAGAGAAAATAATAAATAAATATTTATATTATATGATGTTGGATAACAATTTTGTATTCAAATATCATTATTAAAAAAGATGTTAAGTCTACTAAAATATTGCAAAATTGTGGGTTTCATCTTTTCAACTAAAGCTTGAATAATATCTTTTGACTTCTGATAATAAATTTTGATTAACTGAGTTGCTGCTTTTTTAGGCAAACTTTCTAATTGAAGAAAGGAAACTAAATTCCTAACTGAGCTATCTCGTTGCCACTTAGCATGTCCTTCCAACGATAACGTCAATTTTTTCATACGACTCTTCAGTGAGCATGAGCAAATAACTTTTTCATGACATTTCAGTTTCGTCAATTTTCATATACTTTTTTTTGGTGTGTAATGTGTTCTATGGTGCACCTTCTTAACAGTGGTGCACCCATGCGCCTTGATGATGCTTGAGAATAGTTTCCTCCTATAGTCCTACCTCGTTTTGGTTTCTTTTTGGCCTGTTGGTTTTTATTTTTATTTTTTTCCATTTTGCTTTGCTTTAGATGTTATTTTGTTTTTGTTTTTTTATAGGTAAATATTAGTGTGTTAATATTAGTATTTTTATAAGTGGATAAGGTTTGAACTCTTAACCTCTTTATCACTCCACTTCTTAGCTTTATCATCCAAGCCTTCTCTGTTCTTTCAAAGAGGTGTTCATATCAGCTTGTTTTGGCACGTTGACTTGGCTGTTTTTAGCACTTCTTATGTGTTTGATTAGCTCTTTTCTTCTTTGAATAAATTTTGCTCATAAAATAATTTACCTTAATGATGCATTTGGTACTAGAGAAAAGGAGAGGATAGAAAAAGAGAAGAAAAAAATATGAGGAAAAAAATAGGTGGGATCTGCCCAATTATTTTTCTTTTCAAAGATAAGAAGAAAATGGAAAAGCATAGAGATTGGGAAATTAAATTACTTATATACCCCTTTTCAATGTTTTAATAATGGAGAAATAAAACTATACATTATATTTCTCTTCTTCTTTTTTCTGGTTTATTTTTCAGCCTTTATGAGATTGGATATCTTATTGATGAGAGAAAGCCATTTTGATGCGGCATGTGGTCATCGGGTGACATTTTCCAATTAATAAAAATTTTGTACCACTATATTCTATATAATTATGTTTTATAAATTATTAAAATTCTTATTAAAAATGTTAAATATTATAATTTAAGATTGAAAAATTATAACTCTTAATATTTAATAAATTATTATCATTTAAAAATGAAATTAATACAATACTACTACTACAACTGTTATTGCTGCTGCTGTCACCACCACCATTATTATTAGGTACATAAATGTTTATATGTTTATTGCAGGAAAAATCATTTTCTTTCTTGTCACTTTCTTTTCTATCAAACAATTAAGTAGAGAGAGAAACTCAAATTTCTTTATCTTCATTTTCTTTCGTCTTTTTCTTATAACAAACAATTTTTAAAATTCACTCTTTTCTTACTATTTTCTATCCACACAAATTAATTGCTTTCTTTTTATTTTCTCTCTTTCTCATTTAAGTTCTTTTGGGATGGGAGTTCGGGAGGATTGGTTAGTACAAAATTTAGGTGTGAGAGTGGAAGGAGGGAAATAGACGTCATTTTGGTTAGATCGATCCGTGGGTTGGAACGGAGTTGCCAGGACATAAGTTTAAAAGATTACACAATGCAGCTGTTAACAAAGAGGCTACAGTGGCAGAGATGGGGGTTTAGGAAAATGGTAGTTGGGTATGGAGAGGGATTTGGAGGAGAGTTTTGTTTCAGTGGGAAGAACAGCTGCTGCAACGATTATGGAACATGACACAACATGTACAGGTCAAAGTTAGCGGTGATGATAGGTGGTTTTGGAGGCTCGAAAGTTCAGGAGTTTATTCAGTAAAATCAGCATACAAAGCAATAAGGTTGTTGCGTTTGCTTGGAGAGTGGCTCTGGATCGTATCCCATCATTGGTAAACCTGGAAAAGAGAGGAATTGGTCAGGTCCGAGGTGTTCTTTGTCCTTGTTGTCAGCTATTTGCAGAAACCACAACTCATTTATTTTTTGAGTGCTCTTTTGCATCTAAAGTCTGGTATGAGTGCCTTTTTTGGGTGGGTTATACATTAGTTATTCATAATGATTGTATATCTCATTTCAAACAGTTCATGGGATTACCAAGTGGATCTCTGAAAGACACGAAATCTTGGCAAGTCTTGTGGTATGCTATTTTATGGTCTATTTGGTTGAGCAGGAACAACAAAGTTTTTAAGAATCAAAATCTGGTGGTGTCTGAAACCGTGGAAGCTGCAAAATTTAGAGCTTGGTTTTGGTTGCAAGGAAAGCTAAAGAGTTTCAATTATCCTTTCCCTTGCTGGATTTTAAACCCAAAATCTTGTTTGAACCTGATGTAATGTGGCAGAAGTTTTTAACTTGTCTACTGATGTTTTCTGTTCGGTTAGGCACGTTGGAACCAAAGTGATTTGGATTTAATTAATCTCTAAGTTTTGATTTTAACAAAAGAATTAAATTTGCTTTGCAAAATGTTAGTTGAAATCTAACACTTGCTTTCAGTTATGCAGGAATATTTAAATATACGTAATAGAAACTTGGGATAAGTTTTCATTGAAAAATACGAGTCCACCCTTGTAGACGGGCTACTCAATGTTTTGTTATAGTTATTTATAGACTGGTTTCTTTAAGTAGACTAGGCTCTAAATGCTTACTAGACGAAAATCAAAATAACTTCTTAGATACAGCAAGTCCAAAGACTTGATAGTAAACGTGTCTAGATTGCCATGTCAACAGACGAAAGTAATTAGTAGATTTGAATGAATAGAAAAATAGAATAGTCAGGTAGACGAGCTCTATCTGCCACGTCTCTAGACGGAGATCTTTATAACTTATTGAGGTATAGCAAGTCCAAAGACTTGATAGACGAGATGATATGCCACGTCATCAGACGAGCAAAATAAATTGTTGAAACAAACTTGGTCTCACATATAACTAAGTAGACGGAGTTTTTTTTAAGTAGACGAGCTCCATCTTCGTATAAATAAATACAATCCAAATCTCTTGAATTTATTTCAAATGATTGATATTTATTTCAATAGAATATCTATTCTTCACATTTGTTTTATTTGCTTTAATGGTTTACCTTGTTGTAAAAGAAACATAGTACCATCAAGAAATACAAAAAGCAGAATCGTACAATGAGAAACTGCAAAACGATTTGTACGATGACAACTTTTTGGCTGAAAAAGCTGGATTATACACAAAGGAGGAACAACAAGTTCTCAAGCTGCAATTCTCAGAGCAGTGAGCCTCCAACTTTATGCTATCTCGATAACCAATAGTACTATTCAACATTGCCACAATCAAACTATCAGTCACAACGGATATTATGCATTAAATGTTATCTATAAACGGGATAGTTCAAAATAACCGTTGAAGAAATACAGGTGAAACTATAAATAGAAGACCTGAGATACTGAAGAAAATAACACTTGCTCTTGCCAGCACAACCTTGCTAGATCAACTTTTTCCATTCAATAATTACTCATATTTCTTTAAGAGCAAGAGTCTGTATTCTTTAGGTTTGAATATTGTGAAAATATTCATTTGATTTTATGAAGTTGACACATGCAAACACAAGAAGGGGGGGTTGAATTGTGTTTGTTAATAATTTTCGAAAACAACTTTTAAAACAAATTTTGCACTCAAGGAGATTTGAAGCAGAAGCAAGCACAAAGGCAAAGATCCTTTTTAAAAGACTTTAACCAAAGCAATATCAAAACCCCACAGTTAATATAAGCAAATAAAACTGAAGAGTTTAGGGATAGGCGATTCACACAAGAGATTTTATCCTGGTTTACTCTCTTCCAACCAAGAGCTACGTCCAGTCCCTTCGACTTGAAGGATTTATCCACTATTTCTCCAAATAGATTACAACCGAGTATTCAACATCTCTCCAGGCTACAAGTATTTCTTTCTTACCAAACCTCTTCATGCCCTAACTCTAACAAAGAGATATAATGTTTGATCTTCTTAACTCACTTTGTGTGAGAATATGACAGTTTAAGATCAGTTGAATATTACAACAATATTCAAACTAAAGAATACAAACTCTTGCTCTTGAAAGAATATTAGAATGAATGATTATTGATTGGCAAAAGTTGTTCTTCAGAACTTGAGGTCTTCTATTTATAGTGATGACCTTCTTCTTCACTTGTATTTCTTCAACGATTACTTTGAATAATCCCGTTTAGAGTTAGCATTTAATGCATGATATCCATTGTGGCTGAGAGCTTGATTGTGACAAGACTGAATAGTACTCTTGGTTATCGAGGTAGCATGAAAATGGAGGTTCACTCCTCTGAGTATTGCAGCTTGAGCACTTGTTGTTCCTTCTTTGTGTATAAACCAGCTTTTTCAGTTATAAAGTTGTCATCGTACAGATCGTTTTGCAGTATCTTTTTGTACGATTCTGCTTTTTACATTCCTTGATTGTACTATGTTTCTTTTACAACAAGGTGAAACATTAAGGCAGATAAAACAAATATGAAAAAAAAATATTCTATTGAAATAAATATCAATCATTTGAAATAAATTCAAGAGATTCGGATTGCATTTAATTCATTTCAAGGATGAAGCTCGTCTAAAAAGAACTTCGTCTACTTAATTGTAAGAGAGACTAAGTCTGTTCAAAATTTTATTTTACTCGTTTGATGATGTGGCATATCTTTTTGTCTATCAAGTCTTCGGACTTGCTATTCCTCAATGAGTTATAAAGATCTCCGTCTAGTGACGTGGCGGTTAGAGCTCGTCTACTAGATTACTTTATGTTTCAGTTCATTCACTTGTACTAATTACTTCCGTCTGCTTACATGGCAAGATGGAAGCGCTTATTATCAAGTCTTTGGACTTACAGTACCTAACAAGTTATTTAGGTATTCATCTAGCGAATATTTAGAGCTTCGTCTACTTAAGTAAGCCAGTCTAAAGAAGTAACTTCACCAAGATTTTTGATCAGGCAGTCTACAATGGTGGGCGCGTATTTTTCAATGAAGACTTAATCCCAAGTTTATTTTACTTCTATCAAAGTATTTCTGTATAACTGAAAGCACATGTTAGATCTCAACTAACACTTTGCCAAGCAAATTTAATCCATTTGTTAGCATCAAAACTTAGAGATTATTAAATCCAAAACCACTCTGGTTCCAACAATCTCCCCCTTTTTGATGATGACAAAACTAATTAAATTTGAAAAGCAAAGTGTAAGAGAGCTTACTGGGCTCCCCCTAAGACAGAGCATACAAATATTTAAGCAGAATAAGCATATGAAAAACACCTGCATATAAGCAAACAAATTAAGTGCAGCAGCTTATCATACTTAGAATATATATATAAGGGAATAAACATAAGTATCACAGCAGCAGATATCAAAGCAAATAAGCAAACATAAGTATCAGAGCAGTTTAGCAAGTGGAAGAGAATATGCAAAAAAGGATAGTAGAGGACCATCATAAGTATCCACCTTTTTGTCATCAGCAAAAAAGGTAAAAGGAGAGGACCATCATTGTCAGTACAAAAAAGAAAAAATGAAGATAAAGGTTAAGCAGGAGGAGAAGGGTTCCGAGCTTGACTCTTCTTGAAGTCCTAGAGGAATTCAAGCATTTTATTTACAACCTCTAAGGTTGGAGCCATTGAAGCTTGAACTTGATGATGGACATCCTCCTTGATCTTCTCAGTTATTTTTTCAACCTTCTCATCAACTAACTTGCCAACCCTTTCATCAACTAGTTTTCCAAGAACTTCTTCAATATTAGATGGCAGAGTCTGTTGCCTTGAGCTTTCTACAGACTCTTGAAAAGTGCTCAGTGTTCTTGAATGATCTTCATAGTGCATTACAACTAGTGCTAAAGGTTGAGAAGATTGTCTTTCTGATGAGCTCTGTTGGTGAAAGGATTCAGCAGTATCTTCTAAACTATGAGCAGTGACAATTTGACCATGTTCTTTAGCAATAGGTTCATCTGTGGGCTTTGGAGTAGTTCGGGGTTTCACTGTGATTTCTTTTGCCCATCTAATGGGGTAGATGCATTCCACATTCCTACTGTTTATAGGAAGTCCCCAGAGGTCTTTATAGATCATATATCTAAAATGTGAAACACCACATTTCCCTCTGACCTTGGGAATATCCTTCTTCTCCTCTTTAGTCAAACCAGAGGAAGATGCCTCTCTGGTGAAGTGGATAATATGAGACTTCCAGAATTCAGCAGCTCTATGCTCATTGATCAACTCAATGGATTCAGTATTCATAAGGAAATCCAGCATTGAGTAGTTAAAGGTTTCTTGATCAAGATCAAGCATAACTGATTCAGCTTCAAGCATCACTCCCTTGAATCTTCTGTTTTTCAAGTCCTTGTCCTTATTTAGATCCAGCATTGGCAGTCTTGGACAAATCCTGTAGGGCTTGATTCCAATTCTGGTTGCTTCATTATGCCTCAGCCAGGATGGAGGGACAAAATGAGCGGCTCTGTCAGCTCTGATTTGACTGAATTCTCACTTCAGCATTTCATAGTAGAGTTGATCCAGAAAGAAGTCACCAGCCCTCCCATAGATTCTGGGATGCTCAAAAGACACCCATTTTGTGTCCCTTGGCATGATCATGGGGACATGCTTACACTACAAAAAAACAATTGTTTAGCGACCGTAAGTTTCGGTCGCTAAACCATGTAAATCGGTCGCTATTTGTTTTAGCGACCGAATCAGAGACCGATTTATGATGGTAGCTGAATACCTGGTCGCTAAGGTTTTAGCTACCGAATTATTATTTCGGTCGCTAATTAGCGACCGTAAATTCGGTCGCTATATAATAATAATCGGTCGCTATTAGGTTGGTCGCATTTTTTGGGTAACCATTTTTAGCGACCGATAATCGGTAGCTAATTCGGTCGCTAATTTTGGTTACTATTAACCTATATTAGCGACGGATTTTCGGTCGCTATACATCATCTGTAAATCTTAAATAAAGTTTAGCGACCGAATTATTGGTTTCTAATTTGGTCGCTAAACTGGTTATTATTAATTTTTTTTTTAATTTTAATTTTTATAATAATTTTTTTTTCTGATTTTCTTTAAACGTTAAAAAAATTACTAATAAAACACACCAAATAACTTATGAAATATACAATCATAAAAAATAATAAATATATATAAAAAGAATAATAAAAAATGTCGTACAAGAATCGTTTAAAGTCAAAAATATGGAGAGAAAAAATCAGTCATGATGAGGGGGAGATGGAGGAATCCAATCATCCTCAGCGTCCGTACCACCGACGCTCGCTAGCCGATCGCCCTCTGCGAGAGCGACATCGTGAGCGGGCGGCGAACCGGAGGAGCGGCGGCAAAGGCGCACAACCGCGTCGAGCATCATCTCGAGCAAACCGAGTCTCGATCCTCATCCGCTCCAACACCAGCCGCAGGACTCCGCCTCGCTCGATGCTCGCTTGCATCACATCTTTGGTGTGCCCGAAGTCAATCGTGCAACTGGTTCGCCATCTCGCTGCTCTCTCTCGCTCTTCTCCCGAAGCTCCGCGTTCAGCTGCGTGATGGTGTCCTCGCATTTGGTGGAACTGCTCCCGAGGGACGGTATCGGCGCAACAAGGAGCAAGGCGTCTTGGGACGATGAAGCGATGAACTCGGCTCCCAGTGTCCGAGGCCATACACGTGCCCCCTTCTTGTTCCCGCCCCGACGACCTCCAAATAAATGGCAATATCGTCAACGGAGAGACAGGAGAGCAGCCATCACCGATCAAAGCCTCATCTTGTGACTCGTGAGGCACGTGATATGGTATCGTCCTTCTTCTCGTTGAAGCCCGCCTACAAAGTTGAATAGATTTAGTTAAAATAATTATATCCAATATTAACAAATCATTTATAATAAATTACAAGTAAACACTAAATTATTTTTTTGCTTACAAAGATAGTTACGGGCCTTGTCGTTGACCCATGTCCCCGACTTCAACTTCTTCGCCCTCTCCACCAACTCCATAGCGATCGGGGATCATTGTTTCGTGCTTTTCGCACAGAATAATATAATATTAAATTCATAAGAATAATTAAAAATGAAAACTAATTAATTAAATAGTATATTAAGTCAAAAGTTTAATGTATTACCAGCTCGTCGTAGTGGGCGGCGACTGATTTAGACCCACCGGTCCAAGCACATGCGCCACCATCGAAGCTCGATCACGCCGAGCCGTGGCCCCGGATCTCCTGGAACTTCTCGGTAGCCCAAGATTGGTCCAGCTGCCTCTTGATCTCGTGGATCCACCCGCCTCCCCTTATTCTGCCCCTTCCTCAGCTTGTTCATCAGATTCTTCATAACCAGTGAGCCTTTATGCTCAAATATGTCCCTGACGAGAGCCTCTAAAGCTACGTCCCATCTATACTCTTTCTGCAACTTACAGTTGTTAGGAAATTCGTGTGTACATATATATAATGTAAATTTAATTTAAAAAACTTAATAAACTGTTACCTTAAACTCTAGAAACAACTGATCCCTATGGCCCAGTGGGATGGCCTTCCATGTAGGCCATGGACCATCAAACTTGCGTCGCAGGATCTTCGAGATCGAATCAGAAGGGCCCTTCGCAGGCAGAAAGCTGCAGCAAAATTAGAGCATTAATAAATGTTATAATTAAATTTTAAAAACAAGTAAATAGAAATTAACGATACTTTATATATATTAAAAAATTAAATTAGCATACTCGTTATCCCCCCTGGGGATAAGAAGAATCCTCTTGTCGGATGGACCACGACTCTCCTGTCCCGATGATGATGATGGTCCTATCGTCGTAGGTGTGGATGATGAGGGTGCAACCTGTGTCCCGACCACACGAGGATGGGTGGGGGGTGCAACTCCATCACCCTGAGGTGTCCCGTCAACAGAGGTGCTGGTAGGATGGTCTCGATCCGAGAAGGCGTGGGTCGGCACGGCGAAGGGACTCTCGCAGCACGACCTCCACGACGACCTCCATGACGACCCCTACCTCTGGAGGAATCTGCCATCTGTGAAAAAAATGAAAATATGATTACACAACAGTGTAAATAATACAAAAATAAATTACCTAATAAGTAGAATGACATTCACACAATGAATTATGACATAAATAAATTACCTTAGTAGAATCTCCGTCACTAAATTCACCCTCAGTCTCATCAGTATCACTTGATCGGAATGTACCTTCTCTAGACGCGTCCAACTCGGATTGATCCATTAACTCTCTTTCAACTTCTTCCCCATTTCCGGAAATGTCCGCCAGAGAATTAACAATAATGTCCGGCGTAATTTGCAACGGTACGTGGGGTCTTGAAAACTCATCATCTTGGTACGGAGCATCTTTTTCAGGCTGGTTGATTAGATTATCAGTAATTATACTGCGAGCCTTTATCTTAATAACACCCAACCAGCCATGATGTCCTTCGGGATATGGCAAGTAATAAACCTGCTCTGCCTGTTGTGAAAAAATGAATGGGTCGTACGCCTTATTATACCTTCGAGACAACCTAACTTGAACAATACCATAATTTTTATCTATTTTTGTCCCTACGTCAAGAGTAGGATCAAACCAATCACACTTGAAGATAACTAATTTCATCACGGGGAAACCGGTATAATCGAGTTCAAGGATGTCAGTTAGAACCCCATAGAAATCATCCTCTACATTGCCATCAGTGGCTTGCACACAAACACCATAGTTACACGTCTGCATTCCTTCATTCCATGTTTTTGTGTTAAATTTATATCCATTTACAATATAAGTATTCCATGATGTAACCCATCTGTTAGGCCCCCATGCCAAATTTGTCAACAATGGATTTTGAACATTGTTTTCTGGATCTAGTACCTAAACAATCAAATATTATATTATTCTTATACATGCTATATATTTAAGGAGATAAAATGTATGCTTCAAAAAATGAAGATGCTTAACCTACATATTTCTTGAACCACGTAGCAAAGTCGAAGTAATTTCTCGATCAACCCGATCATTTGAAATGTCAGGTTGGAGATCCCTTAGAAAATTGTCGTACATCCTACATATGGGAGATTAACAACAGGACGATTAATAATAATAAATGTCAATTGAACTTATTAAAGACGTTGTAGAAACTTACTCTAAATATGGCGCCACCTCTTCACAATTTTGAAGGATATACAGATGAGCAGCATTAATGTCACGCTGCTCCAAGAAATATCCTTTTGATTTGCCACTAAATCTGCCCGGATAGTTGAATATTGATATAGGAGGACTAGTTGAACATCCTTCGCCCGAATCAACGTTTCTAGGCATCCTTGTCCTTCTCGTGTTAACTTCGTCCGGATAGTAATAAGAGGCAAAAGTGGAAGTCTCCTCTACTAAGTATGCTTCACAAATGGAACCCTCCACTCGTGCCTTGTTCTTGACTTTGTGTTTAAGGGAGTGCAGGAACCTATTAAAGATGGATACATACAAATAATTACTAGTTTTAGGGAAAGCTAAACTACTGCTCTCGTGTTCGTGAATTTCATATGTATTAAGTAAAATAGTTGATGTTGTTTACCTCTCAAATGGATACATCCAGCGGTATTGGACTGGGCCACCAACTCTTGCTTCGTAAGGTAGATGAACTGGCAGGTGTTCCATGGAATCAAAGAAACTCGGCGGGAAGATTTGCTCCATCTTACATAACAAAACGGGTATCTTGACTTCCATATCCTTTAATTGATTCACATTTAGTGTTGTCGATGTAAGCTCCCTAAAAAAGTGGCTAAGCTCAACAAGTGGGTTCCAAATTTGCTTCGGTAATGCGTCGAACGCAATTGGAAGCAACCGTTGCATGAACACGTGGCAATCATGACTCTTCATTCCATGTAACTTTGCTTCCTTAATGTCAACACATCTACCCAGATTGGAAGCAGACCCATCTGGTAACTTTAGTTCTTTAACCCACTTATAGACGGCCAATTTCTGTGCTTTGCTTAGTGTATAACTTGCCTTCGGTTTGATAAGTCTGCCATGACCACCGTCTTGCAACTCAAGCTCCTTCCGATTACAAATGTCAGCCAGGTCCAATCGGGCTTTATTTGTATCCTTTGTCCTCCCTTTGATGTCCATCACAGTGTCAAACACATTCAAAAACACATTCCTCTCAGTATGCATGACATCAATGTTGTGACGGAGTAGCTGCGTCCTCCAATACGGCAACCTCCAAAATATACTTTGTTTTGTCCAATTATGGTTGACGCCATAATCAGGAACATGTTCTCCTTGGGTTTCATGGACGAGCGGTAAGTACTGTACTCTGCGCCATACATTAGGACCAGTCAAACGTGGTGGAGGCGGTGTTCTCTCCGCACAACGCTTCTTGAATGCATTCTTGTTCCGCCTATGAGGATGATCTTCTGGAAGGAATTGACGATGACAATCAAAATATGAGATCTTTCGACTGTTTTTAAGCGTGAATGCCTTCGATCTCTCCATACATATTGGGCATCCAAGCTTCCCCGCGGTCATCCAACCCGACATCATCCCATAAGCAGGAAAGTCGTTGATCGTCCACATTAAAGCTGCTTTCATGATGAAATTCTGCCTCAAAGATACGTCATATGTCAACACACCATCATTCCACAGCATTGTCAACTCATCTATCAGTGGCTGCAAGTACACATCAATCTTACCTTTTGGATTAGATGGACCCGGAATTATGACTGTTAGGAACATAAACTCCCGCTTCATGCACATCCCCGGGGGAAGATTGTACGGAGTCAGGATAACCGGCCAACAAGAGTATGCTTTTCCATACTGCCCAAAAGGATTAAATCCATCAGCAGATAACCCCAATCGGACATTGCGAGGGTCCTGCGAAAATGCCATATGAACCCTATCAAAATGCTTCCAAGCTTCTCCATCAGATGGATGACACAAGATATCTTGCTCCCTCTCATGCTCACTATGCCACCTCATGTGAGCTGCAGTGGCCATCGAAGAGTACAATTTTGTAAGTCTTGGCACGAGCGGAAAGTACCACATCTTTTTTAGCGACCTCTTCTTCTCAATGCCCATCCTAGTGGTTGTCTTATACCGATCCGCACCACAAAATCGACAACACGTTATGCTTTCCGCTGAATCATCCTTATAGTACAACATACATCCATTCGGGCAACAATCAATTTTCAAACACCCCAGACCCAAATTTTCCACGGACTTCTTAGCTTGATAAAAACTTGTAGGCATCCGATTGCCTTCTGGCAACGCCTTGGACACAGACCTGCTGAGGCGATTAAAACAACCTTCTTGCATATTGTAGTCAGATTTGATACTCAACCATTCCATGCACATCGACAACTCCGTGTACTCCTGACATCCTTCCCACAATGGAGATCGTGCAACACTCAGCATATCATAGAATCTTTGAGCTTCGGGATTCGGATTCTCCTCTATGTATTGGGAACCCATTCCACCATCTTCTCCCCCATCTTCTTCTAGTACAACACCAACCGATGGTCCAGCATGATCCATTATCATCTGCTCGTATGGATTCAATTCTTCCCTCCCGTCACCACTTCCATAGTACGAACCTTCAGCCACAATCGGGTTTAAGTCAGGCAACGTCTCACCATGGTTGCTCCACCAATAGTAATTAGGCATGAAGCCCTTCTCATAAAGATCGGCTACAACTCCATCCACACTTTTGAAAGATTGACACTTGCATCTTTTGCAAGGACACCTCAATTGAACACCGCCCAGCCGTATAAATCTCTCCTGGCTAACAACAAACTCTATAAACTCACCCACTCCAACTCTATACTCTTCCCTAAGACTGATCCAACCTACGATACATCCATTTTCGATTCTCCGGAATATCCATTGCTGGCAATTAAATAGCCTGACCAATCCTACAATAACACTTATATATTACGGTGCATTCCAATAACACTTATACTTGACAAAATTTCGGCAGCATTTCCCATCGGTCTCCAAGTTACACGACTCGAGCACGGTCAGAATCACCGCGATCAAGTATGCACCAGGAGAACAAAAGGAAATGCATCAGACCGAGATTTCAACAAGTATATAAGGCATTTGAACATTGAAATGACTATTGTACGAGTCTGAAAAAGGTTTTTTCCCAAACTGTCCCACTTGGACAATTCAAGATTCAATACAATGAGCATGCATACCTTGATAAGTTACGCATGCTCATTAATATTGAATCTCAAATAGGAAACTAAGGCTTTCGTAAATTAATTATTAACTCTAACAGAAAATAAAACCATTAACCTATAAATATTGCAACATTGTTGAGTTTATATAAATTGCAGCGTAAATCAATACAAACTTAGATTAAATATTGTAGCAAACATCCTATTGAGCTCCGCTCTCCACTAACAAGTAGCGATTAATTGTCAAACACATGCATAATTTCTAAATTATCAAGACACAACCAAAGCATCCCGCTTTTTGGACAGGATCACATCCTATTGAGTTCCGCTCTCCACTAACAAACAACACATATTGACAAACACATGCATAAACATTAAATTATCAGCATACAATCGGACAAGATCACATCCTATTGAGCTCCGCTCTCCACTAACAAACAACACATATTGACAAACACATGCATAAACATTAAATTAATTATCAGCATACAATCAGACAAGATCACATCCTATTGAGCTCAGCTCTCCACTACCAAACAAGACGATAATTCACATAATACATTACACTGAGTGTTCAGAGAACTGACCTGAGAGAGAAAACACAACTGAGCAAGGATAAGTGGAGGAGCCGGTAGAAGAATATGACAACAAGGACCTATCGTGCATAAATGAAATTATTCATTTCAAATCAAATCACTATTCTATTATGTTAAATTGTTATACCTAAATAATTTATCTCATGAATATCTAGTGTTAAAGCATGTGCTCACGAAAAAATAATCAATGAAGCATAAAAAATAATAAGATTTGAGAGCTGAAGGTCAATTTATTTTGATTTCGACTTTTTTTTTAAAAATTATCCTTAAATCGGACCTAACTGTTAACACAAATCGAATCAATATATTACATATCCAGTACCATAAAAAAATGTGGATAATGCTAGAATTTCTTTCTATCAAAGAGAAGATTTTCCATGTTGTTCAATGTTCATGTTAGTAAACATGACAGTGCCCATTAAAATAGAAAATAATAGAGAGAAAACTGAAAGGTGTAATTGATTGAATGAGAAAGTTTATTACATCAAGTCATATATAAAAGTGACTTATGTTATATGTAAGATAAAGCAACTGATTTGTAACTAACCACTAATTAACTATATTAATTATATGATCTAATAGTCCATCCTAGATAGACAAGATGTTAGGGTCTTAGTTAGTAGGGAAAAATTGTCATAACTCACAAATTCCATTTCTATGATTTTCTAGAATTTAAATCATAAAAATCAAGGAATATGGAAAGTTGTAGCAACTTAGTGATTTGAATGAAAAACATGAAGAGAAAGGAAGGATGATCATTGATCACTAGACAAGCACAAATATCAAATTTGGAGATTTGTTTCCCTTTATGCAAAGAGTTACAAATTTTTGAAATCCAAGAGTAAAATAAAAGGGTATGGTTCGGCCAAGTGGGGGAAAATAGGGGAGAAATTTTTGTTCATCAAATCATTTGGCAAGCATGAAAAGTATGATTATAGAAGCACCAATATTAAGTTTCAAGACTTAAATCAATGGGTACAAAGAGTTATGATTTTTCTACCATTTTCAAGCTTAATTCTTTTTGAACAAAATTAAGAACAAGCATGAAGCTAATCAACTCAACATCAATTGTAATGAAGAAAGGTTGGAGGAAAATTACCTCTAAGTGATGATCCTTGAGTAAGAAATCAAGACACCTTGAGAAACTAAGAGAAAAGAGAGAAATGTGTTGGATGAAAAAATGAAAATGATGAGTAACAAAAACACACATCCCTAAACTCACACACATACACTAAACACACACACATACACTAAACACACATCTCTGCACACACACACACACACACACACACACAAACATCCCAAACAGACACACACACATACAGTAAACACACATCTCTGCACACACACACACACACACACACACACACACAAACATCCCAAACAGACACACACACATACACTAAACACACATCTCTGCACACACACACACACACACACACACACACAAACATCCCAAACAGACACACACACATACACTAAACACACATCTCTGCACACACACACACACAAACATCCCAAACAGACACACACACAGAGCACACACACACCTACCCTATGATTACAATCCAATTGAACACACAAACTTTAGTACACAGAACACACAACAAACACACACTCACAACACACACACACACAACACAACAAAATCACACACAACACCAATGTACACACAACACACAACAGAAACAACAATGTAGATAAAGACAACGAGAGAAGCAATTACCTCGGTCAGTGTGAGGGAGGGCGTTGTGGTGGTGGTGGTGTGAGCAATGTGACCAGAATGAGCCCTGAAATGAGGGGGAAATGATAGACAGTGACATAGTGAGACAATGAGACAGAGAGATGGAGTAGAGGAGAGCTTACCTGAGCAGAGGGGAGATGACGGTGGTGACGACGACCGGAGGTGTCTTGGGGTGTTGAGGTGGCCGGAGCGCGCCGTAGAAGAGAGAAACAGTGGGTGGGAGAGAGAAAACGCCGGAAAAAATGAGGAAGAAGGAGGTTCTGTCGAATTTAGGGATTTCAGTTTTAGCGACCGAATTAATTCGGTCGCTAATATGGTTAGTCTTAATTTGAATTTGTAATTTTAGCGACCGAATTAAATTTCGGTCGCTAACACGCACAATTTTATTTTTTCAACGCGCCATTTAGCGACCGAATTAATATCGGTCGCAAATATAAATAAAGTTTAAAGTGTGAATTCATAAATTTAGCGACGGATTTATAAATCGGTCGCTAATATAAACACAGTTTGACCGTTGCATTTAATTCGGTTGCCATTTCGGTCGCTAACAATTCATAAATTTCCGACTTTTACTTTCCTTTGTTTAGCGACCGAAGTAGCGACCAAAATCTCTGCTACGCTCTATTTCGATCGCTATTTCGGTCGCAGAATCAACTCTAACCATTGTTTCATGTAGATCCTACAATCGGTCTCTATTTCGGTCGCAAAAAGGAACCTAAAAATTCGGTCACTATTTTCGGTCGCTAAATGACCTTTTTTTTGTAGTGTTAGAAGATCTTGCTCTTCTCTCAGGAATGGTAGGAAGAATTTTCCTTTTGGGGTCAGTCTCCCAGACGGGTATAATATGTCTCTCAAATCCATTAGTGAGTGGTATGAAAGGAGGAGTTTTGACAAGATTGGGGTAGATTTTTCTTGGGGAAATTTGGTTTGAGGCAGGTGAATGACTAATGGCCCTAAGTCATTGTGTATTTGAGAAGGCACATTCTTGATTAATTTGCACTCAGAATGAGGTAGGTAAAGGGGTTCAACAGATGGGCTAACTTCTTCCTCATACTCAGGTAGAGGATACCATCTGTCTGGAATGTGTTCGGGTTCAGGTTGGTGAGAATGGAACAGAATTTTCCATTCCCTTTTTACCTTGGCCCAATCCTCAGATTTGCCATTATAAAGGACAGAAGTTGGGGTGAAGGGAAATAAGGTTCTCAAGGGTTTGGGGAAAGGAGCTCCAGGGGAAATACCATCATCTGGTTGATTAAACCAGGGATCATCGGCAAGGATAGTAGATTGAAATTGTGGAGTGGCTATTTGTGTTGGTTGGGGTGAAAGGGGTGTGGGAATGTATACATCATTTGGAGAGGGGACATGCACATCATCTATCCTAGTTTCTAAACTAGATCCTAGGGCAACTAATGCTATTTGGACAGGATCATTAGCAGAGATGGTTCCCTTAGGAGTCTTAGTTGATCTGGCTTTTCTAGCTAGTTGCCTTCTAGGTTTTGTTGGAATAATTGATGCAACAGGCACAATGGCCTCAGCAGCAGTAACAGAGGTCTTCTGCTTCTTCAGAATTGAACTGATATGAATGCTATCCTCATCAGCTTCCTCATCTTCATTGTGAGATAAGACAACTCTTCTTTGCTTCTTAGCAGCAGAGGCATCAGAAGTTTCCGTGATAATAATGCCACTTGCTGGTCTCTTGGGAGCAGGCTTTCTTGTAGCAGTGGTCTTTTGCCTAGCTACCCTTTTAACCCCTAGGACTTCAGCATTATTTTGTTCAACCATCTCTTCTTTAGCCTTCATCAACTCCTCGGTCTAAGCCATTGCAGCAGTAGCATAGGTACCGAGGTTCATGTTGGCTATACTCATCTTTCCAAAGTCTGCAGCAGACATTGGTTAATCAGTTAATAACCTAGCTTGCTCCTCAGGAGTCTTTGCAGGAAGAAACTCATGAATTCCTTGAGCCTTGAAAATCTTGGAAAGAAGATGGCAAAAAGGAAGTGCAGAAAGTCTTTTCTTATTCATCACAGCGTCTCTGAATCTTCCGTACTGGATTCTTGGAAGATTGATTTTTGATTCTGTGAGAAGATGGCAAACACAGAATTTGTGAAGAGAGGAGAGGTTGTCCTTGGATCCAACCTTGTGAAGAACCACATTGTTGAGAAGTTGATGAAGGATACGAACAATGTCCTTCATGAGACAGACTTCAATAGTCTCAGAGTCACCCAAGTCCTCTTTCCATGACTCGGTAAAGACTAAACCTTCCTGAGCACAGAAGATTGCATCAACAATAGTATTTTCCGAGACGGTAATCTTCTTTCTTAACACCGTTGAGAAGAAATCAGTATCAGTTAGTTGGACGTTTCTTCAGAAATCCTTGATCAGGTTGGGAAAGACAGAGACTTTCTCCGCGAAGAGCCCTCCCAACCCAGCTGCATTGACATATTTGCTCATGTCTAGATTGTAGTATTGCAGCATTCCGAGGTTGAAATGATGCTCTATGGCGAAGTTGAGCTTGTCCATGTTAAAGGTTGAAGAAGAAGCCATTTTAGGTGATTATAGAACTTAGGGTTTGAGAGCAGAGAGGTAAAGAGAGAGATAGCTCGAGAAGTTATGGAAGCGTAAAGTTTTTCTCAGAGGGAAAATATTACTTTTAAAGGAATTTTGAATATGAAAGGTTAAAAAAAAACTTTTGACATGACATGTCATTATGATAAAACGGCGTTGGTAACTTGGAACCATAAAAAGGTCTTGATATGATTGATGGAAGTACTGACTCAACAGAGAGAATAAAAGATAAATTTGTCTTGAGACAAAATAAATGCATTTATTAACATAAAAAAAATATGCTTAAGCATAGGTAGATGTGAACACATCTGAAACTATACAATGGACGCAATAACTAGTATTAGTGGACGCATCATATGGACGTGCAATACAATAAGCAATAGACGCACAACTACACATAGGTATTAGACGAGCTTAAGTAATAGTTGCAGGATTAACAAAACAAAATTTTCTCGAGGCTAGACACCTAAATTAATCCACACATATCATATTAAGATGCTTCCTAATAGAGATAAATCTGTCGTCTGCAAGAGGTTTAGTAAAGATATCTGCCCATTGATGGTTAGTATCTACAAATTGAATATCAATCCCAACTTTTTGCACATAATCCCTAATAAAATGATGTTTAATCTCTATGTGCTTAGCTCTAGAATACAAAATTGGTTTCTTAGATAGATTTATTGCAGCAGTATTATCACACATAAGCGGAATACTACTTACAAACACATTGTAGACTTCTAATTGATGTTTGATCCAGAGAAGTTGTGAGCAGCAACTTGCAGCTGATATATACTCAACTTCGGTAGTTGATAAAGCAACGGTACTTTGTCTTTTGCTTGACCATCAGACAAGATTAGCTCCAATGAAGTGACATCCTCCACTAGTGCGTTTTCTTTCAATTTTATCTCCAGCATAGTCAGCATCACAAACCAACTAATCTGTAATCTTCATTTTTCTTAAAGCACAAACCAAAATTAGTAGTACCTTTTAAATATCTAAAAATTCTCTTAACTGCTGATAAGTGAGATTCTCTAGGATCAGATTGAAATCGAGCCTATAAACATACACTGAACATAATATCAAGCCTAGACGCAGTAAGATATAAGAGAGATCCTATCATACCTCTATATACCTTTTGGTCTACCTTTTTCTCTTTATCATCTTTGTTCAGTATGGAAGTGGGGTGTATAGGAGTATTCATTGGTTTACAATTAATCATCCATCTTAAACATCTTCAGAAGTTCTTTTGTATACTTAGTTTGGTGGATGAGCACCTCGTCCAAGGTTTGTTTTACTTGAAGTCCAAGGAAGAATTTGAGTTCTCCCATCATACTCATTTCAAATTCCTTCTGCATTAACTTATAGAATTCTTTGCATAGAGACTCATTAGTACCATAAAAAATAATATCATCAACATATATTTGTACAACTATGAAATTAGACTTAATGGATTTTCTAAATAAGGTCGTGTCAACCTTTCCTCTATTGAATCCATTTTCCATAAGAAAGGAACATAGTCTGTCATACCAAGCTCTAGGAGCTTGCTTATGACCGTACGAATCTTTCTTAAGCTTATATACGTGTTCAAAATGGGTTTCACACTCAAAACCCGGAGGTTGCATAACATAGACTTCTTCATTAATAAAGCCATTTAGAAAAGCACTCTTAACATCCATCTGACAAAGCATAATACTATGATGTGCAACGAATGAAAGTAGAATTCTAATAGCTTCTAATCTAGCAACAGGTGCAAAGGTTTCAGTATAATCTATACCTTCTTCTTGAGAGAAACCTTGAGCAACAAGTCATGCTTTGTTTCTGATTACCTTACCATATTCATCAAGTTTGTTTCTGTAAACCCACTTTGTTCCAATCACTGATTTATCTTTGGGCAGTGGAACCAGAGTCCAAACATCACTTCTTTCAAACTGATTGAGTTCTTCTTGCATAGCTAGAATCCAACCATCGTCCAACAGAGCCTCGTCTACTATCTTTGGTTCCAACTCAACGACTAGTGCAGAATTGTCTTGTTCTCTAAAGGTTGATCTGGTTCTTAGCTTGTCATTGGGGTTTCCAATGATCTTGTCTTGTGGATGATAATTCTTGAAGTACCAAGATTTTTGAACTGTACCATGTTGAGAAGTGGAAGTTTCTGGTTGTTGAGTGGGGTCATCTTCTTGATCATCAACTTTTATCTCAGGTGATTCTCCTGGAATGCTTAGATCAAGATCTGCAAAAGCTTCATCTAGCTCTGATAATTTCTTATCAGGATGTTTGTCATCAAACTTGACTTGAATACTTTCCTCTACTATCAGAGTCCTAGAATTATAAACTCTAAAGCCTTTAGATGTTTCAGAATATCCTAATAGAATTCCACTATCTGTTTTAGCATCAAACTTACCAAGTTGATCTTTAGTATTCAGTATATAGCATTTACAACCAAAGGGGTGAAAATAAGATATGTTGGGTTTTGTTCATTTCCACAGTTCTTAAGGAGTCTTATTTAGGATAGGTCTGATGTATATTCTGTTCTGAATGTAACAGGCAATATTAACAGCTTCAGTCCAGAAGTGTCTAGGGACAGAGTTATCATTGAGCATAGTCATAGCCATATCTTGAAGAGATCTGTTCTTTCTCTCTACCACACCATTTTGCTGTGGTGTTCTAGGTATTGAGAAGTTGTGAAGGATGTCACTTTCTTCACAGGACTTATGAAATAGCTCATTTTCAAACTCTCCTCCATGGTCACTTTTGATTGAAGTGATACACATGTCTTTTTCATTCTGTACACGTTTGCAGAATACAGAAAAACCTTAAAAGACTCATCCTTGTGAGTTAGGAACATAACCCATGTCCATCTAGTGTAATCGTCTACTATGACAAGACCGGATTTCTTACCATTGACAGAGGCAGTCCTTGTTGGACTAAAAAGATCAAGATGTAGCAACTCTAGTAGTCTATTGGTACTACAACTTTTTTAGATTCAAAAGAACCTTTGACTTGTTTTCCTTTTTGACATGCATCACAGAGAGCATCAGATTTGAACTTAAGGTTTGGTAGTCCTCTCATGAGGTTATGCTTGTTTAGCTTTGAAATTAATTTCAAGCTTACATAACCCAGCATTTTGTGCCAAATCCCTCGCTCATCTTCAATGGACACTAGACATGAGACACTTTGATTTGAGAGGTCCTCCAAGTCAATCTTAT
The DNA here is from genome assembly GCA_030762895.1 of Sophora flavescens. Classification (NCBI taxonomy): domain Eukaryota; kingdom Viridiplantae; phylum Streptophyta; class Magnoliopsida; order Fabales; family Fabaceae; genus Sophora; species Sophora flavescens. The sequence continues at coordinate 27,222,354 of CM061062.1, read as the reverse complement.
AGAGATTATTTTGCCTTTTTGCAGTGAATAAAAGTGATCCATCATCTTTCTTGATAGTACACATGTTCTTATCAAAAGACACTTCATATCCACTGTCACATAATTGACTTATGCTCAGTAAAGTGTGCTTCAAGCCATTTACTAAAAGAACATTATCAATGGATGGAAAAGGATGTTTACCAATTTTACCTATACCAATGATTTTCCCTTTCTGATTTCCTCCAAATGTGACCCAGCCACCATATTTGAGCTTAAGGTTTTGGAACATAGACTTTTATCCCGTCATGTGTCGTGAGCAGGCACTGTCCAAGTACCAAGACATTTGTTTTCTTCCTGTTGTGTAAGCAAATATGCAACAGGTATTATCTTATCTTTAGGTACCCAAACTGACTTGGGGTCATTTCTTGTTAGTTGTCACTGGACGAGTATGCTTAGCATGTTTATTGTGTATGCATCTAGATGTAATATGCCCACTTTTTCCACACACTTTACAAAAGGTGTTGGACGAGCTAGACTTAGCTTTGGTATATTTATTGGAACTTTTGAAGCTCTATGTTGTTTAAGTGGTTTTGACTTTTTGTGAGATGCGTCTTGCTTCTCTTTGTCATAGCCAAGACCAGATTTATCATAAGGTGACCTAGAGTACCTTAAAATGAGACTCAGCTTATCTGAGCAACTTATAAGCTTTGATAGAGAATCAGTTAGATATGTTATATCTTGCTTCAGTTTTGCAACTTCACAAGAGACATCTGGTTCACACACCACTTTGTCTGCTAGACTGAAATTTACTGATTTCAGTATGTCGTTTTCATTTTTGAGGTTTTGTTTTTCAATGCAGACCCTGACATATTCTTTAGACAGGTTATACTTTTTTTTGAGACTCTTATATTCTCGTGATAGTATAGATGACTTATGCAACAATTCATCAAAAGCATTTTGAAGAGTGGACGGGTCAGAGTCCATTACCTCAGCATCAGTGTATTCACTTTCTGATGCAGTGTCTACCATAAGACATATATTTGCCTCTTCCTCAGCTTCATTTTCTTCATCTGAAGAAGACAGATCAAGATCCTCCCATGTATCCATTAAGCCTTTCTTCTTTTTGAAGAATTTCTTTTTGTCCTTTAGCTCAGGGAAGTCAGCTTTGAAATGACCAGGTTTCTTGCATTCAAAGTACAAGGGTGGACCTTTTCCCTTGGAGTCTGACTTCTCCTTGGAAATTTTTTTATGGAGTTACTTCCTTCTGAAACCACCTTTATTTCTCCACATATGTTGAATCTTCTTGGAGATAAAGGATAATTCATCCTCATCCGATCCTTCATTATCATCAGAAGATTCAGACTCATCAGATGACTTAACAGCTTTGAGAACTTTTGATGAACTTGCTTTCTTTGCCTTCAGGGCAATAGATTTTCCTTTTTTTGGAATTTTCTTCTTCATTAAGTTCAAGTTCATGAACCTTGAGAGATCCAAGAAGCTCTTCCAGAGAGAGTGTATTCAGGTTTTTGGCTTCCTGAATTACATTTACTTTGTGTCTCCATTGCTTGGATAGACTTCTCAGAATTTTTCTGACATGATATCTATTTTCATAAATTTTTCCAAAAGATCCGAGACTGTTGGTGATGGTTTGGAATCTTCCAAACATTTGGTCTATTATTTCATGTTCACCCATCTTGAACAGCTCATACTGATGAACCAGCATGCTGATCTTGGATTCCTTAACTTGTGAGGAACCCTCATGAGCTAGGGCAAGAGTATCCCATATTTCATTAGGAGTATTGCAGCTGTGAACTTTGTCATATTTAGATCTGGTGATGGCACACATCAAATAATTCTTAGCTTTAAGGTTGAGTTGATGCCTTACCTTTTGATCTGCTTTCCAGTCTGCTCTAGCAATAGCAGCTCCATTTTCATTACTGGGTTCGGTATAACCAGTTCTTATAAGCTCCCAGATGTCTAGACTTTGTGCATCAAAAAATACCATCATCCTCTTCTTCCAGTAGTCATAATCAGAACCATCAAAGAGAGAAGGTCTGTTAATAGCTTGTCCTTCTGCATCCATGGTTGTTGGATCATACTCCCTCAACACTTGTTACAAGCTCAACCCTTTCGAGACTGAGCACTGATACCAACTGAAGTTGACACAGGAAAACACAAGGGGGGGGGGGGGGGGGTTGAATTGTGTTTGTTAATGATTTTTGAAAACAACCTTTAAAACAATGTTTGCACTCAAGGAGATTAGAAGCAGAAGCAAGCACAAAGACGTAGATCCTTTTTAAAAGACTTTAACAAAAGCAATACCAAAACCCCACAGTTAGTATACGCAAATAAAACTGAAGAGTTTAGGGGTAGAAGATTCACACAAGAGATTTTATCCTGGTTCACTCTCTTCCAACCAAGAGCTACGTCCAGTCCTTTCGACTTGAAGGATTTATCCACTATTTCTCCAAATATATTACAACCGAGAATTCAACACCTCTCCAGGCTACAAGTATTTCTTTCTAACCAAGCCTCTTCAGGCGCTAACTCTAACAAAGAGATATAATGTTTGATCTTCTTAACTCACGGTGTGTGAGAATATGACAGTTTAAGATCAGTTGAATATTACAACAATATTCAAAGTAAAGAATATAGACTCTTGCTCTTGAAAGAATATTAGAATGAATGATTATTGATTGGCAAAAGTTGTTCTTCAGAACTTGAGGTCTTCTATTTATAGTGACCTTCTTCTTCACTTGTATTTCTTCAACGGTTACTTTGAATAATCCCGTTTAGAGATAGCATTTAATGCATGATATCCGTTGTGACTGAGAGCTTGATTGTGGAAAGACTGAATAGTACTCTTGGTTATCGAGGTAGCATGAAAATGGAGGTTCACTCCTCTGAGTATTGCAGCTTGAGCACTTGTTGTTCCTTCTTTGTGTATAAACCAGCTTTTTCAGTCATAAAGTTGTCATCGTACATATCGTTTTACAGTATCTTTTTGTACGATTATGCTTTTTACATTCCTTGATTGTACTATGTTTCTTTTACAACAAGGTGAAACATTAAGGCATATAAAACAAATATGAAGAACAAATATTCTATTGAAATAACTATCAATCATTTGAAATAAATTCAAGAGATTCGGGTTGCATTTAATTCATTTCAAGGATGGAGCTCGTCTAAAAAGAACTCCATCTACTTAGTTATAAGAGAGACTAAGTCTGTTCAAAATTTCATTTTGCTCGTCTGATGACGTGGCATATCTTGTTGTCTATCAAGTCTTCAGACTTGCTATTCCTCAATGAGTTATAAACATCTCCGTCTAGTGACGTGGCGGTTAGAGCTCGTCTACTAGATTACTTTAGGTTTCAGTTCATTCACTTGTACTAATTACTTCCGTCTGCTTACGTGTCAAGATGGATGTGCTTATTATCAAGTCTTTGGACTTACAGTACCTAACAAGTTATTTAGGTATTCATCTAGCGAATATTTAGAGCTTCGTCTACTTAAGTAAGCCAGTCTAAAGAAGTAACTTTACCAAGGTTTTTGATCAGCCCGTCTACAAGGGTGGACGCGTATTTTTCAATTAAAACTTTGTCCCAAGTTTATTTTACTTATATCAAAGTATTCATGCATAACTGAAAGCGCATGTTACATCTCAACTAACACTTTACCAAGAAAATTTAATCCATTTGTTAGCATAAAAAACATAGAGATTATTAAATCCAAAACCACTTTGGTTCCAACATCTTAAACTTTCATATCCTCACACATAGTGAGTTAAGAAGATCATAAGTTAAATATCTTTGTTAGAGTTAGAGCCTGAAGAGACTTGGTAAGAAATAAATATTTATAATCCTGGAGAGGTGTTGAATACTTGGTTGTAATCTATTTTGGAAAATAGTGGAGAAAAACCTTCAAGTAGAAGGGACTGGATGTAGCTCTTGGTTGGAAGAGAGTGAACTAGGATAAAACATCTTGTGTGAATCTTCTATTCCTAAACTCTTGCAGCTTTATTTGTTTCTTACTAATTGAGGGGTTTTGATATTGCTTTTGTTAAAGCTTTTTAAAAGATCTATTTCTTTGTGATTGCTTCTGATTTTAATCTTGTTGTGTGCAAAAATTGTTTTAAAGGTTGTTTTCGAAAATTATTAACAAACACAATTCAACCCCCCTTCTTGTGTTTGCCTGTGTCAACTTCAGTTGGTATCAGAGCTCAGCCTCGAAAGGGTTGAGCATCTAACAAGTGCTGAGGGAGTATGATCCAACAACCATGGATGCAGAAGGACAAGCTATCAACAGACCTCCTCTCTTTGATGGAACAGATTATGACTACTGGAAGAAGAGAATGATGACCTTCTTAGATGCACAGAATGTAGATATTTGGGAGCTGATTTAAACCGGCTACACTGAACCAAGAGATGAAGCTGGAGCTGTTGTTCCTAGAGCCCAATCGACTCAAGAGTAGAAAAACCAACATCAGCTCAATCTGAAGGCTAAGTACTATCTCATGTGTGCTATAACCAGATCTGAACATGACAAAGTTCACAACTGCAATACTGCTAAAGTAATCTGGGATACTTTTGCCCTAGCTCATGAGGGTTCCTCACAAGTAAAGGAATCAAATATCAGCATGCTGGTTCATCAGTATGAGTTGTTCAAGATGGGTGAACATGAAACAGTAGACCAAATGTTTGGAAGATTCCAAACCATCACCAACAGTCTCAGATCTCTTGGAAAAGTCTATGAAAATAGAGATCATGTTAGAAAAATCCTGAGAAGTCTATCCAAGTAATGGGGACCCAAAGTTACAGCTATTCAGGAAGACAAAAACCTGAATACTCTCTCTCTGGAAGAGTTTCTTGGATCTCTCAATGTTCATGAACTTGAACTTAATGAAGAAGAAAATTCCAGAAAAGGAAAATCTATTGCCCTAAAGGCAAAGAAAGCAAGTTCATCAAAAGTTCTCAAAGCTTCTGAGTCATCAGATGAGTCCGAATCTTCTGATGATGATAAAGGATCAGATGAGGACGAATTGTCCTTCATCTCCAGAAAGATTCAACATATGTGAAGAAAGAAAGGTGGTTTCAGAAGGAAGCAACTCAACAAAAAGTTTTCCAAGGAGAAGTCGGACTCCAAGGAAAAAGGTCCACCCTTGTGCTTTGAAAGCAAGAAACCTGGTCATTTCAAAGCTGACTGTCCTAAGCTAAAGGACAAATAGAAATTCTTCAAAAAGAAGAAAGTATTAATGGCTATATGGGAGGATCTTGACCTATCTTCATCAGATGAAGAAAATGAAGCTGAGGAAGAGGCAAATATCTGTCTCATGGCAGACACTGCATCAGAAAGTGAATACACTGATGCTGAGGTAATGGACTCTGACCCGTCCACTTTTCAAAATGCTTTTGATGAATTGTTGCATCAATCATCTATACTATCACGAGAATATAAGAGACTCAAAAAGAAATTTTCTAAACTGACTAGAGAATATGATAGGGTCTGCACTGAGACACAAAACCTTAAAGATGAAAATGACATACTAAAATCAGTGAATGTTAGTCTAGCTAACAAAATGGAGTGTGAACCTGATGTTTCTTGTGAAGTCGCAAAATTGAAACAAGATGTAACATATCTGATAGATTCTCTGTCAAAGCTTGTAGGTGGTTCAGATAAGCTTAGTCTCATTTTAAGGTACTCTAGGTCATCTCATGATAAATCTAGCCTTGGTTATGAAAAAGAGAAACAAGATGCATTTCACAAAAAGTCAAAACCACTTACACAGCATAGAGCTTCAAAAGTTCCAGATAAATGTACTAAAGCTAAGTCTTGCTAGTCCAACACCTTTTTCAAAGTGTGTCAAAAAAATGAGCATATTACATCTAGATGCATACACAATAAACATGCTAACAAGAAAGGACCCAAGTCAGTTTGGGTACCTAAAGATAAGATAATACCTGTTGTAAATTTGCTTAACAATAGTAAGAAAGCAGATGGCTTGGTACTTGGACAGTGGCTTCTCACGACACATGACGGGAGAAAGGTCTATGTTCCAAAACCTTAAGCCCAAAGATGGTGGCTGGGTCACATTTGGAGGAAATCAGAAAGGGAAAATCATTGGTATAGGTAAAATTCGTAAACATCCTTTTCCCTCCATTGATAATGTTCTTTTAGTAAACGACTTGAAGCACAATCTACTGAGCATAAGTCAATTATGTGACAATGGATATGAAATGTCTTTTGATAAGAACATGTGTACTGTCAAGAAAAATGTTGACTACCAAACCTTAAGTTCAAATCTGACGCTCTCTGTGATGTATGTCAAAAGGGAAAACAAGTCAAAGGTTCTTTTGAATCTAAGAATGTTGTTAGTACCTATAGACCACTAGAGTTGCTACATCTTGATCTTTTTGGTCTAACAAGGGCTGCTTCTGTCAGTGGTAAGAAATATGGCCTTGTCATAGTAGACGACTATACTAGATGGACGTGGGTTACGTTCCTAACTCACAAGGATGAGTCTTTTCAGGTCTTTTCTGTATTCTGCAAACATGTACAGAATGAAAAATGCATGTGTATCACTTCAATCAAAAGTGACCATGGAGGAGAGTTTGAAAATGAGCTATTTCATAAGTCCTGTGAATAAAGTGACATCCTTCACAACTTCTCAATACCTAGAACACCACAGCAAAATGGTGTAGTAGAGAGAAAGAATAGATCTCTTCAAGATATGAATATGACTATGCTCAATGATAACTTTGTCCCTAGACACTTCTGGGCTGAAGCTGTTAATATTGCCTATCACATTCAGAACAGAATATACATCAGACCTATCATGAATAAGACTCCTTATGAACCGTGGAAAGGAATAAAACCCAACATACCTTATTTTCACCCCTTTGGTTGTAAATGCTATATACTGAATACTAAAGATCAACTTGGTAAGTTTGATGCTAAAACAGATAGTGGAATTCTATTAGGATATTCTGAAACATCTAAAGGCTTTAGAGTTTATAATTCTAGGACTCTGATAGTAGAGGAAAGTATTCATGTCAAGTTTGATGACAAACAGCCTGATAAGAAATTATCAGAGCTAGATGAAGCTTTTGCAGATGTTGATCTAAACATTCCAAGAGACTCACCAGAGATAAAAGTTGATGATCAAGCAGATGACCCCACTCAACAACCAGAAACTGCCACTTCTCAACATGATACAGTTCAAAAATCTTGGTACTTCAAGAATTATCATCTGCAAGATCAGATCATTGGAAACCCCAATGACAAGCTAAGAACCATATCAACCTTCAGAGAACAAGATATTTCTGCACTAGTCTCTGAGTTGGAACAAAAGACAGTAGATGAGGCTCTGTTGGACGATGGTTGGATTCTAGATAAGCAAGAAGAACTCAATCAGTTTGAAATAAGTGATATTTGGACTCTGGTTCCTTTTCCCAATGACAAATCAATGATTGGAACAAAGTGAGTTTACAGAAACAAACTTGATGAATATGGTAAGGTAATCAGAAACAAAGCATGACTTGTTGCTCAAGGTTTCTCTCAAGAAGAAAGTATATATTATACTGAAACCTTTGCACCTGTTGCTAGATTAGAAGCTATTAGAATTCTACTTTCATTCGCTGCACATCATAGTATTATGCTTTTTCAGATGGATGTTAAGAGTGCTTTTCTAAATGGATTTATTAATGAAGAAGTCTATGTTATGCAACCTCCGGGTTTTGAGTGTGAAACCCATCTTGAACACGTATATTTGCTTAAGAAAGCTTTGTACGGTCATAAGCAAGCTCCTAGATCTTGGTATGACAGACTAAGTTCCTTTCTTATGGAAAATGGATTCAATAGAGGAAAGGTTGACACAACCTTATTTAGAAAATAAATTAAGTCTAATTTCATAGTTGTACAAATATATGTTGATGATATTATTTTTTGTGGTACTAATGAGTCTCTATGCAAAGAATTCTCTAAGTTAGTGCAAAAGGAATTTGAAATGAGTATGATGGGAGAATTCAAATTCCTCCTTGGACTTCAAGTAAAACAAACCTTGGACGAGGTCCTCATCCACCAAACTAAGTATACAAAAGAGCTTTTGAAGAAGTTTAAGATGGATGATAGTAAGCCAATGAATACTCCTATGCACCCCACTTCCATACTGATCAAAGATGATAAAGAGAAAAAGGTAGACCAAAAGGTATACAGAGGTATGATAGGATCTCTCTTATATATTACTGCGTCTAGGCCTGATATTATGTTCAGTGTATGTTTGTGTGCTCGATTTCAATTTGATCCTAGAGAATCTCACTTATCAGCAGTTAAGAGAATCTTTAGATATTTAAAAGGTACTACTAATATTGGTTTGTGCTTTAAGAAAAATGAAGATTACAGATTATTTGGTTTCTGTGATACTGACTATGCTGGAGATAGAATTGAAAGAAAAGGCACTAATGGAGTGATATGCCTCTGGCTCATCTAGTTTTATGGCTAGTATGACCAGGGTTTTGTGCTAATTATATCTCATTTTCACCCAAATTAGACTTGATTGTCCTTAAGCAACATTTTGAGTCCTTTAAGTAGTTTTAGGTTAATTTAGCCAGTTTGTAGTCAAATAAAGCACTTATGGTTATTTCTTTGTTTTCAGGTTAACTTAGTAGTTAAGGGAATAAAGAATCAGGGAAATTTCAAGTCTGGAGGTGTTCGCCCCGCGAGAGTCTTCTCGCCTCGCGAACCTGAAAGCCAGCTGAACAGCAAAAATGTCATCCTCTCTGGTTCGCCCCGCGAACAACACCTCGCCTCGCGACCCTGATAGCCGACTGTTCCAGCGAAATGCAACCCATTCTGTGTCGCCTCGCGGATCCATGTCTCGCCTCACGAGACTGAAGACCAGAAGCCATGACTCTTCCATTCCTCGCCACGCGAGCAGTACTGCACCCCGCGAGAAGACCAAACGTTGCAGACGCTTCATGATATTCGCCTCGCGAGTGAGGGTTCGCCTCGCGAGTGGGCTCAGTTTCTGAATACTATAAAAGGTTGTTCTGGGCATATTAGAAGGGAACTTTTATCCATTGTTTTTATATATTTTCTGTGTTTCCTTTTTCCATGGAGAACTAATTTTCTATGATTAGTCTACTGTAATTGATTTCCATCACACTTGAGGTTCTTGTAATTCCTGTTTTGTATGCTTTTCCCTTTTCAATATTATGCTATATATTTCTGTTTGTTTAATTCAGGAGTGTATAGTGTTGTGTTGATTTATTTCGGTGATGTTATGTTCCTATATTGAATCGCGTTTGTTTAATTCGCGTGTGTTCATTCATGTTCGTTTAGTTCACGAGGGCTTAACCCCGTTTGTTTAATTCGGGAATAGGAATATATATCCGTAGTAGCGATTTCGTTTGTTAATTGTTGCTACAACCGAAAGGGGATTAGAATATGCTTAGGGCTTGGAATTACATGAACCGATGATAGTTGGGAAATCGAGAACAGTAGATTAATCGTCTTTAGCTATTTGACAATCTTTTAACTGCTCTGTTTTTATTGCTTTGTTTATGCTTTGTTTTCAATTTTAATTTCAATCCAACCCCCCCCCCCCCCCCCCCAAAAAAAAACTTATTTTTGTGGTAAATAACAATTCAAGAGTCATTTTGAGACGATATCCGAGTTATCTCCCTAAACTACATTTTTACAAACCGCTCGCTTTTTGGCGCGTGCGCGACAGCGCGTTCAAAAATTGGCGCCGTTGCCGGGGACTCTTGTTTGTTATTTTCGCATTTTTTTTCTTTTTTTTTCTTTTTCTTTTATTTTCGTTTTTGTTTTGAATTGGTCTGGCTACTAGGTCTACTTGCCCTGAATTGTGTGATTTTGATCCTGAAATTGAAAGAACACTGCACACACGCCGTAGAAAAATTCGGGCTAGCACTAGTAGTGATTCTAATTCTAAAACTGTTTTTGATAACATGGGTGACCAAAGGACATTAAGACAGCTTGCTGCCCCAGATGTTAATTATAATGGCTTGTGTATTGCATATCCTGGTGCTGATACTCCTTTTGAATTAAAATCTGGTTTCATTCACTTGTTGCCAAAGTTTAGTGGTCTTGCAGGTGAGGATCCACACAAGCATTTGAAGGAACTCCAGGTCGTCTGCTCCACAACCTTGAGATCAGAGGGAGTAATTGAGGATAACATCAAGCTGGGAGCTTTCCCGTTCTCACTCCAGGGCGCTACAAAGGATTGGCTGTTATATCTTGGGCCAAACTCTATTACCACCTGGAACGATTTGAAGAAGCTCTTCTTAGAGAAATATTTTCCTGCCTCCAGAGCTGCGTCAATCAGGAAGGAAATATGTGGCATCAGGCAAGGAAATGAGTCATTGGCTGAATATTGGGAGAGATTCAAGCAGTTGATATCCAGTTGCCCTCAGCATCAGATTTCCAAGCAGCTTCTTATCCAGTATTTTTATGAAGGGTTACTACCGATGGATGGAAACATTTTGGATGCTGCTAGTGGGGGAGCACTTGTTGATAAGACTCCAGCTCCTGCCAAGCAATTAATTGAAAATATGTCACTGAACTCCCAGCAGTTTACAACCAGAAGAAATTTTGTTGAGACAAGAGGTGTGCATGAGGTCCATAGTTCTTCTTCCAACCAGGCCGTTGATGATAGAATTGATAGGCTCACTTCTTTGGTGGAGAAATTGGCAATGGATAGAGTTCAGCCTGCAAGGTTGTGTGGCATGTGCAACTCTCCTGAGCACCAGTATGATGCATGCCCCATTCCAAAGGAAGAGTTCGTCACTGAATTATCTCAGGCTTATGCAGTCCATCCTTACAATCAAGGCAACAGTCAGAACCGATACAGCACTCCTGACCTCTCCACAAATAGGTACCATCGCAACTGGAGGAATCAGGCTAATCTTCGGTATGGGAACTCATCCCAACAACAACCGATGGCAGCACCTCAGAATCCTCCTCAAGTGACCACTTCTGCACCTTCTGGGCCTTCACTAGAGGACATGTTCAAACAAATAACTGAACAAAATCTACAGTTGCAGCAGCAAATTGGACAGTTCCAGGCACAGTTCCAGGCCTCACAGGCACAGTTTCAGCAGCGAACAGATGCTAGCATTCACAATTTGCAGACACAGTTTGGTCAAGCTCAGCAGCGAACGGATGCTAGAATTCAAAACTTAGAGACACAGGTTGGACAGCTTGCCACATCCATAAATAACATACAGCAAGCTCAAAGATCAAGTCAACCGCCTGCACAAACAGTGATAAATCCCAATGTCTCCAATCCTAATGTGAGTGCCATTTCTCTGAGATCTGGAAGAGTTGTTGAGGCAGCCTCTGGAAAAGATGAAGAAACTGTTGAGGTAACTCCTGAGCCTTCTGTTATTGTTGAAGCTGAGAAAGTGTACATACCACCAATCCCCTTCCCACAGAGATTGCAGAAAAATAAGAAGATTGGTGGGGAAGACAAGGAGAGGGAAATTTTAGATGTGTTCAAAAAGGTGGTGGTGAATATTCCCCTTCTGGAGGTGATCAAGCAGGTTCCCAAGTATGCTAAATTTCTGAAGGATTTATGCACCAACAAGAGAAGGCTGAAGAGTAATGAGAGAGTTAATTTGGGAAGAAATGTTTCAGCTCTTATCCAGTCTAAGCCTGCACCAGAAAGAGTTACTGTTTCAGCCCCCACATAGACACTACCACAGAAGTGCAAGGATACAGGCACTTTTACTATTCCATGCACTATTGGGGACAGAAAATTTGAAAATTGCACGTTGGATTTGGGAGCCTCCATAAATGTCATGCCCACCTCTATTTTCAATAACCTTGATCTTGGTCCCTTGCAGTATACAGGTCTCACTATCCAGTTGGCCAACAGGACCAGTGCCCGCCCCATGGGAATGGTAGAAGATGTGCTAGTACAAGTTGATGAGTTGATTTTCCCCGCTGACTTCTACATCCTAGACATGGCAGGAGAGACAAATTCAAGTAGATCACCAATAATCCTGGGCAGACCGTTCATGAAGACAGCTAAGACTAAGATTGATGTTGATGATGGAACCATGTCTATGGAGTTTGGTGATATTGTGGCAAAGTTTAACATCTTTGATGCTGGGAAACATCCATTGGAAGAGCACTCTGTTTTCCAGTTAGAGTTACTCTCTGAAGTTATTGATGACACCCATGAGGACTTGTTTTCTGATTTTCTATTTGTTTCTAGCTATGATAATATTTCTTCATGTACTGATTGTACTAACACTAACCATTGTGTGGTGTGTGCTGAGATTGCTGCATGTATAGCAGGTGATGGATTTGTCAGCGCAGTGAATGAAGAACGTGCAGAAGATAAAGCAGCACCAGAGACCCTCCCTACCTATCTGCCACCTTCCCCTGTGGAACCACCAGAGGGACTGGATTTTGCACCATGGCCAGTTCAAGGGGTTGAACCCCAATTTTATTGGGAGGACTTTGTTGAGAAAGCGGTCGTCTTTGATCCAAGAGGAAGTGATGAGTCCGCCGCATTGGGCAAGGTCACCATCATTGTCAAGTGCTCACTCATATATCAAGGCTGCAAATTATGGGACCATGGAATGAACTCTCTCTCTTTGGCCTTATGCTACAAGCAATGGGATCCAGGCGGAAGATCCTACCTACACTGACACCTGATCAGGGAACACCCTTCCTTTCCCTCACTCTGATTTTATAGTTATGTTGTTTCATTGGGGACAATGTATGTTTTAAGTGTGGGGGAGGGAACAGATTGATTGATTTTGCATGTTCTGTCTTGTTTTTCTTTTAGCTCCTGAATAATTTGAGAAGATCAGGAGTATTTGTGTGTTGAGTCTTATGTTGGCAAGTTTGATTGGTTTTGATTGATTTTGCACAGATTGATTGCATGATTTATGTGACGATTCCCCCTAGGTTGAATTTTTTTTTTGTTTTTGAAAAGTGATCCCCATGTGATTGAAAACTGAACTTTGAGCTTTTGTTGTGATGGCATGATTTATGATAAGTTTGGGGGTGAAGGGAAACACACACTAGGGATAGAATCTCTGTCAAACAATTTGCAAAAATGTCCAGGTGACGATTTGAGCCTCCAACATGTTTTTGACTGTGAGAATCACTTTTAAATTACACTTTACCGAATTTGCTTGAATCTCTTCTTGGTTTGCATGTTTATGTGTTTGCTTCAAATGATGTAGGCATTTTCTTTGTAAATAACTACTTAGCCTAAAATAACCATCCCTAATGCATGTTCCTTAGCTGGCCCCTTTGAGCCTGATTAGCCTATTAATTCTTGATAACCCTATGTTACAAGCTAAAATTTGAAAAACCATGTTAACCCAATCTTAGGATTAGGAGAGCATGGAATCTCAGCAAGAGAAGGTTGCAAGAAACTAAGTTTGGGGTGGCTACAAGGTGTAATGTGTTGTTTGGGATTGAGAAAAAGAAAAAAATACAATAAAAAGGTTGGAGCCAAAGGCAAGAAAAAAAAAAGAAAAAAGAAAAAAAAGAGAAAAAAAGAAAAAAAGTGTAAAAATGTTAAAAATAAAAGTATTAGAAAGAAAAGAGGCTGTAGTCACCCAAAGCATAAAGAAAAATGAAAAAAGGAACTTGAGTGAAATTCAAAGTGTAAAAAGCTCATGCTCTCTTAGTTCCTAGGGACTTAAGCCTAGTACCTTTGTATATCCTACCCTTAGCCAGGCCCCATTACAACCATAAAAGACAATTTGATGTTGCATGCATGTTTTCTGTGGGAACCATTTGGAGATGAAAATCAAATTCATGGGAAGTGCTCTTAAAAGTGAAATTGAGTGAAATGTTGACTGCCTGACAAAAACTGAGCGAATGAGTGAAACACTAAATTCCCTTGTGAGGAAGGCGGTTGTTTGAATTTGGTGATCTCCCTCTTGTGTGTAACTTGGATCCCTTGCTTAAATTGATGATTGTTTGAATGATGAAATTCTCAAATGTTTAGAAAAAAAGGATTGTGGGGATTACTTTGTTTGAAAGGGGGGAACATTGAAGAAAATTGTTTTGATGAAATGGCTTGAAATTTGTGCAAAGTTGATTGAATCTTTTAAGCTTTCCATGTTTTGAGTCTTTTTGATTTTTGAGTTGTAGTTTGCTTGGGGACAAGCAAAGTTTAAGTTTGGGGTATTTTGATAAGCCTCTGGCTCATCTAGTTTTATGGCTAGTATGACCAAGGTTTTGTGCTAATTATATCTCATTTTCACCCAAATTAGACTTGATTGTCCTTAAGCAACATTTTGAGTCCTTTAAGTAGTTTTAGGTTAATTTAGCCAGTTTGTTGTCAAATAAAGCACTTATGGTTATTTCTTTGTTTTCAGGTTAACTTAGTAGTTAAGGGAATAAAGAATCAGCGAAATTTCAAGTCTGGAGGTGTTCGCCCCGCGAGAGTCTTCTCGCCTCGCGAACCTGAAAGCCAGCTGAACAGCAAAAATGTCATCCTCTCTGGTTCGCCCCGGGAACAACACCTCGCCTCGTGACCCTGATAGCTGACTGTTCCAGATAAATGCAACCCATTCTGTGTCGCCTCGCGAGACTGAAGACCAGAAGCCATGACTCTTCCATTCCTCGCCACGCGAGCAGTACTTCGCCCCGCGAGAAGACCAAACGTTGCAGACGCTTCATGATATTCGCCTCGCGAGTGAGGGTTCGTCTCGCGAGTGGGCTCAGTTTCTGAATACTATAAAAGGCTGTTCTGGGCAGATTAGAAGGGAACTTTTCTCCATTGTTTTTATATATTTTGTTTTTCGTTTTTCCATGGAGAACTAACTTTCTATGATTAGTCTACTGTAATTGATTTCCATCACACTTGAGGTTCTTGTAATTCCTGTTTTGTATGCTTTTCCCTTTTCAATACTATACTATATATTTCTGTTTGTTTAATTCAGGAGTGTATAGTGTTGTGTTGATTTATTTCGGTGATGTTATGTTCCTATATTGAATCGCGTTTGTTTAATTCGCGTGTATTCATTCATGTTCGTTTAGTTCATGAGGGCTTAACCCCGTTTGTTTAATTCGGGAATAGGAACATATATCCGTAGTAGCGATTTCGTTTGTTAATTGTTGCTACAACCGAAAGGGGATTAGAATCTGCTTAGGGCTTGGAATTACATGAACCGATGATAGTTGGGAAATCGAGAACAGTAGATTAATCGTCTTTAGCTATTTGACAATCTTTTAACTGCTCTGTTTTTATTGCTTTGTTTATGCCTTGTTTTCAATTTTAATTTCAATCCAACCCCCAAAAAAAAAACTTGTTTTTTTGGTAAATAACAATTCAAGAGTCATTGTGAGACGATATCCGAGTTGTCGCCCTAAAGTAAGTATCAGTGACCCCTTCACTACTACTTGTCATTAATCCTGCCCAGTTTTCACCTCCTTCAGAGCTTCTTGAAGATGATATTATTGTTGAAGGACCTGGCATGAATACCACTATTTATGGTTTTGGTGGTCCTAAAGAAGAAACTGTTGAGTCTATCTCCAAACAAAGCTCATCTGGAAAGCACTCTTCTCAACCACTAGCTTTGGTTGTGATGCACCCTTCAAATCACCCTGAACACTCAAGATCCTTAAGCACTTTTCAAGGATCTGCTGAAAGTTCAAGACAACATGCTCTGCCACAAAACCTTGAAGAGATACTTGGCAAAAATAGTTGATGACAGAGTTGGCAAGATAGTTGATGAAAAGGTTGAGAAGATGACTGAGAAAATTAAGGAGGATGTCCAACAACAAGTTCAAACATCAATGGCACCAACATTAGAAGTTGTAAACAAAATGCTGGAATTCCTTATGGATTTCAAGAAAACCCAAACTCAGAATTAACCACCTCCACCACCTCCTCCTGCCTAACCTGAATTCTTTTTATATCACTGACAATGATGGTCCACTCCTTTTACTTGATAACTGCTCTGATACTTATGTTTGCCTATTTGCTCTGATATCTGCTGACTATGCTTATTTATTCCTTCATATACTCTAAGTTTGATAAGTTGTTGCACTTATCTATTAGCTTATATGAAGTTTGTCTCATATGCTTTTACTGGTTATTTATTGAATGCTTTGTCTTAGGGGGAGCCCTGTAGGCTCTCTTAGACTTTGTTTTTCAATTTTAATTAGTTTTTGTCATCATCAAAAGGGGGGAGATTTTTGGAACCAACACTACAAAAAAAACCTATTTAGCGACCGAAGATTTCGGTCGCTAAACATGATAATTTGGTCGCTATACAGTATAGCGACCGAATTAGCGACCGAATTAAGGGGGTAGCAGAAACCCTGGTCGCTAAATGTTTAGCGACCGAACTTATATTTCGGTCGCAAATCTGCGACCGATTTTTCGGTTGCAAAAGTATATATTTCGGTCGCCGTATAGTTGGTCGCATACCCAGCTCGCCTGATTTGGTGACCGATATTCGGTCGCTATTTCGGTCGCAAAATTTTGATTTTTTTTTTCCTGTAACGATCCTGCCGACCAAATATAGTTTTTCAACTATTACCCCATTGATTTTTAATTTCTGATATAAACAAAATACACCAATATTTTTTTTAAATAAATAGAAAACATAAATATGATGTACTAACGATCCAAAACACCACAGTCAATATGATCAAGAAAACATATACATTAATTAACGCAAGTTTAATAATGGTTTATAAAAAAAAGTTTAATAAGTATTAATTAACGATCAAAACATAAAAATACACCACAGTCAATAAGTACTAATCAAAATATCAAAACTCATCAATCTTCCAAAGGGATGAACATGTAGAAACGAGAACCCCCAAGGTACTTAAACTTTGCCAATGCATCAGTGGACAACAAATACAACTCCCTGATACCATTTGTATCTGTTGCAAAATTTGGGCGATCCTCATGGATTACTATATTCCCATTGAACAGATTTCCGCTTTTGTCTTCAATAGTCACAACACGCGGTATTTGTTGTCCCCAACGACGGTAGAATGATCGCGGGATTGAAATCAAATCCTGCAAATACACAAGAACAATTTAGTAAATGATTAGTTTATGCCTTAACCATCATTACGTGAATCCGATCGTTATTCTTAAGTTGATGGGATACTGTACCTGGTCTATATGGATGACTGTCTCAAAACATTTAGTCGGGTCCATTTTCTGATAAAACGATAAGGAAAACAAGTCATATGTCTAAACTTCATCAAGTGATAATAAGAAAAGATGGAAAGATCCATGTAGCATACTATCATGTTAAAATAGAACAAAGAAATGCAACTTCACATGCAACTTTACATATTAGCAAACATAGTAGTTTTCAGGAAAGCAGATGCTTTTATGTCGTTTTGAAGGATGGTCATAGAGAGGACTTTTCCTACCGGAAGTTCCTAGATAACTTAGTAAGGATGGTCATCAACAACTATTTCTGGAAAGCTCCATTTCCTAATAAAACAAATGAGTAAAAAACCAGAGTTGTTTTCATAATATTGTGTACAAAGCTGCTTTCTAATGTGAATAATGTTTTAATGATGACGGCACGTCATGCATGTGCCTGGCAAACTGTGCCTAGCCCTTCATTTTATCTAACCCTATACTTAATCCTTCATTATCTAAGAGACTCGCTTTTGTTGGCTTCAAGAAGAGACTTTCTAATTAAGCTCATGGACTTTAAATTAGTAAATGAATATTAACAACAACAAAGTCATGCCATTTACGAACTAATAACACTTTATCAATTCATTCCAATGCTTATAATGTAAATATATACAAATATGATTCCATAATCATTTCCAAACAAGTTATCAATAAATACATATCAAATTATTCTAATTACATTGATTCATTGTTATTGAAAGATTTTTATTTTAAAGAGAATAAACTATTCTTCATAGCAATCCAAATGTATGAACATGCTCAGATATAAGTACCAGCCTTCAATAAATTTACATCATCAAACAGAAAAGAGATAAGTAGAATTACCAAATGAATCCGATTCAAAATGAGTGAAAAGCTCTCTTGGAATTACAGGCTACAATAATGTTTTTAGATCATTTCATACTCCAACAAAGAATATTTTTTTGTTTACAAAGAAGTGAACAAGACCTTGAAATTCCTAAAACCCTCTTTTGAAATTTTTGAAACAGATTCAGACAAGAACCAACAAATTCATGGATTCCAAACGAATCAAAATACAATACAATCAGAATGCATACACGTACAATACGATATGAAATTATTCAAGTAAACAGCTGCATCACAGAGGCTATAGATCATACTATTGTGAGATATTCAAAGACATAAATTCAGCCAAGATATGGAAAGATAAACAGATTGTGGTCGATGCAGTCCGCAATCACAAATTTCACATATCTCATATCAAAACATATCTTCCACAAATCTCAGTATTAAATATAAGATATGAATCTATTAACAAGATTAATTACAAATTAATGTCTGTAATATCAGTCTCAATCTCTTTTATCCACAATTTCTTGCCATTATCTCTACATCTCTACAACACATCTCAATTAATGTCACCCCTTCATATACCTTTACCAATTCCCCCAAACAAGTATTTATAACCCATAAGAATTAAACTTGACAAGTAACCACTAACCACCATAATTTTTTTTTATAAACAAGCAAGTCGTGTACATAAGAGTACAAGAAGTGTTCTAATAACCCGATACATCATTACACTTAACGGTCCATTCTATAATCAACATAAAATGGATTAAAACCAAAACCTGATTGCACTCAAAGCAAAACTAATTGCTCTCCACACAATTAATCTTACTTTCTACAAGCAATCTTTATCATATACTTGGTTTCTTATTTTAAACAAATCTCACATCTCATATAATGACATCTATTATATGTATCTTAATATTCATTACATGATATAAATATATGAATGAAAATTGAAAACCACAGTAATTTTTAAATAGGAATTTACATCAAGATTAATCACAACTTACATTAGAAACAATGGTAAGGTGTTCTACTCAATCACAGTCACCTATATCACAACTCACAACTCACATGAAATACACAAGTAGCTCTTCTCAGTAGTAAGCAATAAAGCAAGCAATGAAACAATGAAGCAAAATAAAAAATGATACATAGAGAGTCCATGCATGGTTACCTCAAGGCAGAGCAGGGAATGCACAAAATGAGGAGAGAAGAGGGTAGGAGGAGCTCTGCGCGTGCGTGGTGACCGGAGAGCTGCGTATGGCGGCCTGAAACAGAGGGGGCGGAGTATGGCGGCCTGAAACAGAGGGGGGGATTAAAAACAGAGCAGGAAGAGGGGAAAGGAAGAGAGGAGAGGAAGAGGGAAGAGATGGAAGAAGAGGAGGAGGAGGACGGAGGCTTACCGGAGACGGCGGTGGTGGCGGTGCCCACTGCACGGTGGTGGCGGCCTGAACGCGAGGGAGAAGATCGAAGATGGGTGAGGGAGGAAGGAAGAGAAGGCAGAAATGAGGAAGAAGGGAAAGATTTCACGGTTTTATGGATTTATAATTTAGCGACCGAAATAATCGGTCGCTAAATCGGTCGCCAATCACTTAAATAAAATGGTCGCTAAATTCGGTCGCGGGATGAGTTAATTTGAAATTTGAATTCATAAATTTAGCGACGGAGAACTCAATCGGTTGCTAACACGCACGATTTTAATTTTTTTTTCGCGCCGTTTAGCGACCGAATTAATATCGGTCCCAAATGTAAATAAAATTTAACCGTTGCATTTAATGCGGTCGCTATTTCGCTCGCTAAGAATACATAAAATTTCTGACTTTCAACCGTTGCATTTAATTCGGTCGCTATTTCGGTCGCTAAGAAGGGATAAAATTACTGACTTTTAAGTTCCTTTATTTAGCGACGGAAATAGCGACCGATAACCCTGCTACGCTCTATTTCGGTCGCTATTTCGGTCGCAGTATTATCTCTAATCACTACTTCATGTAGATCCTACAATCGGTCGTCAGTTCGGTCGCAAAAAGCAACCGAAAAATGCGGTCACTATTTTCGGTCGCTAAACAACCTTTTTTTTGTAGTGCAAAGTGATTTGGATTTAATTAATCGCTAAGTTTTGATGTTAACAAAAGAATTAAATTTGCTTTGCAAAGTGTTAGTTGAAATCTAACATATGCTTTCAGTTATGCAGGAATATTTAAATATACGTAATAGAAACTTGGGATAAGTTTTCATTGAAAAATACGCGTCCACCCTTGTAGATGGGCTACCCAATGTTTTGGTAAAGTTATTTTTTTTAAGTAGACTGGTTTATTTAAGTAGACTAGACGGAAATCAAAATAACTTCTTAGATATAGCAAATCCAAAGACTTGATAGTAAACGTGTCTAGATTGCCACGTCAGCATACGAAAGTAATTGGTAGATTTGAATGAACTGAAAAATAGAATAGTCAAGTAGACGAGCTCTATCTGCCACGTCTCTAGACGGAGATCTTTATAACTCATTGAGGTATAGCAAGTCCAAAGACTTGATAGACGAGAGGATATGCCACATCACCGGACGAGCAAAATAAATTGTTGAAACAAACTTGGTCTCACATATAACTAAGTAGACAAAAAAAATTTTAAGTAGATGAGCTCCATCTTCGAATAAATAAATACAATCCGAATCTCTTGAATTTATTTCAAATGATTGATATTTATTTCAATAGAATATTTGTTCTTCACATTTATTTTATCTGCTTTAATGTTTTACCTTGTTGTAAAAGAAACATAGTACCATCAAGAAATGCAAAAAACAGAATTGTGCAATGAGAAACAGTAAAGCGATCTGTACGATGACAACTTTATGACTGAAAAAGCTGGATTATACACAAAGGAGGAACAACAAGTTCTCAAGCTGCAATACTCAAAGCAGTAAGCCTCCAACTTTATGCTATCTCGATAACCAAGAGTACTATTCAGCGTTGCCACAATCAAGCTATCAGTCACAACGGATATCATGCATTAAATGCTATCTCTAAACGGGATTGTTCAAAATAACCATTGAAGAAATACAAGTGAAGAAGAAGGTCACTATAAATAGAAGACCTGAGATACTGAATAAAATAACACTTGCTCTTGCCAGCACAACCTTGCTAGCTCAACTTTTGCCATTCAATAATCACTCAAATTTCTTTAAGAGCAAGAGTCTGTATTCTTTAGTTTGAATATTGTGAAAATATTAATTTGATCTTAAACTTTCATATCCTCACACATATTGAGTTAAGAAGATCATAAGTTAAATCTCTTTGTTAGAGTTAGAGCCTGAAGATGCTTGGTAAGAAAGAAATACTTGTAAGCCTGGAGAGGTGTTGAATACTTGGTTGTAATCTATTTTGGAAAATAGTGGAGAAAAACTTTTAAGTAGAAGGGACTGGACGTAGCTCTTGGTTGGAAGAGAGTGAACCAAGATAAAACATCTTGTGTGAATCTTCTACACCTAAACTCTTGCAGCTTTATTTGTTTCTTACTAACTGGGGGTTTTGATATTGCTTTTGTTA
This sequence comes from Sophora flavescens, assembly GCA_030762895.1. Taxonomy (NCBI): domain Eukaryota; kingdom Viridiplantae; phylum Streptophyta; class Magnoliopsida; order Fabales; family Fabaceae; genus Sophora; species Sophora flavescens. The sequence continues at coordinate 27,200,844 of CM061062.1, read as the reverse complement.
AAGCTTTTTAAAAGATCTATTTCTTTGTGCTTGCTTCTAATTTTAATCTTCTTGATGAAAAAATTGTTTTAAAGGTTGTTTTCGAAAATTATTAACAAACATAATTCAACCCCCTTCTTGTGTTTGCCTGTGTTAACTTCAAGGCAAGTTGGGCGGTTGCTTCAAAGCTGTTTTTCTTGTCCTTTTGGGTGGGTGCTGCTAGTGCTTCTCCCAAGTGGTGGAGTGTTATCATTTTTGGTTTGGTGCTGCTTTGTTGTTGGTTGGACCCGTTTCTTTTTTGCTGTTGGTTTGGTGTTTCTTTCTTATATTTTGGTTATGGGTCGTTGCTGGTTTTTTTCTGTTTGACTTCTCTCTTGTTGTACTTGTGCTGTTTTGTTGATCTTTTAACAAATTTCATCTTTTGCCTTTCAAAAAAAAAAAAAAAATCCAAACAAAGCTAAAGGTAAGTGATCTGAATCATCCATCTTGCATGTTATCATATTTTTATATATAATATGCTCACCTAAACATAAACATTATTTATATTTATATTTATTATTATTTATAAATATTAAAAAATATTAATTCTCTCTCCTTTTTCTCTCTCCTCCCCCTTCCATTCTCTTTTCCATCCATAATCAGAAGCCTTGTACCATCGAAATGCAAAGTTTTGCCCCTAGTGAAAGCATTGCTCAAGTTTTAATTATTCAAATGCTATAAGTTTTCTGAACAAGACAAGTTCTCAAATGATTATGCTGAAATTTAGAACCCGTCAATTATTCACTTTTTTTTTGGTAACAAGAGAGTAAAAACAAGGTGTTTAGACAATGGTTAAGGAATCATATATAGATATATAGTTTGTATTACAAATTATAACATTCAATACATTAAAAGTTTAAAAATTGTGATTTCCAACAAATTTTTTTCTACATATTGATTTCGTAACCCCAAGCACAGGTTAGCGAAACCCAAAATAACAAAAGCTACATTTTAAGTTAAGGATTATGCTTTTTTGTGTTTTCTCAATTGATTATGTTGAAATCTAGAAGCCTGCCAGTTATTCCCAGCAATTGTTCCAAGATGGATATCGGTACTCTTATGCCCCTCATGTTGGAAGATCATCAATTGGATGTCCTCCTGATGCATTGTTAACTTTTGGCTTTGGTATAAAACTTGATGTAATGACCAACTTAATTAGGTTGGTCCAAATGATAAGGGTTTGGACCCCTTAAACAAGTGATTAAGGGTTTGAATCTTAACTGTTAACGGCGGTGGATACTTCACACATATCATATGGTACGTACGAAAAAAAAGAAAAGAAAACTTGTTGTAATGAAAGATTCTAATCTTCTAAGCTCATCATATGGAAGCTAGGTTAATTCCTAATTCCTCTTCAGTTTCGATCTATGCTTTAATTCGAATCTAAAATATTAACACTGTACCTTTATACTTTGAGCCAGCAATCTTCCGCAAGTCCATTGGTTGCATTAGTGCAAAATATGCTTTTAACATCGGAGATTCTACATCGGTTTCCCTAAAACCGATGTATAAAAAGAGGCGGTGACATTTTTGAAATTAAAAGCAAAGGATTCCACATCGGTTTCAAAAATAACCGATGTGTGAATATTTTCCACATCGGCTATATTTTAACCGATGTCTAGAATTAAAACAAAAAAAAATTAAAAATTAAAATTTTTGTCTTTCCACATCGGTTATTTTTTAACCGATGTCTAATATATAGATTAACCACATCGGTTATCTCTTAACCATTGTATAAAATTAAAAAAAAAATTAGAATTTAAAATTTAAAATTTTTATCTTACCACATCTGTTCCTATTGAACCGATGTCTAATATTTATTAACCACATCGGTTTTTATCTCTCCCTGCTGCTCGCCGGTCTCTGCTGCTTCTGCTTCTGCTTCTCCCTCCCACTCAAGTTTTGCTGGTAAAGTTCACTCCTTTTTCGTTACATCTTCTAATCTATTTTCCCCAAACCCGTCCTTCCGTCCCTATATTGAAAAACTAAAATGTAAGTAACTCTTGATTTTCAGCTCAACACTCTCGTTTATCATCATCATCCCTCTAACTTCGCGTCATTTTCATTTCTTTCTCACACCTAGGTTTTTCTCATTTCTCTCCACTGTCGTTCTTACTTCATAAACACCATTTTTATTTCCTCTACGACATGATGATAAATCTTGTGTCTTAAAAATAAAGATTAAAAAAAGTATTATCTTTTGTATATACGAACATTGTAAAAGTTTAATTCAATTAAATTTATATACTTAATTTTGAATGAAATAGCTTTTTCTTTTCTTTTTCTAAAACGTGGACTTGCAAACTTGTTTTGTTAAATTTAAACCCTTTTCAGCTTCCTCTTTCCATTACAAAAAACCAAAACAATCCTCCGTTTATTTGTTCAATGTGATGAACTATGGAAACAGTAAAGTGTAGAGGGATTCATGGACATGTAAAATGCAAATTAATGTGGTGTGGTTTGGGGACATAGCCACCTAGCCATTTGCAAATGGACCGCAAAGATAGTCAATCACGAAATGCTTGTATTGCGACAAATACTGATCCGTTGGTCGGTGCTGACCCCCTCTCCAATATATTCTTGGTTATTTCAAAGCAGATAAATTTTGTAATCACCTTATCTATAATCCGCAGGTGAATGCCCATTAATTTGATTTTATGTACATTTGCCTTCCTGGTCAGCAATTGATGCAAGGATGATTTATTGATTCAAGTATTTATTTGTAGAAGTTAGAATGTTTAATCTTTATTTGGCACATATTGATGGAAGATATTTTCTATTTGAGTACAACTAACTGATTGAGTAAGGAGAAAAGTACCTGAGTTGATGAGCAAAAGTGAGTGACAGTGGCTTTACTGTTAGCTTATGTGAAACTGACTTAGGTGGAATCTTTTCAATTGTTTTAGGATATTGTAACTTGGGCTGTGGAAGAAGGGTCCATGTGACTCTTCAATGAGATATGTATTCTAGAGTACACTGAGCACGTTGAGTAGCTTATATGTTCTGAGTTCCCCATTGGCTCATTGCATACCAATGAATACCAATGAATAAATGGTTCTTTTGATTTGTGTGCATTATTAAAATGGATAGCTTTTATTTATTTATTTATTTTATGCATTTGAACAATTATATATTTTTGCTGTTTAGGATTCCGGAGCAGTTGGCAAGTGTACAAGTGTCTTTGACTCCGTTGCACAGTGCTACTGCCTCTGCTTTGTTCACTTCTCTGCTGTCTTTGCACAATAACAACTGGGGTTGTCTCTCAGAAGGTACGCTTCTTACTTCATGCTGCTCGATCTTTCTTTACATTATTGGTTGAATTATCTTGTACTGTAAGTTTATATGAACTACTACCTTTTGTCTTTTCATTTCAGTTATAATCCCATACAATCTTGAGAATATCTGTTTTAGGGAAAAAGGACCATAGACTTCATTTTTTGTTGTATATTTTTATCATTTGTGAATTTTATTTTTGCTGATAGCTCTAATTGCTAAAGAATAGAATTTTAAGTCAATTATTGTCAGGTATAGTGTTATGTTCTTTCCCCAACTAGATCTTAGGAATCCATGCATCTGCTAGTGTGGTAATTACCAACGTGGAAAAATGTAATAAGCTAACACTGAATTTTTCATGCTTTGATTTTAGACTCTACGTGCGCACAATCCTTGGATACAAAAGGTAAGAGCTTCTTGCCCATAGTAGTTTACCAATTTTGTATTTTATATCATCTTGTACATGTATGGATGCTAGGAAATTGAGAGTTGAGATTCATGGAGAGAAGCATTTAAGATTATACTTTCACGGGTTTTGCCAAGTCATTTGGTTTATGATGAGGCAATGTTATTTTTTCAGATCCAAATCAAACCTGTAACTATGGCTTGGGTTTGACAACTCGGAGTCCACTTGCATGTGGTGTGCTGACAGGAAAATACAATAAAGGAGTTATACCAGCAGATAGTCGCTTTGCATTGGAAAATTACAAAGTACGTTTTGATTTCCATCGTTTTGGCTTAAAAGCTTTCATTGGAGTTTTAATGTATTTGCTTGAAAATTTATTTGATCCGAGAATATGCCCACAATAATTAGTAAAGCCTTAGTTTCCCGTTTGAGATGCAATACTAATGAGCACACGTGTACGTGCTTAATGTACCGCTCATTGTATTGGATCTTGAATTGTCCAAAGTTAGACAGTTTGGGGAAAAAAACATTTTCTTCATTCAGTTAAAAAAGTTATTCATTAATTCTAATGTTATATACTTGATGAAAGTTCGTATTGATACATTTCCTTTCGTTCTCCGGGTGCATACTTTATCATGGTGGATGTCATCGCGTTCAAGTCGTGTACGTCGGAGACCAAAGGGAAATGCTGCCGAAATTTCGTTGAGTATGAGCATGAGAGTTAAGGACTAACTGTTAACCGAATGTTGAAAAAGTTTCTTCTCAAATTGGATAGGGCCATACCCTTTCATAAGAAGTGGTTGATGAATATGTTGGACTAAGTACGAAGTTATTGGTTTAGTCATGGATCGCGGTTGGATGAATGCTAGACGGACAAGTGATGAGTATGAGAATGGAGTGGAAGATTTTCTACAGTGTGCAAAAACAAATGCTCCTGATAGTGGTAACGGAAGGTTTTATTGTCCTTGTGTTAACTGTTTGAATGAGAAACAACTAGAAGCTGAGGAGATACGTGATCATCTTATTTGTGAGGGGATTTGCAAGAGTTATACAACATGGATATGTCATGGTGAATCGTTAGACAGGCCGAGGGTGTCGGATAGAGAGGAAGTTGATGACGTGGAAATGGACGATGGACTAGAGGACATGATCTATGATGTTGGGCAAGAGTCTTTTCGGCGCGCACATGTGTATGATACTTTGTGCAGTGATGCAGAAGTGGCTTTGTATCCGGGGTGCGCTAATTTCACACGATTGTCAGTGGTGTTAAGATTGTTCAATGTGAAGGCGAGAAATGGGTGGAGCGATAAAAGCTTTACCGAATTGCTTGAGTTGTTGAAAGACATGCTTCCAGAAGGTAACACATTGCCATCTCGAAACTATGAGAAGAAGAAGATATTGTGTCCGATGGGTATGGAGTATAAGAAAATACATGCTTGCCCCAATGATTGCATATTGTATAGGAAATAGTTTGAACAGATGCACGAGTGCCCCGGGTATGGGGTATCACACTACAAAGTGAAGGATGGTGATTCTAGTTGTGATGTGGTCACCAAAGGTCCTCCCGCGAAGGTGTTATAGTATCTTCCCGTGATTCCGCGGTTCAAGCAATTGTTTGCTAATGTAAATGATACAAAGAACATTAGATGGCATGCAGATGAGAGGAAGTGTGATAGACAGCTTCGCCATCCGGCCGATTCTTTGCAATGGAAGAGAATTGATAGTTTGTTTCTGGATTTTGGCAATAAGCCCATAAACCTTAGGCTTGGACTTGCTACCGATGGAATGAATCCATATGGAAACTTAAGTAGTATTCATATTTCATGACCTGTTCTCCTAGTAATTTACAACCTGTCTCCTTGGTTGTGCATGAAGCGCAAATACATTATGTTAAGTATGATGATTTCGGGTCCTAAACAGCCAGGAAATGATATTGATGTTTATCTGAGTCCCTTGATTGAAGACTTGAGAATGTTGTGGGATGAAGGCATTGATATGATCGACGGGTATTGCCGTGAGACATTAAGATTGCGTGCCATGTTATTTTGCACCATCAATGACTTTCCAGTATACGGGAACCTGTGTGGGTATAGTGTTAAGGGGCATAAAGCATGTCCAATATGTGAAGAAGGCACATGTTACCATCAACTGCAACATGGAAGGAAGACAGTTTACCTTGGGCATCGGAGATTTCTCCGATGTAATAATCCTTATCATAGATTGAGAAAAGCTTTCAATGGACTTCCAAAGAATGAAATTGCTCCCGTGGCCTTGACTGGAGAGCAAGTTTATGAAAGGGTTAACAACACTAATGTTATCTATGGGAAGACCCAGAAGAAGGCTACCGAGAAGAATATATGGAAGAAGAGGTCGATCTTCTTTGATCTTCTATACTGGTTCAAGCTTGATGTAAGACATTGTATTGATATGATGCATGTGGAGAAAAATGTGTGACATTTTAATCGGAACGCTTCTCAACACACTACAAAAAAAACCTATTTAGCGACCGAAGATTTCGGTCGCTAAACATGATAATTCGGTTGCTATATTGTGTAGCGACCGAATTAGTGACCGAATTAAAGGGGTAGCAGAAACCCTGGTGGCTAAATGTTTAGCGACCGAATTTGTATTTCAGTCACAAATTTGCGACCGATATTTCGGTCACAAAATTATATATTTCGGTCACCGTATAGTTGGTCGCTCGAATTTGGTGACTGATATTCGGTCGCTATTTCGGTCGCAAATCTTGAATTTTTTTTTTTATAAAAATTTTTCTGTAACTTAATCCTACCAACCAAATTTTTCTGTAACTTAATTCCGATATAAACAAAATACACCAATATTTTTTTTTGAATAAATAGAAAATGTAAATATGATGTACTAACGATCCAAAACACCACAGTCAATATGATTAAGAAAACACATACATTAATTAATGCAAGTTTAATAATTGTTTATAAAAAAAAAGTTTAATAATGTACTAATTAACGATCAAAACATAAAAACACACCACAGTCAATAAGTACTAATCAAAATATCAAAACTCATCAATCTTACAAAGGGATGAACATGTAGAAGCGAGAACCCCCAAGGTACTTAAACTTTGCCAATGCACCAGTGGACAACAAATATAACTCCCTGATACCATTTGTATCTGTTGCAAAATATGGGCGATCCTCATGGATTACTATATTCCCATTAAACAAATTTCCGCATTTGTCTTCAATAGTCACAACACGCGATATTTCTTGTCCCCAACGACGGTAGAATGATCGCAGGATTGAAATCAAATCCTGAAAATACACAAGAACAATTTAGTAATGATTAGTTTATGCCTTAACCATCATTACGTGAATCTGATCGTTATTCTTAAGTTGATGAGATACTGTACCTGGTATAAATGGATGGCTGTCTCAAAACATTTAGTCGGATCCATTTTCTGATAAAACGATAAGGAAAACAAGTCATATGTCTAAACTTCATCAAGTTATAATAAGAAAAGATGGAAAGATCCATGTAGCATACTAGCATGTTAAAATAGAACAAAGAAATGCAACTACACATGCAATTTTACAGATTAGCAAACATAGTAGTTTTCAGGAAAGCAGATGCTTTTACGTCGTTTTGAAGGATGGTCATAGAGAGGACTTTTCCTACTAGAAATGCCTAGATAACCTAGTAAGGATGGTCATCAACAACTATTTCTGGAAAGCTCCATTGCCTAGTGAAACAAATGAGTCGAAAACCAGAGTTGCTTTCATAACCCTATACTTAATACTTCATTATCTAATTTCATCATTCATACATAAGTAGATATACCTCATTATCCTCAATATGACCCAGTGGGTGTCATTGCCATTTCACACTCAATATTGCCTCCACAGTGATTTGGTCTTCAAACTCATATTAAAATAGTCTTCCTTATGTCTAATACAATGTGCCTGTAATTTACTAATTACATTCTTGGCTTCATATTTGCTTATTTTATGCAGGGATGGCCATGAAACTTATAGTAGTCCTACTTCCAAGCATTACAGTCGAAGAGATACTGAATCAAGAGGAAGCTAACTTATATTATCTATCCAATAAGTTATTTAAATCAATATACCCCTACTGTCAAAATTTCCCTACTCTGGATTTCACTAGAACAACATCAATGATTAATTTGACAACATAAATACCCATACTGATAGAACTTCCCTAAACCCTAACCTGAGACGGAACTGATCAGAGGAGACTGTAGGGGTGGTGGTTGCGCAAACAAAACCCCTTGAGATGGTGGTGGTGGCCAGAGGAGGAAGTGACAACACCTGAGAGAGACATTGAGAGAAACTGAGACAAAGAGAACCGAGCAAGAGAGAGAGAGAGCGAGATACACAGAGAGAGAAGAGGAGACCTTACCAAATAAGGAGGTCACGGTGCTACAGTGGTGGCAGTGGTGGCACGGTACTGTTGGGAGGAGGAAGAGAGAGTGAGAGACAAAGAAGGAGAAATACAAAATGAGAAGGATATGGGGAGAAACTTACCAAGTGGTGGTCGAAGGAGGACGAGATGGTGAGAGGTGGTGATGCGCGGCCGGAACAGGGACGGGGCGGAGCAGAGCAGTAGGAGAAAAGGGGGAAGAGAGAAAGGAAATCGCGATTTAAGGATTTCATTTTTAGCGACCCAATTAAATCGGTCGCTAAATGGGTTAATTTGAAATTTGAATTCATAAATTTAGCGACAAATTTTTAAATCGGTCGCTAACACGCGCTATTTTAATTTTTTTACGCGTCGTTTAGAGACCAAATTAATATCGGTCGAAAATATAAATGAATTTTAACCGTTGCATTTAAATCGATCGCCAGTTCGGTCGCTAAAAAGTCATAAATTTCTGACTTTTACTTTCCTTTATTTAGCGACCGAAATAGCGACCGATAAGTCTGCTACGCTCTATTTCGGTCGCAGTATCAACTCTAATCAGTGTTTCATGTAGATCCTATAATCGGTCGCCATTTCGATCGCAAAAAGCAACCAAAAAAATCGGTCACTATTTTCGGTCGCTAAATAACCTTTTTTTGTAGTGACATTCAAGGCAAGACAAAGGATGGTGTGAATGCTCATCTGGATCTAGTTGTGATGGGTATACGAGAGCAGTTAGCTCCACATAAAGTGGGGGATAAGAAGACTTATTTGCCCCCAGCATGTCATACTTTATCAAAAAAAGAGAAAAGAAGTTTGTGAATGTCTACGGGGAGTCAAAGTGCCACAGGGTTACTCTTCAAATATCAAAAGACTTGCCTCAACGAAAGATATCAAATTAGTTGGCTTAAAGTCTCATGATTGTCATGTCTTGATGCAACAACTACTACCGGTGGCCATTCGTGACATCTTGCCTAAAAAAGTCAGACACGCCATTACTAGGTTATGCTTATTCTTCAATGCTATATGTAGCAAGGTCATTGACACTGAAAAGTTGGATGACTTGGAAAATGAGGCAACCATTATCTTGTGCCAATTGGAGATGTATTTTCCACCTTCATTTTTTGACATCATGGTTCATTTGATTATTCATCTAGTGAGGGAGATTAGATTGTGCGGCCTCGTTTATTTAAGGTGGATGTACCCGGTTGAGCAATACATGAAGATCTTGAAAGGATACATGAAGAATCCACACCGTCCTGAAGAATCTATTATTGAAAGGTATGTTGCAGAAGAAGCTATTGAGTTTTGTACAGACTACATGTCAGAAGCGGAACCTGTAGGGCTTCCGAAGTCTCGTCACGAAGGAAGATATGATGGTAAGGGTACACGAGGTATCACTGTTAAGAGCATGGATCGGGAGGAAGTGCTTCAAGCACATTTGTATATATTGAATAACACTGATGAGGTTGAACCATACATATGTGAGCACAAAAGGCCATTCACTATGGCCTTTTGTTTGGCTTTCCATGCTTTTCTGTAAGATATCTTGTACCCATAAGTACTTAGAATTCTTTCGCGTATCAAAGCGATAGTCACCGATGGCGCTTCTCAGACCATACCTAGGAAGTCGATTTAAATATAAAGTTAGATTACACTTGGAATTAACAATAAAAACAATTATCATACTAGTAATCATCGTTCCTAGTATGCACGAGCATACGAAGTTAGAATCCAGCTTTGTGTGGTCTTGCGACAATATCTGGTTCACACAATTATGTTGATCGCCCCACTTTGTAACCTCCCACTTTAGTGACTTTTTCGACAAGATAGCCCTCAGCCTCCATGGGCATCTTGTCAAATGATTTGAACACTGGACATAATACTTGGTTGATTTAGATTCAACAACTTTGAAATCCTGATGAACGTTCATGGAATAATGTTTAACAGCCATTTGAACCGCCTGTTTAGTATCAAATCTCAAGCCAACATACAATTCCTGACCCACTTTCCACGATCCCGGAACATCTACGCCTTCAAATTCTATCTCTTGATCAGGATGTTCCCAATTTATATAATTATAATGGGGGGATGAGTTGAAAAATGCACCATGTGATTGACCTATAAGTGAGTAAAAATGAATAAATTGCCAATTAGAGTAAAATTAATAATATTTATACAAATAAAAATTAATAATAATGATGTCGGAATAAAATTATTAATTGTTGGAGGAAACCAACCAGCTTGATGCGGAACAAAACCACCAGGAGCCATCGGTGAAACCGGAGCTGCAACAATTCCAGGTGACGCCAATGCGGACAAAACTATGTTGGAACCCTGTTCAACCTCCTCCTCGGTATCCGATGAACCTGATGTTGGTATATCATCTTCATCATTATCTTCATCTGACTCATCCTCCATCTCGCTTGCCCAATCTTCATCTTCGTCATCTTCGTCATCTGCATTTGACCCAAGGTTTACCGGCACATTTCGCTGCTCGAAATTACTACCCAATGACGGCACAGGGAATGTGGAAGTGCCCGCAACATTAACATCAACGTACAACTCAAGTGTCGACATCCAGGGATTTTGGATTAAACCATTCAGCATGCACTCCACATCTCGATCATCAGCAATTTCAACAAGAATATATTTCGCCGGGTTGCCACATATCATATATCTTGTCACAATTTTTGAAATTGATTGATTTGGTTGCAACCTCAGCTTCGAGTGAATCTTTGCCCTCAAATGCTCGTACCGGATGCAATGTTTTATTTGCACAATTTCTTGGTCCCCTTCAAATGTAATTCCTTCTGGTCCATCGAAGACTCTCCCGTTCGAGTATACAAATACTACAACTTGGCTCATGACGTCTGCCCTACAATAATATCAAATATATAAAAATTACCCCATAAATTGACAAGTTCTAATAATAACAATATTAAAAATACACAACAACAAATACAAATAATGGTATTAATAATATTAACATCATATTTAATATTAAATATGTAAACTTAAAAATAACATTAATATAACACAATAATATCACTATTAATAATAATATTACAAAATAAAATTAATTACCAACTACTAATAATAAATACCGATACTAATAAAAGTAATATTATAATAAAAAAATAAACTTAATAATTAAAAGAAAGTTTCAAATAATATTACACGAGGCAATAAATTTTTAATAATTTACACCAATAAATATTCATCAATTATTACAGTAGTAAAAAAATAATTTACCTTATAAGAATTAAAATAAAGTCACATGCAATTTTAAAGAAACACCACTACAAAAAAAAATTATACTATAAGTATAGGGAGTCACGATGACATTAATGATAAAGTATCTATTTAAATCAACAGGATGCAATATAAAAAAACCCGTAATAACGAATAGCAAATAATATCACAGGAGGCATAAAAAATAATAATAGCAATAACAATTTACACCAATAAATATCCATCATTTATTACAGTAGTAAAAAAAATTTATCTTATAAGAATTAAAACACAGTCACATGCAATTTTAAAGGAACACCGCTACAAAAAAAAAGTATACTATAAGTAGAGGGAGTAAAGATTACATTAATGATAAAGTATCTATTTAAAACAACAGATAATAAAAAAAATACCTTAATAACAAGTAACAAATAATAGCACAAGTTGTAAATAAAATTTCTTACTAAGATCTATATATGGAGGAGGAACTAAACGGGAAGGAAGTTCTTCGTATTCTTGACAGGGGTGCTGCTACTTGACGGTCTTCTGATGGTTTTGGGGGGGGGGGGGGGACGTGTTCTGTTTGGAAGGGGGACTGGTTGGCTTTTGCGTGTGTGTGTTGGGGGTTTTTTTTGGGGCAGTGCCACGTGGTGCACTGCAGGGGGAGGCGCCATCTGCAGTGGCGCCACTGCTTTTGGCTTTTTTTTAAAAAAAGAAAAAAATAGGGGTAGGCACCAGTCTCACTGGCGCCTTTGACCCGTCAGAGTAAAAAATATATATATATGCCACGTGTCCAAAAGGACCCCCCATTGGTAAACAGTTTCAGAATAACCCTAAACTGGTAAATAGTTTCTAAAAGGAACCCAGTTTGGTCAAAAAGCCATCATATACCTTCCTCAAAAAGTTCGTGGAAGTACTTACTATCTGAACCTCATGAAGTTTGGTGATATGTCTTGGAATCCCTGGTGGGTAGTGTTCTCCATCGGGAGGAAGTGCTTCAAGCACATTTGTATATATTGAATAACACTGATGAGGTTGAACCATATATATGTGAGCACAAAAGCATCATCAATGAAACTTACCCTAGAATGAATGAAAAATGATGTTTGAACAAGCATAACAAGACTTTCTTGAACTGGTTTAAAGAAAAAATTACAAAGGATGGTAATGCTTCTAATACATTAAAATGGCTAGCACAGGGGCTTAACTTTGATGTCATATGCTAGAGTGGGTACGATATCAATAAGTTTTCCTTCTATACAAAGTCCCAGGATGACAAAAGTACTATGCAACACAGTGGGGTTATGGTCGTCGTTGAGTCCATGCATTTCTCTAGTTCGAAAGATAAAAACCCTTTTATGGCATCCGTTTCATAATTTGGAATCATTGAAGAGATATGGGAGGTTGATTACACGAAGTTTAGAGTACATGTTTTTAAATGTCAGTGGGTCGACAGTAACAATGATGTGCAAACCGATGAGTTAGGATTCAAATTGGTGGACCTTAATAAGGTAGGTAATAAAGAAGAGCCTTTCATCATGGCATCCCAAGCAAAACAAGTGTTTTATATCTGTGATCCTTCTAACAAAAGGTGGTCAATGGTTCTCTAGGGAAAAAACGTGTATAATGGTAGTGAGGGAAATCAAGATTCAACTCTTGATATTTCTGATACTCCTTCTTTCTCAACACGGGTGCCTAATTTCAATGAGGAAAATGAAGTGGATGATGTACATGCTACTCGTAATGATCACCAAGAAGGGTTATGGGAGAACTTTACTAATTGACCATAATGTAAGTTTAGTTTGAGTTATGTTTAAAGTCATATTATATGTTTACGTTGATATTTGTAAGTTATATTTACGTACGTTGATCGATATTTATAAGTTATGTTTGATATTTATCCTGACATACTAACAATTTTTTTTTTGTTTAAATAGGTATACATGGCTGATCCTGAGGATATCCCTCATTCATGCAGCGGGTCAGAGACCTCGTCTACAGGTAGAAAGGGTAGACGTGCCACACGAATGAGGAATTTGACTGCCAACCGTGGTCCAAATCAAAGGATAAGAATATACTTTGATAATAACCTCAATCCTATTAGGCCAATGGCAGAGCAGTTTAACAGTTTTGTGGCGACCCTTGCTAGAAGCAGGCCTAGCATACTTATTGATAATTGGAAAGATGTACTGACGGACGTGAAGGATCAGATATGGGAGAGTATTCCGGTATCTATACTTTTACGTACTGTGTTTGTCTGTATCTACTTTATTTTAATCTTATTAATATCATATAGAAATTCGTTGATTCTTTTGGTGTTAATGTAGCTCACCTTTGACATACCGGATACAACGGATATGAAGAAGCGTTTGAAAAAGTATGTTGGTGAGCGTTGGAGGGCTTTTAAGGTCGACCTGGACAGATACTATGTATTCCATCCAACATGTGAAAAGAACCCACTTGAGGTGTACCCGTTTCTTGACCAGGCGCTGTGGGATCGCTTTGTTCAGAGCCGACATGATCCCAGCTTTCAAGTTAACTTATTTGATTTGTCTTTAAATTTATGTAATTTCATTAATTTTATTTACTTATGTAATTTAATTGTCTTCTATTTATAACAGGAGAAGAGAAAAAAGGGGCAGGAAAACCAAAGCAAGAATGTCTACCCCCATGTCATGTCTCGTGGGGGATATAAAAAACTTGGTCAGATAATGGTGGAAGTGGAAAAGAAAGCACTTCAGGAAGCAGCATCTTAGGCGGATCCTAACGCTGAAAATCGTCTAGAAGTTGTCGATCCACCTCCACCCCCACGCCATCGTAAATGGAAGAGGGCCCGACAAAGAAAAACGGGACAATATACATCTGAGGAGGCCCGCCAAGTAGCTGAGAAGATTGTAAGTATAGTTTGAATTGTAATTGTTATTTTAAGATTGTTACCGAATTGTATTGTGACCTGATATTTTATATGTTATAGGATGCCTTGGACGAGCAGGTAACCCAAGGAACCTTTGTTTCTAGAGGACTCAATGATATCTTAGCTGCTGCCATCGGTAAACCAGACCACCCGGACCATGTCATTGGTGTTGGATGGGGCATCGGCATTCGCCAATACCATGGATCATCTTCACACCAATGCCACAGGGATATTGATGCAGATAGAGCACGGCTAAAACAGGAGATTGCAGCTGAGCTTAGATAGGAGATGGACGAGCAGTTTGCCCAGCAGCTAGCAATATTGACTTCTATGTCCCAGCAGATGACATCCGGTGTCCAACCCTCTGTCCATGTGAGCACTAAGGGCTCATGTGATCCTCCTTATCAGTCTGAAAATGATGATGATGGTGATGATGATAATGATGACGACCCTGATAAGTGTGAGCTGTATGTTGATGACCATCATGATCGTCGCTTAGTAGCATTAGGGAGGGCACATAATAACTTCGATAATACCATATACAATCGTTTATTACGGATGATCAGGTGAGGGTCGTTGTTGAGATTATTCGAGATGCTGATGCTCGAGTCCCTGTGCCCACTGAGGAGGTTCAAACAGTGGGTCAGGCCCCTGGTAACTTCATCCCCTGGCCAAGAAGACTGGCTAGCTTTCTTGTTGCATATGAGGTATTCAGTTAGTTGTGTTTTTCTATATTCATAGTTGAAATTATTTATTATTGTTTAAAGATAATGCTTTGTTTTTATTTGTTATAGGATGTTGGAAATGATATTCTGCCTAAAAGGTCGGATCCAGGAAAACCAGAGATGTCTACTCCTGCCAAGGTGTTCATTTGACCATTTAATTAATTACGAATGAAATAACTTATCTGTGATTACTAATATATATCTTTGTTGTTTAGGGGATCGACAAAGGGGAACCTGGTGATGTTTTTAAACTTCTGGCTATACAAGTTGTGACCATGGAGAATGACGCAGCTTTGGTAAGGTTGGAATATGATGCCAGTCCAGGTGATGAACTGTATATCCCAAAGAAAGAACTTATGGAGATTGTACTCGATAAAGAAATGGCTAGTTCTGCACACCTATTGTTATGGTGCACATAAGTACATTTTATTTATAAGTTAAGTAATTAAATTTTAAATACTATCATAATTAACATGTTTTTTCAATATATTAGGTATCTGCATCGTATGTTAGTTGATCAGGGTAACCTCGTCCTTTATGGGTTCATTGACCCCATATTCATTCAAGGTGATGTTCTCCGAGCATCAGAAGACCCGGTCACCACCATACGTGATATACTTGCTCGAGACGATCATCAATTCTATCTTGCGCCTTATCTCAATAAGTAAGTACCAGTTATTTAATTATAACTATATATGACTTAGTCACTAATTGTTCCACAAATACAGCAAGCATTGGCAACTGTTGATCTTGTACCCTGGGATGAATGTCGTGGTCTTCTTCTGCTCAATTGGAAATAAGCCGGCGAATGAACTGAAGATGATCATGGAAACGTAAGCATTAAAATACTTTATAATCAGTAAT
Organism: Sophora flavescens; assembly: GCA_030762895.1. Lineage (NCBI taxonomy): Eukaryota > Viridiplantae > Streptophyta > Magnoliopsida > Fabales > Fabaceae > Sophora > Sophora flavescens. Next base: position 27,185,009 of record CM061062.1, on the reverse strand, counting down.
GCAGTTGTTTTAATTATCTGAAATCTATTAGATATATTTTAATTAATGTTTATTTTGTCATGATAGTTCTATTAATTCAAACCACATGTTGCGTGGTGAAAGGCGTCGGGCTATCAGATGGATTATTCCTAACGTAAGATATTTATTAGTTCAAACGCTTCAAATGCAGTGGGTATAATTATTGATTTCTATTTAATTCCTCATATTCTAATTGTGTTTCATTTGTACGTAATCCTGTATACAACGTGGATCATGGGAATGTGGATACTATGTGATGAAGTGGATGTTCGAAATTATCTCCTCCAGGATCACTGAAAGATGACACGAGGTAAATGTTAATTGGTAACAATTGGAAGTAACAGTTATATATTCATTATATGTTTTATGTTAGTTTTTTACTTAAAAGATATAATCTTTTGTCCAATTAAACTTGCAGATATTCAACAATCCAACTCCATTATCTGATTCCGACATCAATAACATAAGGAGTCGTTGGCCAACTTTCTTTCTTGAAGTGTATAAACCATAGTTTGTATGTAGTTAGTTTAAAAACTTATCATGTACTAGCTATAGTGTACTTTTGACTGATCATATATATTTTGATATGAAATCTATAATATATCATGTAGCTTTTTGGTTTCTAATCATCTTTGTTGTCTGAATGTAATTGAACGTACATATGTATTATTCGTAATAAATTCAGTATATATTAATTTAGTTTGTTTTTGTTGTACAAAAGTGATTGTGTTAAGAATATTTAGAATATGTTATACTGGTATTGATCTGGAAACTGAAATAGGGGAAATGAATGATAGAAATGTAAAAAGAGTTTTAATAAAATAAATGAGACTTTACACATCGGTTACTAAAAAACCGATGTGGAAAGTTCACTTTTCACATGGGTTAATAAAAAACCGATGTGGAAAGTGAAATTTCCACGTTGGTTTTGGTTAAAACCGATGTGTAAAGTTTACTTTTCACATCGGTTATATTTAAAACCGATGTGGAAAGTGATATTTCCAAATAGGTTATGGGATAATCCATATGACAAATGAATTTTCCATATCAGTTATTAGAAAACCGCTGTTAAAAATGTACTTTAAACATCGGTTTTAAAACCGATGTGAAAAGTAACAATAAACAACATCGGTCTTTTCAACATCAGTTTGAAAACCGATGTGAAAAGCAAAAAATAATCGATGTGGAATCTCTTTTTTGCACCAGTGTTGGTATGAGTGTTGGAAGTAAAGTGTTTTACAAATGGATAGATGAGCGAATTGTAAACTACGAATCACCAAAGAGAGAAGTGAAGATATAGGAGGAGAGAGAAAATGGAGAGGGAATCAATAATACTTTTTAATATTTATAAATAACAATAAATAATAATTATAAATAATGTTCATGTGTATTTGAGTGTATTATGAAAATATGATAACATACAAGATGAATGGTTGAGATTACTTAGTTTTAAGGTGAACAAGTGCACCACTTTTGGGAAGGTGCACGGTAGAAAACATACATACCTTTCTTCATCTTCACACCTTTCACCTTTGTTTGTCTCTTCACATGCTTTTATTAGTATTTTTTTATGTGAATAAATAATTTATTATCGAGTTAATTTTATGATCTATTATTTATTTATGCAAGAAATATCACTTATTTCAATTGTATTAAAATAAAATTTTAATAAGAATAAATAAGAGCAAATTAAGTATAGAATCAAGTAAATTAGATGTTAGTTCTTGTATTTCATTTGCAAAACTAGTGTGAACATTCTATATATCAAATTTAGGAATGAATAACTAATTTATCACCTTTGTAATTTTATTTATTATTTATTCATTTTCTACACAAAAATAATCACTTATTTAATACATACATAAAAACTAGATATCCCATATTCTCATATTAAGTGTCTCTAAATTAAATGTACAATAGTTATTTGTTTGAGCAAATTACAACTCTTGAACTTTACTCACTCGATACCCCTTTATTTTCCATGCATACACTACCTCCTCCCTTTATTTATATATATAAAAAATACACTATGCTCACGTCTCATTAATGTATTAGTTTTTTTAATTAGTAAACAAGTCGTATGATTGAGAGTATAAAGGGTAATCTAACCCGATATATCATTACACTTTACCTTCTACTCTATAACCAATAGAACCAAAATATATATAATCAACAAAAAATGGACTAAAACACAAACTTGACACCCTCAGCAGACTTGACACCCGATGCAGCAAAACCACTTCTTAATTTATCCAAAAGAATAAAAATTACAATCACCAATATATGATAGACAAGCCTATACCTAAAATTTAGAATCAAGAACCTAATAATGACCAAAATAAACCCAAAACCTATGCTCCCAAGTATACAAAATACTCCAGCAGAAGGAAGCTTCGAACCTCATGAATTTAAACTAATTCATTAAGAATCAATTACCCTGATGCAACATAAATCATTGAAATACATAAAACTAGGTGACTAACTTCATACAATCCAAAGGAGGCATATACACCAATCAGAAAAAGTACATTTACCACATGTTACTTGTTAACGCTGGTTTTTGGTGGGTGTCCAAAATTCCTTTGTCACAAATAATTTAAAGAATCAGACGAGTGTGGGGTGAATGAGTTATGCGGTAATCTCGTCAGGATGTGTGTATGTATGTCTGCCAAGTATGAATTTGACAAATTAGCCAAATGTAGTAATATACTGGCAAAGACTCGGTGTTACAATAAATAGGTAAGTTTGAAAGAGATGTACAGAATATTGCCAATAGTGAAAGTTGACAACATTCGAAGCATGAAAAAGAACTCAAATGGTCTGAAAAACCACTTGATTGATAAAAGAGGAGAAATGCATGAATTTAAATAAAAAAACATGTAAAGAACTGAAAATTAAGGGAAAACATTTAAATGACATAAAAAATAGAGGAAAACATGTAAAATGCAGAAAATTAGAAGAAAGTAAATAAAGAACATGAAATTAAAGGAAAGCAATAAACAACAGGAAATTTAAAGGAAAGCAATGAATTTCAGGAATTGAAATGGTTGGGAACATCACAGTGAGTAAAGGAAAATAATTGAAATGCATTAATTAATAGAAATACATTAATTTAAAGGAAAGCATGTAAGTTGCAGGAAAATAATTGAAAGCTTGTAAATGACAATGAAAGATAAACGACAGTAAATTAAAGGAAGAAATCAATTAAAGAAAGGCATTTAAATGGAAGTAAAAGAAAGCGTTTACATTGCATAAAATTAAAAGAAAGCAAGTAAAAAACACGAAAGATAAATTGCAAGAGATGTAAAATGTAGAAAAGTAAAGACATGAAATAACTTGAAGATGATTATAAATAAACTGGAAAATGCATGAAAAACTTGAAGGAAATGAACCAATATTGAATTGAAATTAAACATTGTATTGATGATAAAAGGGTGGAAGGAATACTTGAGTTAATCCGTCAGTCTGCTGTGTGATCGATACGTGTAGGATGTTTCAAGTTCCAACCTCTATTACATTGTAGTAACTAGTATTTATAGAAAAAGTAAATAACTTCCTAAAGGTAACTTCCTAATCTACTTTCTGACACGTGTATGACAGTTTTGCCATATTCAAATTCAAACTATTTGACAAGCAAACTTCTCTAACTGCTCAATTCTTTGAACCGCTTTGTGTCAATTTGCTTGCTGTCAACGGTTTAGTTTGTTTTGGCTTATCTTGCTGATGCCTTGTCAGCCTTGAGGACTTAGCCATTTTCACACTTTTGTACGTTTGACAACTCTTCTTAACACTTTGTCAAAAAGCTGGGTTGTCAATTTATTCTTTCTGTTGACCAGTATTTTCTTGTCAACTAAGTATAATACTTAGAAAATATCAGTCATTATTCTGGTTCCTTTGTCAGCCAGTCAAATGCGTCCGTCAATAATCAGAAATTTCACCCTTGACAGATGCGCTCTAAGTTTCGCCTTTTTGACGGCTTTTCTTGTCTGACATGTCAACTGAATAACTTCTTCTCAATTTCACACTTGTCAATTCTTCTATAATCTTCTGAATTTGACGTTCTTCTTTATGTACATTCTTCTATCGACTTTATTCCTGTCGACTTTGAACTTGGTCAATTTTCCTCTCTTCGATCCAACTCTTGTCTACTTTGGGAATTCCTTATGAATTTAACAGTTTTGCTTTTGGCCAATTTTTCTGTCAACTTTCCGTCTGTCAACTTAGTACTTGTCAGCTTCGTCTACTTGACCGATTTTCTGTCAACTTTCCATCTGTCTGACGAAAACTCACATATGAAAATTCACTCCTAACATTACTCTAAGCGAGAACCAAGTCCAAGATGTCACCTTAATGAAGTCCAAGATTTGTAACATATCAAAATTCCCTTGCTTGAATATAATGTCATCACGCATTAGCCAAATTGACCAAATAACAGAAAACCATATCAACATCCACCTTCTTTAGAATTTTACCTTTTACCGTACCATTATATTATGCTGATTAAAGTGCGACTTACTATCAATAGGTGGTACCGAAACAAAACTCACACATGCATAATCTGTGAACACAATTAATATGAGCAGAGATGCTATAAGAGAATAACAAATGATCCACAAATGCTTGGTTGCAATTACAAAACACACAATTTGTTTTTGATCTACAGTTAAAATAACATCTCTTTTTAACAAAATTTAATTTAGAAGGAGCCCTATCCAAAATCACTTGCCAAGCAAAAGCTGTTAGTGAAAAATCCATCTACAAAAGGCCTATTCGGATGAATCAAAGAAATAAAAAACTAGAATAGATTTTATACGCAGATACATGAGTACACATGAGTTATGACAAAAACAAGAATATGTGCTAATCATATGACTTTTGACGTGGTTTTAGGCCTTTGAATGATGAAAATGCCTATATCTTCAACTTCAAATTGCGATCAAATTACAACGCATTCTGCATTGTTCTTTCAAAGCAAAAGGAGTCGAGAAGAATAGCACAGAATGTGTTATTCTTGACAATGGATTAGAAGGGAGGCATGAGTTTAGAATGATGGTGTAAGGATAAAAAGTAGAAGGAGATTGGATGTGAAGTAAGTAAAGTTCAAGGATGGCAAGTGTAATTTGCCTTATTTTGATCACTTTATAAATCACTTCCGTCTCAGCCCTCTCTTTCTCTCTATTTGCCATTAAATCCCATCAATTTGGATAAATTAACAATATTTATAGAGGTGCACTTAGTAAAAGTGATAGACTTGTATATTCTTCAAAATGTAATCAGAGGAAAAGTCTCCTCTAAATGTTTGTCTTTAAAATGACAAATAATGGTGTATCGGTCTACCCTTTAGATCATTCAACAAATTGAGTTCACTTTAAACTTTATCAAATCAAGAGTAAAACTCTTTTATTCGTTCACTTTAAAAAAAAAATTCACTTTATACGAGGCTTATTCGTTATTAAAAATAACCGCGCTTAGACAGGATCATCTGTATCAACATCGTAACAAATAAATAAATATATATATATATATATATATATATATATATATATATATATATATACTTATTCTGAGATGAATAGGTAGGCCCTCAATCTAGTGGGTTGACACGAATGAAGCCAAATTTACGGTTTGTCCTATCATTGTCAACTTTCTCCCTCAACCACGATCTATCATCCCTACCTGACAGAAGATTAATTTGATCATAGCGCATGTAACCGTCCTAGCATCATCACAAGTGGCTGAGTAGGGCTAACAGGTCATGATTCCATACCGTCCACTTGCATACACAATGAGTAGGCCTAGGATATGCATAAATATTACAAGAACCTTAGGAAGTCTTTAACTATTATAACTCAATATTTCATATATTTATTGTTCTCGGCTTCTCTCTACACTTATTTGGACATTAGAGTATCTTTACTGTGTATCAACTCCTCTCTTCACCAATACCATAGTAAAAGAAGGACTATGATAAAAACCACCACATTCAGCCGGACGCGTACAAGACCTGGAGCTTAGACATCACAATACTTAAAAAAATTTATTAATAATATTTATATTTGAATTAAGTTATATTTAAAAAATGGAATACATAAGAGTTTTTTATTATTAGACGTTTTAATTTTACACAAAATTATGTTATATATTTTAGTTAAAATGCAAATAAAAAATTAACACAACACAATCTTTATTGCTAAATGAATTTCATATAAATATAGTAAATATATATATATTTAAAATATAGTAATCAATTCGTTTTGTTGAATTCCAAAATCATAAAACTCGAGAATTGAACCGACTATCATCGAATTTGATACAGTTCAATTCAATTTGAATACGAACATAAAAAAAACTGAACCACCTAAATTAGTTCAACTTGAATTTTTGGATTTATCGGATCGATCCAAACCAACGAATATTCCAACCATGTAGTATACATGGAAATCCACCTAATAGTGCTCACAGGGTCACATTAAGTTAAAGAGTGAAAACAAATTTTTATAATAAGAAAATTTTATTCATAAGATAAAAGTAGCTTAAGCATCATAGAGGAATACATTCCCCACCTTTTTATGAAGGGTTGAAGGGCATTCTCCCTGCATATGATCAAAGCTAGAAATAAAATACAAAACCCATCCGACGGTACTCAACAATCACAAGGAAACCCTAATATATCTCCATTTATGAGTTATATCAAAATGGAACAGTCCCAAAACAAATTATAGGGGTTTTTGACCAAACTTGATTCCTTTTAGAAACTATTTATCAGTTTAGGGTTATTCTGAAACTATTTACCAATGGGGGGTCATTTTGGACACGTGGCATATTTTATTATTTTTAAATCTGACGAGTCAAAGGCGCCAATGCAGATGGCACCTTTGAAGGCGCCACTGCAGTTGGCGCCTACCTATAAACAAAAGAAAAAGTCAAAAGGGGAGGCGCCACTGCAAATGGCGCCTTCCCCTGCAGTGGCACCTCCCCCTGCAGTGTATCACGTGGCACTGCAGGCCCCAACCAAAAATTGAACGCCTGCAATTTTAAAGGAACAACGCTACAATTTTAAAGGAACAATGCTACAAAAAAAATTATACTATAAGTATAGGGAGTAACAATGACATTAATGATAAAGTATCTATTTAAAACAACAAGAGACAATAAAAAAATCCAGTAATAATGAGTAGCAAATAATATCACAGGAGTCATAAAAAAATAATAGCAATAACAATTTACACCAATAAATATTCATAAATTATTACAGTAGTAAAAAAAAATTATTTGGATCAGACTTTCCTCGGGCATCTACTGATCAAAATTCAGAGTGTGATACAATTTTTTATCAATACACAAGTCTGGTTCTTATTTGGAATTTTTAATTCGAATTCATTTAAGTTTAAATATAATTTGCTACTATCATTTTATAATTATCGAATTATACTTTCATTTAATTTATTTGCAAAATTAATTCACATACTTGGATGGTACAAATGTCAGAAAATTAATTCACATATTCTTATTTTTACAGTTTGCTTGTTATTAGTTTAAAATTTTAAGGGAAATTCTCCTTCTGCCATCTTAACATAATGGAACTCTGGTGAGAGCATTGCAGAAAATCTCCGGAGTGAATTTAAGAAGATGGGTTTGTCTGAAAATGAAAAAAGTCATCCTGAAAATGAAAAAAAACATCCTTCAAACGAATATAATCGTTAGTTATATCTTAATCTAATTTTTAATATAAGGATTATTATTAAAATATTGAAAATATATATTAAAGTAGTAATAAAATTAAAGTAATAATCGATGTGGTTAAATCATGGACATAATAAAATTGAAGTTTGCAGGTTTATAGCTGCAATGAGTTCATCCCTGTTCCTTTTCACTTGTTTTAAACTAATAACAAGCAAACTGTAAAAACAAGAATATGTAATTAATTTTCTGGCATTTGTACCATCCAAGTATGTGAATTATTTGGCTTTTTGACCAAACTGGGTTCCTTTTAGAAACTATTTACCAGTTTAGGGTTATTCTGAAACTATTTACCAATGGGGGTCGTTTTGGACACGTGGCATATTTTATTTTTTTTCAATCTGACAGGTCAAAGGCGCCACTGCAGATGGCGCCACCCATTTTTTTTTTTAAAAAAAGGCAAAAGGGGAGGCGTCAGTGCAAATGGCGCCTTCCCCTGCAGTGGTACCTCCCTTGCAGTGTATCACGTGGCACTGCAACCAAAAATTGGACGCCTGCAATTTTAAAGGAACAACTCTACAAAAAAAATTATATTATAAGTATAGGGAGTAACGATGACATTAATGATAAAGTATCTATTTAAAACAACAAGAGGCAATACAAAAAATCCAGTAATAATGAGTAGCAAATAATATCACAGGAGTCATAAAAAAATAATAGCAATAACAATTTACACAAATAAATATTCATAAATTATTACAGTAGTAAAAAAATTTTATTTGGATCAGACTTTCCTCGGGCATCTACTGATCAAAATTCAGAGTGTGATACAATTTTTTATCAATACACAAGTCTGGTTCTTATTTGGAATTTTTAATTCGAATTCATTTAAGTTTAAATATAATTTGCTACTATCATTTTATAATTATCGAGTTATACTTTCATTCAATTTATTTGCAAAATAAATTCACATACTTGGATGGTACAAATGCCAGAAAATTAATTCACATATTCTTGTTTTTACAGTTTGCTTGTTATTAGTTTAAAATTTTAAGGGAAATTCTCCTTCTGTCATCTTAACATAATGGAACTCTGGTGAGAGCATTGCAGAAAATCTCCGGAGTGAAATTAAGAAGATGGGTTTGTCTGAAAATGAAAATTAAGCTTAAAAGCGGTAATGACAGTAAATAATTCAGGTACAACAGACTCTGCAAATAAGAAATGTGAAACCGACTCTACACCATGCATGTGCTTGCATGTGGGTGTGTTCTGAAAAATCTCACATAATGACAGTAAATAAAGACAAACTCAACCACTCATGTTTAACAAAATTCAAAGGCTTTTATGATGGATCATGTGTAGCGTGCAGGTTGTACGGTGCTGCTGCTACATGTGTGGAGTTGGTATGGCGTTTTATGACTTTTATAACCTTGAATACTAGCTTTTCTGATCTGAATTATAATTCTACGTTCAAAATGAGTAATGATAGATAAACATATTTTTTATGTACAATATTATATTATATATATATTCATTATTTTTTTCTCTCATCACATATATTTAATACTTAAAAATTATCCACCATCATATAATATATATAATTAATATCCCAAAATATATTCATTTATAATTTCTCATTCAAAATACTTAACTACATTATTCGTGACCAAGCAATCTTTGCCTGTCATGTTCAAAAACTTTCGAAGATCACATGATAGTATTCTTGACCAAACACTGTGATGGGTGATGGTAGTCAATTTTTTAAAAAAGCGGTGCTTATAGTGAATGAATTTAAAATTATTTAATGAAAGGATTGCACATAGTTTTTTTTTTACTGGGATTGCACATAGTTAATTATAATGAAAAATAATAAAATGATTGTAAGAAATTAATTAAATTTGTTAATTTAACGTGTAAGTTAATTTAACGTGTAAGTTAATAAAATATATTAAGTTAATTTGTAAATTTGTTAATTTGTTAATTTACTGTAATAATTGATGAATATTTATTGGTGTAAATTGTTATTGCTATTATTTTTTTTATGCCTCTTGTGATATTATTTGCTACTCATTAATACGGGATTTTTTTTATTGCCTCTTGTTGTTTTAAATAGATACTTTATCATTAATGTCATCGTTACTCACTATACTCATAATATAATTTTTTTTGTAGCGTTGTTCCTTTAAAATTGTAGAGTTGTTCCTTTAAAATTGCAGGCGTCCAATTTTTTGTTGGGGGGCCCACGTACACTACAGGGGAGGCACCACTGCAGGGGAAGGCGCCATTTGCAGTGGCACCTCCCCTTTTGCCTTTTTTTTAAAAAAAAATGGGTGGCGCCATCTGCAGTTGCGCCTTCAAAGGCACCTTCTGCAGTGGCGCCTTTGACCTGTCAGATTGAAAAAAAATAAAATATGCCACGTATCAAAAACGACCCCCATTGATAAATAGTTTCAGAATAATCCTAAACTGGTAAATGATTTCTAAAATAACCCAGTATGATAAAAACCCCAAATTATAGGGATAAAAAGGTTATGGAGATGAAAATACATTAGCTAAGGGTGTCCTTAAGGTCAAGAAGGTCACAACTCACAGCTCAAAAGAGGGGTCCATTCAAACCCTTTTCTTTCTCATATTTCTCTCTCTAAAATCTCTGGGTTGAATTCGAAATCAATGGCATGGCACAATGACGGGATTTTGATAGAAAGCTATGTGATTGAAGTGTCATACGAGTTACGATGTCGTTTCGAGGGGTTACTCAACGAGTTGTTGAGTGAGATCTGTGCTTGTTTTCTTCCCTTTCCTCCAATGCCGGGTGATGGCCGGAATGTGGATTTGTACGAGCTGTTCATGGTGGAGAAGGGGAAAGGCGGATACGATGTCGTTTGTGAGAGCAAGTTGTGGGATTTAATTGAGGAAGAATGTAGGTTGGATTTGAGTGTGGGTTCTTCAATGAAACTGGTTTATAGTAAGTACTTGAGTGCTTTGGATGCATGGATGAAGAAGGTTGCTGATAGGAAGAAAACTTAGTGTGGTTGGATTATGAGAACGATGTTGTAGACGAATTAAAGAGCGGCCGGGTTTGATGATAGGTGGAAGTTGTGTGGTGCGAAAGGAGTGAAATTAGGTTTGGGTTTAGTATCTAATGGGGAGAAAGGAGTTTGGTTTAATGGACATTAATTGTGACGTGGAAATGTTGTACATTGCAATGGAAGAATATGTGTTCTTGAAGACTTTGGTAATGATGCGATGGAAGTAACGGAAGAGGTCAGTGGAGGGAAAGCCGGTTGTAGTGGATGTGTCTGATGATGAGGTCATTGGAGGAAAAGTGTCTGCGAAGCCGGTTGTAGTGGATGTGTCTGATGATGAGAATAGAATGGCTTGATTGTTGAGTGGTGGTTAAAAGAGTGAAAATAATGATGGTAGTGTTGGAATGAAAAATTTTAGAATTAGGAGAATATTTGAAAATGGATGTCACTAAGGAGATTGAATTAGCCTTCATGATTCCCTCTCCAGGAAAATTTCTAGCCCTCAAACAAGAAGATAGTAAGGAATCTGAATTTTAGAGGATCTGCCACCCTTTTTTAGCAAGAGCTAGATTAAATGCATTGAAGTTTCTAAACCCCATACCTCCTTTTTTTTCTTTGGCTGGCAACAGTGATTCCAATTAATTTTTTTCTCTCCATTCATGCTACCCCACCAAAACCTCCTAAGCATACTTTCAATGTGGTTGCAAACAGTTGATGGTAAAAGAAAACATCACATAACATAATTAGGGATTACCCGAGCCACAGATTTAATAAGCACCTCCCTTCCTGTCGTTGATGAAAATTTCTTCTTCCATCCCTTCAGCTTCTTCCAGACTCTATCTTGAATAAAATCAAAAACCTGTTTCTTAGAGATTTCCACAAAAGTAGGTAGCCCCAGGTATTTAGATTGAGTCTCCACATCCTTAATTTGAATTCATCCTTGGAAAGCATCTTTTATATCTGTTGGCACATTTCGGCAAGAGGAGATATCATAGTTATCAAGATTGATTAACTGAACATAAGCTTCTTGGTACAAGTTAATATTTACTTGAATACATTCAACATTTTGATTGTTTACCCGACAAAAAATCAAGCTATCATCTGCAAAAAAAAAAAAAAAAAATAGGTGGGTTATCATTGGGGCTCCTCTTGCAATTTGAAGACTATGTATAAGTCTCTCCTCCTGTGTTTTTCTAATCAAGCCAGGAAATACCTCAACACAAATAATAAAGAGATATGCGGATAGGGAATCACCTTTCCTCAAACCTCTTTGTGGAAAAAAAAAACTTTTGCAAGGGCTCCCATTAAGGAGGACAGAAAAGGAAACCGAAGATACACATTTCATAATAAGAGATTGAAGTTGGCACATGAAAACATAAGAAGGGGGGGTTGAATTGTGTTTCTTAACATTTTCTGAAAATCCTTGTTAAAAATTTTTTTGCAAGCAATCATAAGGTAAACACACTCTAATAAAATCTTTTTGAAAGAGATGTTAATAAACTCAAATGCCAAAACCCCACAAGTTAGTTCAAAACAAAACTAAAGGAGATAAGAGAGAGAGAGAGAGAAACTACACAGACGATTTATCGTGGTTCACTCTCTTCCAACTGAGAGCTATACCTGATCCCTTCTACTTGAAAGTTTTATCCATTATTCACCAAATACCTTTACAAGTATTCTTTGAGCTTGCCTCTTCAGCCTTACAATCTCTCAATTATTCTACACCTCTCCAAACACTGAAGTATTCTTTTTCCAGTCAAGCCTCTTCAGGCTCACTCTAACTTAAGAGTTTAAAAAATTGATTCTAAGAGCAACTCACTATGTATGAGGATGTGAAGGTTTAAGCTCGTAAAGAATTACGATTAATATTACAGAGAAAGCTTAAGCATAGTTTTGACACTTTTGATTTTTCAGAGCTTCATACTCTTCCTTACCGGGGTCGTCCAGTATTTATAAGGGAAGTGCTTATCTAACTCTTGTTCTTCAACGGTCTTCAAAATATGTCTTTAGAAATAACATTTAATGTTGAGATCTGTTGACTTTGAGAACTTGATACTTGATCTTCATAAAAGAACTTGGTTATCAGAAAAATCGAAGTAGAGCTGTCACTTCTCTGTTGTACCAGAAAGTTTCCTTTTATCTTTCCTTGTTTGAGTATGGTCAACTTTGTAGTGTCCCCGTGTAAGAGCAGAAAGACAGTTATCTAAACAAGGGTACTATGTTTCTTTTACCAAGATAAAATAATATTAAAGCATGCAAGGTAAGGTTACGTGAAACATATAGATAAAACAGTTAAAGAGATAAGCAAATGATAGACGAGTTTGCTTTTAGAGAGCATATACGTCTTTAGACGTCTTCTCGATAAGATTCGATTTGTTCTTTATCAGTTGTCCAGTGAAACAGTCGCCTATTAACTTGAGTTGTCTAGCAATAAGTCTATGGACTTCCTTTTTGGACTAGTTAACTCAATTGGTATATTGAATTAATTCCTGCACAGTTAAACAGAAAAGTTAGTCATTAAAACTAACTTTATTCTACGAATTTAATCTTTTTGTTACCATTAAAATTTAGGGGTCATTAACCATAACCACTTTGGTTCCAACAGAGATACCCAATGACTAGAAAATCCCACACTATCCAAAACGACTTCCATGAAAGACCATTGTATTCTATCATAGACTTTTAACGTGTCTAATTTTAAACCCACATACCCATGTGTCTTAGCCTAGTAATTTTTCTTATCCTACATTAGTCAGGTGACATTACAATCTAAGAAAGACCTTTTGATGATGCGTGCATATATTCGTGAGAACTTTGTATGAGATGAAGATCAAATTTGTGGAAAGTGTGCTCGAAGTGTGAAATTGAGGGGAAAATAACTAACCTAGATGCTTGAGAGCTAAAAGTAAAACACTACCATGTGAGGAATGCAAATTTTAACTTGGTGATGTCTTTTGTGTGTGTAACTTGGAACTCCTGCTTCGAATGATAATTGTATGAATGATGAGTTTCCCCATTGTTTTCTAGTAAATATGCATGTGGTGATTTTGTTGGTGAATTTGGGAGGGAAAATTGATGAAATTAAATTGTTAAAACTTGCATGTAGAGTGTATGAGTTACTTGACTTGATTGCATTGAGCTTACCAGGTTTGGAGTCTTATTGAGTTTTAGTTTGCTTGAGGACAAATAAAGTTTAAGTTTAGGGTGTTTTGATAACCATCTGCCTTATCTAGTTTTATCGTTAATAAAGCTATGGTTTTTGAGACAAAATGGTTGAGTTTTATTTCATTTAAACCTGAATTTAGCTTTAATTGTCTTTAAGAGAGGTTTTGAGTCTTTTTGTTAATTTTTAGGAAATTAAGTAGGAAATTGAGTCGAATAAAGCATTACATAATGTTGCTAAGTTTCAGGTATTGTGCTGGAATTATGTTGAAAAGTGAAGCCAGAAGAAAGCTAGAAAGAAAAAAGGAAAAATGCTACTGGATGCTGATCAGCACATTTTCGCCGAGCGAACCAGAGGACAAAAAGGCTTCTCTACCTAGCCCCACGAAGCACAGTTTCGCCCCGCGAAATAGAGGACCATAATTAGGGCCTCTCTGTCTTGTCCAACGAAGAGGTGTCTCGCCTCAAAAAGAAATTTCTCCTACAGCGATACTCTGATTTTGGGCCTGGTTAATATTTAAAATTCACCTTGCGAGCCCTATCTCGCCCCACGGTATCCTATCTTTTATGATTAGTATTTAAGCAGTGTTTTAGGGCGAATTTATTACCTCATCCTAGTTTTCTAAGGGCTGGGTCTCACTTAGGTTTATCTGAGTTTTTATGATGTTTTCTCTTGGATTAATTGTGATTATGAACGCGATTATGAGGAGCCAAAATCCTTGTCTAAGGAAGCGACGTAGCCGCATGGTCGCGCTGTCGCCACGTGCCAAAAAGCGAGCGATTTACAAAATAATGCAGATAGGAAGCGACAACTCGGATATCGTCTCTCAAGGACTCTTGGATGTTGTTGTTAACAGAAAAAGTTAGATTTTGGGGGGTTTTGGGTAATTGAAATAAAATTAAGAAAACAAACAGAAAGACAATGCAAGCTAAAAATTATCAATTGGCAAAGAAACGATTAACCTACTGTTCTCGGTTTCCCACTATCATTGGTTTATATAAATCCAAGCCCTAAGCAGATTCTAATCCCCTTTCGGTTGTAGCAACAATTAACAACGAAATCGCTACTACGGATATATGTTCCTATTCCCGAAATAACAAACGGGGTTAAGCCCTCATG
Source organism: Sophora flavescens (assembly GCA_030762895.1). Classification (NCBI taxonomy): domain Eukaryota; kingdom Viridiplantae; phylum Streptophyta; class Magnoliopsida; order Fabales; family Fabaceae; genus Sophora; species Sophora flavescens. Next base: position 27,170,003 of record CM061062.1, on the reverse strand, counting down.
AACAAACGAACATGAACGAACACACGCGAAATAACAAACGCGATTAAGTATAAGAACATAACATCACCGAAATGAATCAACACAACACTATACACTCCTGAAGTAACAAACAAAAATGTATAACATGGCATTGAAAAGGGAAAAGCATACAAAACAGGGATTACAAAACCTCAAGTGTGATGGATCGAAATCAATTACAGTAGACTAATCTAGGAGACTAGCTCTCCATTACAGAAATAAACACAAAAGAAAAGAAAAGAAAATAAACTACTACTACTGACTACCAAAGCTCACCCTCAGTTCTGCCTTCAAACAGGCTTATATACAACTTCTGGTTTCCGCGTACTCGCGAGACGAATCTTGCAGCGTTTGGTCTTCTCGCGAGGCGAATTACGGATCGCGTGGCGAGGAATGGAAAAGTCATGCCCTCTGGTCTTCATCCTCGCGAGGCGAGTCATCTATTCGCGGGGCGACACAGAAAGGATTGCAAATTTTCTGGCACAGGCACCTTCAGGTTCGCGAGGCGAATGCCTACTCGCGGGGCGAAAGCTCCAGATTTATTTCTTTTTATTAACCTGAAAACAGAAAATAGCATAAGTGCTTTATTTAACTCTAAATCAACTAAATTAACCTAAAAATACTTTACAGACTCAAAATGCTGCTTAAAGACAATCAAGTCTAATTTGGGCGAAAATGATATAAAATTAGCACAAAACCACGGTCATACTAGCCATAAAACTAGATGAGCCAGCTGCTTATCACCGCACATGACGGCTTAGTGAATTTGTGAAGTTTTCTATTCCCTTCTTCTATTTAATTGTTTCTTAATTCTGTTTTCATTTCGTTGATCAAAAGAGCTCGTGATTGACTAGCCAATCGTAATGAGTCTGAAAGGAGATTCATGATTTAGGATTGAATTAAGAAGACAAGTTGAATATTGATAGAGATGTTGTAGGAGACTTATGTAATAGATATAGGAAACCAAGATCTGAATGAATTCTTGTATGTTTTCTTTTGTATTTGACGAAGACATTAGAATAATTTAGGGCTTCTGGTTGACATTGAATTCAATTCGGAATAGAGAACTAATAACAATTAGATCTAAGCTTGATTGTGTAGGTGAAACCGTGATCTTAGATATTACAAACCATATTTTCTCTCTTAATATCTGTTTGTGATTCTGCTATATTCTGTTTGATTTGGTAGTTAATAACATCATCTCAATGATCTCATCTTACCATTCTCTCTCCTTTAACTTGGTCAAATTAATTATTGATTTAAATTTAGATTAATTGGTTACCCAATCCCTATGTTCGATCTCGGTATTACTTGTCGTGTTTTATTACTTGGTTCGATCTGGTACACTTGCTAGAACCCATCAAGCATTCACCTCATGGTTGTTCATCACAAGGTTCTACAAGTACAAGAAGCCTCATGGAAAGTTATGAACCAGAGATGTTAAATCAAACAACTTTATTTTGTCTCTTTGCTAGCATAAAGTTACTCGATTTTGATGAAGTGTTATTTCCCGAATTCCAATTTTAGTCACTAAAAAGGATCAAGTTTGGGGGGGGGGGGGGGGGGGGGTTTTGGAAGTTTAAACTTGGTCCGATGCACTATGAATGTTTAGGTTCATAGTATTTCCTATGCATGCATGTATCTCTATATCAAAGAACTTGTAGTTTCTAGGAGTTTAATTTTCTAGAATTGTTTAAGTTCACTGTATTAGATGAATCTAGAGCCATGTCTTGCATATATAAAAAGCATTGTACTTGTGCATTTGAAAATAAAGCCAAATAAAGCCAAGCAATACATGCAAATCATTTGATTTTCAAAAAAGTGTTAGCCTCTCTTTTCTCTCCCTTTCCTCTCCACCATTTCCTTCACAATGATGGTTGATGTGTGAGATGTGAAGAGAGGATATATGAGCAAGGACTGTGCAGAGGAACCGGAAAATGAATCCCTTAAAGTTCTGAACGTGAGTTATAAAATGAGACACATGTAGGATAAAAGTAAAAAAAAAAACAATTAACTAGGAATTTTACTATACAAGACAGGTTGAGTAATCTAAAAGTCAATCTGGACCCGTTGTAACACCCTGCTTCTCGTTTAAGTGCTTTTATTTAAGTTGTTTGGTTGGTTGAGGGCTTAGTTGGATTTTTGGTTCAAAAGTCCCTCTTTGGTGCATGAGCACGCCCGTGCTCATTAGCCAGCACACCCGTGCTTGAAGGCTGAAGCGTGTTTCAACTTTTAAGTTGAGCACGACCGTGCTCAATAGCCAGCACGCCCGTGCTCAATGACTGGACATGCCTTGTAGGCGCTAAGTCAAGCATGCCCATACTCAAGGAGGAGCACAACCGTGCTCGAGTCTGTGCCTTTATAAATAGAACAGTGATCGAGGGTTTACGTCATAAACCCTATTGTGATGACAGCAGCCACCTTAGTGCTGCAGCAACCCTTTTCTTCCCTATATTCTCTAAACCCATTACTTTGTTGGAGTTTTGGAGACTTGTGGGAGCGTCTAGTTCGTCAGTGTTGATCGCTATAGGTAATGGTTCCTTCCCTTTGAGTTTCCTTTTCCATTATTTGAAATTGGGAACTAATTGGTTGATGTTCTTGTTGGACCAAGACTTGGAGGGTTAACTGAGCCGCTTAAGGGAACGTGATCGGTTGATTGTTTAGCGTCTCGTTGTGGAATCTTCAATCCAGGTATAGGAGAAGAATAGTGTATACAATAGGCTAGGGAGTAGCGTAAGATGAGGGGTTCCCATAGCCCCGTTTATTGTTGTTATAATGTTATTGATGCCATGATCTGTATGGTTGTATGATTGAATTGTTTATATGTTTAATTGGATTAATTGGTATGCCTATTTGTTATAATTGTTGAGTTGTTCATGATATGGTATGCATATTGAATTGTCATGTGCCATGAGTTTGGTATGAATGCCTATGTTATGGATGTTGTTGTTATGATACGGATTATGTTGAATGTTGGTTGGTTGATGTTGTTAACACGTTGAATATATTAATAAGACTCCAATTGGTTTAATTTGAGACTCTTAGTTAACATAGGAATTAAGGGATTTATTCCCAAATGCTTCATAAGACATGAACCGCGTTAGTGAGGGGTGAGGTTTCATGCCGAATGTTTTAGTTAAGACCCTAGGATCTGATTTGAGAGAATTAGGGAGCCTAAACTCCAATAACTCGTTGAATTCTGCCTAGAACAGTATGGCCCTGCCTAGGAGCACGGTCGTGCTGAACAGGGAGAACGACCGTGCTCCGAGTTAAATCCTCGAAGGCAGGCCGCGCATTGAGCACGGCCATGCAGGACGGTGAGCACGACCGTGCTCCACCTAAGTGGCAGCACGACCGTTCTAGGGTGAGCACGCCCGTTGATGTCGTGCGAGTGCACGTGCGATCCAACAAGTGTACCGGATTGTCGCCAAGTAATAAAAAGATATCGATCCCACAGAGACCGTGATCTCGAATCACAACTAATTATCAAATCGGTAAAACTGGACTATAAAGAGAAATTTTGAAAAGGTTTTTATATTTGAAATAAGAGATAACTCAAAATCAGAATCAAATAAACAGAAAGTAAATCTATTTATGGTTTTTCAGATTTAAATGGATTCCTAGGAATTTGGGTTACCAACAAGATCGTTTATGTTACTAAATTGATTAACCCTTGTTAATTATCGAAAATGCCTTGAAGGCGAATTTATCCTCAAATAGTTTAAGCTCCCTCTGAGGTTACAAAAAACCGCGCCCAATTAAACCAACCCCTACTCTCGTGGTAGTCGAATTTAGATTGAACCCTTTACGTTTTGTGACAATTCGTTAATCCTCGAAGGACGGCTTCTAACTCTCGTGATTTCAGTCCTAAGTCTGACTCTATAGATCCGACACCTAAGTTCACCGCTAGGTTCCTCCTTAGAATGTCTACGACATGCAAATAAGTGCGCACCAGATTTACAAGTAATTAAAACACTAGAAATCAGATCTAAAGCAAAACCGCAATTAACAAAGATAAAACATCAATTCAACAACATAATCAAACCTTGGGCATAGCCCCAATCCCTAGAAATTAAGCTACTACTCAAGCCTTGTCATGGTGATGACAAACTTGGTTAACAACAACATGAAAATAAAAATAAGAGAAGAAGAAGAAGAAGAAGGGAGAGATCCTAAATTGTAGCCTAAGAGTAGCAGCCCAAAAGTCTTTTTTTCTCTCTTCCTAGATGCCTTATTTATAGATTTGGGAAGTTTGAATCCCAATCTAACACAAATTAGATCCAAATCAGTTACTTCTGATCTCAGTAATACGCGTCACGGCTGTGATGGCTTCTGCCTTGGGCGCTTTTTCAATTTTTGGTCTGTCACGGCCGTGATGCTCATCACGGCTAGGCTGTGATCAGTTCTGCCTGTGAGGGTCTGGTTCAGCTGACAGGTCACGGCCGTGATGGGCATCACGGCTAGGCCGTGACCAGTTCTGACTTTTGCCTTCTTTCTTTTCAGTTTTGCTCGATCAATAGGCCGTGATGGGCTCTGCTTGGATCATTTTCTTCGCTTTTCAAGCCCCATCTTCATCCAAGCTCCATCATGGTTGATCCTGAGCATTTAATCCTTAATTCCTGTAAAACAACACCACGAAACCGCCTTACCCGTTCCAAGGTAAAAACTAACAAAAATCAAATTAAAAATGCCTAAACTATATGAAAATGCATGCAAAATGATAAACAAATATGAGGTGTAATCACACTCATCAAATCACCCCAAGCTTAAGATTTTGCTTGCCCTCAAGCAATCACCAAGGTCAGAAGATATAAATAATTAGTGTGTGGATAATGAACCAAGAACCCGAGTAGCTAATCCAAGTAACAGGCTTATTCAAATAAGAAACCTAGAGATAATCAATTTCAAGTCCAATTAGAAGCTTGGGTCTCCTAAATTCATATTCTCACTGATTCGAGCACTCTTCTCACCTCACTCAAGCGTTTAAGGGAATATGACAATTCGCTCAATTTCCTCAAGGAAGGTATTCTACCATAAGCTTGACTATTAACCAAATCTCCACTTTATTAATGAAAACACAAAAGAATCAAGAGGCCTTTTACTGTGGTTGTAATGGGGCCATGAGATTAATCGTTAGCTGGGGAAATCAAGAAAAGGAAATTCAAGAGGGTTAAACAAAATATCAAACATTGCAAAGCATGACACCTTCTAAAATACCTTTTTGGGCTTTAGGTGACTTTTCCACCTTTCTTTCTTTCTTTCTTTTTATTTTTTTATTTCTCACTTACTTTTTTGTCATCCCTTTCTCCATTTTTTTTGTTTATTTTATTTTATTCATTTGGAGAAGGGGAGATTTTCAATTCAAGAGAAATATTTTCTAACTTTCTCATCCCATACTTTTTCAAACTACCTTTTTACCCTTTTTGCAATACTTTAAAAGGTGCCATACCAAGCATCATTCATTAAAATATTTCAAGGTACCAAGAAAAGTATTTTATTCTTTTAGGCTCAAAATTGGGCAACTAAGGGGTAGCATTTAATCAATCAAAGTTCAGAAGGCCAGAAAAATACCTAATGCCTCAATCATTTTAAAAAAATGTTTTAAAAAATTTTTAAGTTTCAAAACGGTTTCAAGTCAAGTTCTAGAGAGTACAATCCAAGATGAATTAAACACTCTATCACAAAGAATGGGGTTGATTTAGTGAGTACCCCTTTTTGGCTCAAAAATCTCACATTTAGTAGTTTAAAATCAATGAGAAACACAAATTTAAGGAACCACATGCTAATTATCAACTATAAAAAAATCATCTCAAGCATTTTTATTTTTAGCCTTATCACAATAATAAAAAAAATTGGGTTCAAAAATTCACTATCTCAATTTATTTGGCACCAAGTTCTCGCAATCGGATGCATAATCTAAGCAAGGGGCAATCTAATCATGTGATCATGCAAAACTATGCCTATATGAATGCAACATGAAAAAGGCAAAAATACAAAAATTTTCAAAAATACCCCTACCCCAAGCTTAAAAACTTACATTGTCCCCAATGTAAATAATCAAGTCGGAGAGAGGAGAAAGATTGGAACAACTCACCGAGGTGGTAGCGGGTGCTGGATCACATGCTAGTCAAAAACTTGTTGGAAAATGTATCACGGCCGTGATGTTTATCACGGCTAGGCCATGATCAATTCTGGTTCATAGGAGCTGGCCTGTCACGGCCGTGACCTGCAACACGGCTAGACCGTGATACTCTCTGATCTTAGGGTCCTTCTCATCACGCCCGTGATGGAATCCTTTCTGGTGTTCTTGGTTAGCTCATCACGGCCGTGACCACTGTCACGGCATGGGCGTGATGACTTCTGACTTTGTTTGTCCCTGCCCTTTTTGCTCTTCCTTCCTTCTTAGCCTGAAAACAGTTGACAAATCTATTAATTTATGATTTTTTTTCTTGATCTTCTCAAATTATTCAAGAGCTAAATTCAAAAACAAATGGAAAAGGGAAAGAAAACTTGGGTTGCCTCCCAAGAAACGCTTATTTACGGTCTTAAGCTTGACCATACTTCCTTCAATCAACCGGGGTCGGCTGGACGTAGAAGTACAGGAACACTTCTCTTCCATGGGAGTCCTTCAAAGAGCCTATTTTGCTCATATGGCCAATTTTGCTTCCGCTTCGCTCTTTTCACTCTGAGCTTCGTGGCCTTACTCCTTCCAGGCAGAAGTTTTTTTTGCACATGGTGAGCAACTTCATCACTACCGGGTGCATCATTCGTCATGAAAATCATCGGAGTTGCTTCCATGTTGGGCTCTTCCTTTACCATTGGAGACGTTATATCGATCCTGCACATATGACTCACAAAAGGAGGGTTGTTATATGAGTTAGTCAATTTAAAATCTACCCTACCTTCCTCTACATTCAGAGAGAGTTTGACATTCCTTACGTCTATTATTGCTCCAGCGGTGGCCAAGAATGGCCTTCCTAAAATGATGGGGAATTCAGAATTCCCTTTCATGTCCAATACCAGGAAATCAGTAGGGATGAAAAATTTCCCTACCTTTACGGGAACATTCTCTAGTATGCCTAGAGGAGTTTTGGTTGAGCCATCCGCGAATTGTAAAGAGAATTTGAATGGACTCAACTCCTTGGTTCCCAACCTTTCCAAGATAGAAAGCGGCATCAAGCTCGCACTAGCCCCTAAGTCACATAAGTCTTGGTCTATTTTCACTTATTCAATTGATCAAGCGATAGAGAAACTACCTGGGTCTTTCAGCTTAGGAGGCATATTAGCTTCTATATCTACTTGCTTCCTCTTGACCAACCTTTGTGGGAAAGGTATCGGGGGTTGGTACGGTGGTGGAGGGACATACTTTGGTTATGGCTCTTCATCCTCGCTCATGTCCTCCTCACATTCCACATCCTTTTCAACCACCCCAAGCTTATCATCCCTCAAGTATATGGCATTACAATGTTCATTGGGATTAGCTTCGGGTTGGCCCGGGAACGTACCCTTTGGTCTAGAGTATGTACCGGCTTGTTGGGCAATCTGAGTTTCTAGCATCTTGTTGTGGATGGCTAAGTTATCTACCTTAGATGCTAGCTCTTTTATTGCCTCGTTTACTGCCCTACCTTGTTGTCTAAACTCTTCATTTTGTTTTGTTTGAGTTTCAACCAAACTTTCCAATAAAGACTCGAGTTTAGACTTCTGTACCTGAGGATACCCCGGTGCGGGTTTCCTATTACCTTGGCCTTCTTGGAACTCATGGTTCAGCGTGTTGCTGTAGTTCCCGTAGGATAGGTAAGGGGTGTTCTGCCTTCCTTGGTTGTAAGGTTTTGGGGGATCATAATTGGGCAACTTCGGGTTTGTGTCGTAGAAGTTGTGACAAGAGTTCACTTGTTCCTCCGAAGCGCCGGATCCATGAGCAATACCACGTGGGCACTCCATTATGTCATGTCCCTGCATTCCACAAATCTCACAAACAATGTTAGTAGCACCTATTGAACTCACATTAGCCCTTTCGAGCTGATCAAAGCGTTTATTCAGTGAGTCTATTTTAGACATGATAAGATCAGTGCTATTCATTTCAAACTTACCCCCCGAAATCTTTTCGGGTTATTACCTCTTTCTGAACCCCATTGGTGGTAGTTGGTGGCCACGTTTTCAATGATGTTGAATGCCTCGGTCAGAGGTCTATTCATAAAGGCTCCACCAGCTGCGGAATCAAGTGACACCTTCGAAGAGTAATCCAATCCGTTGTAGAAGGTGTGCACTAATAACCACCTCTCGAGTCCATGATGTGGGCAAGACTCCAGCAATCCCTTGTAGCGATCCCAAGCTTCGGATAAGCATTCTCCGTCCTTTTGGAAGAAGCCGGTGATGGGTTCGTATGTAGGTCGTCTTGGATGGAGGGAAGAATTTCTCCAAGAATGCCTGCTCCAGTTGGTCCCAAGTCGACAAGGTATTAGCGGGCACTTGTTTCAGCCAAGCTTTCGCTTTTACGGTCAGAGATGAGGGGAATGACCTTAAGCAAATAGCATCAACCGGGGCGCCTTGAATTCTAACTGCATCGGTGAACTCCAAGAATGTCTCCACGTGATCAGTCGGGTCCTCCGAGGGAAGTCCTCCGAATTGATGTTGTCTAATCATGTTGATTAGCATAGGCGGTATAATGTAGTTCTCCGCCTCAATCTCTGGCCTAGCAATCCCAGTTCGCAAACCCCTAGCATTTGGGGCTGCGTAGTCCTTCAACGGTTTCGTATCCGGGAGATTCGCCATTAGTGGAATGGGAATCAACCTCTCTCTCTCTCTTTGTAGTCTCCTACGTCTGTGAAAGGTCCTTTCGACTTCGGGGTCGACCTCACTAAGGTTTCCAAGACTTAGTGATCGTTGCATAAAAGAGAAAACAACACAGAGAGATAGATACTCTAGAAGAAAAGAGAGAATTTTTTTTATATAATAAAAAAAATCAGTTAAAAAGAAAGAAAGAAAAGGTCCAGAAAAATCAATTTAAAAATTAAATTGAGATTCGATGAAGCACAGTCCCCGACAACGGCGCCAAAAACTTGATGTTGTACGAGTGCACGTGCGATCTGGCAAGTGTACCGGATTGTCGCCAAGTAATAAAAAGATATTGATCCCACAGAGACCGTGATCTCGAATCACAACTAATTATCAAATCGGTAAAACTGGACTATAAAGAGAAATTTTGAAAAGGTTTTGATATTTGAAATAAGAGATAACTCAAAATCAGAATCAAATAAACAGAAAGTAAATCTATTTATGGTTTTTCAGATTTAAATGGATTCCTAGGAATTTGGGTTACCAACAAGATCGTTTATGTTACTAAATTGATTAACCCTTGTTAATTATCGAAAATGCCTTGAAGGCGAATTTATCCTCAAATAGTTTAAGCTCCCTCTCTGGTTACAAAAAACCGCGCCCAATTAAACCAACCCCTACTCTCGTGGTAGTCGAATTTAGATCGAACCCTTTACGTTTTGTGACAATTCGTTAATCCTCGAAGGACGGCTTCTAACTCTCGTGATTTCAGTCCTAAGTCTGACTCTATAGATCCGACACCTAAGTTCACCGCTAGGTTCCTCCTTAGAATGTCTACGACATGCAAATAAGTGCGCACCAGATTTACAAGTAATTAAAACACTAGAAATCAGATCTAAAGCAAAACCGCAATTAACAAAGATAAAACATAAATTCAACAACATAATCAAACCTTGGGCATAGCCCCAATCCCTAGAAATTAAGCTACCACTCAAGCCTTGTCATGGTGATGACAAGCTTGGCTAACAACAACATGAAAATAAAAATAAGAGAAGAAGAAGAAGAAGAAGGGAGAGATCCGAAATTGTAGCCTAAGAGTAACATCCCAAAAGTCTTTTTTTTCTCTCTGCCTATATGCCTTATTTATAGATTTGGGAAGTTTGAATCCCAATCTAACACAAATTAGATCCAAATCAGTTGCTTCTGATCCAAGTAATACGCGTCACGACCGTGATGGCCATCCACTACAAAAAAAAACCTATTTAGCGACCGAAGATTTCGATCGCTAAACATGATAATTCGGTTGCTATATTGTTTTGCGACCGAATTAACGACCGAATTAAGCGGGTAGTGGAAACCCTGGTGGCTAAATGTTTAGCGACCAAACTTGTATTTCGGTCGCAAATTTGCGACCGATATTTCGGTCACAAAATTATATATTTCGGTCGTCGTATAGTTGGTCGCATGCTCAGCTAACCTAATTTGGTAACCGATATTCGGTCGCTATTTCGGTCGCAAATTTTGAATTTTTTTTTTTATAAAAATTTTCCTGTAAATTAATCCTACCGACCAAATTTTGTTTTTCAACTATTACCCCATTGATTTTTAATTTCTGATATAAACAAAATACACCAATATTTTTTTTGAATAAATAGAAAACGTAAATATGATGTACTAACGATCCAAAACACCACAGTCAATATGATCAAGAAAACGTATACATTAATTAACGCAAGTTTAATAATTGTTTATAAAAAAAAAGTTTAATAATGTACTAATTAACAATCAAAACATAAAAACACACCACAGTCAATAAGTACTAATCAAAATATCAAAACTCATCAATCTTCCAAAGGGATGAACATGTAGAAGCGAGAACCCCCAAGGTACTTAAACTTTGCCAATGCACCAGTGGACAACAAATACAACTCCCTGATACCATTTGTATCTGTTGCAAAATATGGGCGATCCTCATGGATTACTATATTTCCATTGACCAGATTTCCGCTGTTGTCTTCAATAGTCACAACAGGCGGTATTTGTTTTCCCCAACCACGGTAGAATGATCGCGGGATTGAAATCAAATCCTGCAAATACACAAGAACAATTTAGTAAATGATTAGTTTATGCCTTAACCATCATTACATGAATCCGATCGTTATTCTTAAGCTGATGAGATACTGTACCTGGTCTATATGGATGGCTGTCTCAAAACATTTAGTCGGATCCATTTTCTGATAAAACGATAAGGAAAACAAGTCATATGTCTAAACTTCATCCAGTGATAATAAGAAAAGATGGAAAGATCCATGTAGCATACTAGCATGTTAAAATAGAACAAAGAAATGCAACTTCACATGCAACTTTACAGATTAGCAAACATAGTAGTTTTCAGGAAAGCAGATGCTTTTACGTCGTTTTGAAGGATGGTCATAGAGAGGACTTTTCCTACCGGAAGTGCCTAGATAACCTAGTAAGGATGGTCATCAACAACTATTTCTGGAAAGCTCCATTTCCTAGTGAAACAAATGAGTAGAAAACCAGAGTTGCTTTCATAATATTGTGTACAAAGCTGCTTTCTAATGTGAATAATGTTTGAATGATGACGGCACGTCATGCATGTGCCTGGCAAACTGTGCCTAGCCCTTCATTTTATCTAACCATATACTTAATCCTTCATTATCTAGGAGACTCGCTTTTGTTGGCTTCTAGAAGAGACTTTCTTAAGCTCATGGACTTTAAATTAGTAAATGAATAATGATGTTATTAACAACAACAAAGTCATGCCATTTACGAACTAATAACACTTTATCAATTCATTCCAATGCTTACAATGTAAATATATACAAATATGATTCCATAATCATTTCCAAACAAGTTATCAACAAATACATATCAAATTATTCTAATTACATTGATTCATTGTTATTGAAAGATTTTTATTTTAAAGAGAATAAACTATTCTTCATAGCAATCCAAATGTATGAACATGCTCAGATATAAGTACTAGCCTTCAATAAATTTACATCATCAAACAACACAAGGGATAAGTAGAATTACCAAATGAATCCGATTCAAAATTAGTGAAAAGCTCTCTTGGAATTACAGGCTACAATAATGTTTTTAGATCATTTCATACTCCAACAAAGATTATTTTTTTGTTTACAGAGAAGTGAACAAGAACATGAAATCCCTAAAAACCTCTTTTGAAATTTTTGAAACAGATTCAGACAATAACCAACAAATTCATGGATTCCAAACGAATCAAAATACAATACAATCAGAATGCATACACAATACAATATGAAATTATTCACAGCAAGTAAACAGTTGCATCACAGAGGCCATAGATCATACTATTGTGAGATATTCCCCGAGGCAATATAACAGAACAATGAACAGCCTTCAAAGACATAAATTCAGCCAAGATATGGAAAGATAAACAGACCAGAAATTACAAGTGCCATATTTAATAGAAGACACATCATTAACACTAGGACAATCTTGTTACTGGACATGTTAAACTAGAATGGTCTTCAAACAACTGCCTCAGTATTGGTCATTTGTTTGAACTATAGCCATGAACTATCCGTGTTTGAAATTGTAGACACCTAGCACAAAACAAATTGAAAATCCATAGCACACATCCTCACTAACCAATTTAGATGCATTTCACAAAGCAGAACTGAATCTAAATCAAAGACTAAGATGCTGAAATGGAAGGTAATTTCATAGCTAAACCAACAAGAAGCAAACCAGAAGGGTTCTCAGATTAAATTTGAAACATTAAATTGGTACAGTTACACTAATCCTAGTTCTCACTGTTATCTTTATCTCATCACTTAAATATGCTAATGGATTCAAGTTTCACGGCCAATGTAGGTGGGTGCTTTGAGGCTTTAAAGTTTAAATTATACAATACGTCAACAATGATGACCTAGGAATTTAATCCCTAAAATAATTGGTAAAAAATATGTGTTTGAACTCTGCCCAAAATAGTACTGTCGTGCATTGAGCACGATCGTGCTGAACAGGGAGCACATCCGTGCTCCTAGTTTGAATTCTGGAAAATTGCCATGCATTAAGCACGGCCGTGCAGCAGAGGAGCACGACAGTGCAGTTGAGCACGGCCGTACACAACTGGAAGCACGACCGTGCAGATGAGCACGGCCGTGCCTAAAAGGAAGCACGCCCGTGCTTCACTTATGTGACAGTACACCCGTGCTGGGGATAAGCACGCCTGTGCTCACCCCTCTGGACAGAATCTAAGATTGAGGATTTAAAGGGGTTTTTAACCTCCAATCTTCCCCAATGACATGATGATAACATAATGACCAGACTAGATAACTTAATTATATAATAATTAAGACGTTGCAAGACGATAATATGGTTAGGCCAGTATCCGTTGGGATATCGCACGTTATACCTTGGTGCTTTTTGGCCATGGGGGCCTTGACCCCACGGTTTGGGTCTAAGGTATTGATGATGTTGAAGTGTAAGGTGCTTATTGGCCCAAGCATGTTGAGTTGATGTTGAAGTCTTGGAAGCTTTTTGGCCCTAGCAAATGAGGTGGTTGTTGTTGCTTGTTGTTGTGCCATGCATAGAGCATTGGAGTTGAGGCATCCACGGTTTGATGCGTTGGCTATCCATGGATTTCACTCGATGGTTTAGTGGACTGCCGGTGTTGGTGCTTTTATGGCCAATAAGGATATGTAACTCCGAAGTCGTTCATCCTGAGTTAGTTTGGATCCACATGCATAACGGAGTAGCGGAGTAGTGTTGCATTGTACCGCATAACATACTTGATGTTGATGATGTTGATGTATGTTGATATATATGTTGATGTATGCTTATGATGTTGCCATGCTTGTTTGTTTACCTTGCTTCCTACCTCCATGCCATATATGTTTACATGATTCTTAGACCCCGTTTTCTGTTTGTTTGTTTGGCATATTTGGTTTCATGCAGAGGATGACGAGCAGCCCGGAGAGGAGTGACTCTGAGGAGCCACCAGTCATAGTTAGGGCGTTTCTGTTGTTTAGTTAGTTTTCAGTTGTATTCCGAGGATTTTATTTCGGAACGGTTATACCAGCTCTGTTGTGACATCGGGGTTGGGTTATGTTTGCCTTAGTTTCATGTTATGTTTCTTTCAATTCTTTTAAACCTGGTTTTTTTTTCCGCGTTTTGAAAACTCGTTCATTTGGAACCTTTCTACCAATGGAAAATGTTTTATTTTATCCATTAAATGCATGATTTGTTTTACGTCTTTATCTCCTTTAAATGCTTTCGAATAGTAATTATTATTTACCCAAAAGCGATTGGTTGCAGTGAAAGTGGATTATGTCTAAAATGAATTTTATGTCGGAGGCATGGCCGGCCTTAAGCCCAAGCCACCAAAGCTTGAGCTTTAGGTCTCAAAAAAATGTAGTTATTTTGATACACGTATTAATGAAAAAAATAAAAATGCCTCACTTCAAAATTTGTTTTAGGCCTCAATAGTTGTTGGGCCGGTCCAGGTTGGAGGTTCAAAGACAAAAAATAGTAGTTAATTTTTTTTTCATGCGTTGTTTTACTTATGATGATTTTTTTATTCCAAAAAGTAAAATTTTAACGCAGTTTTATCTTATTATTTTATTATTGTTATAGACAATGTTTTTTTCTCTAAATTTTACCTATTGTTGTTTTTTAATTATTTTAAATAATGACCTTTTCTTTTAAACTAAAAATAATAATGACATTCTATATTCAATTTTATTTATCCTTTACTATCTTATTATTAATATAATTAGTAAATTATATTTTTTAATTTTATATCCTATAATTTTATTGTTATTTCAAATAATATATATTCTCACTTAGTTTTATTTACTTTATTTGATTATTGTTATAGATAATGATTTTACTGATTAACTCTTATTTTTTTTCTATCTTATATTATATTATTTTGTATGTGGCTTGTTCTCCTTTTTTTAGTATACTAATTGACAATGACAAATTAATATATATCATTCACGTTTTGGCGGGCGGAGGGACATGTTTTGATTTGGAAAAGAAAGAATCTTGATCCCGTGTGAGTGAATGGACAGTAAGATATGAGTGTATGAACAGTAAAAATGAATAGATTATTATTATTATTATTATTATTATTATTATTATTATTATTATTAACCTTTCTCGTTAAATTTTATCTTCTATTATTCAATTATTAATTCAAATATTTAATTTTATTTTATTATATTTCAAAAATTAAATTTTATTGTTCAGTTTTATCTCCTTTATTTTATATTTTATTTACTATTTCAAACAATAAATATTATGGTAAGTTATATTTTTATCTATTTTTTAATGACTTTTTTAGCCAGTTCCATCTCTTGTTAAATTATAAATTATATCAAATAATTAATTTCTCTATTAAGTTTTTCTTTCAATATCTTATTATTATTTCAAAACAATTTTTTCAATATCATCCTTCAATATTTATTATTATTCCCAAAAGTAAATTTTTCAATATTTATTATTATTTCCAAAAGTAAAATTTTCTGTTTAGGTTTGTCTTATATCATTTTATTGTTATGTTAAATGTTATTATTTGCCCTAAATGTTCATTTTTGTTAATATTTTGTTATAAACCAGGATTTGTTTCACCAAAATTTCATATTTAATTATTATTATTTCAAAAAATAAATTTCATCCCTCAAATTTTTCTATCATTATTTTAGCATTCTGCTAAACAATGACTTTTTAATTAATTTTTATTTTTTACTTTATATATTAATATTATTTTATTATCATATATTAATAGAATTGAACAAGTTAGCAGGGTCTTATTCAAAATTTATAGAAGTTTAAAGACCTTTTAAACTATTAAGATATAGATATATTTAAAAACTTATTAAAACATAAGTATCTTTTAAAATATTTAAATTTTTACTTAATTTAGATTATGAATTTATGTATGTTGACTATATTATTTTCAAAAGTTAATCAATTATAAAATAATTATTGAAATTGAAAATATTACACACAAATGAAAGTTAAAAAAGATAGACAAATAAGCGAACAACTCAAATACTTATAAACAACTACTGCTTAAAAACGTTTTGATGATTAATATATACAAAGTGAAGAACTTAAATATGAACAATAATATTGTGATGATTATTCTTAGTGATCCAATCAGTTAAATTTCTCGCTCGTCTTTTTTTTATATATAGGAAAAACTTCCGTTGCTCATTTTTTTTAATAATGAATTTTTTTCACAATGTATTATTAAGGAAAAAAATTATTATTTTTTCCTGAATTTTATGATCGTTAATAGTAACCTTTCTCATTAAGTTTTAGATCCTATTATTTAATTTTTAATACAAACATTTTATTTTTTATTATCATTTCAAAAATTATATTATCTTGTTCAGATTAATCTCCTATTACGTGTTTAATTAATATACATTATCAATGAAAAGATTTTTACAGTATAAAAAATCATGAGTGGCATTAAAGTAATTTTAAATCATGATATAAGAATCAATCTTTTTTTTTATAGATATATGTAACGATTTTTTATATATTGATTGTTTAAAATATTGCTACATTGACAATGCATATTCTTCTAAACAGTGAATCTTTCAATAAGTTTTATTTTTTACTATATCATTATCATTTTAAATAGTGGCTTTCCTATTCAATTTGATTTTTTATTTTTATTATTTCAAATACTGAATTTTCCATCTCATGTTTTATTTTTATGTTTATTATTATTTTTAAAAAATTAGTTTATTCTTATTTGATATAGTTTCCCCTTAATTATAAAATTTTATTATTCATTTTTAATTTGAATAATAACTTTTTATATTTTGTTTCATCTTATAACTATCACTTGAAGAAATGAATTTGCTTTGTTTAGTTCACACTCTACAATTTTATTATTATATTGTGACATATTTTATTATCAAAACTGAATATTAATTATTATTTACCCAAAAGTGATTGGTTGCAGTGAAAGTGGATTATGTCTCAAACGAATTTTACCTACAAGATCGAAGGTTCAAAGACAAAAAATAATAATGAATTTTTTTCCATCCGTTGTTTTACTTATGATGATTTTTTTTATTTCAAAAAGTAAATAAAACTTTAACTAAGTTTTATCTTATTATTTTATTATTGTTATAGACAATGTTTTCCCCCTAAATTTTACCTGTCGTTGTTTTTTAATTATTTTAAATAATGACCTTTCTTTTAAACTAAAAATAATAATAACAGTCTCTATTCAGCTTTATCCTTTACTATCTTATTATTAATATAATTAGTAAATTATCTTTTTTTAATTTATATCCTATTATTTTATTATTAGTTCAAAGAATATATATTCTCACTTAATTTCATTTATTTTATTTGATTATTGTTATAGATAATGATTTTTCTTATTAACTTTTATTTTTTTTTCCTATCTTATATTATATTATTTTGTAAGTGGCATGTTCTCCTTTTTTTTCTTTAGTATACTAATTGATAATGACTAAATTAATATATATCAATCACATTGTGGCAGGCCGGAGGGACATGTTTTGATTTTGAAAAGAAAGAATCATGATCCCGTGTGAGTGAATGAACAGTAAGGTGTGAGTGAATGAACAGTAAGAATGAATAGTGAATAATACTTTGTTTTATTAGATGTATCGATAAGCTCATTTAATAATTATCTCGTGTTGATTGTATTATTGAATGGGGTAATGATAATGGAAGGTGTCAACTTGTTTTCCAAAATTGTAGGACCTTTGTAAGTGGCGGTGCAATTATGGGAACTATTAAATTATCTAACTAGGGCACAAGAAAGAAAGGCAATGGCTCTATGTAACACTCATTGCATATTACATGTTTAACTCAATTATCGTAAAAACTAATTAGATAAAAAGAAATGTTGGTTTTCTTTCGGAAAATAAATTTAGGTATACACTTATAGTATAAAAATGTGGGTCTAAAATTGATCTCACGCAACGACTATTTGCAGACAATAAGGAAAGAAAAATAAAAACCTTGATTCATACATCACAATTAAATCTCCACAAAAATCTTTAAAAGGTTTTTCTCGCCAAAACATATTAGTGTTTAAAATAGTCGTAACCGCTATAATAATTTTTTTAGAAAAGGCCCTAAAACTCTTACACCAAAAAAACTACTCCACATCTGCTCATAGTTTAAAAAATCTGTAAATAAACTTACTAATCATAACAAAAAACAAAGAAGAGACTCTCAATCATAATATAGATAATTATAAAGCTTCTTCAAAACCATAATGGACTCGATAGACTAAGCTCGTCGAACTATAAGACTCTTACTGGAAAAGACCCCATGGTTATTCCAGTAAATCAACTTTCTTTACAAGTTGGGACCAAACTCTCTGAGTGGGGCAGAGAACTCATCTGCATCATCTGTACACTCAACCAAAATACCACAAATAGAAGCCAAACAGAAAAATGCAAAGGTGAGTTACCAATATATGAGTTTAAATCATAGCAATCATATACTTAACATCACAACAACATCAACAATATAATAATGACAATACATAGTATGACAATTATAAATATCTCAAAAGGATTTAAAAGTTAAAGTGTTTCATAAATTATGTCTTAACACTTCAATATCCACTTTCTAGATATTCAATCTCCAGAGATCCGAACTTCCATTCGTCGAGCATGATAGGTCGTGATAATGCCTATAACACAATTGTTTCGCGTTGTGAGTCGGCCTCTTATTTCAGGTCCAATCTCCAATTGTTCTAAGGTATCGCGTACCACCTAAATAATATTTGGATAGTTCCTGATTGAGTACATTCATGCAGGGTAACCGATTTCCACAACAAGAGGTTGCAAAGCTCCAAACTTTATGTGGAGTTCAAGCCCGAATGTCCCTAAAGACCCAAAATCCCAAGAATATGCCTTTGATCCGTAACTATTAAATTTGTCAGTTCACCCTATGTGAAACTGTAGCTCAAAAACTGCAATTGACACGTCTGCCTAGACCTCATTTCTGATATCCATTAATCTTTTAATATCAACTTGAACTTTTAAAATATCATTAAAGTTTTCACAATAGTGCAATAAGTGCTTTTTACGTCAGTTAAAATTGATTTTTTACGTCAGAATACTGACTGACATAAATACAGCTGACGTTAATAGTTAATATTTTAACGTCAGTTGAGAACTGACGTTAAATATAAAACTATTAACGTCAGTTCTTTAACACAACTGACGTTAATTTTGTAAAAATTAACGTTAGTTCTTTAAGAACGGACGTTAATTTTGTTAAAACTAACGTCAGTTGTTATAAAGAACTGATGTTAACAGCCTTAATTTTAACGTCAGTTGTAATAAACAACTGACGTTAATAGTGTCCTGTATATTTTATAAAATACTATTAACGTCAGTTGTTTGATACAACTGACGTTAATAGTATTTTTTTTTAAATTCAGTTTTAAAATATCACTCCCCTCAGCCATCCGTGCATTCAGTAAATATCCCAGTAACACAGAATATCACACACATTACAGAATTGCAAAGGAAAAATGGAACAATTATCCATATGTATGCCTGTTCATAAACAATATATATTTATTAACATAGGTTATAAATCAAAATAAATACAGAAATATAAATAAAAATAAATGTATACTAACTTTAAACTACCTATATCAATATCCCTTCGTGATGATAACAAGTGGCATGTACATCGTTCACCCGTGTCTCCTCGATTATAGTAGGCATGTTTGTTGAAAAAGAAGGAGTCTCGGGAATATCAAGATTTGAATCTTCATTTTCATCACTACCATTATACATGCTTTTTCCTTGGAGAACCACGGACAACCTTTTGTTAGAAGGATAAGTGATGTAGAACACTTGTTTTGCTTGGGAAGCCATTATGAAAGGCTCATTTATATGACCTAACTTGTTGAGGTCTACCAATGTGAACCCCAATTCGTCGGTTTGTATACCACCGTTACTATCAACCCACTTACATTTAAATACCGGCACCGTAAGCTTAGTGTAATCGAGCACCCAAATATCTTCAATATATCCAAAGTAAGGTCTCGGTGCTTTAATGGGTTTTGTGTCCTTTGAACTAGAGAAGTGCATTGCTTCGGCCATGATCATAACCCCACTATTTTGCATGGTACTCTTGTTATCTTGTTCCTTTGTATAAAAGGAAAAGTTATTTATGTCGTATCGGCTCCAACATATGACGTTGAAGCTAGGCCCACGTGCTAGCCATCTTACGTCATCAGAAGCAGTACTACCATCCTTAAGCATTTCTTCCTTGAACCATGGTAAGAAAGTCTTGTTATGCTTGTTCAACAACCACCTTTCGTTCATTCGAGGGTTTTCTTGATTGACTTTTCTTTTATGTTCAAATAAGAAAGACTGAACACATTCGATGTTGTTCAATACATACAAATGTGCTTGAAGCACTTCCTCCCGATCCTTCCTATTAATTCTTAAGCCATGTGTACCCTTACCTTGACATCTGATCTCATCATGCCGAGGCTTAGGAACCCCTATAGGATCCGTGTTATGAAGGTAGTCCGAACAAAACTCAATAGCTTCTTCTGCAACATACCTTTGAACAATAGATGCTTCCGGACAATGAGGATTCTTCACGTACCCTTTCAAGATCTTCATGTAGCGCTCAACTGGGTACATCCATCTCAGAAAAATCGGCCCACATAATCTAATCTCCCTCACCAAATAAACAATTAAGTGAACCATTATGTCGAAAAAGGAACGAGGAAAATACATCTCCAATTGGCACAAGATTGTAGCAGCCTCAACTTCCAAGTCATCCAACATACGGGGGTCAACGACTTTGCTACATATAGAATTGAAGAATGAGCACAACCGAGTAATGTCATGTCTCACATTTTTTGGAGCAATACCACGAATAGCAACGGACAGAAGTTGTTGCATCAAGATGTGACAATCATGAGACTTTAAGCCAACCAATTTAAGATCACTAGAGACAAGCCTCTTCATATTTGAAGAGTAACCATGTGGAACTTTGATGCCCTGAAGACACCCGCAGAAACTTTGTCTCTCTTTTTTTGACAAAGTATGACATGCTGGCGGCAAATAAGTCCGCTTACCATCCTTAACAACTGGAGCTAACTGCTCTTGTATACCCATAGCAACGAGGTCGAGACGAGCATTCACACCATCCTTTGTCTTGCCCTGAATGTTGAGAAGCGTCCCGATCACACTATCACACACATTTTTCTCCACATGCATCACATCAATGCAGTGTCTGACATCAAGCTTGCGCTAGTATGGAAGATCAAAGAATATCAACATCTTCTTCCATATGTTTTTCTCAGCAGCTTTACCTTTCTTTTTGGACTTGCCGAATATAACATCGATGCCCTTTACCCTCTGATAAACCTGCTCTCCAATTAAGGCCGCCGGTGCTTCTTCTGTCTCTTGCCATCCATTAAAATCTTTTTTCATCTTACGATATGGGTGATCACATCTAAGAAATCTCCGATGCCCAAGGTAAACCGTCTTCTTTCCATGATGCAACTGAGTGTAGCATGTGCCTTCTTCACATATAGGGCATGCCTTATGCCCCTTGACACTGTACCCGGACAAGTTACCGTATGCTGGAAAGTCGTTGATGGTGCAAAATAACATGGCACGAAGCTTGAAAGTCTCATGAGAATACTCATCAACTACATCAACACCTTTCACCCATAGCGTTTTCAAGTCTTCAATCAAGGGACCTAGATAAACATCTAACTCATTTCCCGGTTGCTTTGGGCCCGAAATCATCATAGACAACATCATGTATTTGCGCTTCATGCACAACCAAGGGGCCATGTTGTAAATTACCAACAGAATAGGCCATGAACTATGAATACTACTCATGTTACCATAAGGATTCATTCCATCCGTAGCAAGTCCAAGCCTTAGGTTTCTTGGCTCATCGGCGAAATCCGGAAACATAGTATCGATATTCTTCCATTGAATAGAATCAGCAGGATGACGAACCTTTCCATCACGTTTCCTCTCATCATTATGCCATCTAAGATTCTTCACATCTTTCGCATTGGCAAACAATCGCTTGAACCTTGGAATTATTGGAAGATACCACAACACCTTCGCAGGAGGACCGTTTTTTCTCACATCATCAAGATCATCATCATCATCACCACCCTTCACTTTGTATCGTGATAACCCACATTTGGGGCAATCGTGATTTTCTTCATGAACACCGGTGTACAATATGCAATCATTGGGGCATGCGTGTATCTTATTATACTCCATACCCATAGGACACAATACCTTCTTGGCCTCATAGTTACGGTCAGGCAATGTGTTGTCCTCCGGAAGCAAGTCTTTCAACACTTCAAGCAATTTCGTGAAGCTTTTATCGGTCCAACCATTTATCGCCTTCAAACAAACCAATTTTAGCACCGCCGACAACCGTGTATGAGTAGTACACCCTGGATATAAAGGCTTATCCGCATCACCACACAACCTATCATACACATGAGCTCGATGAAAAGATTCTTGTCCAATATCACGGATCATGTCCTCTACTCGATCATCCTCCATATCTACGTCAACGTCCTCACTGGGAGACACTTGCCGTACTACTCAACAACACATCACCATGCCATATCCATCTTGTATAACTCAAGCAAATCCCTTCACAAATCAAATGAGTACGTATATCCTTCACCGTACATTTCCTCGTATTCAAACACTTGACACAAGGACAACAGAATATTCCATTACTATTAGGAACATTCCTTTGAGCAAATTCTATAAATTCTCCCACCCCCTTCAAATACTCAGCACTAGTGCGCTTACAAACCATCCAACTACGATCCATAACTAGATAGGTCCTGTAGATATACAAAACATATATCCAATATAAGGACAATACGGGAGATTGAAAACTATAGTTTTTGAAGATTGCCAAGCACTGGTCACGGCCTGGCAGTGATGTCCATCACGGCCGTAACGTGCCAACTGAACCAGACCATCACAGGCAGAACTGATCACGGCCTAGCCGTGATGAGCATCACGACCGTGACAGATCAACCAGCAGAGCAACATGCACTCAAAACAAAAAATAGAGACATTCCAAACAACTCAAACTCACGGTTTCAAGTTTCAACTACTGAGACTACAGTTTCAACATACACTCAAAACCAAAAATAAAAAAAATGTGCCCTAAAGACTCACCAGAAATAGGTGCTCGCGTGGTGGTGGGGAGGGGAGCTCGAGTGGTGGCCAACGTTCGATGTGGTTACTGAGAGCAGAGGGACAAGGAGAGTTAGTGTGCGGGAAGGGGAAAAAGAGATGTCAAGTTATTGCAAAGAATGAATGGAAAGGCAGAGTTCGGGTTAATAGTGTACCTCACGGTGGTGGTGAAGAAGCCCTCGCGGTGGTTGCGGTGGAGATGAGCTCGCGATTAGGGCAGAGTGAGAGTGAGAGTGAGAGTGAGAGTGAGAGTGAGAGTGAGAGTGAGAGTGAGAGTAAGAGTGAGGGTTGAGAGTGAGGGTTGAGCGTGATGAAAAGAGAAAAGAGACGTACAGAGCGAAGTGCAGAAGGCGCGCGGGTGTAAACCAAAATAAAACAACATTTGACGTCAGTTGTTTGTAAAGACTGACGTTAAAGGTCGTATATTTAACGTCAGTTGTATTAAGAAACTGACGTTAAAAGTGTATACCTTTATCCAAAAATATTAATTCCTTTGACTATTTATTTAATTGAAGTAAAAATAAAACTTTTAACGTCAGTTGTATTAAACAACCGACGTTAAAAATAAATATTTTTTATTTTAAAAGCACTTTTAACGTCAGTTTTTGAAGACAACTGACGTTAAAAGTGTATATCTGCAAAAAAATTCATTCCTTTGACTACTGTGCTAACCCATGCACCTTGAAACTTAATCCTCTTAACGAGCATTAAGTTTATAGATAATTTTTCAAGAAAATCAGAGAGACTCTATTCTCTATATAAAGTGTCATTCTTCTGTATCAGTCTGTAAATACACCCTCTTTTTTTCCTCTATATTTCGTGTGTTTTCTATTCCTTCACAATATGGTTCTATCACATTTGAGACTTTTGTTATTTCTTCCTATACCTATACTTAAAGGTCTCTGTCTTAATGGTCAAAAAACTTCTGAGGTTGAGTAAATCACATAATATGACTCCCTCACTTTATTCCATCTCCTCCCCAAGTGACTGTGGATAAAGCACAGATGGAGCATCAAGGACTTCAAATGAGCAGGGAGGGGATCGATGCATCCATTGGAGTTTCTGAGGACAGAACTGAGAAGAAATTGATGTTGAAGCGGAAACTTTTTAATATTTTAGGGCTATGTTGCAAAATTTTTTTATCTTTTAATCATGTAATTGTAACTTATGAATCGCTTCAATGAGATGCGATTTGATTATACATATAACACTTTTATGTTAAGTGTTTATTTATTTTAATTTTCACAAGAATATGTTTACTAATTCAAGCTAATTAATGAAGATTAAAAATAAACTTGTTTAATATTGACACAAGTTCTTTACACAACTGATGCAAATAGTGATTTAATATTTACAAATTGCCACCACCTCATTTTTAACGTCAACTTAATTTATGACTGCCAAGTTCCCGTATATTACATTATTTCCAATATTCATTCTGCACGTTTATAATTTATAGGATTATTTACGTCAGCTATTTATTATACTGAAGTAAAAACCACACTTTTAACGTCAGTTGTATAAAAAACTGAAGTTAAAAATAAATATTTTTTATTTTAAAAACACTTTTAACGTCAGTTGTATTAAACAACTGACGTTAAAGGTGTATAAGTTTCTGCAAGAACATTCATTCCTTTGACTACTGTGCTACTTACCCATGTACCTTGTAACTTAATCCTCTTAATGAGCATTAAGTTTATAGATAAGTTTTCAAGAACATCAGAATAGCTTAGTAACTTCATCCCCTGCTCCTATAAATAGCTTCCTTCTATCCTTTTAATTTTATGCTTCACAATATGGCTCTGCCATGGAGATTAACTTCATCACTCTTTCTTCCTATTCCTAGACTCAAAGATCTTTGTCTTAATGGTCAAACAACTTCTGAAGTTGTGTAAATCACATAACATGGGTGATAAGGTTGTGTAAATCACATAATGTGAGTTGCTCACCTTATCATCTTTCCGGAGAATCGGCAGCTATAGCTCCAGAACCTCAGCTTTGGAAGCAAATGACTGTTCCAAGACCATTGCTGAAACAGATCGGGTGCACCCTTGCTCAGCCGCTCTGGAAAACTCAGTCGCTCGACTCTCCTCTCTTGCTCACCCGTGAAGGGAACGAAGCCTCAACAAATGTTTAGGATTTTAAACCCTTTCAATGTAACTTTTTATAGGATTTTAAACCCTTTCAATCTTCTGTATCAGTCTGTATTACACTTCATGAATGAGATCCGGTTTGGGTTATTGATTCAACTTATACTTCGCACATATATTTTAGTTTTCAAAACAGAAACACAAAACATCAAAGCAATTGTGAAACTGAAACTTTGAGGAAGGCAATGCGGAAGGGTACGTATACTAGATAAAAAAATTATTAAACTAACCTTTAACGTCTGTTGATGAAAGAACATAAGTTAAAAGTGAAGTGACTCACTTTTAATGTCAGTTCAATGAAGAACTGACGTTAAAAGGTTCACTTTTAACGTCAGTTTTTTATTGAACTGACGTTAAAAGTGAGTCACTTCACTTTTAACGTCAGTCCTTACAACAACTGACGTTAAAATTGAATTAATGAAGTCTGATATTTACAAAACTGCCACCGCCCCCTTTTTAACGTCTAACTTTTGGTTAACTCGTAAACCTTTACCGTCTAATGTATATATTCCACTAGTGTCAAAACCTCTTTCTCAATTGAACACTAGTCCGATGTCTCAAAACTAGGTTCTCCTCAGTAGGAATGCTAGTCCGGCTTCCCAGAAATCAGAATCTAGTCCGAATCTCAATACGGAAGTCTAGTTCCTTTCCTTTTTCCTATTTTCACTTTCCAAAGAAAGCCAAAATCATTTTCCTCAATTTTTCTGTGTTCTAGCACATTTAATGAATTAATTTTCCATTCACAAGCAAAAGCCTACTTTCATGCTCCAACCAGTGTCGGTAAATCAATAACACAAACAATATATTCATCATATATATATATATATATATATATATATATATATATATATATATATATATATATATATATATATATACACACACACACACCACAGTCAATCAACATAAATTCAACACAATATAAATCATCACAAGCAATTCATATTACTAAGTAAATGACTACTAGGAACTCCTCAGGAATACTCCATTTACCTTTTAAGACAAGAAAAGATCATTCGTTCTGGGTTCCACAGTTTACTCATTGCTCAACAAAATTTCACAAGATTGAACACCCACAACCGACTTGACATTCTGGATCCCTTTTGTTGGAACCAAAGTGGTTTTGGATTTAATAATCTCTAAGTTTTGATGTTAACAAAAGGATTAAATTTACTGGCAAAGTATTAGTAGAGATCTAACAAGTGAGTTCAGTTTATGCAGGAATATTCAAAATGATATAAGGTATACAATGTTTGGACTCGTGCAAAGAATTACCCATCCAAAGGTTATTTAAACTGTTTATATTTTAATCGTTAAGTAGATTGGTTTTCTTTAGTAGACGAGGCTATAAATGATACTTAAATAACTTGTTAAAAAATATCAAGTCCAAAGACTTGAAAATAAGCACGTCCATCTTGCCACGTCAGCAGACGAGTGCTATCCTTGAAACTCAAGTATACATCCATAGTGCCTAAACTAAAATTCAGTAGAAGTCCACAGTGCCATGTCATTGGACGGAGCTTCTCTAAGGACTTAGCAAGTCCAAAGACTTGTGTGGACGAGCAATTCTACCACATTAGTAGACGAGCACCTCTACCACATTAGTGGACGAGCGCTTCTACCACATTAGTGGACGAGCGCTTCTGCCACATCAGTGGACGAGCAGAATTAAAATCTTGTATAGATGCGTTCTTAAAACTAAGTAGACGGTTCTATATGTTTACTAACTTGAATATGATTTAATGCAATCTGGTCCACATTGAATTTATTTCAAATGATTGATATTTATTTCAAAGGAATATATGTTCTTTATTATTATTAATATCTTGTTCCTTTGTGAGAAAGTTCATAGTACTATCAAGGAAATAAAAAAAGTAAATAGTACATTTACAATTGCAAAACGTTATGTACGATGACATCGTTATTACTGAACAAAAGCTGGGTTATACACAAAGAAGGAAGGAAATTTTTTAAGGTACAATTGCTCAGAACAGTGAGCCTCCTTTTTATGATTTTCTGATAACCAAGGATACTTTTCAACATGACCAAAATCAAGCTATCAGTCTCAACGGATATCATGCATTTAATGCTATCTCTGAACGGGATTATTCAAAGTAACTGTTGAATAAATACAAGTGAAGAAGAAGGTCACTATAAATTGAAGACCTCAGATATTGAAGAACAACTATTGCCTGCACAATCTTGCTAGCCGAACTTTTGCCATTTGATAATCATTTATTCTATTATTCTTTCAAGAGCAAGAGTGTGTATTCATTAGTTTGAATATTGTGAAAAATATTCAACATATCTCAAACTTTCATATCCTCACACTTAGTGAGTTAAGTAGATCAAAGTTGTAAATCTCTTTGTTAGAGTTAGAGCCTGAAGAGGCTTGGTAGAGAAAGAATACTTGTAGCCTAAAGAGGTGTTAAATACTTGTTTGTAACCTATTTGGAGAATAGTGGAGAAAATCCTTCAAGTCGAAGGGACTGGACGTAGCTCTTGGTTGGAAGAGACTGAACCAGGATAAAATCTCTTGCGTGAATACTCTATCCTTAAACTCTTCAGTTTTATTTGCTTATACTAACTGTGGGGTTTTGATATTGCTTTTGTTAATCTTTTAAAAAGGATTTCTTGTCTGCTTAATCTCTTTATCTTCGGCTTGTGAAAAAGTTGTTCAAAAAGGGTTCCCCCCTTCTTGTGTTTGACTGTGCCAATTTCACCTCTAACACCTTGCGACATGTGCGGACAGCTCCTTTCAGCTCTCAATAAATGCCTAACAACTGTTCCTCCAAGCAAACATAACCACGATAACATCCCGGAGAGGGAATTCAGGCATTTTCACAACCAGACAAAACACATAATCAGCTACTCATCATCAAACGTTCAATCTAAGTTGATTTTAAATACTTAATTTCACAAATAGAACCCATCTCAAATAAAATCAGATTGGGGCTTTAGCGTTCATAACATAATTTGGGGAAATCAATCTAACCAAATAACGATGAAATTAGTTTAGGGAAACACTAATTCATAGTCCCAATTAATTAAAAACGAGTTTTAATTTCAAATTACAACATGAAATCAAAGGGCTAGGGTTAGGGTTTTCAAAATCAATTTTGGGATTTTTCAACTAAAAGAGATTAGGTGTAAACACTTACCCAAGGTAAAGAGGAAAGAATATGGTGGATGGAAGGCCAACCGACGCGGTGGCGGGTGGCAAGGGACCGGCGGCAGCGGAGATTCAATCTATGTGGTGACAACCAAAAGCAAAAGAAAGAGACTCAATCTCAAGAAATAAGATATGGAGGTTCAAAGGAGTTTAAGAATGGCGAAATCACCATGAAAGGCGGCGGTCGGAGCTTATCGCGGTCACTACAAAAAAAAAACTATTTAGCGACCGAAGATTTCGGTCGCTAAACATGATAATTCGGTTGTTATATAGTTTAGCGACTGAATTAGCTATCTTCGGTTGCTAAACATGATATTTCGGTTGCCATATAGTTTAGCGACTGAATTAGCGACCGAATTAAGGGGGTAGCAGAAACCCTGGTGGCTAAATGTTTAGCGACCGAACTTGTATTTCGGTCACAAAATTATATATTTCGGTCACCGTATAGTTGGTCGCATGCTCAGCTCACCTAATTTGGTGACCGATATTCGGTCGCTATTTCGGTCGCAAATTTTGATTTTTTTTTTTAAATTTTCCTGTAACTTAATCCTATCGACCAAATTTTGTTTTTCAACTATTACCCCATTGATTTTTAATTTCTGATATAAACAAAATACACCCATATTTTTTTTGAATAAATAGAAAACGTAAATATGATGTACTAACGATCCAAAACACCACAGTCAATATGATCAAGAAAACATATACAGTAATTAATGCAAGTTTAACAATTGTTTATAAAAAAAAAGTTTAATAATGTACTATTTAAGGATCAAAACATAAAAACACACCACAGTCAATAAGTACTAATCAAAATATCAAAACTCATCAATCTTCCAAAGGGACGAACATGTAAAAGCGAGAACCCCCAAGGTACTTAAACTTTGCCAATGCACCAGTGGACAACAAATACAACTCCCTGATACCATTTGTATCTATTGCAAAATATGGGCGATCCTCATGGATTACTATATTCCCATTGAACAGATTTCCGGTTTTGTCTTCAATAGTCACAACACGCGGTATTTTTTGTCCCCACCGATGGTAGAATGATCGTGGGATTGAAGTCAAATCCTGCAAATACACAAGAACAATTTAGTAAATGATTAGTTTACGCCTTAACCATCATTGTGTGAATCCGATCATTATTCTTAAGTTGATGAGATACTGTACCTGGTCTATATGGATGGCTGTCTCAAAACATTTAGTCGGATCCATTTTCTGATAAAACGATAAGGAAAACAAGTCATATGTCTAAACTTCATCAAGTGATAATAAGAAAAGATGGAAAGATCCATGTAGCATACTAGCCTGTTAAAATAGAACAAAGAAATGCAACTTCACATGCAACTTTACAGATTAGCAAACATAGTAGTTTTCAGGAAAGCAGATGCTTTTATGTCGTTTTGAAGGATGGTCATAGAGAGGACTTTTCCTACCGGAAGTGCCTAGATAACCTAGTAAGGATGGTCATCAACAACTATTTCTGGAAAGCTCCATTTCCTAGTGAAACAAATGAGTAGAAAACCAGAGTTGCTTTCATAATATTGTGTACAGAGCTGTATTCTAATGTGAATAATGTTTGAATGATGACGGCACGTCATGCATGTGCCTGGCAAACTGTGCCTAGCCCTTCATTTTATCTAACCCTATACTTAATCCTTCATTATTCACAGCAAGTAAACAGCTGCATCACAGAGGCTATAGATCATACTATTGTGAGATATTCCCTGAGGCAATATAACAGAACAATGAACAGCCTTCAAAGACATAAATTCAGCCAAGATATAGAAAGATAAACAGACCAGAAATTACAATGCAGGTGGGTGCTTTGAGGCTTTAAAGTTTAAATTATACAACACGTCAACAATCAACAAAAAACCAAAACCTGTTTATGTTTCGCAGTCTCATAGGCAGCAATGGCATTTTATGGCTCAAGTAAACATCAATTCTAATCTCACAGTCTTGACTTTTGATATTTCAATGCATTCAAAAAAAAGGTTACAAAAACGTATTTCTCGTGCTTTCTCAATGAGAGCTTCCTAATCCTAATATGAGTGATTAAATAATGACACATGAAAACAAATGATACTCACAACTCACATGAAATACACAAGTAGCTCTTCTCAGTAGTAAGCAATAAAGAAATCACTACAAAAAAACAACTGTTTAGCGACCGTAATATTCTGTCGCTAAACATTGTAAATCGGTCGCTATTTAATTTAGCGACCGATTAATGGTGGTGGCTGAATACCTGGTCGCTAATGTTTTAGCGACCGAAATAATATTTCGGTCGCTAAATGTCGACCGAATATACGGTCTCTAAATAATAATAAACGGTCGCTATTCGGTTGGTCGCATTTTTTGGGTAACCATTTCTAGTGACCGATAATCGGAAGCTAGTTCGGTTGCTAATTTTGGTTACTGTTAACCTATATTGGCGACGTATTTTCGATCGCTATATCGCATCTGTAAATGTTAAATAAAGTTTAGCGACCGAATTATTGGTTTCTAATTCGGTCGCTAAATTGGTTATTATTAATTTTTTTTATTTTAAGTTTTAAAATAAATTTTTTTTTTCTGATTTTCTTTAAACGTTAGCAAAATTACTAATAAAACACACCAAGACATAGTTTTAACATAAGGTTCACTAGTGGAAAATATACATTAGACGGTAAAGGTTTACGTCAGTTAACCAAAAGATAGACGTTAAAAAGGGGGCGGTGGTAGTTTTGTAAATATCAAACTTCATTAATTCAATTTTCACGTCAGTTGTTGTAAGGACTGACGTTAAAAGTGAACCTTTTAACGTCAGTTCAATAAACAACTGACGTTAAAAGTGAGTCACTTCACTTTTAACTTCTGCTCTTTCATCAACAGACGTTAAAGGTTATTTTAATAATTTTTTTATCTAGTATACGTACCCTTCCGCATTGCCTTCCTCAAAGTTTCAGTTTCACAATTGCTTTGATGTTTTGTGTTTCTGTTTTGAAAACTAAAATATATGTGCGAAGTAGAAGTTGAATCAATAACCCAAACCAGATCTCATCCATGAAGTGTAATACAGACTGATACAGAAGATTGAAAGGGTTTAAAATCCTATAAAAAGTTACATTGAAAGGGTTTAAAATCCTAAACATATTTTTGAGGCTTCGTTCCCTTCACGGGTGAGCAAGAGAGGAGAATCGAGCGACTGAGTTTTCCAGAGCGGATGAGCAAGGGTGCACCCGATCTGTTTCAGCAATGGTCTTGGAACAGTCATTTGCTTCCAAAGCTGAGGTTCTAGAGCTGTAGCTGCCGATTCTCCGGAAAGATGATAAGGTGAGAAACTCACATTATGTGATTTACACAACCTTATCACCCATGTTATGTGATTTACACAACCTCAGAAGTTGTTTGACCATTAAGACAAAGATCTTTGAGTCTAGGAATAGGAAGAAAGAGTGATGAAGTTAATCTCCATGGCAGAGCCATATTGTGAAGCAGAAAATTAAAAGGATGGAAGGAAGCTATTTATAGGAGCAGGGGATGAAGTTACTAAGCTATTATGATTTTCTTGAAAACTTATCTCTAAACTTAATGTTCATTAAGAGGATTAAGTTACAAGGTGCATGGGTAAGTAGCACAGTAGTCAAAGGAATGAATGTTCTTGCAGAAACTTATACACATTTAACGTCAGTTGTTTAATACAACCGACGATAAAAGTGTTTTTAAAATAAAAAATATTTATTTTTAACTTCAGTTTTTTATACAACTGACGTTAAAAGTGTGATTTTTTACTTCAGTATAATAAATAGCTGACATAAATAATCCTATATATTATAAACGTGCAGAATGAATATTGGAAATAATGTAATATACGGGAACTTGGCAGTCATAAATTAAGTTGACGTTAAAAATGAGGTGGTGGCAATTTGTAAATATTAAATAACTATTTGCGTCAGTTGTGTAAAGAACTTGTGTAAATATTAAACAAGTTTATTTTTAATCTTCATTAATTAGCTTGAATTAGTAAACATATTCATGTGAAAATTAAAATAAATAAACACTTAACATAAAAGTGTTATATGTATAATCAAATCGTATCTCATTGAAGCGATTCATAAGTTACAATTACATGATTAAAAGATAAAAAATTTCTGCAATATAGCACTAAAATATTAAAAAGTTTCTGCTTCAACATCAATTTCTTCTCAGTTCTGTCCTCAGAAACTCCAATGGATGCATCGATCCCCTCCATGCTCATTTGAAGTCCTTGATGCTCCATCTGTGCTTTATCCACAGTCACTTGGGGAGGAGATGGAATAAAGTGAGGGAGTCATATTATGTGATTTACTCAACCTCAGAAGTTTTTTGACCATTAAGACAGAGACCTTTAAGTCTAGGTATAGGAAGAAATAACAAAAGTCTCAAATGTGATAGAACCATATTGTGAATGAATAGAAAACGCACGAAATATAGAGGAAAAGAAGAGGGTGTATTTACAGACTGATACAGAAGAATGACACTTTATATAGAGAATCGAGTCTCTCTGATTTTCTTGAAACTTATCTATAAACTTAATGATCATTAAGAGGATTAAGTTTCAAGGTGCATGGGTTAGCACAGTAGTCAAAGGAATGAATTTTTTTTCAGAAACTTATACACTTTTAACGTCAGTTGTCTTCAACAACTGACGTTAAAAGTGCTTTTAAAATAAAAAATATTTATTTTTAACGTCGGTTGTTTAATACAACTGACGTTAAAAGTTTGATTTTTACTTCAATTAAATAAATAGTCAAAGGAATTAATTTTTTGGATGAACGTATACACTTTTAACGTCGGTTTCTTAAGACAACTGACGTTAAATAAATGACCTTTAACGTCAGTCTTTACAAACAACTGACGTCAAATGTTGTTTTATTTTGGTTTACACCCGCGCGTCATCTGTACTTCGCCCTGTACGTCTCTTTTCTCTTTTCATCACGCTCAACCCTCACTCTCAACCCTCACTCTCACTCTCACTCTCACTCTCACTCTCACTCTGCCCTAATCGCGAGCTCATCTCCACCGCAACCACCGCGAGGGCTTCTTCGCCACCACCGTGAGGTACATTCTTAACTCTAACTCTGTCTTTCCATTCAATCTTTTCAATAACTTGAAATCTCTCTTTCCCCTTCCCGCGCACTAACTCTCCTTGTCCCTCTGCTCTCAGTAACCACATCGAACGTTGGCCACCACTCGAGCTCCCCTCCCCACCACCACGCGAGCACCTATTTCTGGTGAGTCTTTAGGGTTCATTTTTTTATTTTTGGTTTTGAGTGTACGTTGAAACTGTAGTCTCAGTAGTTGAAACTTAAAACCGTGAGTTTGAGTTGTTTGGAATGTCTCTATTTTTGGTTTTGAGTGCATGTTGCTCTGCTGGTTGATCTGTCACGGTCGTGATGCTCATCACGTCTAGGCCGTGTTCAGTTCTGCCTATGATGGTCTGGTTCAGTTGGCACATTACGGTCGTGATGGACATCACTGCCAGGCCGTGACCAGTGCTTGGCAATATTCAAAAACTATAGTTTTCAATCTCCCGTATTGTCCTTATATTGGATATATGTTTTGTATATCTACAGGACCTATCTAGTTATGGATCGTAGTTGGATGGTTTGTAAGCGCACTAGTGCTGAGTATTTGAAGGGGGTGGGAGAATTTATAGAATTTGCTCAAAGGAATGTTCCTAATAGTAATGGAATGTTTTGTTGTCCTTGTGTCAAGTGTTTGAATACGAGGAAATGTACGGTGAAGGATATACGTACTCATTTGATTTGTGAAGGGATTTGCTTGAGTTATACAAGATGGATATGGCGTGGTGATGTGTTGTTGAGTAGTACGGCAAGTGTCTCCCAAAGTGAGGACGTTGACGTAGATATGGAGGATGATCGAGTAGAGGACATGATCCGTGCTATTGGACAAGAATCTTTTCATCGAGCTCATGTGTATGATAGGTTGTGCGGTGATGCGGATAAGCCTTTATATCCAGGGTGTACTACTCATACACGATTGTCGGCGGTGCTAAAATTGGTTTGTGTGAAGGCGAGAAATGGTTGGACCGATAAAAGCTTCACGAAATTGCTTGAAGTGTTGAAAGACTTGCTTCCGGAGGACAACACATTGACTCGAAGTAACTATGAGGCCAAGAAGGTATTGTGTCCTATGGGTATGGAGTATAAGAAGATACATGCATGCCCCAATGATTGCATATTGTACACCGGTGTTCATGAAGACAATCACGATTGCCCCAAATGTGGGTTATCACGATACAAAGTGAAGGGTGGTGATGATGATGATGATCTTGATGATGTGAGAAAAAAGGGTCCTCCTGCGAAGGTGTTGTGGTATCTTCCAATAATTCCAAGGTTCAAGCGATTGTTTGCCAATGCGAAAGATGCGAAGAATCTTAGATGGCATAATGATGAGAGGAAAAGTGATGGAAAGGTTCGTCATCCTGCTGATTCTATGCAATGGAAGAATATCGATACTATGTTTCCGGATTTCGCCGATGAGCCAAGAAACCTAAGGCTTGGACTTGCTACGGATGGAATGAATCCTTATGGTAACATGAGTAGTATTCATAGTTCATGGCCTGTTCTGTTGGTAATTTACAACATGCCCCCTTGGTTGTGCATGAAGCGCAAATACATGATGTTGTCTATGATGATTTCGGGCCCAAAGCAACCGGGAAATGACTTAGATGTTTATCTAGGTCCCTTGATTGAAGACTTGAAAACACTGTGGGTGGAAGGTGTTGATGTAGTTGATGGGTATTCTCATGAGACTTTCAAGTTTCGTGCCATGTTATTTTGCACCATCAACGACTTTCCAAAGATACTGGTAACTTGTCCAGTCTGAGTGTCAAGGGGCATAAAGCATGCCCTATATATGAAGAAGGCACATGCTACACTCAGTTGCATCATGGAAAGAAGACGGTTTACCTTGGGCATCGGAGATTTCTTAGACGTGATCACCCATATCGTAAGATGAAAAAAGCTTTTACTGGATGCCAAGAGACAGAAGAAGTGCCGACGACCTTAATTGGAGAGCAGGTTTATCAGAGGGTAAAGGGCATCGATGTTATATTCGGCAAGTCCAAAAAGAAAGGTAAAGCTGTTGAGAAAAACATATGGAAGAAGAGGTCGATATTCTTTGATCTTCCATACTAGCGCAAGCTTGATGTCAGACACTGCATTGATGTGATGCATGTGGAGAAAAATGTGTGTGATAGTGTGATTGGGACGCTTCTCAACATTCAGGGCAAGACAAAGGATGGTAAGAATGGTCGTCTCGACCTCGTTGCTATGGGTATACGAGAGCAGTTAGCTCCAGTTGTTGAGGATGGTAAGCGGACTTATTTGCCGCCCGCATGTCATACTTTGTCAAAAAAAGAGAGACAAAGTTTCTGCGGGTGTCTTCAGGGCATCAAAGTTCCACATGGTTACTCTTCAAATATGAAGAGGCTTCTCTCTAGTGATCTTAAATTGGTTGGCTTAAAGTCTCATGATTGTCACATCTTGATGCAACAACTTCTGGCCGTTGCTATTCGTGGTATTGCTCCAAAAAATGTGATACATGCCATTACTCGGTTGTGCTCATTCTTCAATTCTATATGTAGCAAAGTCGTTGACCCCCGTATGTTGGATGACTTGGAAGTTGAGGCTGCTACAATCTTGTGCCAATTGGAGATGTATTTTACTCCTTCCTTTTTCGACATAATGGTTCACTTAATTGTTCATTTGGTGAGGGATATTAGATTATGTGGGCCGGTTTTTCTGAGATGGATGTACCCAGTTAAGCGCTACATGAAGATCTTGAAAGGGTACGTGAAGAATCCTCATCATCCGGAAGCATCTATTGTTCAAAGGTATGTTGCAGAAGAAGCTATTGAGTTTTGTTCGGACTACCTTCATAACACGGATCCTATAGGGGTTCCTAAGCCTCGGCATGATGAGATCAGATGTCAAGGTAAGGGTACACATGGCTTAAGAATTAATAGAAAGGATCGGGAGGAAGTGCTTCAAGCACATTTGTATGTATTGAACAACATCGAATGTGTTCAGCCTTTCTTATTTGAACATAAAAGAAAAGTCAATCAAGAAAACCCTCGAATGAGCGAAAGGTGGTTGTTGAACAAGCATAACAAGACTTTCTTACCATGGTTCAAGGAAGAAATGCTTAAGGATGGTAGTACTGCTTCTGATGACGTAAGATGGCTAGCACGTGGGCCTAGCTTCAACGTCATATGTTGGAGCGGATACGACATAAATAACTTTTCCTTTTATGCAAAGGAACAAGATAATAAGAGTACCATGCAAAATAGTGGGGTTATGATCGTGGCCGAAGTAATGCACTTCTCTAGTGCAAAGGACACAAAACCCTTTAAAGCATCGATACCTTACTTTGGATATATTGAAGATATTTGGGTGCTCGATTACACTAAGCTTATGGTGCCGGTATTTAAATGTAAGTGGGTTGATAGAAACGGTGGTGTAAAAACCGACGAATTGGGGTTCACATTGGTAGACCTCAACAAGTTAGGTCATATAAATGAGCCTTTCATAATGGCTTCCCAAGCAAAACAAGTGTTCTACATCACTGATCCTTCCAATAAAAGGTAGTTCGTGGTTCTCCAAGGAAAAAGCATGTATAATGGTAGTGATGAAAATGAAGATTCAAATCTTGATATTCCTAAGACTCCTTCTTTTTCAACAAACATGCCTACTATAATCAAGGAGACACAGGTGGACGATGTACATGCCACTCGTGATGATCATCACGAAGGGATATTGATATAGGTAGTTTAAACTTAGTATACATTTATTTTTATTTTTATTTCTGTATTTATTTTGAGTTATAACCTATGTTAATAAATATATATTGTTTCTGAGCAGGCATACATATGGATCATTGTTCCATTTTTCCTTTGCAATTCTGTAATGTGTGTAATATTCTGTGTTACTGGGATATTTACTGAATGTAGGGATAGCTGAGGGGAGTGATATTTGAAAACTGAATTTAAAAAAAAAAACTCTATTAACGTCAGTTGTATCAAACAACTGACGTTAATAGTATTCTATAAAATATACAGTACACTATTAACGTCAGTTGTAATAAACAACTGACGTTAAAATTAAAACCTTTAACGTCAGTTCTTTATAACAACTGACGTTAGTTTTAACAAAATTAACGTCCGTTGTCTTAAAGAACTGACGTTAATAGTTTTATGTTTAACGTCAGTTGTTTAAACGACTGGCGTTAATTTTTACAAAATTAACGTCAATTGTGTTAAAGAACTGACGTTAATAGTTTTATATTTAACGTCAGTTCTCAACTGACGTTAAAATATTAACTATTAACGTCAGCTGTATTTACGTCAGTCAGTATTCTGACTTAAAAAATCTATTTTAACTGACATAAAAAGCACTTATTGCACTAGTGGATGTAACATTTTTGATTGATTGATTGTTTAAAATATTGCTACATTGACAATGCATATTCTTCTAAACAATGAATCTTTCAATAAGTTTTATTTTTTACTATATCATTATCATTTTAAATAGTGACTTTCCTATTCAATTTGATTTTTTATTTTTATTATTTCAAATACTGAATTTTCCATCTCATGTTTTATTTTTATGTTTATTATTATTTTTAAAAAATTAGTTTATTCTTATTTGATATAGTTTCCCCTTAATTATAAAATTTTATTATTCATTTTTAATTTGAATAATAACTTTTTATATTTTGTTTCATCTTATAACTATCACTTGAAGAAATGAATTTGCTTTGTTTAGTTCACACTCTACAATTTTATTATTATATTGTGACATATTTTATTATTGAAACTGAATATTAATTATTATTTACCCAAAAGTGATTGGTCGCAGTGAAAGTGGATTATGTCTCCAACGAATTTTACCTACAAGATCGAATGTTCAAAGACAAAAAATAATAATGAATTTTTTTCCATCCGTTTTTTTACTTATGATGATTTTTTTATTTCAAAAAGTAAGTAAAACTTTAACTAAGTTTTATCTTATTATTTTATTATTGTTATAGACAATGTTTTTTCCCCTAAATTTTACCTGTCGTTGTTTTTAAATTATTTTAAATAATGACCTTTCTTTTAAACTAAAAATAATAATAACAGTCTCTATTCAGCTTTATCCTTTACTATCTTATTATTAATATAATTAGTAAATTATATTTTTTTAATTTATATCCTATTATTTTATTATTAGTTCAAAGAATATATATTCTCACTTAATTTCATTTATTTTATTTGATTATTGTTATAGATAATGATTTTTCTTATTAACTTTTATTTTTTTTTCTATCTTATATTATATTATTTTGTAAGTGGCATGTTCTCCTTTTTTTCTCTAGTATACTAACTGATAATGACTAAATTAATATATATCATCACATTGTGGCCAGGCCGGAGGGACATGTTTTGATTTTGAAAAGAAAGAATCATGATCCCGTGTGAGTGAATGAACAGTAAGGTGTGAGTGTCTGAACAATAAGAATGAATAGTAAATAATACTTTGTTTTATTAGATGCATCGATAAGGTCATTTAATAATTATCTCATGTGTTGATTGTATTATTGAATGGGGTAATGATAATGGAAGGTGTCAACTTGTTTTCCAAAATTGTAGGACCTTTGTAAGTGGCGGTGCAATTATGGGAACTATTAAATTATATAACTAGGGCACAAGAAAGAAAGGCAATGGCTCTCTGTAACACTCATTGCATATTGCATATTTAACTCAATTATCGTAAAAACTAATTAGATAAAAAGAAATGTTGGTTTTCTTTCGGAAAATAAATTTAGGTATACGCTTATAGTATAAAAATGTGGGTCTAAAATTGATTTCACGCAACGACTATTTGCAGACAATAAGGAAAGAAAAATAAAAACCTTGATTCATACATCAAAATTAAATATCCACAAAAATCTTTAAAAGGTTTTTCTCGCCAAAACATATTAGTGTTTAAAATAGTCATAACGGACTATGATAATTTTTTTAGAAAAGGCCCTAAAACTCTTACACCAAAAAAATTACTCCACATCTGCTCATAGTTTAAAAATTCTGTAAATAAACTTACTAATCATAACAGAAAACAAAGAAGAGACTCTCAATCATAATACAGATAATTATAAAATTTCTTCAAAACAATAATGGACTCGATAGACTAAGCTCGTCGAACTATAAGACTCTTACTGGAAAAGACCCCATGGTTTTTCCAGTAAATCAACTTTCTTTACAAGTTGGGACCAAACCCTCCGAGTGGGGCAGAGAACTCCTCTGCATCATCTGTACACTCAACCAAAATACCACAAATAGAAGCCAAACAGAAAAATGCAAAGGTGAGTTACCAATATATGAGTTTAAATCATAGCAATCATATACTTAACATCACAACAACATCAACAATATAATAATGACAATACATAGTATGACAATTATAAATATCTCAAAAGGATTTAAAAGTTAAAGTGTTTCATAAATTATGTCTTAGCACTTCAATATCCACTTTCTAGATATTCAATCTCCAGAGATCCGAACTTCCATTCGTCGAGCATGATAGACCGTGATAATGCCTATAACACAATTGTTTCGCGTTGTGAGTCGGCCTCTTATTTCAGGTCCAATCTCCAATTGTTCTAAGGTATCGCGTACCACCTAAATAATATTTGGATAGTTCCTGATTGAGTACATTCATGCAGGGTAACCGATTTCCACAACAAGAGGTTGCAAAGCTCCAATCTTTCTGTGGAGTTCAAGCCCGAATGTCCCTAAAGACCCAAAAGCCCAAGAATATGCCTTTGATCCGTAACTATTAAATTTGTCAGTTCACCCTATGTGAAACTGTAGCTCAAAAACTGCAATTGACACATCTGCCTAGACCTCATTTCTGATATCCATTAATCTTTTAATATCAACTTGAACTTTTAAAATATCATTAAAGTTTTCAAAACCTCTTTCTCAATTGAACACTAGTCCGATGTCTCAGAAAACTAGGTTTTCCTCAGTAGGAATGCTAGTCCGGCTTCCCAGAAATCAGAATCTAGTCCGAATCTTAGCACGGAAGTCTAGTTCCTTTCCTTTTTCCTATTTTCACTTTCCAAAGAAAGCCAAAATCATTTTCCTCAATTTTTCTGTGTTCAAGCACATTTAATGAATTAATTTTCCATTCACAAGCAAAAGCCTACTTTCATGCTTCAACCAGTCTCGGTAAATCAATAACACAAACAATATATTCATCAGATATATATATATAACCTCAATAACTCAACATCATTATATATATATATATATATACCACAGTCAATCAACATAAATTCAATATAATATAAATCATCACAAGCAGTTCATATTACTAAGTAAATGACTACTAGGAACTCCTCAGGAATACTCCATTTACCTTTTAAGACAAGAAAAGATCATTCGTTCTGGGTTCCACAGTTTACTCATTGCTCAACAAAATTTCGCAAGATTGAACACCCACTGACGACTTGACATTCCGGGTCCCTTTTGTTGGAACCAAAGTGGTTTTGGATTTAATAATCTCTAAGTTTTAATGTTAACAAAAGGATTAAATTTACTGGGCAAAGTATTGGTAGAGATCTAACAAGTGAGTTCAGTTTATGCAGGAATATTCAAAATGATATAAGGTATACAATGTTTGGACTCGTGCAAAGAATTACCCATCCAAAGGTTATTTAAACTGTTTATATTTTAATCGTTAAGTAGATTGGTTTTCTTTAGTAGACGAGGCTATAAATGATACCTAAATAACTTGTTAAAAAATAGCAAGTCCAAAGACTTGAAAATAAGACGTCCATCTTGCCACGTCAGCAGACGAGTGCTATCCTTGAAACTCAAGTATACATCCATAGTGCCTAAACTAAAATTCAGTAGAAGTCCACAGTGTCACGTCATTGGACGGAGCTTCTCTAAGGACTTAGCAAGTCCAAAGACTTGTGTGGACGAGCAATTCTACCACATTAGTAGACGAGCGCTTCTACCACATTA
The DNA here is from genome assembly GCA_030762895.1 of Sophora flavescens. Taxonomy (NCBI): domain Eukaryota; kingdom Viridiplantae; phylum Streptophyta; class Magnoliopsida; order Fabales; family Fabaceae; genus Sophora; species Sophora flavescens. The sequence continues at coordinate 27,128,567 of CM061062.1, read as the reverse complement.
GTAGACGAGCGCTTCTACCACATTAGTGGATGAGCGCTTCTACCACATTAGTGGGCGAGCGCTTCTGCCACATCAGTGGACGAGAAGAATTAAAATCTTGTATAGATGCGTTCTTAAAACTAAGTAGACGGTTCTATATGTTTACTACCTTGAATATGATTTAATGCAATCTGGTCCACATTGAATTTATTTCAAATGATTGATATTTATTTCAAAGGAATATATGTTCTTTATTATTATTAATATCTTGTTCCTTTGTGAGAAAGTTCATAGTACTATCAAGGAAATAAAAAAAGCAAATAGTACAATTACAATTGCAAAACGTTATGTACGATGACATCGTTATTGCTGAACAAAAGCTGGGTTATACACAAAGAAGGAAAGAAAGTATTTAAGGTACAATTGCTCAGAACAGTGTGCCTCATTTTTATGATTTTTTGATAACCAAGGATACTTTTCAACATGACCAAAATCAAGCTATCAGTTTCAACGGATATCATGCATTTAATGCTATCTCTGAACGGGATTATTCAAAGTAACCGTTGAATAAATACAAGTGAAGAAGAAGGTCACTATAAATTGAAGACCTCAGATATTAAAGAACAACTACTGCCTGCACAATCTTGCTAGCCGAACTTTTGCCATTTGATAATCATTTATTCTATTATTCTTTCAAGAGCAAGAATCTGTATTCATTAGTTTGAATATTGTGAAAATATTCAACATATCTCAAACTTTCATATCCTCACACTTAGTGAGTTAAGTAGATCAAAGTTGTAAATCTTTTTGTTAGAGTTAGAGCCTGAAGAGGCTTGGTAGAGAAAGAATACTTGTAGCCTAAAGAGGTGTTAAATACTTGTTTGTAACCTATTTGGAGAATAGTGGAGAAAATCCTTCAAGTCGAAGGGACTGGACGTAGCTCTTGGTTGGAAGAGAGTGAACCAGGATAAAATCTCTTGCGTTAATGTTCTATCCTTAAACTCTTCAGTTTTATTTGCTTATACTAACTGTGGGGTTTTGATATTGCTTTTGTTAATCTTTTAAAAAGGATTTCTTGTCTGCTTAATCTCTTTATCTTCGGCTTGTGAAAAAGTTGTTCGAAAGGGGTTTTTGGAAAATAATTAAGAAACACAATTCAACCCCCCTTCTTGTGTTTGCTTGTGCCAATTTCACCTCTAACACCTAACGACATGTGCGGACAGCTCCTATCAGCTCTCAATAAATGCCTAACAACTGTTCCTCCAAGCAAACATAACCACGATAACATCCCGGAGAGGGAATTCAGGCATTTTCACAACCAGACAAAACACATAATCAGCTACTCATCAAACGTTCAATCTAAGTTGATTTTAAATACTTAATTTCACAAATAGAACCCATCTCAAATAAAATCAGATTGGGGCTTTAGGGTTCATAACATAATTTGGGGAAAATCAATCTAACCAAATAACGATGAAATTAGTTTAGGGAAACACTAATTCATAGTCCCAATTAATTAAAAACAAGTTTTAATTTCAAATTTCAACATGAAATCAAAGGGCTAGGGTTAGGGTTTTCAAAATCAATTTTGGGATTTTTCAACTAAAAGAGATTAGGGGTAAACACTTACCCAAGGTAAAGAGGAAAGAATATGGTGGATGGAAGGCCAACCGACGCGGTGGCTGGTGGCAAGGGGCCGGCGGCAGCGGAGGTTCAACCTCTGTGGTGACAACCAAAAGCAAAAGAAAGAGACTCAATCTCAAGAAATAAGATATGGAGGTTCAAAGGAGTTTAAGAATGGCGAAACCACCATGAAAGGCGGCGGCCGGAGCTTATCGCGGTCACTACAAAAAAAAACCTATTTAGCAACCGAAGATTTCGGTCGCTAAACATGATAATTCGGTTGCTATATAGTTTAGCGACTGAATTATCGATCGAATTAAGGGGGTAGCAGAAACCCTGGTGGCTAAATGTTTAGCGACCGAACTTGTATTTCGGTCACAAATTTGCGATCGAAATTTCGGTCACAAAATTATATATTTCGGTCGCCGTATAGTTGGTCGCATGGTCAGCTCACCTAATCTGGTGACCGATATTCGGTCGCTATTTCGGTCGCAAATTTTGATTTTTTTTTTTGATTTTCCTGTAACTTAATCCTACCGACCAAATTTTGTTTTTCAACTATTACCCCATTGATTTTAAATTTCTGATATAAACAAAATACACCCATATTTTTTTTGAATAAATAGAAAAAGTAAATATGATGTACTAACGATCCAAAACACCACAGTCAATATGATCAAGAAAACATATACATTAATTAACGCATGTTTAACAATTGTTTATAAAAAAAAGTTTAATAATGTACTAATTAAGGATCAAAACATAAAAACACACCACAGTCAATAAGTACTAATCAAAATATCAAAACTCATCAATCTTCCAAAGGGATGAACATGTAGAAGCGAGAACCCCCAAGGTACTTAAACTTTGCCAATGCACCAGTGGACAACAAATACAACTCCCTGATACCATTTGTATCTATTGCAAAATATGGGCGATCCTCATGGATTACTATATTCCCATTGAACAGATTTCCGCTTTTGTCTTCAATAGTCACAACACGCGGTATTTGTTGTCCCAACCGATGGTAGAATGATCGCGGGATTGAAATCAAATCCTGCAAATACACAAGAAAAAATTAGTAAATGATTAGTTTATGCCTTAACCATCATTACGTGAATCCGATCATTATTCTTAAGTTGATGAGATACTGTACCTGGTCTATATGGATGGTTGTCTCAAAACATTTAGTCGGATCCATTTTCTGATTAAACGATAAGGAAAACAAGTCATATGTTTAAACTTCATCCAGTGATAATAAGAAAAGATGGAAAGATCCATGTAGCATACTAGCATGTTAAAATAGAACAAAGAAATGCAACTTCACATGCAACTTTACAGATTAGCAAACATAGTAGTTTTCAGGAAAGCAGATGCTTTTACGTCGTTTTGAAGGATGGTCATGGAGAGGACTTTTCCTACCGGAAGTGCCTAGATAACCTAGTAAGGATGGTCATCAACAACTATTTCTGGAAAGCTCCATTTCCTAGTGAAACAAATGAGTAGAAAACCAGAGTTGCTTTCATAATATTGTGTACAGAGCTGCTTTCGAATGTGAATAATGTTTGAATGATGACGGCACGTCATGCATGTGCCTGGCAAACTGTGCCTAGCCCTTCATTTTATCTAACCCTATACTTAATCCTTCATTATTCACAGCAAGTAAACAGCTGCATCACAGAGGCTATAGATCATACTATTGTGAGATATTCCCTAAGGCAATATAACAGAACAATGAACAGCCTTCAAAGACATAAATTCAGCCAAGATATGGAAAGATAAACAGACCAGAAATTACAATGCAGGTGGGTGCTTTGAGGCTTTAAAGTTTAAATTATACAACACATCAACAATCAACAAAAAACCAAAACCTGTTTATGTTTCGCAGTCTCACAGGCAGCAATGGCATTCTGTGGCTCAAGTAAACATCAATTCTAATCTCACAGTCTTGACCTTTGATATTTCAATGCATTCAAAAAAAAGTTACAAAAACATATTTCTCGTGCTTTCTCAATGAGAGCTTCCTAATCCTAATAGGAGTGATTAAATAATGACACATGAAAACAAATGATCATCACAACTCACAACTCACATGAAATACACAAGTAGCTCTTCTCAGTAGTAAGCAATAAAGCAATGAAGTTCAAGTTACAGGATGTTCCGATATTAGAAGCAGCGAAAAATCGGGATATTACAGGATCAAATATATCAAAACTGGTCAGGTCATGAGATCCAAACACATCATCAAAACCAGTTCCATTATTCCCGAGTCATGTTGCTACTACAAGATACATGGGAGGACTAGGTGGTTGAAGTTCAACACCGTCATCTTCCTCCTCAGTTAACCCATCTTTCTCATTCTCTCTTTCATCAATCAAATCCATCACCATCTTCCCCCCAAATCAATGTTGTATTATTTATAGAGAAAGCTCAGAATTGAGCTGCAGACCAAAAAAACAAGCATTTACAGAAAAGTATATACTTGAACTAATGCCTAGATATATATATGACCGAGTTACATGAAACCACGAATGCGAAATAAGTAAATGGGGATCTAATCAAGTTTCAGAGAGCATGGATTAAGTAAATACAGAGCATATTGTACATGTTGTAATAACATAGTAAATGCACAAACCAGAGAAATAGAGAGAGAGAGAGAGGGAGAGGCGAGGAGAGACGAAAACATACCGGAGGAGGAGGACGGTCGCGCTGCTCTGGTGGTGCTGGTGGTAGCCGTGCGGAGAAGGAGGGAACTGAGAGAGAGAAATAGTTAGAAACAAATAGAGAGAGAGATGGAGAGAGAGAGGAGAGCTTACAGTGATGGTGGTGGTCGGAGGAGGGGCGGCAGTCTCGTACCGTGGTGGCCGGAGGAGAGAAAGAGAGATCGAGTGAGAGAGAGGAAGAGAGATCGCAAAATGAAGAAGAAAGGGGATTATGCGTTTTTAGGGATTTTAATTTTTAGCGACCGAACATTTCAGTCGCTAATTCGGTCGCAAGGGTGCCATTTGAAAATTTAAATTCATAAATTTAGCGACGGATTTTTAAATCGGTCGCTAACACGTGCTGTTTTAATTTTTTTACGCGTCGTTTAGCGACCGAATTGATATCGGTCACAAATGTAAATAAAATTTAACCGTTGCATTTAATTCGGTCGCCATTTCGGTCGCTAAAAAGGCATAAAATTTCTGACTTTTAAGTTCCTTTATTTAGCAACTGAAATAGCGACCGATAACCCTGCTACGCTCTATTTCGTTCGCTATTTAGGTCGCAGTATTAACTCTAATCAGCCTTTCATGTAGATCCTATAATCGGTCGCCATTTCGGTCGCAAAAAGCAACCCAAAAATTCGGTCACTATTTTCGGTCGCTAGACAACCTTTTTCTGCCTTGGGCGCTTCTTCAATTTTTGGTCTGTCACTGTCATGATGCTCATCACGGCTAGGCCGTGATCAGTTCTGCCTGTGAGGGTCAGGTTCAGCTGACAGATCACGGCCGTGATGGGCATCACAGCTAGGCTGTGACCAGTTCTGACTTTTGCCTTCTTTCTTTTCAGTTTTGCTCGATCATGGCCGTGATGGTCATCACGGCTAGGTCGTGATGGGCTCTGCTTGGCTCATTTTCTTCACTTTTCAAGCCCCATCTTCATCCAAGCTCCATCATGGTTGATCCTGAGCATTTAATCCTTAATTCCTGCAAAACAACACCACGAAACCGCCTTACCCGTTCCAAGGTAAAAACTAACAAAAATCAAATTAAAAATGCCTAAACTATATGAAAATGCATGCAAAATGATAAACAAATATGAGGTGTAATCACACTCATCACCCGTGCTCCCCTTACTGATCATAAACTGAAACCAATGAATTAAAGGGGTGTTTCACTCCGATTATCCCCAAACGAAGTAATAATACACTAATCGAATGATAACAAGTTAGATAATCTAATTTAAAGACTAATTAAGATGACCAAGAGCAATAAGCTGGTTAAGCCGGTACCCGATGGATTACCGCACGTTGTTACGCTTTGGTGATTTTTGGCTAAAGTGGCATTGATGCTTTATGGTCGAGGTGTTGTTATGTTGGACCTTCGTGCTTTTTGGTTAAGGGGGTCTTGACCCCACGGTTTGGGTCTAAGGTGTTGATACTGAAGATGGTGGTAAGTCTTGGGTGCTTTTTGGTCCAAGCAAAGGAGGTGGTTGCCTTGTATGTTGTTGTGCTCACGCATTCATACGTTGAAGTTGATTAGTGGGGGATGTTCAACATAGGGGAGGTCATCCTAGTTATGATAATCTGGCCCAAGTCTCGGGTGGTTCACCCATGGGTTGGTGAACCGTGAGCCCCCGAGGTGGCGTATCCAGTTATGATACGTCGGCTATCCAAGGGGTCCCTCCATGTTTTGGGGAACTGCCGGTGTTGATGCTTTTTGGCCAATACAGATATGTAACTCTGAAGTTGACTTCCTGAGATAGTTGGATCCACTTGCATAACGAAGTAGCGGAGTAGGTGTTGCACCGCATAGCATCTTTTAACTGTTGACTTGTATTATGTAAATGATGATGTATGATGTTTGTTGTTATGCCTGATATAATGTATGTTTATCTTATTTCCTATTCCCAAGCCGTTGTGTTTACATGATTTCTTACTTCATATTTTCCAGTTCTGTCGTTGCATGTATCTCTTGTGCAGAGGACGGTGAGCAGCCAGTGGAGAAGTGACTCTGAGGAGCCGCGACTCTAGTTAGGATGCTTAGTTATAGTTGTTAGTTTTGTTTATTGGTTTTCAGTTTGTTTCCGTGATGTATCCGTATTTTGGCTATACCAGCTGTGTATGTGACATCGGGGTTAGGTTTTATTTATCTGTCTTGTTTATGTTTATCTTTTTTTATAAAAAAAACTATGTTATTTCCGCATTGTGTATGTTGATATGTGAAACCTTTTTATCCAAGTTTTATTTTATTCAAATAAATGCATGTTTTATAGTTACCTCTTCTAAGTGAATGATTTATACTAACATGTGGGGTAGAAGGGTGTCACATTTAGTGGTATCAGAGCAGTTCGACCCTGTCCAGACGTGGTATGAGTCGGTTGCGAGTCTTCTGTGTGTCTTGTTTGAGTTGTCTATACTGGTTGTAGACAATGATGTTTTAAGTTAGCGAGCCGTAACTTTTCCTGGTTAAGTTCCCTGTGTTTAACAAGTTGTCGTGGCGTTATAGGGACTTATGGCAGAAATGGGAGGCAGAAACGACCAGGCAATCACTGACACGTTGGCACTCCTTGCCAATGCGATCGGTCAGGTTCAGAACAACAACCACGGAGGACCAGCAGAGTTTCAGGGTCTCGACAAGTTCCAGCGGAACAATCCGCCATCTTTCAGAGGAGCTTATGACCCCGAAGGAGCTTTGCTGTGGATGAGGGAGATCGAGAAAATCTTCAGAGCTATGGACTGTAATGATCAGCAACGGGTTATCTTCACGACCTTCATGCTCACTGAGGAGGCTGAGCACTGGTGGGAGAACTACCGACAGAGGATGCATGCTGAGGGCACGATGATCATGTGGGCTGTGTTCAGATATAGGTTCATGGAAAAGTATTTTCTTGCGGATGTGCGTGACAAGAAAGAGATGGAGTTCCTGGCATTGAAGCAAGGAAATATGTCTGTGGGCGAGTATACGGCAAGATTCGAGGAGCTATCTAGGTATTATACACCTTATCAAGTCATGGTGGAGGATCGGTCAAAGTGTGTAAAGTTCGAGAATGGACTTCATCCGGAGATCAAGCAGGCAATCAGCTACCAGGAGATCAGAGTTTTCCCGACCTTGGTGGACAAGTGTAGGATCTTAGAGGATGCCTACAAGTCCAGAGTCGCCAGCTACAGGAATTCAGACAGACAGGGTAGCAAGAAGACTGAGTAGAAGGATAAGGATAAGGGCAAGCAACGCTATGCTTCAACCGGACGAGACTTTAAACAGAGTGGCAGGAAGCAGCGGTTTTCGTATGATAGGTCCGGAGGCGGCAATTCTAATGCCTCTAGGCCCAAGAAGTGCGGGCTGGGCCGAGTTTTACACAACCCTACACAATACTATCATTTATTATCGTTTATTTTCTCTAATTATAATTCATGTTTGGATGACAATTTGATTATTATTTAAATGTATTTAATTATATAAACGGTGCAATTTGTTTGCACCGTAAAAGATGCTTATCTATACAGTAGCTTTCTACTATTTTGGAATGTGGGTGTTTTACGTAAACTAAAAAAGAATAATAAAAGGAGGGTGCTATGCATCGTACGCAAGGACACGCACGGATTACGTGTTGCATGCAACGGTGGTGATCACCCGCACAAGAAGAGGGGGGAGATATGGCAAGAACTTGTATAACACAAGCTAAGAGAACATGTGAAACTAATCTGCTAGAAGAGGGGGAGACTATGGCAAGAATACCCCTTCCATGCCAACCCTTCTTGTCCAGCAGCACCAGTTTCGCACGAGGAAACCTTCATCGTTGTCGACGTGCAAGGGAACCATCTGTTTCAAGGAATTTTGGGTGCAAGAATAAGAAAACTTCCTCCTTTAAGTACAGAAGCAACGCCAAGTGGCGCTCGTCTTCATGAGTTGCCTGGGGTTTTGAATTGAGATTCGTAATCGTAACATTGTAGTTTTGGTAGTCTTTTACAATCTTATTACGACCGTAATTACAGTCGTATCACCTGCCTTATAATATAATTATTCACAATGGTGGTAATTAAGCTAATGGAATTATAAAAAAATTTATTTTATATGAATCAATTGTTTGATCTCACAAGCTTGATGGATTTAATTAAAATTTGGTCTTGGTTTGGTTTTCAGCTTATTTAGTTAATCATTTACCATTCCTCGACGGATGTACAAGTTCTTTGGAATGTATATATTAAGATATGCTGCTAGGATGACTTATTGTGATTCCATTTGTAAATGGGTTGAAGACTTGAAGAATCCTTCTACTCGATTGATTTATCTGGCATATAAAAAAAATTATATATAAATGTACCGTGTCCTTTGTAGGGAGTCTTACATCACATGTCTCAAATCCTAGAGTACGATTTATATACTTATTAGGTAAATTCATTTAATATCAATTGGTTTTAAATTGGAATTTAGCATGATATGAGAGCCAAGAGCCCATCTCCATTTATGGCTTGTTGCACAAATCCACTTAACACCAATTATTTTTAGGTTGGAATCTAACATCCTCTGTGCTTGTGTTGTTTGTTTGTATAAGAATTTAGTGGTTTTGCATGCTTCCTTTGATGAATACATGGAGGACAAGGGAAGCGAAATTCGAGCTATATTCCCAGAAAAATCAACATGCCAGCAGCTCGACGAGGTACTTCCGTTTGCGGATTGATTATGCTTAATTTCTTGAGTTCATAAAACCAATTTCATTTCGTCTTACTGGTTCAAATAATATTTTTTTAATCCTTCTAGGTAGAATAAAGGAATACTCCAGCTAGTTTCACAGTACATATCCAAAGCAAATTTAATAAAAAAATATTCCTGAATTTCTAAACCTCCACGTAACTTTAACTTTTAATAGAGTTAATTAGTTGTAACACGATCAGGCTAAATTGTTTAGGAGTTCAATCTTTTCCTATTTCATTCTTCTAATTAATTATAATTATAGTTTTAACATAATGTTTAAGTTTAACTTGTGATTATCCTTGAACCCAAAAAATTATCCCATGAAGAGAGCATGCTAGAGATAAAACTCATTTTAGATTTATATCATTTATCTAAAAATGCTTCTGTTAATTGTGCTTACAGGAAGAGTGGAGAGTACAAATGAGTCCCATACAAGCCTTGTTCTTAACATATCAACCCGTAGTACACATTACTGCTAGATGCATATCCGATGGGGAAAACTACCCGCCTGAGATTCCAAGGCATATCACCAAACTTCTAGAGGTTCAGATAGTACTTCCATGAATTTTTTTGAGGAAGGTATATATATGATAAGCATGTTTTCGGATTTGGGGGAGGTACATATTAAGAGATCACCTTCAATAGATTGTGATATTTTTCTACGAGCCAAGTGAAGAATTATAGTTTTATTTTGAAAAAGGAAAATATATATTATTATAGAGATTACAAGGAGTACTTAAAACTCAAGAATTATATAAGTAATTAAGCTTGACATCACATATTGATCTAAAACCGTAAGGAAATGAGTATGCGAGTCTTCTTCACTTATATAGTCTTCAAGTTCTTTCCTTTATGAGACTCATTTATTCACATTTTTACTCATAAGTGTAATTTTCAACAATTTCCCTCTCAAGTGTAAGTCTTTCACATATAGGACCACTCTCGAACGGAAGCCTTTTGAGGATTTAACAATGTTTACGAAGAGTCGACCGGTCCACGTACCATCTCCAAATCTGGCTACATGTGCTCTTATTCATAACAATCATCATATCTCTAATCTAATACTCATCTCGGTCAAACCATTGATTCCGATACCACTTGTTAGGATTCAAGGAAGCACAAACATCGGGAGATCTTCTTTCATGAGCTATGTGAAAAACCACACAAGTGAGCTTGACACCATATCTTGACTCAAAACCTTAAGGTAATATCTATGAGTCGTCTCCAATTATATAGACTTCAACTTGTCAAACTTTTTTTTTCCAATTAAGGACATCCCCTCCAAATCGAGCCACACAATATGGTCATCCCCTGCCCTAATCCTTCGTTTTTAAATATAGGCATCCAACCACTTGTTTATAATTAATGCTTCACATTTTGAAGTTTTTAGATTAATCCAAAAAATAAAATAAAAATCTAGATCAAGGTTGTAAATTGTGATAACAATTATTAGGGGTCTTCATTAATTAGTTCGAATAGACCCAATGAATCCGAAAATCTGAACTGAACCAATTTAATTGGTATAGGTTTTTTTTGGTGTTTGGGTTCGAAGCGAACCAAACTTCCAAGTCAAACCCGATGCTAATTGGTGCTATAACTGAAATGCAGTAGATAGGAAGTCCTTTTGTAGCTAAAAAAGCCTGTAATGTAGGTATAGCTATATGTTACCCACTACTTTGGCAATTGTAACTTTTACTCATGTCCAATAAAATATAGATAAAATTTCTTTAATACTAGGCCAACAGCTGCCACTAATTACCACAATGAAACATTATTTTTTTCCTTCCGAAAACTAACATCACTTCTCTTTTATAGACAAGGTGGGAGCTTCCAGACGCCAATGTTGATTACATACCATTAGATCTCAACATCAATGCCACCTGGAAAGGCATGGAAGGGATAGCTGGATGAAGAAACAGTTAGATTTTAGTTTAAGCCTTGCTTTTCCTCCAATACTTGCCTGGGTTCCTGAATATGCCTTGCACAACATTTTACAGTAGGTACGTTAGAATTTCTTTTAACCACACTCACTCCTTGATTCAGGTCGATCCTGAGATTTTGGGTGCTCTGGACGAACTCAGGAAAATGGTGCCTTTATAATCATTTGAAGATTGTCCTTCTTATATTTTTTGCTGAAAAATATTTAATAATCCGATCATAATCAAAGTTTTTTAAAAAATCATTTTCGATAGAAATCAAAGTAAGACTATTTAATCTATATTGTGACATAGTAGATTGTAAATAAGATTTTAATAATTTCAGTTTAGAAAAACAACCGGAAGAAGATCATATTGGTGGAAAGAAAGAAGAAGAAAAACTTTTGTTATCCAGTGAAGGAGATGATGACAAGTTTTTTTGGCTTCTTGACATCACCATGAGCAATCATCTTAGTAGCAGCAAGGACTTATTCATCAATCATGATGAAAGTTTTTCTTGACATCACCATGAGCAATCACTTACAAAAGGAAACGAAACTGCGGAACATGATATAGAACGTACATATGTGAATTTGAATGATGGAAGTAACTTAGAACCAAAGAAATTTGAAAATAATGTAATTAAGGAGGAAAAGAATTTTGTAATGGTCCTGAGGGTGAGACCCATGAAAGTGGTGATTCTCCGATGCAAGGGAGCTATTGTATTAAAAAGACAATTATGTTCTTTCTTCCTTCACTAAATACTAATGGCGAGCATTCACCTCATGGTTGTTCACCACAAGGTTCTACAAGTACAAGAAACCTCATGCATGGAAAGTTATGAAGCAAAGAAGTTGAATTAAAAAACTTTATTTTGTCTCTCTGCTAGCATCAAGTTACTCGATTTTGATGAAGTATTTTTCCCAAATTCCAATTAGAGTCACCAAAAAGGATCAAGTTTAAGGGGGAAGTGTTGGAAATTTAAAACTTGATCCAATGCATTTAATTAATTAGTGTTCATGAATGTTTAGGTTCATAGTATTTCCTATGCATGCATGTATTTCTACATCAAAGAACTTGTAATTTCTAGGAGTTTAATTTTCTAGAATTATTTAAGTTCATTGTATTAGATGAATCTAGAGCCATGTCTAGCATCTATAAAAAAACATTATACTTATACGTTTGCAAATCAAACCAATCAATACAAATCATTTGAGTTTCAAAGAAGTGTTAGCCTCTCCTTTCTCTCCCTTTTCCTCTCCACCATTTCCTTCAAAAGGATAGCTGTTGTGAAATGTGAAGAGAGGAATCGGAGATTAAATCCCTTAAAGTTGTGAACGTAAGTTATAAAATAAGACACATGTAGGATAAAAGTAAAAAAAACTATTAATTTTACTATACAAGAGGGTTCGAGTAACTTAAAGGTCAACTCGAACTCGTTTCTGACCCGATGTTGATCTCTGATTCATGTTGGGTCATTAAATGGGATACATGCCCATCTCTTTTCTGTTGCAGGTTAATGACTCGACCCAAATACCTCGGGTTGGGACATGTTGGCGGGCTGGGCTGAGTTTTACACAACCCTACACAATACTATCATTTATTATCGTTTGTTTATTAGATTATTATTTAAATACATTCAATTATATAAACGGTGCATTTTGTTTGCACAGTAAAATATGCTTATCTATACAGTAGCTTTCTGCTATTTTGGGAGGTGGGTGTTTTACGGAAACTAAAGAATAATAATAAAAGGAGGTTGCTGACTTTCTGTCCATCACACGCATATGGACACGGACAATGATTACGTGTTGCATTGCATGCAACGCACCCTCAGTCCTCAGAAGGAAACGACCACGAAAATGAATTCTCTGAATTTGGATTTTCAAAATCACCTTTACTTTAGATAAAAATGAGGAGAGAATATTAAGAGAAAAAAAAAATGAGAGAAAGAACAATAAATAAGAGAGATAGGAGGAAAGGCACCTGCCATTCCCGTAATAAAAGCAAAGGATCCGTGCTCAAACAACCTCCTTCACGTTTTCAATCACCCCATTCTGAACACACAGCCAGGGACAGACCACCACAACAATTTTAGTACGAAGAATATTGTGACGAAAAGATACAAACAACAAATGCAGTTGACTTTTATGTTTTTTGAGAAATTCAACGTGAAAAGTGGTACCAGTTTGATTAGAAAAAATAAAAATAGATATATTTTTAGAAAAAAAGTTAAGTATATAACTTTTTCAAATATTTTATATATTATTTTCTAATATTTTTTAAATTCTTTAAACAATATCCTTAAAATATTTTTTAATAGAGGCGGACCTTCATGGTGACCATGACCCATGGCTCTCCATAAAATAATTAATCAATTTTTTTAATGTAAAAATATTATTATAGCACCCTCAAAAGTATTATTACATTTATAATTTAAGAATTTAATTTGTATGTATTATTGGTGCAAAAAACTTGTACTACTAACCAATCATAATTATGTTGGAGATAAGCTATGGCTTATCACACACTCACAATGCACACTAGAACAAAGAAGAATTATGGAGAGAAAGAGGATTAGAAGAGAATATCACAAACTGAAATTTTATTTACTAATATCACTTTTCACACTTACACTTCTCTATACAATTGTACACATTCACACTATGGCACTAAGTCTATTTATAGACTTACACCATCCACTATATTCACTAACTAACTCACTCTTAGTTACACATCAACTAACTAACTACAATTAAAAAATTCCTAACTACAACAACTAACTCTATTTGAATTACTTCCAACACTCCCCCGTAATTCAAATATTTCACTAAATTGTATTTTTATAATGCACATTTTATATATCACTAACATATACATATATGTCCACACTAGTGGAAAATATACATTAGACGGTAAAGGTTTACGTCAGTTAACCAAAAACTAGACGTTAAAAAGGGGGCGGTGGCAGTTTTGTAAATATCAGACTTCATTAATTCACTGTTAACGTCAGTTGTTTTAAGGACTGGCGTTAAAAGTGAGGCGGTGGCAGTTTTGTAAATATTAAATCACTATTTGCGTCAGTTGTTTAATGAACTGACGTTAAAAGTGTTTTGCAAGAAATTATGAACACTTTTAACGTCAGTTGTTTATAAAACTGACGTTAGAAGTGTAATTTTTACTTCAGTTAAATAAATAACTGACGTAAATAATCAACTCATTCATATCTTTCTTTCGTTGTCATCTCCCTGTTGTCACTCTTAACGCAGATCATCACTCCATATAGTGCAGTTTATTTCTAATCTTTTTTTTAAAAAAAAGTTTATTTTTAATCTTAATTAATTAGCTTGAATTAGTAAATTAACAAATTCTTGTGCAAATTAAAATAAATAAACACTTAACATAAAACAAATTATATATGTATAATCAAATCGTATCTCATTGAAGCGATTCATAAGATACAATTACATGATTAAAAGATAAAAAATTTCCGCAAGATAGCACTAAAATATAAAAAAATTTCTGCTTCAACATCATTTTCTTCTCAGTCCTGTCCTCAGAAACTCAAACATTGAATGCATCCCCTCCCTCATTTGAAGTCCTTGATGCTCCATCTGAATCCACAGTCACTTTGGAGTCGTGGCAGAGTGAAGGGTGCACTCGATCTGTTTCAGCAATATTCTTGGAACAGCCACTTGGTTCCAAAGCTGAGGTTTTGGAATTGTAGCTGCTGATTCTCCTGAAGGATGATGGTGTGTGCAATTCACATAATGCGATTTACACACCCTTATCACCCATGTAATGCGATTTACACAACCTCAGAAGTTGTTTGACCATTAAGACAGAGACCTTTAAGTCTAGGTATAGGAAGAAATAGTGATGAAGTTAATCTCCATGGCAGAGCCATATTGTGAAGCAGAAAAATTAAAGGTTGGAAGGAAGCTATTTATAGGAGTGGGGGATGAAGTTACTAGACGTCGTAAGTTGCTAAAAATTAAATTGATCATTAAGAGCATTAGGTTCCAAGGCGCATTGGGAGTTGGCAGTCATATATTATAAACGTGCAGAAAAGAAAACGCCCCGAAGGATGAGGAAGAAATAGACCTTTAAGTCTAGGTATAAACTTAGTGCTCATAAAAAGGATTATAGGTTACAATGTGCATGGGTAAGTAGCACAGCAGTAATGGGTAATTTAGTAGCAGAGTAGTCAAAGGAATGAATGCTTTTGCAGAAACTTATACACTTTTAACGTCAGTTGTTGAATAAAACTGACGTTAAAAGTGTTTTTAAAATAAAAAATATTTATTTTTAACGTCGAGTTGTTTATACAATCGCGTTAAAAGTGTGATTTTTACTTGATTAAATAAACAAGTGACGTAAATAATCCTATATCCTTATCCGAAATGCCCGTTGTCACTCTTAACAAGGTTTTCCGGCCGACGCCCCCCGAACCGCACGAACGGTGGAGGCCTCTTAGAAAAAAAAAAATTAGTATAAAGGATTGGCCTGCAACCAATTCTTTGTTCAAATATGTGGGTAGTGTAGATTGGTGGTTCCTATGAAATATTTTAACATATATTTTATATTTATTTAGTTTAATTTAAAATAAAAAAATTGTAATAATTTTAGTTGTTATGTTTTTTTTTAATATATTAAAAATTAAAAAATTAAAATAAATATTTAATATCACCACTCACCCGACCATTGAACCCCCCTTCACGGTTCGATGCGTCTTTTTAAACCTTTAGGTCAATGGGTAAGTAGCAGAGTAGTCAAAGGAATGAATGTTTTTGCAGAAACTTATACACTGTTAACATCAGTTGTTGAATAAAACTGAAGTTAAAAGTGTTTTTAAAATAAAAAATATTTATTTTTAACGTATGTTGTTTATACAATTGACGTTAAAAGTGTGATTTTTACTTCAGTTAAAAAAATAGCTGACGTAAATAATCCTATATCCCTATCTGAAATGCCTTGTTGTCACTCAATTAACACAGGTCTCAGAGCCATTTTGTGAAGGAATAGAAATATAGAGGAAAAGAAGAGGCGTGTACAGATCGATCTGAGAAGAATGTTACTTTATATAGAGAATGATTTTTACACAACACTTTTAACGTCAGTTGTATTCAACAACGGACGTTAAAAATGTTTTGTAAAAAAAATATATTAATATTTAATGTCAGTTTGTTAATAAAACTGACGTTAAAAAATTAATTGTAACGTCAGTTGTTTAATACAACTGACGTTAAATGTTGTTTTATAAAACGTTTACACCCGCGTGCCTTCTGCACTTCGCTCTGTACGTACGTCTCTTTTATCTTTTCATCACGCTCAACCCTAAATCACTCTCAACCCTCACTCTCACTCTCACCCAGCACAAAACCCTAATCGCGAGCTCATCTCCACCGCAACCACCGCGAGGGCTTCTTCGCCACCACCGTGAGGTACACTATTAACCCTAACTCTGTATTTCCATTCATTCTTTGCAATAACTTGACGTACATCTCTCTTTCCCCTTCCCGCGCACTAACTCTCCTTGTCCCTCTGCTCTCAGTAACCACATTGAACGTTGGCCACCACTCGAGCTCCCCTCCCCACCACCACGCGAGCACCTATTTCTGGTGAGTATTTAGGGCACATTTTTGTATTTTTGGTTTTGAGTGTATGTTGAAACTGTAGTCTCAGTAGTTGAAACTTGAAACCGTGAGTTTGAGTTGTTTGGAATGTACGTCTCTGTTTTTGGTTTTGAGTGCATGTTGCTCTGCTTGGTTGATCATCACGGTCGTGATGCTAATCACGGCTAGGCCGTGATCGATTCCGCTGTGATGGCATGGTTCGTTCGATTGGCACTACGGTCCGTGATGGACATCACTGCCAGGCCGTGACCAGTGCTTGGCAATTAATCTTTAAAAACTATAGTTTTCAATCTCCCGTATTGTCCTTATATTGGATATATATGTTTTGTATATCTACAGGACCTATTTAGTTATGGATCGTAGTTGGATGGTTTGTAAGCGTACTAGTGCTGAGTATTTGAAGGGGGTGGGAGAATTTATAGAATTTGCTCAAAGGAATGTTCCTAATAGTAATGGAATGTTCTGTTGTCCTTGTGTCAAGTGTTTGAATACGAGGAAATGTACGGTGAAGGATATACGTACTCATTTGATTTGTGAAGGGATTTGCTTGAGTTATACAAGATGGATATGGCATGGTGATATGTTGTTGAGTAGTAATACGGCGAGTGTCTCCCAAAGTGAGGACGTTGACGTAGATATGGAGGATGATTGAGTAGAGGACATGATCCGTGATATTGGACAAGAATCTTTTCATCGAGCGCATGTGTATGATAGGTTGTGCGGTGATGCGGATAAGCCTTTATATCCAGGGTGTACTACTCATACACGGTTGTCGGCGCGCGGTGCTAAAATTGGTTTGTGTGAAGGCGAGAAATGGTTGGACCGATAAAAGCTTCACGGAATTGCTTGAAGTGTTGAAAGACTTGCTTCCGGAGGACAACACATTGCCTGACCGTAACTATGAGTCCAAGAAGGTATTTTGTCCTATGGGTATGGAGTATAAGAAGATACACGCATGCCCCAATGATTGCATATTGTACACCGGTGTTCATGAAGACAATCACGATTGCCCCAAATGTGGGTTATCACAATACAAAGTGAAGGGTGGTGATGATGATGATGATCTTGATGATGTGAGAAAAAAGGGTCCTCCTGCGAAGGTGTTGTGGTATCTTCCAATAATTCCAAGGTTCAAGCGATTGTTTGCCAATGCGAAAGATGCGAAGAATCTTAGATGGCATAATGATGAGAGGAAACGTGATGGAAAGGTTCGTCATCCTGCTGATTCTATTCAATGGAAGAATATCGATACTATGTTTCCGGATTTCGCCGATGAGCCAAGAAACCTAAGGCTTGGACTTGCTACGGATGGAATGAATCCTTATGGTAACATGAGTAGTATTCATAGTTCATGGCCTGTTCTGTTGGTAATTTACAACATGCCCCCTTGGTTGTGCATGAAGCGCAAATACATGATGTTGTCTATGATGATTTCGGGCCCAAAGCAACCGGGAAATGACTTAGATGTTTATCTAGGTCCCTTGATTGAAGACTTGAAAACGTTGTGGGTGGAAGGTGTTGATGTAGTTGATGGGTATTCTCATGAGACTTTCAAGCTTCGTGCCATGTTATTTTGCACCATCAACGACTTTCCAGTATACGGTAACTTGTTCGGGTACAGTGTCAAGGGGCATAAAGCATGCCCTATATGTGAAGAAGGCACATGCTACACTCAGTTGCATCATGGAAAGAAGACGGTTTACTTTGGGCATCGGAGATTTCTTAGACGTGATCACCCATATCGTAAGATGAAAAAAGCTTTTAATGGATGCCAAGAGACAGAAGAAGCGCCGGCGGCCTTAATTGGAGAGCAGGTTTATCAGAGGGTAAAGGACATCGATGTTATATTCGGCAAGTCCAAAAAGAAAGGTAAAGTTGTTGAGAAAAACATATGGAAGAAGAGGTCGATATTCTTTGATCTTCTATACTGGCGCAAGCTTGATGTCAGACACTGCATTGATGTGATGCATGTGGAGAAAAATGTGTGTGATAGTGTGATCGGGACGCTTCTCAACATTCAGGGCAAGACAAAGGATGGTGTGAATTCTCGTCTCGACCTCGTTGCTATGGGTATACGAGAGCAGTTAGCTCCAGTTGTTGAGGATGGTAAGCGGACTTATTTGCCGCCAGCATGTCATACTTTGTCAAAAAAAGAGAGACAAAGTTTCTGCGGGTGTCTTCAGGGCATCAAAGTTCCACATGGTTATTCTTCAAATATGAAGAGGCTTGTCTCTAGTGATCTTAAATTGGTTGGCTTGAAGTCTCATGATTGTCACATCTTGATGCAACAACTTCTGCCCGTTTCTATTCGTGGTATTGCTACAAAAAATGTGAGACATGCCATTACTCGGTTGTGCTCATTCTTCAATTCTATATGTAGCAAAGTCGTTGACCCCCGTATGTTGGATGACTTGGAAGTTGAGGCTGCTACAATCTTGTGCCAATTGGAGATGTATTTTCCTCCTTCCTTTTTCGACATAATGGTTCACTTAATTGTTCATTTGGTGAGGGAGATTAGATTATGTGGGCCGGTTTTTCTGAGATGGATGTACCCAGTTGAGCGCTACATGAAGATCTTGAAAGGGTACGTGAAGAATCCTCATCGTCCGGAAGCATCTATTGTTCAAAGGTATGTTGCAGAAGAAGCTATTGAGTTTTGTTCGGACTACCTTCATAACACGGATCCTATAGGGGTTCCTAAGCCTCGGCATGATGAGATCAGATGTCAAGGTAAGGGTACACATGGCTTAAGAATTAATAGAAAGGACCGGGAGGAAGTGCTTCAAGCACATTTGTATGTATTGAACAACATCGAATGTGTTCAGCCTTTTCTTATTTGAACATAAAAGAAAAGTCAATCAAGAAAACCCTCGAATGAGCAAAAGGTGGTTGTTGAACAAGCATAACAAGACTTTCTTACCATGGTTCAAGGAAGAAATGCTTAAGGATGGTAGTACTACTTCTGATGACGTAAAATGGCTAGCACGTGGGCCTAACTTCAACGTCATATGTTGGAGCTGATACGACATAAATAACTTTTCCTTTTATACAAAGGAACAAGATAACAAGAGTACCATGCAAAATAGTGGGGTTATGATCGTGACCGAAGCAATGCACTTCTCTAGTGCAAATGACACAAAACCCGTTACAGCACCGAGACCTTACTTTGGATATATTGAAGATATTTGGGTGCTCGATTACACTAAGCTTACGGTGCCGGTATTTAAATGTAAGTGGGTTGATAGTAACGGTGGTGTACAAACCGACGAATTGGGGTTCACATTGGTAGACCTCAACAAGTTAGGTCATATAAATGAGCCTTTCATAATGGCTTCCCAAGCAAAACAAGTGTTCTACATCACTGATCCTTCTAACAAAAGGTTGTCCGTGGTTCTCCAAGGAAAAAGCATGTATAATGGTAGTGATGAAAATGAAGATTCAAATCTTGATATTCTTGAGACTCCTTCTTTTTCAACAAACATGCCTACTATAATCGAGGAGACACAGGTGGACGATGTACATGCCACTCGTGATGATCATCACGAAGGGATATTGATATAGGTAGTTTAAACTTAGTATACATTTATAACCTATGTTAATAAATATATATTGTTTTGAACAGGCATACATATGGATCATTATTCCATTTTTCCTTTGCAATTCTATAATGTGTGTGATATTCTGTGTTACTGGGGTATTTACTGAATGCAGGGATGGCTTAGGGGAGTGATATTTTAAAACTGAATTTAAAAAAAAAATACTATTAACGTCAGTTGTATCATACAACTGACGTTAAAAGTATTTTATAAAAATATACAGTACACTATTAACGTCAGTTGTTTATTACAACCGATGTTAAAATTAAGACCTTTAACGTCAGTTCTTGATAACAATTGACGTTAGTTTTAACAAAATTTACGTCGGTTTTGTTAATGAACTGACTTAATTTTGACAAAATTAACGTCAGTTGTGTTAAAGAACCGACGTTAATAGTGTTATATTTAACGTCAGTTCTCAACTAACGTTAAAAGTTTAACTTTTAACGTCAGCTGTATTTACGTCAGTCAGTATTCTGACATAAAAAATCAATTTTAACTGACGTAAAAAGCACTTATTGCACTAGTGCCACCTGGATCCCATTGCAATCTTTTGTAGAATTGGGCTTGACCCATCAAGTCAACAAGAGCAAATAAAATTGACCCAATATGACCCTTTTCCCCATCATCTTTCAGCTTAGGACCCAATTCAATTTCTTCACTAATGTGGGCTTCACCCATGAACACATGGCCCAATTTCTGAAATTGAGCTCCCAAGGCAGAAATAAATTTCTGCTGCTCCTCTGCAATTGAGAGAATGAAAGGCAGAAGATAGAAAGCAGAAACAGAAAGCGCAGAGAGAGAGAGAGTGGTGAATGAGTGTTATTTGATCAATGTGTGTATTGTTTTCATCTAATCTATCATTTACACATATGCACTCCTTTTATAGTGCATGTACATCACATTGTAACTACAAAATTGAATCAGTTACAAACTAACTAACTAACTGTTACTAACACTCTAACTGACTAACAAACTATGCTATGGATTAACTACAACACTCCCCTTTAATCCAAACATTCATATGATACAACTCCCAACTCACTTCTGAGTTTTACAAATCTATCAGGCCTAATTGCCTTAGTCAATATGTTAGCCAGCTGTGTTTCTGTTGAGCAGTATGATACCTCGAGCTTTCCATTGTTCATTTGTTCCCTAAGGACGTGAAATCTAGTCTCAATATGCTTACTTCTTCCATGAGAGACTGGATTTCTAGCTAAATTGATAGCTGACTTGTTATCAATTAACAGTTTGATAGGTTTCTCCACTTTAATCTTTAGTTCATTAAACAATGAATCTAACCAGATAGCTTGGCAAGCAGCATATGAGCCAGCTATGTACTCAGCCTCACACGAAGACAAGGCCACCACAGGCTGTTTCTTAGAGCACCGAGAGATTGGTGCACCAAGAAATTTGAATAAGTATCCTGTTGTACTCCTTCTATCCACCCTATCTCCACACCAATCTGAATCTGAATATCCTAACAAATCAACCATTTGATGAGCTAACTTGCCAGGAAATAGCACACCAAATCTCACAGTTCCTTTCACATATCTCAGGATTCTCTTGGCAGCTAGCATATGAGACTTCTTTGGTTGGTTCATGAATCGGCTGATGAGACCAACTGAGAAGCACAAGTCGGGTTTGCTATTACAGAGATACCTCAGGGAGCCAACTAATTGCTTAAATACAGTTGCATCTACTCCTTCTTCTGTTTCAGTTGCTTCCAGCTTTAGATTTGCCTCTGCAGGAGTTGTTGCAGAGTTACAATCTGCCATTTTGAATCTCTCAAGTACCTCAGCAGCATATTTTTGTTGGTGCAGCACAATTCCTTTTGGAGTAGTGGCAAACTCCATTCCAAGGAAATAGGACAACTTTCCTAGGTCTGTCATCTCAAATTCAGCCATCATTAGTGCCTTGAAACACTCAATTTCTGTGGAGTCATTTCCAGTCACAAGGAGGTCATCAACATATAGACAAATGATCAACAGGATTGCCTTTTTCTTTACTTTCACATACACACCATACTCAACTGAGCATTTAGAAAACTCATGCTGAAGTAGGAATGTATCTATTCTTTTATTCCAGGCCCGAGGGGCTTGTTTAAGGCCATAGAGGGCCTTGTTCAGCTTGTAAACCATGTCTTCTTTCCCTTTAATCTCAAAACCTGGTGGCTGAGTTACATACACTGTTTCTTCAAGTGGTCCATTTAGGAATGCTGATTTCACATCCATATGGCATAGAGACCATCCATTGTTGCTTGCCAAGGCCACTACTAGCCTTATAGTTTCTACCCTTGCCACTGGTGCAAAGACTTATGAGTAGTCAACTCCATGCTTCTGCAGAAAACCTCTAACAACCAATCTTGCCTTGTGCTTAGCAATAGAGCCATCAGGATTTAATTTCAGTTTAAAAATCCATTTCACATCAATTGGCCTTTTATCTATTGGCTTGTCAACCAATTCCCACGTATGATTCCTCTCAATGGCATTAAGTTCATCAATCATTGCTGCTTTCCAGTTTGGTTCAATCATGGCTTCCTCATAGCTCACTGGCTCTGCATTTGCCAGAAGAGCAAAGTGAACTAATTCACCTTCAGATGTTACTGCACTGTCAGGTAACATACCAAAATCATCAAATCTGCCTGGCCGTTGCCTTTGTCTCTATGGCCTTGTTACATGAGATGCTTCAGTGATCAATTCCTGCTCATCCACTACAGATTCTTCCTCAATTAATATTGGAATCACAGGATTGAAACTACCTTTTTGCTCATTCCAATCCCATGACTCAGTTTCATCAACATACACATCTCTACTAACTTCAATTTTCTGTTTCAGTGGATCATACAGTCTATATGCACCAGTAATGTGATATCCTACTAAGATCATTGGCTTGCTTTTATCTTGTAACTTTTTACTTCTAGCATCAGGCACATGCTTGAAACATAAAGAGCCAAATATTTTTAAGTGACTTACCATAGGTTTCCTGCCAGACCAGCATTCTTCAGGAACCTTCTGCTTGAGTCTCTTAGTAGGACACCTGTTCAACAAATAGGCTGTTGTGGTGACTGCTTCACCCCAAAAGGAATGTGGTAGCTTCTTCTGTTTCATCATGGTTCTGGCCATGTTCAACACAGTTCTGTTCCTCCTCTCAGCCAAGCCATTATGCTGAGGAGTATAGGGGGCTGTCACCTTATGTTGGATACCACACTGTTCAAGGAAATCCTCAAACTCTTTTGATGTGTACTCACCTCCACCATCTGTCCTTAGTACCTTGATCACCTTGCCACTTTGCCTTTCAGTGAGAGCTTTGAATTTCTGAAAGACCTTAAACACCTCACTTTTGTTCTTTATCAAGTAGAGCCACTGCATTCTGTTGAATTCATCAACAAAGGTCACAAAATACTTATTTCCACCTAATGAGGGGACCTCAAGAGGACCACAAACATCTGAGTGAATCACATTCAACACATCAGTTGCTCTCATAGGTAGATATGTAGCAAAAGTATTTCTGGACTGTTTTCCAGCAAAGCAAAACTCACATACTTTTTCAGGTATAACTATTTTTGGAAGTCCTGTCACCATCTCATCTGCAACTAATTGTTTTAGACTTCTAAAGTTTAAGTGACCAAACCTCAAGTGCCAAAGCCAGCTTTCTTGGTTTGATATAGTTGCCTGAAAACACTGCATCTCAGCTGTGTTGATGTTGGCTTGGAAGGTTCTGTTTTTGGAGAGGGGAGACCTTACACTGGTGCAGAAAAGAGATTCCACATCGGTTATTTTTAGATTTTCACATCGGTTTTCAAACTGATGTTGAAATGACCGATGTAGTTTATTACCACTTTTCACATCGATTTTAAAACCGATGTTTATAGTATATTTTTAACATCGGTTTTTACCTTAACCGATGTGGAAAATTAATTTGTCAATTGGTAACCTATTGGAAATTTCACTTTCCACATCGGTTTTTGTAAAAACCGCTGTGAAAATTTCACTTTCCACATCGGTTTTACTGAGAACCGATGTGTAAAGTCTCATTGTTTTTTATTCTGTTATTTACATTTCTATCATTCATTTCCCCTGTTTCAGTAATGCAGATCAATACCAGAATAACATACTATAAATATTCTCAACACAAACACTTTTGTACGACAAAAACACAACTAATATATACTGAATTTATTACGAACAATACATATGTACGTTCAATTACATTCAGACAACAAAGATAATTAGAAACCAAAAAGCTACATGATATATTATAGATTTCATATCAAAATACATATGATCAGTCAAAAGTACACTATAGCTAGTACATGATAAGTTTTTAAACTAACTACATATATACAAACTATGGTTGGTACACTTCAATAAAGAAAGTTGCTCAACGCCTCTTTATGTTGTTGATGTCGGAATCAGATAATGGAGTTGGATTGTTGAATATCTGCAAGTTTAATTGGACAAAAGATTATATCTTTTAAGTAATAAACTAACATAAAACATATAACGAATCTATAACTATTACTTCTAATTGTGTCAATTAACATTTACCTCGTGCCATCTTTCAGTGATCCTGGAGGAGATAATTTCCAACATCCACTGCATCACATAGTAGCCACATTCCCATGATCCACGTTGTATACGTGACTACGTACAAATTAAACCCAATTAGAATATGAGGAATTAAATAGAAATCAATAATTATACCCATTGCATTTTATGCATTTGAACTAATAAATATCTCACGCTAGGAATAATCCATCTGATAGCCCGAGTACGCCTTTCACCACGCAACATGTGGTTTACAGTAATAGACCTATCATGACAAAAACATTAATTAAAGTATATCTAATAGATTTCAGATAATTAAAACAACTGCATTACTGATTATAAAGTATTTAATGCTTACGTTTCGATGATCGTCTTCAGTGCATTCGCCGGCTTATTTCCCAATGAGTAGAAGAAGACCACAACGTTCATCCTAGGGTACAAGATCAACAGTTGCCAATGTTGGTTGTATTTACGGAACAGTTAGTGACTAAGTCATATATAGTTATACTTAAATAACCGGTACTTACTTATTGAGATAAGGCGCAAGGTAGAGTTGATGATCGTCTCGGGCAAGTATATCACGTATGGTGGTGATCGGGTCTTCTGATGCTAGGAGAACATCACCCTGAATGAACATGGGGTCAATGAACCCATAAAGGGCGAGGTTACCCTGATCAACTAACATACGATGCAGATACCTAATATATTTGAAAAACATGTTAATTATCATAGTATTTAAAAATTAATTACTTAACTTATAAATAAAATGTACTTACGTGCACCATAACGATATGTGTGCAGAACTAGCCATTTCTTTATTGAGTACCATCTCCATAAGTTCCTTCTTTGGGATATACAGTTCATCGCCTGGACTGGCATCATGTTTCAACCTTACCAAGGCTGCATCATTCTCCATGGTGACAACCTTTATAGCCAGAACTTTAAAAACATCACCATGGCCAAGTGCCCCTTTGTCGATCCCCTAAACAACATAGATATATATTAGTAATCACGGATAATTAAGTTATTTAATTCGTAATTAACTAAATGGTCAAATGAATACCTTGGCAGGAGCAGACATCTCTGGTCTTCCTGGATCCGACCTTTTAGGCACAATATCATTTCCAACATCCTATAACGAATAAAAATAAAGCATTATCTTTAAACAATAATAAATTATTTCAACTATGAATATAGAAAAACACAACTAACTGAATACCTCAGATGCAACAAGAAAGCTGACCAGTCTTCTTGGCGAGAGGATGAAGTTACCGAGGGCCTGACCCATTGTTTGAACCTCCTCAATGGGCACAGGGACTCGAGCATCAGCATCTCGAATAATCTCAACGACGACCCTCAGCTGATCATCCGGTAATAAACGATGGTGTATGGTATTACCTAAGTAATTATGTGCCCTCCCCAATGCCACTAAGCGGTGATCATGATGATCATCAACATACAGCTCACACCTATCAGGGTCGTCATCATCATCATTATCATTTTCAGGCTGATGAGGAGGATCACATGAGCCCTTAGTGCTCACATGGACAGAGGGTTGGACACCGGCTGTCATCTTCTGGGACATAGAAGTCAATATTGCCATCTGCTGGGCAAACTGCTCGGCCATCTCCTGTCGAAGCTCAGCTGCAATCTCCTGTTTTAGCCGTGCTCTATCTGTATCAACATCCCTGTGGCATTGGTGTGAAGATGAACCATCGTATTGGCGAAATCCGACGCCCCATACAACACCAATGACACGGCCGGGTGGTGCAGTTTTTACCGATGGCGTGACTAAGATATCATCGCGTCCTCTAGGAACAAAGGTTCCTTGGGTT
Organism: Sophora flavescens; assembly: GCA_030762895.1. Classification (NCBI taxonomy): domain Eukaryota; kingdom Viridiplantae; phylum Streptophyta; class Magnoliopsida; order Fabales; family Fabaceae; genus Sophora; species Sophora flavescens. The sequence goes on along the minus strand of CM061062.1, from coordinate 27,102,035 downwards.
ACCTGCTCGTCCAAGGCATCATATCACATAAAATATCAGGTCACATTACAATTCGGTAACAATCTTAAAATGACAATTACAATTCAAACTATACTTACAATCTTCTCAGCTACTTGGCGGGCCTCCTCAGATGTATATTGCCCCGTTTTTCTTTGTCGGGCCCTCTTCTATTTACGATGGGGTGGGGGTGGAGGTGGATCAACAACCTCTGGACGATTTTCAGCATTAGGATCCGCCTGAGATGCTGCTTCCTGACGTGCTTTCTTTTCCTCTTCAACCATTATCTGACCAAGCTTTTTATATCCCCCACGAGACATGACATGGGGGTAGACATTCTTGCTTGGTTTTTCTGCCCCTTTTTCCTCTTCTCCTGTTATAAATAGAAGACAATTAAATTACATAAGTAAATAAAATTAATGAAATTACATAAGTTTATATACAAATCAAATAAGTTAACCTGAAAGCTGGGATCATGTCGGCTCTGAACAAAGCGATCCCACGTCGCCTGGTCAAGAAACGGGTACACCTCAAGTGGGTTCTTTTTACTTTTTGGATTGAATACATAGTATCTGCCTAGATCGGCCTTAAAACCCCTCCAACGCTCACCAGCATACTTTAGCAAACGCTTCTTCATAACGTACGTATCAGGTATGTCAAAGGTCAGCTACATTAAGACCAAAAGAATTAACGTATTACTGTATGATATTATTAAGATAAAAATAAAGTAGATACAGACAAACACAGGACGTAAAAGTATAGATACCAGAATACTCTCCCATATCTGATCCTTCACGTCCGCCGATACATCTTTCCAAATATCAATGAGTATACTAGGCCTGCTCCCAGCAAGGCTCGCCACAAAACTGTTAAACTGCTCTGCCATTGGCCCAATAGGATTGTGGTTATTATCAAAGTCTATTATTATCCTTTGATTTGAACCACGGTTGGCAGTCAAATTCCTCATTCGTGTGGCACGTCTACCCTTTCTACCAGTAGACAGGGTCTCCGACCCGCTGCATGAAGGAGGGATATCCTCACGATCATCCATGTATACCTGTTTAAACAAAAAAAAAAACTTGTTAGTATGTCAGGATAAATATCAAACATAACATAAAAATATCGATCAACGTACGTAAACATAACTTATAAATATCAACGTAAACATATAATATGCCTTTAAACATAACTCAAACTAAACTTACTTTGTGGTCAATTAGTAAAGTTCTCCCATAACCCTTCTTGGTGATCATTACGAGTAGCATGTACATCATCCACTTCATTTTCCTCATTGAAATTAGGCACTCGTGTTGAGAAAGAAGGAGTATCAGAAATATCAAGAGTTGAATCGTGATTTCCCTCACTACCATTATACATGTTTTTTCCCTGGAGAACCACTGACCACCTTTTGTTAGAAGGATCATGGATATAAAACACTTGTTTTGATTGGGATGCCATGATGAAAGGCTCCTCTTTATTACCTACCTTATTAAGGTCCACCAATTTGAATCCTAACTCATCGGTTTGCACACCATTGTTACTGTCGACCCACTGACATTTAAAAACAGGTACTCTAAACTTCGTGTAATCAACCACCCATATCTCTTCAATGATTTCAAAGTATGCAACGGATGCCATAACAGGGTTTTTATCTTTCGAACTAGAGAAATGCATGGACTCAGCGACGACCATAACCCCACTATTTTGCATTGTACTTTTGTCATCCTGGGACTTTGTATAGAAGGAAAACTTATTGATATCGTACCCACTCCAGCATATGACATCAAAGTTAGGCCCCTGTGCTAGCCATTTTAATGTATCAAAAGCAATACCATCCTTTGCAATTTTTTCTTTAAACCAGTTCAAGAAAGTCTTGTTATGCTTGTTCAAACACCATTTTTCATTCATTCTAGGGTAAGTTTCATTGATGATGCTTTTATGCTCACATAAGTATGGTTCAACCTCATGAGTGTTATTCAATATATACAAATGTGCTTGAAGCACTTCCTCCCGATCCATGCTCTTAACAGTGATACCTCGTGTACCCTTACCATCATATCTTCCTTCGTGACGAGACTTCGGAAGCCCTACAGGTTCCGCTTCTGACATGTAGTCTGTACAAAACTCAATAGCCTCTTCTGCAACATACCTTTCAACAATATATGCTTCGGGACGGTGTGGATTTTTCATATATCCTTTCAAGATCTTCATGTATCGCTCAACCGGGTACATCCACCTTAAATAAACGGGGCTGCACAATCTAATCTCCCTCACTAGATGAACAATCAAATGAACCATGATGTCAAAAAATGAAGGTGGAAAATACATCTCCAATTGGCACAATATAATGGCTGCCTCATTTTCCAAGTCATCCAACTTTTTAGTGTCAATGACTACATATAGCATTGAAGAATAATCATAACCTAGTAATGGCATGTCTGACTTTTTTAGGCAATATGTCACGAATGGCCACCGGTAGTAGTTGTTGCATCAAGACATGACAATAATGAGACTTTAAGCCAACTAATTTGAGATCTTTCATTGAGACAAGTCTTTTGATATTTGAAGAGTAACCCTGTGGCACTTTGACTCCCTGTAGACATTCACAGAAACTTCTTTTCTCTTTTTTTGATAAAGTATGACATGCTGGGGGCAAATAAGTCTTCTTATCCCCCACTTTAAGTGGAGCTAACTGCTCTCGTATACCCAGCGCAACTAGATCCAGATGAGCAATCACACCATCCTTTGTCTTGCCTTGAATGTTGAGAAGCGTTCCGATTAAACTGTCACACACATTTTTCTCGACATGCATCACATCAATACAATGTCTTACATCAAGCTTGCACCAGTATGGAAGATCAAAGAAGATTGACCTCTTCTTCCATATTTTCTTCTCGGTAGCCTTCTTCTGGGTCTTCCCATAGATAACATTAGTGTTGTTCACCTTTTCATAAATCCATTGAAAGCTTTTCTCAATCTACGATAAGGATGATTACGTCGGAGAAATCTCCGATGCCCAAGGTAAACCGTCTTCCTTCCATGTTGCAGTTGATGGTAACATGTGCCTTCTTCACATATTGGACATGCTTTATGCCCCTTAACACTATACCCACACAGGTTCCCGTATGCTGGAAAGTCATTGATGGTGCAAAATAACATGGCACGCAATCTGAATGTCTCACGGCAATACCCGTCGATCACATCAACGCCTTCATCCCACAACATTCTCAAGTCTTCAATCAAGGGACTCAGATAAACATCAATATCATTTCCTGGCTGTTTAGGACCCGAAATCATCATACTTAACATAATGTATTTGCGCTTCATGCACAACCAAGGAGACAGGTTGTAGATTACCAGGAGAACAGGCCATGAACTATGAATACTACTTAAGTTTCCATATGGATTCATTCCATCGGTAGCAAGTCCAAGCCTGAGGTTTCTGGGCTCATTGCCGAAATCCGGAAACAAACTATCAATTCTCTTCCATTGCAAAGAATCGACCGGATGCCGAAGTTGTCCAACACACTTCCTCTCATCTGCATGCCATCTAATGTTCTTTGCGTCATTTACATTAGCAAACAATTGCGTGAACCACGGAATCACGGGAAGATACCATAACACCTTCGCAGGAGGACCTTTGGTGACCACATCACAACTAGAATCACCATCCTTCACTTTGTAGCGTGATACCCCACACCTGGGGCACTCGTGCATCTCTTCAAACTATTTCATGTACAATATGCAATCATTGGAGCAAGCGTGTATTTTCTTATACTCCATACCCATCGGACACAATATCTTCTTCGCCTCATAGTTTCGAGATGGCAATGTGTTGCCTTCTGGAAGCATGTCTTTCAACAACTCAAGCAATTTGGTAAAGCTTTTATCGCTCCACCCATTTCTCGCCTTCACATTGAACAATCTTAACACCGCTGACAACCGTGTGAAATTAGTGCACCCCGGATACAAAGCCACTTCCGCATCACTGCACAAAGTATCATACACATGTGCGCGCCGAAAAGACTCTTGCCCAACATCACGGATCATGTCCTCTAGTCCATCATCCATTTCCACGTCATCAACTTCCTCTCTATCCAACACCCTCGGCCTGTCTAACGATTCACCATGACATATCCATGTTGTATAACTCTTGCACATCCCCTCACAAATAAGATGATCACGTATATCCTCAGCTTCTAGTCGTCTCTCATTCAAACAGTTAACACAAGGACAATAAAACCTTCCGTTACCACTATCAGGAGCATTTGTTTTTGAAAACTGTAGAAAATCTTCCACTCCATTCTCATACTCATCACTTGTCCGTCTAGCATTCATCCAACCGCGATCCATGACTAAACCAATAACTTCGTACTTAGTCCAACATATTCATCAACCACTTCTTATGACAGGGTATGGCCATATCCCATTCGAGAAGAAACTTTTTCAACATTAGGTTAACAGTTAGTCCTTAACTCTCATGCTCATACTCGACAAAATTTCGGCAGCATTTCCCTTCGGTCTCCGACGTACACTACTTGAACGCGATGACATCCACCACAATAAAGTATGCACCCGGAGAACGAAAGGAAATGTATCAATCCGAACTTTCATCAAGTATATAACATTAGAATCAATGAATAACTATTTTAACTGAATTAAGAAAAAGTTTTTTCCCAAACTGTGCAACTTTGGACAATTCATGATCCAACACAATGAACGGTACATTAAGCACATACACGTGTGATCATTAGTATTGCATCTCAAACGGGAAACTAAGGATTTACTAATTATGTAGCTTGCATGAAGATGGGGCTTGAAAAGTGAAGAAAATTAGCCAAATAGAGCCCATCACGGCCTAGCCTTGAAAGCCATCACGGTCGTGATCGAGTAGAGCTTAATAGAAAGAATGGAAAAGTCAGAAGTGGTCACGACCAGCCCGTGATGCCCATCACGGCCGTGACATGTCAGCTGAACCAGACCCTCACAGGCAGAACTGATCACGGCCTAGCCGTGATGGTGGTCACGACCATGACAGACCAACCAGTGAAGCAACCTCCAAAGCAGAACCTGTCACGGCCTGGCCATGATGGCCATCACGGTCGTGACATGCCAACTGAACCAGACCCTCACAGGCAGAACTGATCACAGCCTAGCCGTGATGGTGGTCACGGCCGTGACAGAACAACCAGTGAAGCAACCTTCAAGGCAGAATCCGTCACGGCTTAGCCGTGACAGGCAGCACTACCGTGACGCGTGATACCACCACTGGAAAAATCCAGTCTTGGAGCAACAAAACAACACATGCAAGTATATTATCGAACCATTTGGAGTCAAAGTTCATAACTTTTCTAAACAAGAAACGAATAAATGACTAATATTGCAAATGGGACTGTTTATAACAGGGAAAACGCACCTTTTTTTTTGGAAGAATGAAGATCTTGAAGGTTTCTTTATGCACCTGTGATGAGCCTGAAAACCAGTAACAGGGAAACTGAGGAGTGGTTTCATGTGCCATTCTCAGGCATCCCCTATTTATTTAGCCAACCATTTGGAGTCAAAGTTCATAACTTTTCTAAACAAGAAACGAATAAATGACTAATCTTGCAAATAGGAACAGGAAAACGCACCTTTTTTGTGGAAGAATGCAGATCTGATCTTGAAGGTTTGTTGTGGAGTTGTGAGAGAGTGAGTAAGTGTGAAGGTAGAAATGAGAACCGAGAGAACCGAGATTGAGTGAGTGTGAAGGTCTGAGATGTGGGAAGAAATGCAAACTGGCGCGTGAATTGGAGGGAATGAAAATAGAAACTTAAAGAAGGGTTATATTACACATCAGTTATTAAGAAACCGATGTGGTATTGTTATATTTCACATCGGTTATCATGGAACCGATGTGAAAAGATAAAGTTTTAAATTCTATTTTTTTTATAATTTTTTACATCGGTTATATTTAAACCGATGTAGTTAATGACTACTTTACACATCGGTTCTCGGAAAACCGATGTTAAAAGATAAAAATTCTAACTTTAAATTTTTTTTTTACTTTTAAACATCGGTTAAAAATAACCGATGTGGAAAGTATTTACACATCGGTTAAATTCTAAACCGATGTGGAATACTTTTATTTTAATTTCAAAAATGTCACCGCCTCCTTTTACACATCGGTTTTACAGAAACCGATGTGGAAACTCCGATGTAAAAAGCATATTTTACACTAGTGTTAGTACCAATCTCTGATTTGGATCATATAATTCCAATGAATCATGCTTCATTGTGACTGATAATCCTTTCTCAACTAGCTGCCCAACACTCATCAGGTTGCATTTCATCCCAGGCACAAACAACACACTTTCAATGAGTGTCGTCTTGCCATCTTTTCTTGTAATCACAATGTTACCAACACCTTCTGCTGCAAGTGTTCTACTATTTGCAAGCCTAATCTTTGCCTTTCTGCTGGAATCAAAGTCCCTCAACCATTCCCTGTGGCCAGTCATGTGGTTCGAGCACACTGTATCAAGGTACCAAGCTTCACTGTGAGGATTCACATCATTGGTTGCCACCAACAGAACCTGATCTTCCTCTGAATCCTCATCCTGAGCCACATTGGCATCTTCTTCACTATCTTTGAACTGCTTCCCTTTTCCTTTGCCATGCCAACATTCTGATGCAAAGTGTCCCCACTTCTCACAATTGAAACATTGGACTTTCCTTCTGTCTTGGACTTTCTTGCCACCTCTACCTCTGCTAGAACCTCCTCTCCCATTCCTGTTAGGAAAATCAGCTTTATCACCATTCTTGGAATGATCTTGGCTTGAAGACCGTCCTTCTTTACTTGGTCTGCCACCATTTCTTTTGCCTTTCTTCCATTTCCCTCTATCTGCTCCCCATTTCTTGGAGACTTGAGCTTGCAGTGCTTGCTCTACTGTTGCCCTGCCAGCACTTCTTTCATTCAATTTCAGCTCATGAGCCTCCAAGGAGTTCTGCAGTTCCTCGAGTTTCATGTCCTCCACATCTTTGGCTTCTTCAATTGCAACCACTATATGGTCAAATTTCACAGAGAGTGATCTTAACACCTTCTCAACCATCTGCTGATCTGTGATAGTCTCCCCACAGGTTCTCATCGAATTCACTATGACCAAGAGCCTGTCAAAATAATCTGAAACAGACTCTTGTTCAGTCATTAGAAGCTACTCAAACTGTCTTCTCAGGGACTGCAACTTGACCTTCTTGGTCTTCTTAGCACCCGCATAGAGCTTCTGAAGTGTGTCCCAAGCTTCCTTGGCTGTCTTTGCATTGGAAATTTTCTGGAAGCTTGCAAGATCCATGCATTGATGGAATAGACATTGTGCTTTATAATCCCTCTTCTTAGATGCATCATCATCCCTCTCCGAGACTCCTCTTTTGACTATCTCCAAGAGTTCTTGGTAGCCAAGAATGGCTTCCATCCTTACAGACCAATAATCCCAATTCTTGCCATCAAGAATTGACAAGTTAGACATGAAACTACTGCTTCCATTCGCTGCCATGATCACAACAATGGCAACACTCACAGGCCCCTTACCTTTCTGCTCTATATACCAATTTCTTGGGAGAAACACACACTCTGCAATTGAGAGAATGAAAGGCAGAAGATAGAAAGCAGAAACAGAAAGCGCAGAGAGAGAGTGTGTGTGGTGAATGAGTGTTATTTGATCAATGTGTGTATTGTTTTCATCTAATCTATCATTTACACATATGCACTCCTTTTATAGTGCTTGTACATCACATTGTAACTACAAAACTGAATCAGTTACAAACTAACTAACTAACTGTTACTAACACTCTAACTGACTAACAAACTATGCTTTGGATTAACTACAACAAATTAATTGTCACATCATTAAAAATGTTTGATTTTTATCATAATCATCTTAAAATTCATATGTAAAATGACTTGTGATTGGTTGGTAATGTAACTTTTTTTTACATTAACAATGTAATAAATTTAAACTCTTCATTTAATTTCAAGTGTTTTATCGAAATGTACATTTATTTCAAATAGACACGATGATTAATCATTAAAAATTGATGCATTTTTCAAGAAGAAAACTTTTATAAAGATGAAAATATTATATTTACAATTTATTCACTTCAAAAGCATTAATTATATATATATATATATATTATTTTGAAATTTTGATAAAATTATATATGATTATATATAAATTTTGAGTAAATTATTTTAGCTAGTGTTAGTGGCTCCCCCAAAATTTTTAATCAAAATCCACCACTATTTATTAGCATCTTTTTTTTTTATGCTTAAACGGGGCTAATAGCCCTATTTCGTTAGTATCATTCTAATAATTTTATTATTTTAGAAAACTCTGCTCGATCTTAATTCTTAAGTATATTCACATGTAGCAAAATAATCTTCCAGATGATGTCTTGTACACGTCTTTGCATCTCAAATTTTTTTTATTTAATTTAATTTTGTCTATTTTAATATTATTTTTCTAACAGCACGTATATCATGCATATTAAACTTCCAGAAAATACTCATGTGCTTTGCAGTTTTCCGAGGAAGCAACTTGTATAACACAAACTAAGAACATGTGAAACGAAAGCCAATAATCAGCTAGAAGAGGGGGGAGACTATGGCAAGCATATCCCTTCCATGCCAACCCTTCTTGTCCAGCAGCACCAGTTTCGCACTAGGAAACCTGCTGAAGAAGCAAAGGTTGCATCATCATTGTCGTGCAAGGGCACCATCGGTTTCAAGGAATTTTGGGTGCAATAATAAGAAAACCTCCTCCTTCAATTACAGAAGCAGCGCTGAAGTTCCTCTTCATGAGTTGCCTGGGGTATGTATGAATATATAGCTAGTGTTTGTAATATATATAGATTTTAAAAATGGGTATCATAATTACAATTGAGACCAAGAGGTTATGATTTTGATAATCTTTTACAAATGCATTCCAACCATAATTATAATCGCATCAACTTCATGTCCTTTGTATGCTTGTTTGTTTGTATAAGAACAATATTTATTAATCAAACATGTGGTTGATTCGGATGGTAATGGGTTTTGACCCCTTAGCAAGTAGCTAGAGTTCAATCTCTAGCTGAAAAAAACATGGTTGAAAGATGTCAAACCTTCAATATCATCTAATACCTTTGAGGGATTATTTGTCTCTACAATTGCATATGAGATTATCCTGGAAAATAAAACAAAAAAAGTAAGATTTGTTGGTTTTACTTTTACAGGCTTCCTTTGATGAATATATGGAGGACAAGGGTAGAGTAATCCGAGCCATATTCCCAGAAAAATCAACATGCCAGCAGCTCAACGAGGTACTTCCGTTTGCGGATTGATTATGCTCAATTTCCTTGAGTTCATAAAACAAATTTTATTTCGTCTTAATGGTTGCTGGTTTTTATTTTAAGCTATGTCTGAGTTTGGAGTTTTGGTTCTAATTGAAATGAGGTTTCAAGGTTTCCAAATCACTTGCTGCTGGTTATTGGTTTCTTTTAAACCATGCGGATGATGCCTCTTTGACAGTAAATCCGGTTGCTGTTTTTTCTGGTTGCTGATTTGCAATTATAGCTTGCCTGTTTTTCTGGTTTCTGGTTTGCCTCTGCAGCTTGCCTATTCTGTTTTTCATCTACTGTTTTTTCTGTTTTTTCACTTCGGGTAGGACGTTGTAATATCAATGCTGGGATAGTTTGTTTGAGCATTTTACTTAAGTTAATGCTTTTCTTTTGTATATGGGTTGAGATATCCCATATCTCTATCAATACACTTTTTGGTTTATAAAAAAAAAACAGTACATTGGAATATCCATCTAGTTTCATAGTACAAATCCAAAGCAAATTTAATATAAAAAAAATTATCCTAATTTTGAACAATTTTTTTTTATTTCTAAACTTTCACGTAACTTTAACTATTAATAGAGTTAGTTGTAACACGATATCTAAATGACGACAAATTGTTGGAGTTCAATCTTTTCCTATTTCATTCTTCTAATTAATTATAATTATAGTTTTAACATAAGGTTTAAGTTTAACTTGTGATTATCCTTGAACCCAAAAAATTATCCCATGAAGAGAGCATGCTAGAGATAAAACTCGTTTTAGATTTATATCATTTATCTAAAAATGCTTCTGTTAATTGTGCTTACAGGAAGAGTGGAGAGTACAAATGACCCCCATACAAGCCTTGTTCTTAACATATCAACCCGTAGTACACATTACTGCTAGATGCATATCCGATGGAGAACACTACCCACCTGGGATTCCAAGCCATATCACCAAACTTCTTGAGGTTCAGATAGTAAGTACTTCCACGAACTTTTTGAGGAAGGTATATGATAAGCATGTGTTAGGATTTGGGGGAGCGTACATATCAAGAGATTGTCATATTCTTTTGCGAGCCAAGTGAAGAATTATATTTGTATTTTTTGAAAAAGGCAAATATATATTATTCTAAAGAGTACAAGGAGTACTTAAAACTCAAGAATTATATAAGTAAGCTTGATATCACATCTTGATCCAAAACCGTAAGGAAATGAGTATACGAGTCTTCTTCACTTATATAGTCTTCGAGTTCTTTCCCTATGGGACTCATTCATTCACATCTTTACTCACACTTCTAATTAATTTTCAACAATCTCCCCCTCAAGTGTGAGTCATTAACACATAGAACCACTCTCGAACACAAGCCTTTTGAGGATTTAACAGTGCTTACAAAGAGCCCAGCCCGAGTACTGCCTCCAAAAGGCTACGTGTGCTCTTTTCATAACAATCATCATATCTCCAATACTCATCTCAGCCAAACCATCGACTCTGATACCACTTGTTATGATTCAGGGAAGCACAAAAATCGGGAGATCTTCTTCTATGGGCTAAGAGAAGAATCACATAAGTGAGCTTGATACCATAGCTTGACTCAAAACCTTAAGATAATGTTTATGCGTCTTCTTCACTTATATAGACTTCAACTTATCAAGTTCTTACCAATTTAGGACTTCCCTCCAAATCGAGCCACACAGTATAGTCATCCCCTGCCCTAACCCTTCATTTTGAAATCTAGGCATCCATCCACTTGTTTATAATGCTTCACATATTGAAGTTTTTAGATTAATTAATCCAAATAAACATCTAGATCAAGGTTGTAAATTGTGGTTGTGGTTATTAGGGGTGTTGATTAGTTCGGGTTGATCCGATGAACCCGAAAATTCGAACCAAACCAATTTAATTGGTTAAGTTTTTTTGTTGTTGTTTGGGTCCGAACCGAACCAAGCCAAACTCGATGATAATTGATTCGATAATCATGTTTAAGGATTCTTGAACAAAACCAATTACTATATTTTAATATTTGTAAATATATTTTATTTATTATATTTTAATATTTACATATATTTAATGTTTTAATAGTTTGCTATTATAATTTTTATTTTATTTTATTTTTGTATATATATTTTAATATTATCTATATTAAATATTTTTATATATACTTTAATATTTAATATTTAATTTTCGGGTCCGAACGGCACCAACCCATTCTTGAATGGTTTGATTTAGTTTGGATTTCCTGATAAAAAATTGCAATTCCTAACCGTATTGAACCAATTGATTTTTATTGGTTTGGATTTGTTTTTCATACAAATCTGATCCAAACCGACCTGTAAACACCCCTAACGATTGTGTTTATCGAAATAGTGAACAATTATGAAAAAATACAGGTAATGTAGTTGTAATTACGGTAAAGATGTTGTAAATGTTATCAAAACACAAGGTTGCAACCTCACTTTCGATAGCGGATCTCATTTTAAAAGCTTGGTCTACATATTGTAGAAACTGAAATAAAGAAGCCCTAGTGATAATCTAGATAGAATTTTTTTTCTTTTTTTTTAAAAGTCATCTTGAAAGATTGTGCAAGTAAGTCTTCTATACATATAAATAGGTGCTATAGCTGAAATGCAGTAGATAGGAAGTCCTTTAGTACCTAAAAAGCCTGTAACATAGGGAACATAGGTATAGCTATATGTTATCCACTACTTTGGCAATTGTAACTTTTACTCATGTCCAATAATATATAAATAGAAGTTCTTCAATACTAGCCAACTGCCACTAACAACAACAATCATACTAATTATTTTTCCTCCCAAAAACTAACATCACTTCTCTTTTATAGACAAGGTGGGAGCTTCCAGACGCCAATGTTGATTACATACCATTAGATCTCAACATCAATGCCAGAGGAGCTCTATACCTGGAAAGGCAAGGAAGGGATAGATGGATGAAGAAACAGTTAGATTTTAGTTTAAGCCTTGCTTTTCCTCCATTACTTGCCTGGGTTCCTGAATATGTCTTGCACAACATTTTACAGTCGGTTAGAATTTCTTTCAACCACATTCATTCCTTAATTATGTCCTTATACGAAATTCTTAAAAAATGTTTTTTAATTAAGAAATTTCGCTAATTTTATATTATTGAAAATGTCTACATTAACTTTGTGAGTCATCATTATTTTCTTATTTAATTATATTTTTATACTATAGTGTATGAATTAATGCTGCAGCTAACGACTATTGATCCTATAGTTTGGAACATAATAACTAAAAAAATAATGTACAGTAAAAATAAACAAAAAAAAATGTTTTGAATCACATTATCAAAGAAAATATATATAGTGAAACAAGATCAATGTAAAATATATTCTTGCAATGTTTCCTAATTAAATATTTTAGGATATATATTATGTTGATTGATTACATAATTCTCAAGAGATATATCTTTTTTTTCTATGATTTCTCTTAATTAATTTTTCATGATGTTTGTCAAGCATTTTTAATGGTATAGAGGAAGAAATTAATTAGTACATCTGGTTGAACATCTATTTAAGTCGTGCATGTGCTTGCACTTCAATTTGATTATTCTAATTTGAGAAGAGATGTTGATTAATTGACAGGTTCTAAAAAAATACGTGGAGGATATCAATAATGGATTTGCTATCAGATTATTAGCAGATTACAACTCGTACAAGAGAAACAAGCCCAACAATTCGGTCTAATTACATGAATCTCTTTAAGATTAACATTTTAGTCATAGCCCATAGGTATCATTAGACATTAGGCAAAAGCAATGAGTATGTACTTTGTTTTATAGCTGGACTCTCCCGACCCTATCTGTTCTTTTTTCTTCTTCTCTTGTATACTGGTTGACTTGTATATGGGTTGAGTACATCCTATATTCATATAATATATATTTTCATCTTTGCTTATAAATAAATAAATAAATAAACTTTGCTCTTGAAACGAGTATGGAAGATACTCTTTAAAAAATATAAAGAGATGAGACGGGGCATTGGTTGGGTGGCTTCTGCAGGAACATTGGAACATCCAATGTTTTAATGGCCGAATTATGGAGGATTCTATCTGCTCTAAAGATGGCGTGGGAGATGAATTTTCCTAATTTTTGGGTGGAGAGTGACTCGGAGGTTGCAGTTAATTTGGTGGTGAATCGTTGCTTACCTACGCATCCTTATGCTTCCATCATAAGAGTCATCACAGAGTTGATGAGCACAGATTGGAATGTTCTGATATCTCATCTCATGTCTTGAGAGAGGGAAATCGGGTTGCAAATTGTATGGCTAATCATCATGGTCATTCTCTATCCTTGGGTGTGTTCATTATTTTTCAGTCCCGCCAAATGGGTGTCATGATTTGATTATGCATGATTGTAGGGGAGTCTCCTTTAATAGGATGGTAGCTGTTTAGCTTGGGTTCTTGATCGAGGGTGTTTAATCCCTCCTGCATACCAAATATATATATATACTGTCAAGTTTTTGCAAAATATGAAGGCGAATAATAAGTACAATTGTTAAGTAATTATTTACAATTATGATTTAGATACTCTAAAATGAACAATATACTTTAAAGAGTAAAGTAAACTATCTTGATTAAAAAAATTAAAAAAGTGAAATGTTAAATATGTATAATATGTGACACTGGTGTCTTAAATCCTTAAGGGATGTTTAGTTTATTTTCAATTCATGTTTTTATTTTTTAATTTTAAAGATAATTATAACTAAAATAATGATAAAACTATCTCCTTATTTTTATTCTGTTTTTTGTTTCCAGATATTTGTATAGGAAATAATGAAAACAAACAAAAAATTGTTTTCATTGTCTCATGAGTTTTAATTTTTATGCACTGTCAGTATACAGATTTTTACACTGACAACCAATTAAAAATTATGGAATTGATGAATTTTAAAGTGGTTATGATAAGAATCAAACATTTATCATGATATATCAATTTTGATTTGGTTGACAATGTAAAAAAACTTTACACTGTCAATGTATATCAATTAAATTGGAAACAAGAAACATAAATGAAAACAATGTAACATTTTTATCATTAGTTTGGTTGTAATTATCTTTGAAATTAGAAAATAAAAACAGGAAAGTGGAAAAAACTAAACATGTCCTAATTTTGTTGTAACAAATAGGGGTTTTATTTTGTTTCAAGTTTCATGTTTCCATTTCCTGTTTTTAGAAATAATTACAAAACTGCCACCTTCTTTTTATTATGTTTCCTGTTTTCAGAAATTTGTATAAGAAACACTGAAAGCAATTTTTCCTGTTTTCACTATTCTCTGTAAAAATCTTTGGAAACAGGAAAGAATGAAAACAAGATAGCAGTTTTGCAATTATTTCTGAAAATAGGAAATGAAAATAGGAAACTGGAAACAAAACAAAAAACCCTAAAGTCTCGTTCTATTCTCCAACACTGTGTTTGAGAAAAGGGCGGGGCGTATCACTACAAAAAAACAACTGTTTAGCGACCGTAATATTCGGTCGCTAAACAGTGTAAATCGGTCGCTATTTAATTTAGCGACCGATTAAGGGTGGTGACTGAATACCTGGTCGCTGAGGTTTTAGCGACCGAATTAATATTTCGGTCGCTAATTGGCGACCGAATTTTTAGTCGCTAAATAATAATAAACGGTCGCTATTAGGTTGGTCGCATTTTTTGGGTAACCATTTCTAGCGACCGATAATTGGTTGCTAGTTCGGTCGCTAATTTTGGTTACTGTTAACCTATATTAGCGATGGATTTTCGGTCGCTATACCTCATCTGTAAATGTTAAATAAAGTTTAGCGACCGAATTATTGGTTTCTAATTCGGTCGCTAAACTGGTTATTTTTTTTAATTTTAATTTTAAATTTTTTTTTTTATTTTCTTTAAACGTTAGAAAAATTACTAATAAAACACACCAAATAACTTATGAAATATACAATCATAAAAAATAATAAATATATATAAAAAGAATAATCCAAAATGTCGTACAAGAATCGTTTAAATTAAAGTCAAAAATATGGAAAAAAAAATCAGTAGCATCAGTAGCTGGCGGCGGAACTAGAGGAGCGGCAGCAGGCGGCATAACCGTCAGAGCATCATCCTGAGCAACTGGAGTCTGGATCCTCATCTGCTCCAACACCAGCCACAGTGTCTGGCCCTGCTCGATGCTCGCCTGCATCAGCTGCTGGTGTGCCTGAGTCAACTGTGCAATCTGATTCGCCATCTGCTGCTCTTTCTCGCTCTTCTCCCGAAGCTCCGCGTTCAGCTGCGTGATGGTGTCCTGCATTTGGTGGAACTGCTCCTGAGGGACGGTATCGGCGCAGGAAGGAGCAGGCGTGCCGGACGATGAAGCGATAAACTCACCTCCCAGGTGTCCGAGGCCATACACGTGCCCCTTCTTGTTCCTGCCCCCGACGACCTCCAAATAAATAGCATTATCGTCGACGGAGACAGGAGAGAGCGGGGGCCCATCACCGATCAAAGCCTCATCTTGTGATTGTGAGGCACGTGAAATGGCATCGCCCTTCTTCTCGTTGAAGCCCATCTACAAAGTATAGTTGAAGAGATTTAGTTAAAATTATATCTAATATTAACAAATCATTTATAATAAATTACAAGTAAACACTAAATTATTTTTTTGCTTACAAACATAGTTACGGGCCTTGTCGTTGACCCATGTCCCCGACTTCAACTTCTTCGTCCTCTCCACCAACTCCATAGCAGTCGGGGGCCGCTGTTTCTGTGCTTTCTGCACAGAAAAATATAATATTAAATTCATAAGAATAATTAAAAATGAAAACTAATTAATTAAATAGTATATTAAGTCAAAAGTTTAATGTATTATCAGCTCGTCGTAGTGGGCGGCGGCTGATTTAGACCCACCGGTCCAAGCACATGCGCCACCATCAGAAGCTCGATTACGTCGAGCTGTGGCCTGGATCTCCTGGAACTTCTCAGTAGCCCAGTACTGGTCCAGCTGCCTCCTGATCTCAGGATCCACCCACCTCCCCTTATTCTGACCCTTCCTCAGCTTGTTCGTCAAATTCTTCATGACTAGTTAGCCTTTATGCTCAAATATGTCCCTGACGAGAGCCACTAAAGCTAAGTCTCACCTATACTCTTTCTGCAACTTACAGTTGTTAGGAAATTCGTGTGTACATATATATAATGTAAATTTAATTTAAATAACTTAATAAATTGTTACCTTAAACTCTAGAAACAACTGATCCCTATGGCCCAGTGGGATGGCCTTCCATGTAGGCCATGGACCATCAAACTTGCGTCGCGCAGATCTTCGATATCGAATCGGGAAGGGCCCTTCAGGCGTAAAGCTGCAGCAAAATTAGAGCATTAATAAATGTTATAAATAAATTAAAAAAACAAGTAAATAGAAATTAATGATACTTTATATATATTAAAAAATTAAATTAGCATACTCGTTATCCCCCCTGGGGATAAGAAGAATCCTCCTGTCGGATGGACCACGACTCTCCTGTCCCGATGATGATGATGGTCCTATCGTCGTAGGTGTGGATGATGAGGGTGCAGCCTATGTCCCGACCACATGAGGCTGGGTGGGGGGTGCAACTCCATCACCCTGAGGTGTCCCGTCCACAGAGGTGCTGGTAGGGTGGTCTCGATCTCAAGGGCGTGGGTCGGTCGGGGAAGGGACTCTCGCAAAGACGACCTCCACGACGACCTCTACCTCTAGAGGAATCTGCCATCTGTGAAAAAAATGAAAAGATGATTACACAACAGTGTAAATAATACAAAAATAAATTACCTAATAAGTAGAATGATATTTACACAATGAATTATGACATAAATAAATTACCTAAGTAGAATCTCCGTCACTAAATTCACCCTCACTCTCATCAGTATCACTTGATCGGAATGTACCTTCGCTAGATGCGTCCAACTCGGATTGATCCATTAACTCTCTTTCAACTTCTTCCCCATTTCCGGAAATGTCAGCCAGAGAATTAACAATAATGTCCGGGGTAATTTGCAATGGTACGTGGGGTCTTGAAAACTCATCATCTTGGTACGGAGCATATTTTTCAAGCTGGTTGATTACATTATCAGTAATTATACTGCGAGCCTTTACCTTAATAACACCCAACCAGCCATGATGTCCTTCGGGATATGGCGAGTAATAAACCTGCTCAGCCTGCTGTGAAAAAATGAATGGATCGTTGATAAGCCTTTGGCTCATCTAGTTTTATGGCTAGTATGACCAGGGTTTTGTGCAAATTATATCCTATTTTCACCCAAATTAGATTAGATTGTCCTCAAGCAAGGTTTTGAGTCTATAAAGTTGTTTTAGGTTAATTTAGCCAGTTTTGAGTCAAATAATGCACTTATAGTTGTGTCTTTGTTTTCAGGTTAAGTTGGAAGTCAAGAGAATAAAGAAGCAAGGGATTCGCCTCGCGATTGTTTCTTCGCCTCGCGAACCTGAAAGCCAGCAGAACAGTGAAAATGTCATCCTCTCTGGTTCGCCCCACGAACAGCTTCTCGCCTCGCGACCCCGAAGGCTGACTGTTCTAGGAAAATGCAAGGTTTCTGTGTCGCCTCGCGAACACTTGACTCACCTCGCGAGTAATCCAACCCTGGAAGACCAGAAGCTATCACGGTTTAACCATGCTGAAGGTCACGGCTGTGACAGTTTGGAACTTGAAGAGTCTCGCCTCGCGAGTAGTCCTTCGCCCCGCGAGAAGACCAAACGTTGCTGACTTTTCACAATATTCGCCTCGCGAAGGGGTGCTCGCCTCGCGAGTGGATTTAATTTCTAGATAGTATAAATTGCCATTCTGAACAGCTTGAAGGGACTTTTGCTTCTCCATAGTTTTACATATTTTCTGTGTATTTCGTTATTGTCATGGAGAACTAATTTCTTAGATTAATCTACTGTATGAGAATTCCATATACTTGAGGTTTTGTAATTCCTATTTTTCTTGCTTTTCCCTTTTCAATACCATATTATACATTTCTGTATGTTATTTCAGGAGTGTATAGTGTTGTATTGATTCGTTTCAGTGATGTTATGTTCCTATACTTAATCGCGTTTGTTATTTCGCGTGTGTTCATTCATGTTCGTTAGTTCATGAGGGCTTAACCCCGTTTGTTATTTCGGGAATAGGAACATATATCCGTAGTAGCGATTGCGTTGTTAATTGTTGCTACAACTGAAAGGGGATTAGAATCTGCTTAGGGCTTGGGATTACATGAACCAATGATAGTTGGGAATTCGAGAACAATAGATTAATCGTTGTTTGCTATTTGATAATCCCTTTGAACTGCCTTGTTTTAATTGCTTTGTTTTGCTTGTTACTTATTTGCATCCCAATCCAACCCCCCCAAAACTGATTTGTGTGAGAAATAACACTTTAAGAGTCCTTGTGAGACGACATCCTAGGTGTCTCCCTAACTACCGTTTTAAAGCCCGCTCGTTCTTTTTGGCGCGTGCTTGAGTAAATGACCAAAAATTGGCGCCGTTGCCGGGGACTCTTATTTGTTATTTTTCCATTTTTTTCTTTCTTTTCTTTTTCTTTTATTTTCATTTTCGTTTTGAATTGGTCTGGCTACTAGATCCAATTGCCCTGACTTGTGTGATTTTGACTCGGAAATTGAAAGAACACTGCACACACTCCGTAGAGAATTTCGGGCTTGCACTAGTAGTGATTCTAATTCCAAAACTGTTTTTGAAAACATGGGTGATCAGAGGACATTAAGACAGCTTGCTGCCCCTGATGTAAATTACATTGGATTGTGTATTTCATATCCTGGTGCTGATACTCCTTTTGAACTAAAATCTGGTTTCATTCACTTGTTGCCAAAGTTTAATGGTCTTGCAGGTGAGGATCCACACAAGCACTTGAAGGAATTCCAAGTTGTATGCTCCACAACCTCGAGATCAGAGGGAGTAACTGAGGATAGTATCAAGCTGAAAGCTTTTCCGTTCTCACTCCAGGGAGCTGCAAAGGATTGGTTGTTGTATCTTGAGCCCAACTCTATCACCACTTGGAATGATTTGAAGAGGGTTTTCCTAGAAAGATATTTTCCTGCTTCAAGAGCTGCGTCAATAAGAAAGGAGATATATGGCATCAGGCAAGGGAATGAGTCGCTAGCTGAATATTGGGAAAGGTTCAAGCATTTAGTATCCAGTTGCCCACAACATCAGATTTCTGAACAGCTTCTCATCCAGTACTTTTATGAAGGATTGCTGCCGATGGATAGGAATCTTTTGGATGCTGCTAGTGGGGGAGCACTTGTTGATAAGACCCCAGCTGTTGCCAAGCAACTCATTTAGAATATGTCACTGAATTCCCAGCAGTTTACTACCAGAAGAAATTCTGTTGAGACAAGAGGTGTGCATGAGGTCCATAGTTCCTCGTCCAACCAGGCCGCTCTTGAGAATAGATTGGATGAGCTGACTTCTTTTGTAAGGAAATTGGCAATAGACAGGGTTCAGCCTGCAAAGTTATGTGGCATATGCAATTCTCCTGAGCACCCATATGATCCATGCCCTATCCAGAGAGAAGAGTTCGTCAGTGAAGTATCTCAAGCTTATGCAGTAAATCCATATAATCAAGGAAACAGTCAGAATCGGTACAGCACTCCGGACCTCTCTACCAATAGGTACCATCCCAACTGGAGGAATCATCCTAATTTGCGGTATGGGAACTCATCCCAACAACAACCAATGGCAGCACCTCAGAATCCTCCTCAAGTGACCACTTCTGCACCTTCTGGACCTTCATTAGAAGACTTGGTCAAGCAAATGGCTGCAACCAATCTCCAGCTTCAGCAGCAGGTTGGACAAGTTACAGCTTCACAGCACGATTTCCAGGCAGAAACAAATGCTAGCATTCAAGATTTGAGGACACAGATTGGACAACTGGCCACATCCATGAATAATATACAGCAAGGTCAAGGGACAACCCAGCTGCCGGCACAGCCAGTGATAAATCCCAATGCCTCCAATCCTAATGTGAGTGCCATATCCCTGAGATCTGGAAAAGATGAAGAAACTATTGAGGTAACTCCTGAGCCTACTGTTGAAGTTGAAGTTGAGAAAGTGTACAGACCACCAATCCCATTTCCACACAGATTACAGAAAAATAAGAAGATTGGTGGTGAAGACAAGGAAAGGGAGATTTTAGATGTGTTCAGAAAAGTAGCTGTGAATATTCCCCTTCTAGATGTGATCAAGCAGGTGCCCAAGTATGCCAAATTTCTGAAGGATCTATGCACCAACAAGAGGAAGTTGAAGAATAATGAGAGGGTTGATTTGGGAAGAAATGTCTCGGCTCTTATCCAGTCTAGGCCTGCACCAGAAAGAGTTGCTGCTTTAACCCCTACTCAGGCACTACCACAGAAGTGCAAGGACCCAGGCACATTTACTATTCCATGCACTATTGGGGATAGGAAATTTGAAAACTGCATGCTGGATTTAGGAGCCTCCATAAATGTCATGCCTACCTCCATCTTTAACAACCTTGATCTTGGGCCTTTGCAGTATACAGGTCTCACCATCCAGTTGGCTAACAGGACCAGTTCCCGACCCATGGGAATGGTAGAAGATGTGCTAGTGCAAGTTGATGATTTGATCTTCCCTGCTGACTTCTACATCCTGGACATGGCAGGAGAGACTCATTCCAGTAGATCACCAATAATCTTGGGGAGACCATTCATGAAGACAGCCAAGACTAAGATTGATGTGAATGATGGGACTATGTCTATGGAGTTTGGTGATATTGTGGCCAAGTTCAAGATCTTTGATGCTATGAAACACCCACTGGAGGAGCACTCGATTTTCCAACTAGAGTTGCTTTCTGAGCTTATTGAGGATACCCATGAGGACTTTATTTCTGATTTTCCATTCATTTCTGGTTTTGATGATTTGTATTCATGTACTAACTGTACTGACACTAACCCTTGTTCTGTTTGTGCTGAGTTTCTTGATTCAACCTTGCAGGGTGATAGTGATAGTGAGAGTGAAGCTGTCTGTTCAGCAGAAGTCCTTGACATCCTGGCTACTCCTAATGTACCATCTGTTGAGCAGCCACCATCCCTAGAGCTCAAGCCACTTCCTGGGAACCTGAAGTATGCCTACCTGGAGACGAATGAAAAACTTCCAGTCATCATTTCCTCCAGCCTTGATTCTGACCAGGAAGCCAAACTGTTGGAGGTTCTGAAGAAGCACAAGAAGGCTATTGGGTGGACCTTGGCTGATATTCCAGGAATTAGCCCCTCCAGATGCATGCACAGAATTCTATTGGAGGATGGGGCTAAACCAGTTAGACAGGCCCAGAGGCGGCTAAACCCACTGATTCTGGATGTGGTGAAGAAAGAGGTGACTAAGCTTCTGCAGGCAGGTATTATATACCCCATCTCTGATAGTACTTGGGTAAGTCCGGTGCAAGTTGTACCAAAGAAGTCCGGTCTCACAGTAGTTAGGAATGATAATAATGAGCTTGTACCTACTAGAGTCCAGAATAGTGGCAAGAGTCTCAGTATAGATTATAGGAAGTTGAACCAGGCCACCGAGAAAGGATCACTTTCCTTTGTCGTTCATAGATCGGATCTTTGGATCGGCTGGCTGGTAAATCTCATTCTTGCTTTCTTGATGGCTTTTCCGGGTATTTCCAGATCCATATTGCCCCTGAGGATCAGGAAAAGACCACTTTCACGTGCCCCTTCGGTACGTTTGCCAATAGGAGGATGCCATTTGGCCTTTGTAATGCTCCCGGCACCTTCCAAAGATGCATGCTTAGCATTTTCTCTGAATTTATTGAAAATTGCATAGAGGTGTTCATGGATGACTTCACTGTATATGGCTCCTCATTTGATGCATGTCTGCATAGTCTGAGTTTAGTTCTACAAAGATGCATTGAGACTGATCTGATTTTGAATTATGAAAAATGTCACTTTATGGTAGAGCGGGGGATTGTTTTGGGTCATGTAATTTCTAAAGAGGGTATTTCAGTAGATCCTGCAAAAATTGATGTGATTTCTTCATTGCCTTACCCATCTTGCGTACGCGAGATCCGTTCTTTTCTTGGACATGCAGGTTTCTACAGGCGCTTTATAAAGGACTTCAGCAAGATAGCTCTGCCATTGTCAAACCTGCTGAAGAATGATGCCCTGTTCCATTTTGATGACCATTGCAAGGAGGCATTTGACTACCTGAAAAAAGCATTGACCTCTACCCCCATCATCCAGCCCCCAGACTGGACACTCCCTTTTGAACTAATGTGTGATGCTTCCAATTTTGCTGTGGAAGCGGTTATGGCATAAAGAGTGGGCAAGGCTGCCCATGTAATTCACTATGCTTCTAGGACATTAGATGTTGCACAATCAAATTACACCACCACTGAGAAAGAACTGCTAGCTGTTGTATTTGCACTTGATAAGTTTAGGTCATATTTGCTAGGTTCTAGGGTTGTTGTTTTCACTGACCATGCAGCTCTGAAATATCTGTTAAAGAAACCAGAAGCTAAGCCAAGACTGATCCGGTGGATGCTTTTGCTCCAAGAATTCAATGTGGAGATCAAAGACAAGAGTGGAGCTGAAAATTTGGTAGCCGATCACTTGAGCCGAATAGCAAGGGATGAGGATCCTTCTCCCATCCAAGATGATTTCCCTGATGAGAGACTTCTACATCTGTATGGGGTAACCCCCTGGTTTGCTGACATAGTTAACTTTCTGGTTGCTGGTGTTGTTCCTGCAGGTACAAGTAGACATAAGTTCCACAAGCTCAAGAGCGATGCAAAGTACTATGTGTGGGATGATCCGTACCTTTGGAAGTTTTGCAGTGATCAGGTTATTCGGAGGTGTGTCCCCGATCACGAGACAGAGTCCATTTTGCACTTCTCACATGCCTCTCAAGTTGGAGGACATTTTGGACCACAGAGGACGGCAAGAAAAGTCCTGGATTCTGGGTTTTACTGGCCCACAATTTTTAGAGATTCCTATGAGGTATACAGGATTTGCAAAGAATGTCAAACAACAGGCCCTGCCATCACTCGTAGGAGTGAGATGCCTCAGCAGCCCATGCTCTTTTGTGAGGTTTTTGATGTGTGGGGGATTGATTTCATGGGCCCTTTCCCTCCTTCTTTTGGTTTTGTATATATTCTTTTGGCTGTAGACTATGTTTCAAAGTGGGTGGAAGCAATCCCCACTAGGACTAACGATGCTAAAGTTGTTTCCAAATTTGTTAGGTCCAACATTTTTTACAAGTTTGGCATACCTAAGGCTATCATCAGTGACCAGGGCACACACTTCTGCAACAGAACCATGGAAGCTTTACTCAGGAAATATGGGGTTGTACATAGAGTTTCCACTGCTTACCATCCCCAGACCAATGGCCAGGCTGAAATATCAAACAGGGAGATCAAGCAAATTCTAGAGAAGATGGTGCAGCCGAACAGGAAGGAATGGACCCGCCGTCTGGAAGACGCACTGTGGGCTCAGAGGACTGCTTTCAAGACACCTATAGGAATGTCCCCCTTTCGGCTTGTATTTGGTAAGGCATGTCACCTCCCGGTGGAAGTTGAGCACCATGCATATTGGGTAGTAAAGTGCTGTAACTTGGACATGAAGGAAGCTGGTGTTGAAAGAAAACTGCAGTTGCAGCAACTTGAGGAGCTTAGGCTAGAAGCCTATGAAAGCTCCAGGATTTATAAAGAAAAAACAAAACTTTTTCATGATAGGATGATTGTTAGAAAAGAATTTTTTGTGGGCCAGAAAGTCTTACTGTTTAACTCCCGCCTGAAATTGATGGCTGGGAAACTTAGGTCCAAATGGGATGGCCCCTTTGTTGTGACTAACGTTTTTCCTTACGGTGTAGTAGAGATTACACGTGCAGGTACCCACAAGCCCTTCAAGGTTAACGGGCAGAGGCTGAAGCCATTCCATGGTGTGGATGCTGGTGTTCCTGTGGATGTTAATATTGAGGAGCTCTCCTTGGAAGCTCCCACCTACACTGATACTTGATCAGGGAGTTCCCTTTCCTTTCCCTCACTCTGATTTTATTGTTATGTTGTTTCATTGGGGACAATGCATGTTTTAAGTGTGGGGGAGGGAACTAGTTGTAGTTTTTCCTTTTCTTTTAATAAAGCTCCTGAATAATTTGAGAAGCTCAGGAGTTGTGTTGAGTCTTTTGTTGGCAAGTTTGATGGATTTTGATTGATTTTGCACAGATTGATTGCATGATTTATCTGATGATTCCCCCTAGGCTGAAATTTTTTTTGTTTTTTTGAAAAGTGACTGAACTTTGAGATTTTGTTATGATGGCATGATTTATGATAAGTTTGGGGTGATGGGAAGCACACACTAGGGATAGAATCTCTGTCAAACAATTTGCATGAATGTCCAGGTGAGGTTTGAGCCTCCAACATGTTTTTGACTGTGTGAAAATCACTTTTTAAGTTGCACTTTCCCGAATTTACTTGAATCTCTTCTTGGTTTGCATGATTATGTGTTTGCTTCAGATGATTTAGACATTTTCTTTGTAAATAGCTACTTAGCCTAAAATAACCATCCCTAATGCATGTTCCCTAGTTAGCCCCATTGAGCCTGATTAGCCTGTTAATTCTTGATAACCTAATGTTATAAGCCAAAAAAAAAATCTGGAAAACCATGTTAACCCGATCTTAGGATTAGGAGAGCATGGAATCTTAGAAAGAAAAAGGGTGCAAGAAACTAAGTTTGGGGTGGCTGCAAGGTGTAATATGTTGTTGGGATTGAGAAAAAAAATACAATAAAAAGGTTGGAGCCAAAGGCATATAAAAAAAAGTGTAAAAATGTTAAAAATAAAAGTAATAGAAAAAAAAGAGGCTGTAGTCACCCAAGGCATAAAGAGAAATGAGAAAAGGAACTTGAGTGGAATTTCAATGTTTTGAAGTGTTTCATGCTCTCTTAGTTCCTAGGGTCTTCAGCCTAGTACCTTTGTATATCCTACCCTTAGCCAGGCCCCATTACAACCCATAAAAGAACTTTTGATGTTGCATGCATGTTTTCTGTGGGAACCATTTTGAGATGAAAATCAAATTTATGGGAAGTGTTCTTGAAAAGTGAAATTGAGTGAATTGTTGATAACCTGACACAAACTGAGCGATTGAGTGAAACACAAATTGCCCTTGTGAGGAAGGCAGTTGTTTGAATTTGGTGATCTCTCTTTTGTGTGTAACTTAGATCCCTTGCTTAGATTTCTGATTGCTTAAATGATGAAATTCTCAAATGTTTAGAATAAATGAATGTGGGGATTGCTTTGCTTGAAAGGGGGGACATTGAAGAAAACTGTTTTGATGTATTGCTTGAATTTGTGCAAGGTTGGTTGAATCTTTTAAGCTTGCCAGGTCTTGAGTCTTTTTGATTTTTGAGTTTTAGTTTGCTTGGAGACAAGCAAAGTTTAAGTTTGGGGTATTTTGATAAGCCTCTGGCTCATCTAGTTTTATGGCTAGTATGACCAGGGTTTTGTGCAAATTATATCCTATTTTCACCCAAATTAGATTAGATTGTCCTCAAGCAAGGTTTTGAGTCTATAAAGTTGTTTTAGGTTAATTTAGCCAGTTTTGAGTCAAATAATGCACTTATAGTTGTGTCTTTGTTTTCAGGTTAAGTTGGAAGTCAAGACAATAAAGAAGCAGGGGATTCGCCTCGCGATTGTGTCTTCGCCTCGCGAACCTGAAAACCAGCAGAACAGTGAAAATGTCATCCTCTCTGGTTCGCCCCGCGAACAGCTTCTCGCCTCGCGACCCCGAAGGCTGACTGTTCTAGGAAAATGCAAGGTTTCTGTGTCGCCTCGCGAACACTTGACTCGCCTCGCGAGTAATCCAACCCTGGAAGACCAGAAGCTATCACGGTTTAACCATGCTGAAGGTCACGGCTGTGACAGTTTGGAACTTGAAGAGTCTCGCCTCGCGAGTAGTCCTTCGCCCCGCGAGAAGACCAAACGTTGCTGACTTTTCACAATATTCGCCTCGCGAAGGGGTGCTCGCCTCGCGAGCGGACTTAATTTCTGGATAGTATAAATTGCCATTCTGAACAGCTTGAAGGGACTTTTGCTTCTCCATAGTTTTACATATTTTGTGTATTTCGTTATTGTCATGGAGAACTAATTTCTTAGATTAATCTACTGTATGAGAATTCCATATACTTGAGGTTTTGTAATTCCTATTTTTCTTGCTTTTCCCTTTTCAATACCATATTATACATTTCTGTTTGTTATTTCAGGAGTGTATAGTGTTGTATTGATTCGTTTCAGTGATGTTATGTTCCTATACTTAATCGCGTTTGTTATTTCGCGTGTGTTCATTCATGTTCGTTAGTTCATGAGGGCTTAACCCCGTTTGTTATTTCGGGAATAGGAACATATATCCGTAGTAGCGATTGCGTTGTTAATTGTTGCTACAACTGAAAGGGGATTAGAATCTGCTTAGGGCTTGGGATTACATGAAC
Source organism: Sophora flavescens (assembly GCA_030762895.1). NCBI lineage: Eukaryota > Viridiplantae > Streptophyta > Magnoliopsida > Fabales > Fabaceae > Sophora > Sophora flavescens. The sequence continues at coordinate 27,075,230 of CM061062.1, read as the reverse complement.
CAATGATAGTTGGGAATTCGAGAACAGTGGATTAATCGTTGTTTGCTATTTGATAATCCCTTTGAACTGCCTTGTTTTAATTGCTTTGTTTTGCTTGTTACTTATTTGCATCCCAATCCAAACCCCCCCCCCCCCCCCCCCCCAAAAAAAAAACTGATTTTTGTGAGAAATAACACTTTAAGAGTCCTTGTGAGACGACATCCGAGTTGTCGCCCTAACTACAGTTTTAAAACCCGCTCGTTCTTTTTGGCGCGTGCGCGACAGCGCGACCAGTCGTACGCCTTATGATACCTTCGAGACAGCCTAACTTGAACAATACCATAATTTGTATCTATTTTTATCCCTACGTCAAGAGTAGGATCAAACCAATCACACTTGAAGATAACTAACCTCATCACGGGGAAACCGGTATAATCGAGTTCAAGGATGTCAGTTAGAACCCCGTAGAAATCATCCTCTACATTGCCATCAGTGGCTCGCACACAAACATATCCATTTACAAAATAAGTATTCCATGATGTAACCCATCTGTTAGGCCCCCATGCCAAATTTGTCAACAATGGATTTTGAACATTGTTTTCTGGATCTAGTACCTAAAAAATCAAATATTATATTATTCTTATACATGCTATATATTTAAGGAGATAAAATGTATTTCAACAAATGAATGTGCTTAACCTACATATTTACTGAACCACGTAGCAAAGTGAGAAGTAATTTCATCAACCTGATCGTTTGAAATGTCAGGTTGGAGATCCCTTAGAAAATTGCATACATCCTACATATGGGAGATTAACAGCAGGACGATTAATAATCATAAATGTCAATTGAACTTATAAAAGACATTGTAGAAACTTACTCTAAATATGGCGCGACCTCTTCACAATTTTGAAGGATATACAGATGAGCAGCATTAATGTCACGCTGCTCCAAGAAATATCCTTTTGATTTGCCACTAAATCTGCCCGGATAGTTGAATATTGATATAGGAGGACTAGTTGAACTTCCTTCGCCCGAATCAACGTTTCTAGGCATCCTTGTCCTTCTCGTGTTAACTTTGTCCGGATAGAAATAAGAGGCAAAAGTGGAAGTCTCTTCTACTAAGTATGCTTCACAAATGGAACCCTCCACTCGTGCCTTGTTCTTGACTTTGTGTTTAAAGGAGTGCAGGAACCTATTACAGAGGGATACATACAAATAATTACTAGTTTTAGGGAAAGCTAAACTACGCTCTCGTGTTCGTGAATTTCAAATGTATTAAGTAAAATAGTTGATGTTGTTTACCTCTCAAATGGATACATCCAGCGGTATTGGACTGGGCCACCAACTCTTGCGTCATACGATAGATGAACTGGCAGGTGTTCCATGGAATCAAAGAAACTTGGCGGGAAGATTTGCTCCAACTTACATAACAAAACGGGTATCTTGACTTCCATATCCTTTAATTGATTCATATTTAGTGTTGTCGATGTAAGCTCCCTGCAAAAGTGGCTAAGCTCAACAAGTGGGTTCCAAATTTGCTTTGGTAATGCGTCGAACGCAATTGGAAGCAACCGTTGCATGAACACGTGGCAATCATGACTCTTCATTCCATGTAAATTTGCTTCCTTAATGTCAACACATCTACCCAGATTGGAAGCATACCCATCTGGTAACTTTAGTTCTTTAACCCACTTATAGACGGCCACTTTTTGTGCTTTGCTTAGTGTATAACTTGCCTTCGGTTTGATAAGTCTGCCACGACCACCGTCCTGCAACTCAAGCTCCTTCCGATTACAAATGTCAGTCCGGTCCAATCGGGCTTTATTTGTATCCTTTGTCCTCCCCTTGATGTCCATCACAGTGTCAAACACATTCAAAAACACATTCCTCTCAGTATGCATGACATCAATGTTGTGACGGAGTAGCTGCGTCCTCCAATACGGCAACCTCCAAAATATACTTTGTTTTGTCCAATTATGGTTGACGCCATTATCAGGAATATGTTCTCCTTGGGTTTCATGGACGAGCGGTAAGTACTGTACTATGTGCCATACATTAGGACCAGTCAAACATGGTGGAGGCGGTGTTGTCTCCACACAACGCTTCTTGAATGCATTCTTGTTCCGCCTATAAGGATGATATTCTGGAAGGAATTGACGATGACAATCAAAATATGAGATCTTTCGATTGTTTTTAAGCGTGAATGTCTTCGATCACTCCATACATATTGGGCATCCAAGCTTCCCCGCGGTCATCCAACCCGACATCATCCCATAAGCAGGAAAGTCGTTGATCGTCCACATTAAAGCTGCTTTCATGATGAAATTCTGCCTCAAAGATACGTCATATGTCAACACACCATCATTCCACAGCATTGTCAACTCATCTATCAGCGGCTGCAAGTACACATCAATCTTACCTTTTGGATTAGACGGACCCGAAATTATGACTGTTAGAAACATAAACTCCCGCTTCATGCACATCCCCGGGGGATGATTGTACGGAGTCAGGATAACCGGCCAACAAGAGTATGCTTTTCCAGACTGCCCAAAAGGATTAAATCCATCCGTAGATAACCCCGATCGGACATTGCGAGGGTCCTGCGAAAATGCCATATGAACCCTATCAAAATGCTTCCAAGCTTCTCCATCAGATGGATGACACAAGATATCTTGCTCCCTCTCATGCTCACTATGCCACCTCATGTGAGCTGCAGTGGCCATCGAAGAGTACAATCTTGTAAGTCTTGGCACGAGCAGAAAGTACCACATCTTTTTTAGCGACCTCTTCTTCTCAATGCCCATCCTAGTGGTTGTCTTATACCGATCCGCACCACAAAATCGACAACATGTTATGCTTTCCGCTGAATCATCCTTATAGTACAACATACATCCATTCGGGCAACAATCAATTTTCAAACACCCCAGACCCAAATTTTCCACAGATTTCTTAGCATGATAAAAACTAGTAGGCATCCGATTGTCTTCTGGCAACGCCTTGGACACTGACCTGGTGAGACGATTAAAACAGCTTTCTTGCATATTGTAGTCAGATTTGATACTCAACCATTCCATGCACATCGACAACTCCGTGTACTCCCGACATCCTTCCCACAATGGAAATCGTGCAGCACTCAGCATATCATAGAATCTTTGAGCTTCGGGATTCGGATTCTCCTCTATGTATTGGGAACCCATTCCACCATCTTCTCCCCCATCTTCTTCTAGTACAACACCAACCGATGGTCCAGTCCATTATCATCTGCTCGTATGGATTCAATTCTTCCCTCCGGTCACCACTTCCATAGTACGAACCTTCAACCACAATCGGGTTTAAGTCAGGAAACGTCTCACCATGGTTACTCCACCAATAGTAATCAGGCATGAAGCCCTTCTCATAAAGATCGGCTACAACTCCATCCACGCTTTTGAAAGATTGACACTTGCATCTTTTGCAAGGACACCTCAATTGATCACCGCCCAGTCGTATAAATCTCTCCTGGCTAACAACAAACTCTATAAACTCACCCACTCCAACTCTATACTCTTCCCTAAGACGTTTATTCTGACCCAACCTACGATACATCCATTTCCGATTCTCCGGAATATCCATTGCTGGCAATTAAATAGCCTGACCAATCCTACAATAACACTTATATATTACGGTGCATTCCAATAACTCCATCAATCTCGTTCTTATGACAAGGTATGAAACTATCCCATTCGAGAAGAAACCTTTGCCACACTCGGCTACTAATAGTTATTCCCATATTCAAATAACTTATACTTGACAAAATTTTGGCAGCATTTCCCATCGGTCTCCAAGTTACACGACTCGAGAACGGTTAGAATCACCGCGATCAAGTATGCACCAGGAGAACAAAAGGAAATGCATCAGACCGAGATTTCAACAAGTATATAAGGCATTTGAACATTGAAATGACTATTGTACGAGTGTGAAAAAGGTTTTTTCCCAAACTGTCCCACTTGGACAATTCAAGATTCAATACAATGAGCATGCATACCTTGATAATTTACGCATGCTCATTAATATTGATTCTCAAATAGGAAACTAAGGCTTTCGTAAATTAATTATTACCTCTAACAGAAAATAAAACCATTAACCTATAAATATTGCAACATTGTTGAGCTTATATAAATTGCAGCGTAAATCAATACAAACTTAGATTAAATATTGTAGCAAACATCCTATTGAGCTCCGCTCTCCACTAACAAGTAGCAGTTAATTGTCAAACACATGCATAATTTCTAAATTATCAGTACACAACCAACATCCCGCCTTTCGGACAGGATCACATCCTATTGAGCTCCGCTCTCCACTAACAAACAACACATATTGACAAACACATGCATAAACATTAAATTATCAGCATACAATCAGACAAGATCACATCCTATTGAGCTCCGCTCTCTACTAACAAATAAATCACTATTCTATATATATAGAATCCAGTACAACTATTTATAAGACTAGAAACACATAAATTAATATAAAATAGAATCAACAATATACGGTTACAAATTTAGAACAACTTGCAACTTCCCTTCTTCCTTATACTCTCCTCCCCATCTCCTTTATTTCAGAAGAAGAGGAAACAAAGGGAGAAAAGTACTAAGGAACCTTTTCTCTCCCAAAACCTAACTCTTGGAAGATGAGGTAAGGGTTTAAATCTTAAATTAAAAATTCCATTTGTTTGTGGTTTGTCATATTTGCATGTCTGAGAACTCAAAACAAAATGCAAAACACAAAATTTAAGCTTTAATCAGTGACAAAAACGTAACTAATAAAATAAACTAAAAAAAAAAGAATGTTTACACCCAAAAAAACAAAAATAAATAAATCACAGGATATGGTCTCTGTGTGCATTAAGGAGACATACCATAGAGCTATGTTATTTGCACATCACAATCTCTTGCATCTCCCTTTATACTCTTTCATAGGGAAAATGGACCCTTTTCTCATTAACTTAAGGTGTAAAAGGAGATGTTGGAGATTGTGATGAATGAATAACATTAATGCATAACATGTGATACTTCCCCAACCCCCTTTAACCATTGTGGTTGAGGCTATAATTGATTGGAGTTTCTCTAATCTCTATTATGTTTGTGTGAAGTCTTTTTTGTTTTCATCCAAAGCTTAGCTATATTCATGAGACCAGATAGCTAATAAATCTTTCCGCTTTGCCAGTCCTATCAAGACTGTTGCTTGTCCTTTCAATTGCATCAACCTTTTTTTTGATCAATCAGAATGTTGCAATGGAACGTCAGATTGTATTACTAATTCACATGATTCAGTAGCATACTTAGAACCATCTCCTGTGCAGGATGATATGAACACAAGGGTATATGAATGCTCCTAATCTTCATGCTAAGGTTTATGTGTGTGCTTATTTAACCCCTTTATCTAGCTAAGAATAGTAGAAAATATATTTATCCGACATTAATCTGTTGGGGCATCGATAAATTTCGAAGTTTTCATTTAGCTATGCAAATAAGTATTATACAACAACTAAACCAAAACTTGGTGCTACCCCAAGGTAACCAGATTTGTCATGCCACTCGAGTTTTTGTCTTTGGAACATTTTTGTAATAAAATTTAGATTAATTACAGTCTCTGTTTCTGATATTTCATTTTACAATCATGATTGGCCTCATTCTGCAATCTGCAGTTTCCATTCAGAGAGAAAAAGATGAACCCTCAAAATTTTTGGACCCTCTTAGACATACCACCAGACCAGAATTTTTGGACACTCACAAAGCAACCAAAACAGTAATCATCATTGTTGCAAAAAGAATTTCAGAGACTGTGAAATAACAATAAAACGGAGAATGAAAGGCGCAGGGGGATACATAGAAGGAAGGAGGGGATACCTTTGCAGTGGTCCTTGCGGTTGTCCCTGTGGTGGCCGGAGCTCTACGATGGTGGCACTGTTTCTGCGGAGGGAAAGACCAAAGATGAGAGGGAGGAAAAGGAAGAGAAGAAAGGAAGAGATGAGAGGTAAGAAGACTTACGTACTGTGATACGGTGGTGGCCGTACTGGTGCGGTGGTGGCGGTTGTGGAGACGGACGACGGACTGGTGCGGTGGTGGAGGTAGGGAGCAGAGCTGAGAGAGGAAAAATGAAGAAGTGAGGAAGGATATGGGAGATTTCGCGATTTAGGGATTTCAGTTTTAGCGACCGAAATAAATCGGTCGCTAAATCGATCGCTAAAATGGTTAGTTTGAATTTGAAGTTATAATTTTAGTGACCGATTTAAATTTCGGCCGCTAACACGCGCTATTTTATTTTTTTTACGCGTCGTTTAGCGACCGAATTAATATCGGTCGCAAATATAAATAAAGTTTAGAGTATGAATTCATAAATTTAGCGACGGATTTCTAAATCGGTCACTAATATAAATAAAGTTTGACCGTTGCATTTAATTCGATCGCCATTTCTGTCGCTAAAAATTCATAAATTTCTCACTTTTACTATCCTTTGTTTAGCGACCGACATAGCAACCGATATCTCTGCTACGCTCTATTTCGGTCGCAGACTCAACTCTAACCAGTGTTTCATGTAGATCCTACAATCGGCCGCTATTTCGGTCGCAAATAGCAACCAAAAAATTCGCTCACTATTTTCAGTCGCTAAATGACATTTTTTTGTAGTGTATTGCAAAGGTTTGAATATGTGGACTAACACAATTATATTTCACATCTTGACCAATTATGTATACGGGTCAAGTACCTCTAGTACTCATTCATATATATATATATATATATATATATATATATATATATATTAAAAAGATATTCATTCATTTAAATTGATAAAATACATCGAACAACACAAATCCAACATCGCTAAAAACCGAAAAGGATGAATCTGCGAACAAACTCACAGCACCCAAGTTAATAGCATAACACGGCAAAATCAAAATGCCTACAAAAGTGACAAAATCAGTCACCGGAATACCCATGTCTCTGGATCTGTAACATTGACGCCCAATTTTTGATCAGATATGTGATAGATCGAAGCAAATCTGTCATCTGAACCAAACGAACACCGCACCAAGACGGGAAATCAAACAAACACCGCACCAAGACGGGAAATCAAACAACGCCTCACCAAGATGACGAACGATAATACCGCCGCACACAAGACGAAAAACATGAAAAACACAAAAAAAAACAGATCTATGTGGAAAAACCATTTATTTAGATAAAATGGGAGGAAAAACGGAGTAAAGGGATGATTCCAAGTCAAAAAATGGCTCAAAACCACCTCCCTAATGGTGGCACGCAACTGTGTGTAGAGAGAGGGGAGAGAGTTTGAAGTTAGATAAAGAATATAGCCAACGGTTAGATAATGATTCCCATATATATATATATATATATATAAGACAAAATGAGCTAACTCCATGGATGAGACTAATAATAACAAAATTTGAAAAAAAAAGTATTGTCCGACGGTAATGCTCTTGTCTCTTCCCTTTTCAAGCATGAACCAATGGTGCTTTCCTTCATCTTTTGGCTTTTACTTAATTTCTGCAACGCAGCAGTACATGCTCTCTTGCAAGTTGCACCACACTGCACCATCTGGGGACAAATCTGATTAGCTCCCCCACACACCATGCATTCTGTTTTGTGGTACCCATTTGGCATTTACAATTTGAAAACACTCCCCAAGAATCAAATATAAGGCAGAGGGGGGCATTCAAAGGGGAGAAAAAATACCAACGTTGGCAAAAATCTCTCTATTACGTACCCAAGGTTGAACCCTTGAAGCAAAGATGGAAGAGTAGTGTTAACAACATACTTTCTAATATTCTCTTTTTAAGATAGTCTCTCCTATTGTTTAAATTCATATGGGTTCCACTATCTTAGAAATGGTCTCAATAATTCATGAGGATCCCGTTTAACTTTTTTGTATGATCCATACAAATTTGAACCAATAGAAAAGAGTATATTGGAAAGATAATGTTAGAGAGTGTGTTGCTAACATTTTCCAAGATAGAAACGGCTTAAACTCATTCCCATTTGTCCTCAACCAAAATCACATCAGCTGAACTAACCTTTTACCCACAGATGAATCATATTAGTGGCGACTTCTATTTCCATCGACGATTGACTTATGTTGACTATGACTCACACTAGCCCAACTCATTGTCCCAGATACTCTGGCTCGACTCTTTTTCCTAGATGCATTGGCCCCGTCTTTTTTCTCCCAGATGCACTAGCATTGTCCCTTTGTCCCAGATGCATTGACCTCGTCTCAGTCCCTGAAGCAATTGTTAAGTTATTTGGATCTATGATATTGTTGTTTGAAGCTTTCAAATACGGTTTTGAGGAGTTCGGGTCTTGCTTTGATAAATTGTTTGCCAAGAAATTTCTGTCAGGCTGATGATCATTCCAGCTATCTTGCTAAGTTATCCTTCCAACCATTATTTTCATGGATCTCAATTTATTTTTTTTATTTTAAATTTTAATTTGAGGGGAAACGCATTGTTTTCGTGTAACAAGCTAAAAGCCTAGTAAGCTTAGGCTTGAGGGGAATAGTTAGAAAATCAAAGAAATATCTAATAATATCTTTTCATATCTTAGAATATTTTAAAATATCATAAATGATTTCTTAAGATATATTTCTTATTTATATTTGTAATTTGATTCTCTATTTGATAAAAACTATGATTTTACTTTTAGGATAAATAGAACTATTATAATTGTCTTCTAATCACATCATCACTACATCCAACCAATATCGATCTTATTATTTCTTCTCGCTAATTCTTATTCCCTATATAAAACCTTCCAATTTCAACAATTTGCTTTTTAAATAACTAGTCGACCCACTTATTTTCAATTCGGCTTCTTTTTAAAAGATGTCACCCAATCGCACTTAAGAACTGTGTACTTATTGTTAAAATATAGTTGCTTACTTTATAAATAAAGTGTATCCAACATTCCAACCAATTAGTGGAAAAAGAAAAATCTTTCCATAACTCATGAAAATAGAATACAATCAATTATCGCAAAATAAATTTTGGTCCAAGATGTTGAATTTGATGGTTGATGGCAAAATTACTTTCAGAGACCACAAAAAAATCTGTGTCCAAAAGAGGAAATCATTCCACAAAAAAATAAAAAGAAGCGGCCAGGGAATTTATTTTATCTTTTAATAATAGGGAAAACGATGTGGGAAGATCAAATATCAAATGGAGGTTTCGGTAATCCATCATAACACATTCAAATGAGCCACCATACCTCGAACTAAAACCCAACAGAGCATTTAGTGATCAAAATTCAATTGACTCACCAGACATGATTAAAAGAAAGGAACAAAGAAAACAATAAAAAAGGATAGGTGATTTAGGCCTATATGGCTTCCAGGGCCTGCAGGACATCAGCTTTCAAATCTTCAAAGTCTTCAACCCCAAAGCTGAAGCGAATCAAGTTGTCATGAATCCCATACTTAGCCCTTTCTGACTGAGGAAGATCCCTGTTGCACAATATACATGAAGATTTAATATCTAAATATAATTGACACCATAAATCAAATAGGGACCATTAAAGATGCTTGAACAACAGGGTCACATTCAAGTAGGACCAACCCATGATGAGTAGTGCTAAATCATGCATATGACAAGGAATTCAAGCAAGTACCAGTAAGACATTATAGCAGGCTGATCCACAATGCTCTCACAGCCACCGAAAGATGGAGCAATATATGGGATTTTAAGCGAATCAATAAATTTGATAGTGGTCATCAGGTCTCCATCAATCTGCATGATTAGCAACAGAACTATGAAAATTGAGCAAATAATAAAATAACATCATCAACAACATAATTAAAATGAAAATGAAGCTAGTGGCAACCACACATTGGAATAGGAAACCCCACCTCAAAACTGACAACACCACCAAAACCAGTCATCTGCCTCTTGGCAAGCTCATGTTCGGGATGACTTGGCAAGCCTGGATAATAGACGCGCTTCACCTGGCAATAACATTATGCGATTAAAGCCAGATCACATAAGATGCAGAAATTGATATTTTCATCTTAAAACTCTTCAGAGAAAAGCATTAGCATCGTCATTCAATTTGTAAAATGTAAAAATAGCACATAGTAAGTAAAAAAATATAACACACTAAATACAATATACAGAAAAAAAATAATATAAAAGATAGGTTGAATAAGTTTTTATTCCCGGCAAAGTTCATCAATTTTGGTTTTAGTCCCTGTCAAAAAAATTCTTAGGATTTCGTCCTTGTAATTACAAAAAAAAAAGATTAAATAGTCCCTGCAAAAAAACTTAAGCATCCATCCCAAAGTTTACAACTAAAAAGTAACAACAATAATAACAATAATAAATATACAAGATCACAACCGACTAAGAAGGAATTCACATTTAAGATTAAGTGTACCCAAACAAAAAATTCAGACCATTTTCAATAAAAAGATCTGATTGTTACTCTATCATTTATCCATCACGCCACTAATACCGATGCCACCATGGAAGACCAATACAGCCAATATAAATATAACTTTGATGAATAGAAAAAGGCTAAAGCCTAAGTCTACTAATTAAATACATACTCTCAAAAATAAATTTCCATTTTTCTCTGATAAAACTTAAGTCACCTATGTACATAGTAATATCAAAATTATAGAAATCTGTTTCCAAAAGTTGGATTAACAAATACAAGTAAAGAGATGAGACAAGAAATTTTATATTATTAATGCCATGGTACCTTAGGATGTGCCTCTAAAATTTTGGCCATCCTCAATCCTGTCGAATTCTGCTGCTGTACACGAAGATGCAGCGTTTTCATGCCTCTAATGATTAGGTATGCAGCATTCTGAAAGGTAAAAATATTTTGCACCATGTCAGCACAGCAATCAATTAATATAGCCTTTGGCCAGAAAGACTTGGCCAACATATAGCAACCAAGGCAAGGGCACAGTCCTATAGAAATGACTCACCGGGTTAAGAGTACCACCCAAAACATGATGCAAAGTACGCACTTGTGAAACCAACTTCTCTGAACCACTTATGCAACCAGCAAGGACCTGAAACAGGGGGAAAAGGTTCATTGATGCTTAAGTTTAACTATGAATGACTTGAGACTGAAATGTAGATAGTAGATTGTATTGCTTTTTGTCAAACAAGGTTTTATGAAGTGCAGGCTGGCTTACATCATTATGTCCAGCAATGTACTTTGTTGCAGAGTGTACCACAAGATCGGCGCCAAGAGCAAGGGCTTTCTGGTTCATAGGTGTGGCAAATGTACCATCAATGCAGACCACAGCCCCTTTTTTGTGACACATATCTGAAACCAGCTTGATGTCAACACATCGGAGGAACGGATTGGTAGGAGACTCAGTGAAGAACAGAGAAACCTGCACACATGTATAATGCCATCTGAATTCCAAAGAAATCAAAGAGAAACTGCATAAAAAAGAAACCAATTACTCTCTTCAACACTGACATTGTTCTGTTCCAGTGCAGCTTCCAAGGCGCCAACATCAGCAGGATCAATTATGGTGGCCTGTTCAGCAAAGTGAAAATTTATCATGAGTTTACAACCATAAAAAATTATAGATATCCATAAAAGGCGGCCGAGTGCACAAGTATCCCACCGGAATTTGGTCACAAGGCAGTAACCTTACCGTTGAGTCAAGGCTCACCTCAAATTATACATATCTATAAAGCAGTAAATAGAACTTTGAATAAAAGGAAAAGAAAAGCTATAACTTTAAATAGGAAGCAATTTCCAACACAACAAAATGCAATCAAACCACCAAATAAACAGATCACGTACCTTGATTCCCATCTTTGGAAGAATGGTCTCAATGAATATCCTCGTCTTCCTATAGCAATCAGTAGTGGTCACAAGATGTCCGCCAGCCGGAACCATAGCCATCAACAGGACTGTGCTAGCACACATCCCAGATGCCAAAATCAAAGTTGACTCAGCCCCCTCCAGTGCACTGGTTCAGAAAGACACACAATAAATAAGAAACTTTATTAAATGCTCATTCATAGTCATAACTCATAACAACAAAGAAAACATCAAAACATCGTAATGAAATCAAAACACAAACCTTATCTTCTCCTCCAAAACCACCGTTGTTGGGTTTCCATAGCGCCCATATTCAAAACTAACTTGGCGTTTCTCCTGAATAAACCCAAAAATAAAAAAAAACCAAACAACTCAACTACCCATTACATTTATAATGGTAAATTTCAAATTCTTTTCATACATCATATCATATAGCAATCATATTATAATAATAAATTGCAATAATGCTCCAAAGAATAGTACCTTGAAATCAATGAGATCAGCAGTTTTCTTAAAGAAGTAGGCAGAAGTATTCACCACAGGAGTGGTAATTGCATCAGTCACAATACCCCGACCTAATCTCTCAGCTGCATACGCCAAAACCAAACATCCTTAGTTAACAATCATACCCAATTTAATTAGCATAATTATTAAGGGCTTGGTTGCTTAGTTCTTAGTTTCCGATGTTTTAAGAAATAATTGCAAAAATATCACCTTATTTTCATTCTATTTCCTTATTTCAAATTTCAAATGTTAATTCAACAAAAAGTGAAAACTTCAAATATTAATTCAACAAAAAGTGAAAACAAAGAATATATTTTTGTAATTCTCAAAACAGAAAATGAAATTCGGGAAGAAAAAAAAACTCCATTTGTTACAGAAAAAACCGCAAAGCTTTTTTCATTTGGTTTACTGATTTCAAAGATTTATACGAAGAATAGAATCAAAACTTGCAATTATTTTTACAAATTAATTCTGAAAACAGGAAATGACACCAGAAAACTAGATATAACCAAACGGGCCCTTAGGTTTTACATAAAAAAAACACCATTTACTGCCAAAAAAACCTAATCATGTTGAAAATAAAAGAAAAAAAAACATTTTTCATAGAAAATTTGATTACCGGCATGAATGGTTTTGCTTGCATCGCTTTTCAAAAACGAGGAATAAGAAGAAATATCATCAACAGAGCCCTTAAACTGTACAGCCCCATTTCCATTTCCACCCTCATCCGAGACAACGAAGACGAGATCCTCGTCTCCGGCGATCTCAGCGGGAGCGACGGAGAGCGGCGGCGGCGAGGCGGCATCGACGGCAGAAACAGCCGGAGACGCCGCCGGAGATCCGGAAGAAGGGGCTGCGTTGTTGGACCACGAAGCGGCGACGATTTGCGCGACGCCGATGTTGCTGCAGTTGCGGCGGGCCTTGGTGCTGAGCTGGCGCTGGAAGTTCGGAGGGAAGCGGAAGATGAGAGGAGAAGAGAGGGAGTGAAACGGCGTCGTTGCGATGGGGAAGTTTTTGGGTGTTACGCGGTGTCGGCGACGAAGGTTCTCGAACTTTGGAGGAGATGAGAAATCTGGATCTGAACGACACTCGAAGGAACAAGGAGATTTGAGACTAATGAATGAAGCCATTTTTTTTTTCCTCTTTCAGTCACTCCTTCTTCTTCCTCTTTGATTTGAAGAGCAAAAATGAATGAATGAAATATACCCCTATCTAACAACATGTGTTTATTTATTTAGTTTGTTTCATTAATACGCGCGCGTTCTTCGTCGTTTTGGTGTTTGTTTGTTTGTTTGTTAAAATAACTGTGTGGTATGTGGAATGGAACCACTAGCCACTAGGGTAGAGACACTAGTTTGGTTGGCCAGCCACACAAATTTGACCTTGACCACGCACCCGGGTTTAGGCTTTAGCGGTTGTTAGGCGTCGCCATTATTATCGCCTAATAGTATGGTTTAGAAAAAACCTCAAAACTAATAATAATATTTTGATACGTATGTTTTTATTTTAATAATAAAAAAAGATAAATAATAATAATATTGATTTATCGAAATATTATTGGATATCTGTGTAAAATATATTTATAATGATAGTGTATAAAAATTAAACTCTTTAACTACTATCAAAAAAAAGTTTTAATTATTTATTTGATCCCCAAATTATTTGAAAATTTTTAAGTAGGTTTTTAAATTAAAAAAGTTTCTAATTGAGTCCCTAAACTTATATAAAATTTTCAATTGATGCTTAAAGTAGAAAATTCATTAGTGATCTATTATATTGGATGGAATATTATTGATTTCATTTAAGTTGGACACTCATATTAGTCATCTATGTCATGTTATTGGTTGGGTAACACACCACCCTCATTCACTATTCGGGAGAGCGATATGCAACCGTGAAACAAAGATTGAGGAATGAAGGAGTTGTTGGTTTAGATGGGAGGAGAAGCAGCTGTAGATCACATTTTGGTCTTCTATTTTAGCATTTTGGTATATTGCAACCATAAGTAATAGTTTGGAAAAAAAAAATTATAGGTTCCACATCAACAAGCTTAGAGGCCTCTTTATGAAACCCTACCCCAATGACCTAATTGATTTTTTTAAAATAAGTTTAGGGACCAAATTGAAATTATTTTATAAGTTCAGGGAGGACTCAATTAAAAACTTTGTCACGACCCAAAAACCTAAGCAGTGAATGGCGCACAGGCTTACAATCCTAGCCTGGCAAGCCTATTAATTTTGAAACATACTTGATAAAGATCTAGAATTTTTACAAAAATTTCGACTGAGTCTCCTCTGTAATTCCAACATCCCAAAACAAAAACACCAGCTGAAATATTCATATTTTCATTCCAGAAGTTCCAGTCATACAAAATACATCAAGATTGTATTCCATACCAATAATACAACTCAAAAGAATCTAGTACTAGTTGCCTATAGCTGCAGAGTGTAAAGTGTGTCAAAATACATCAAGGGCCTCTAACAAAAAAACATCAAGGGCCTCTAACAAAAAAAAAGGGCCTACCAAAAATAAAGAGCAACACTGCCTGAACGATCCGGAGCTGTCAGCAGCCAACTACTCAGCTGCCTGGGAATCTGTATGGAAAATTAAGAAGGGTGAGTCACACAGACTCAATGAGGGCATAACAACCACCATAAACTAGAATATCATCAAAAAAACACAATCACAAAATGGTCCAAGAATGGTTTAAAAACATGGTTCATCAAATCCATAAAAGCGGTTGGGGCATTAGTGAGTCCAAAGGACATAACCAAAAATTCATAGTGCCTGTAGCGAGTCCGAAAAGCTGTCTTTGGAATGTCTTCCTTCTTAATATTCAACTGGTGATACCTAGATCGCAAATCAATGTTAGAAAAACATTGGGATCCCTGCAGCTGATCAAACAACTCATCTATCCGAGGTAAGGGATGTTTATTCTTCATTGTCACCTTAGTCAACTGCCTATAGTCTACACATAACCGCATAGATTCACCCTTCTTCTTTACAAACAAAACTGGTGCTCCCCAAGGAGAAGAACTTGGGTGAATAAAGCCCTTATCAAGAAGGTCTTGCAACTGCTCTCTCAACTCCTTAAGTTCTATTGGAGCCATCCGATAAGGAGGTATATAGATTGGTTAAGTGCCAGGAATTAAGTTATAGAAAACTCTATCTCCCTATTGGGTGGTAAACTAGGAAGGTCTTCGGGAAA
The DNA here is from genome assembly GCA_030762895.1 of Sophora flavescens. Taxonomy (NCBI): domain Eukaryota; kingdom Viridiplantae; phylum Streptophyta; class Magnoliopsida; order Fabales; family Fabaceae; genus Sophora; species Sophora flavescens. Next base: position 27,059,690 of record CM061062.1, on the reverse strand, counting down.
AACATCTGAGAATTCACACACTACTGGGATTTCTTCTAATTTCACTTCAGCTGCTTGTGTATCTCTTACAAAAGTCAAGTATCCTTCACAACCTTTTCTTAGTAACCTGTTAGCCCCCAAGGCTGAGATTATATTATGTGGTGCCCACATCCACTCTCCTTGAAATGAGAAAGTTGATTCTCCCGGTAATTCAAATTTCACCATCTTGTTATAACAATCCAAGAAAGCATAATGTGCGGCTAGCCAATCCATGCCCAAAATGACGTCAAAATCAATCATATCCAAAGCAATCAGATCTGCCCGAAATTCTTTGCCCTCTATTGATACCTCACAAGAACGATATACAGAATCCGCTAACAAAAACCCTTCTAAAGGTGTAGTCACAACTAATGTCTCATCTAGACGGGAAGAACATACACCCAGCCAAGAAGCAAACATCAAGGAAACGAAAGAGCGTGTAGCTTCAAGATCAAATAAGACACGAGCATCTTGGGAACATACAAAAAGTATACATGTAACGACTGCATTGGATGTCTGAGCATCCTGGCATGTCAAAGCAAAAACACGAGCTTGCCCTCTCCTACCGCCAGATCCTCTACCACCCTACTGTGCTACTCCAGAACCTCTACCAAAAGAACTCCCAAACTATCTTGCTGGTGCTGCAGGATCTTGAGAAGATGCTAAAACTGCTCCTGTCGGTACTGATCCATGACTGCATGATGGTTGTGTCATAGCTACAGGACAATCCTTCTTAATGTGGCTCACCTGACCACAATGATAGCAAACTCTATCTCCAAAACAAACCCCGGAATGAAATCTCCGACAAGTATGACAACGCATTTGAGAGGTACCATATCGTGATGATCCCAAAGCGTGATATGATCTACGACTCTGCATTGAACAAGAAGATTGCACATTGGAACCATTCTTCTGTATTGCTGCCTTTTTTTGTCCCCCGGTGATCAAGCGTATATCCACTACTGCTACCAGGATGACTCCTATATGATCCTTGGTACGACGATTCTAGGCAAGTATACCTAGTCGCACAAGTAATATGGTGGTGAGACCGGATATCGTTCTCAGGGATTGCGGACAAGTACCACTTCGCAAATCGGACTACTATCTAGACGATCGTTTGGATGGAAGGGATCTCTTAACATATAACAAAACAAACAAGAATAAATTTTTTTTGGTCTTTTAGGTATTTTAACAAACACTTAACAAGCAAGAAGAGATGTGGTTAACAAATGGGTAAAATTGTCAGGGTTAGACTACGCTAATCCTCCCTTGACTGCCATGAAATGGTTACTAACACAAGTCCTAATTCAATTATGACAATCAAGCCTTTTGAAATACTCAAACCCTAATGTCTTAGGTGGAATGAGCCTAAAATCCCAAATTAAACCCTAATGTCTTAGGTAGATTAACCTGATATTTTGCATAAATAGCCAAGACTTATAAGATTGCAAGCACCCCAAGATCTATTCCTAGATCCTTGAACTACTTGGCATTTGATTCATGAGCATGACTTAACATCAATTTTTCAATTGTCTATCAAAGCAACATATCATTCCATGGGTGATCAAGCCAAGAATAGCATCAAGCATAGAATCAAATACTCATAAAGAATTAGAAACTTGTATTAAAACCAAATCAAGAGACAACCAAGTTCAGAAAAGCAAACATCTAACCCCAACAACAAGGGGTTTAGCTACTCATGATAAAGGACAATACAAAAGAGAAAGAGAGAAGAGATGAAGAAGACTCCATGAAGAATCCTCCAATCTTCTCCTCCAAATTGTAGAGAAAAACGTCTTCTTTAGGGTTCCAGCCGCCTAGGGTAAAAGTCTGCTTCAGAGAGAGATGTCTTTTGTTCTGCCCAGATAGAGATCACGTGCCTTCTTTGCCCTCTATTGATACCTCACAAGAACGATTTTTCAACGGCCATCACGGCCAGACCGTGACGTGTTCTGTCTTGGGCGCGCCTTCAAATTTTGATCTCTCACGGTCGTGACACTCATCACGGCTAGGCCGTGATCGATTCTATCTGGTTCAACTAGCAGGTCACGACTGTGATGGGCATCACGGCTAGGCCGTGACCAGTTCTGACTTTTGAGGATCTGGTACAGCTGACAGGTCACGGCCGTGATGGTCATCGCGGCTAGGCCGTGACCAATTCTGACTTTAGGCTTTCTTCCTTTTTAACTCTGCTCGATCATGGCCGTGATGGTCATCACGGCTAGGCCGTGATGGTCATCACGGCTAGGCCGTGATGGGCTCTGTTTGGTAAATTTCTTCACTTTTCAAGATCTATCTTCATCCGAGCTCCATCATGGTCAATCTTGAGCATTTTTCCCTAAATTCCTGCAAAACAACACCACGAAACCGCCTTACCTGCTCCAAGATAAAAACTAACTAAAAATCAAATTAATATGCCTAAACTATATGAAAATGCATGCAAAATGTACATGAAATATGAGGTGAAATCACACTCATCAATCCTCCAGGTCGTTGTTTCTTACGATAGTCCCACCAAATACTTCCTTTCTCTTTCTGCCTCTACTCAATCTGAAGTACCAAGCTTAAAACCTCATCAAAAGTAGAACAGTTAGCTCCAACCACTGATCTAAATAAGTATTCCCTCAATCCTCGGGTAAACCTCTTAACTCGCACCTCCTCTGTAACGGAATAGGAAGCATGCCTAGAAAGCTGTGTGAAACGAGCTCTGTATTCTGAGACTGACATACCCTCAGTTTGCTCCAACCGTTCGAACTCATAAGCTAATCCATATCTGACACTCTTAGGAAGGAAACGGGATATGAACAACTTGTAACACCCAGTTTTTCATTGTTTACTGTTTTTATATCGATAAAATAAACAACAATGTTTATATTTTTATTTTTAAACCTAGAAAATGATTTTGGATAAACCAAGGTCATATCCATACTCTACTTTACCATAGAGAGCTACGATTAAATTTTGGGTCGAAAATTCAGACGAAACCCGATCTGCGATTTAATGACAGTAAGAATTTTACTGCTCAAATGACCTAATTTTGACTCGTGAGCGAAAAACTTCAGGTTTTTATGAAGTTTCCAACTTCTTTGGCTATTTTAAAAATTTTCACTTAAAAAGTGAATAATATTTAAGTGAAATAATATATATTATGCGGGTGTTATACGAAATCGGGTGAACGACGGAGCTAAAAACGGGATTTGCGGGACCCGCTAACGGATAAAGAACATGTCAAATCATGATGACTCACAAGGGGTGAGTAATAGGATGAATCCCCTTAGTCATGATTACATTTTAGGGGAAATTACTATTTTAGCCTTCATGTTGGTTTTATTCACAAGTTTGCCATTGTACAAGATTACTAAATTGCCCCTCAAAATTTATACTTTGGACCCAATTTCCCTTGATACCCCACGGCCCAAGAAACCCAAGGAGCCCATTTTCACACCTATAAAAGGCCAACTTCATCTTCTTCAATGGTTGTTCATCATTTTCACCATTAAAACCCTAAGTTCCATAGCTTGAATTTATGAAGGAAGTAGGTGATTTCTTGCCGATTTCTTGATTCCAAGAGGTAAACCATGCTCATCTCCCTTGTTTAGCACCATGTTCTTCAATTACTTTTGTGTTTTGAAGTCTTTCTCAATATGATGCATATTAGGGTTTCTAGATTCAAAAATTCATAGAAAATCATAGGAAATTCCAATGAGCATGAAACCAATTTCTATGATCCTATTATCATCTCTATATTCTAGATCTATGAGCTTGCATCAAACAAAAATACCTAGCCTATTTAACCTAAAGCGGCCGAACCTAGGTTTTGGTGGGGGGATGATTTTTGTTCATTTTCTTAACTTGATCTTGCATGATTCAATCTTATAAGTTATATATGTATTGAATCTATGTTGTTTGAGTCAATTAAAGTCTCTAATCCATTTTATTGGTCATGGCCGAAACTTATTTGGTGAAGGATTGAAATATTTAATTTCAATCTTTGTACAATGATCATTGATTTAGGGTTTTAAGTGATTATGAATCATTAATCCAAAAGTTTAGAAATTTTAGAGATATTTAACCCTAAAGTCAGCCCTAGGCCAAAACCAACATATAGGAGCATGTGTTTGATTAAGTTGTTTGTTTGTTAATTGGTTGTTATGTTTAATGAAGGATAAGCTAGGTTATCGTGTATGCGTGTTACAGGCACTACTTGGATTTCCGGCGAGTTGTTTATTAGAGAAATGTAGTTTTTCAGGTAAGGGGATTACTTGAGGGGTTTTTCCGGTATCCATGTGTAATTGTTGTTGTTTGTATTAATTATTGGGTGTATGTATTTCTTACGTAGTTTGCATTATTTGCTTAGTAATTATTTGCTGGTAATTATTTGAATTATCTGCATTTAATTATTTGTTGTATTTTGTGGCATGTTTGTAATTGCTGATTGATATATTATTGACATGAATTTATTGTTGACGTAGATTGTGGATTGGAAAGTCTGACAGTGGTCAAAGCTTAATTAAATACGAGGTTAAAAGCAATTAAAAGTTTTTTTATGAATTAATAAGTTTAATTCAGTGGAATTAATAATATAATATCACTTATTTATTTATTGGGTGAAAAATGGGAAAAAGTGGAAAAAATATTATTTTAATGATTTAACAGCGAAAGAGCGTTTTAAGAGTCATTGTGATGACGTAACCGTGAAAATATTTTAGCACTGCTAATTTTCACATAAGGAATTTCTAAATATTAGAAAATGTTGTTTTAATAGAAAATGTTTCAAAAATAATTTTATTACAGTGTTGGAAAAAATATTTTATGATAAAAGTCATGTTTTGACCTAAAAACGTTTTAAAACGGCAAACGATGGACAATTCCGTCAATATTTACGAAATTATTCTTAAAAAGGGTAATATTGAGTAATACTGAGAATTTGTCTCAAATGAGGTTTCCAAGTTCAAATTATTGATTTTTGAGCAAAATGAGTTTTAAGGGATTTTTGACAAGTTTATAAAACGAATTTCCGACGTAAAAGGATTTTCGGTAAACAACGGGTTATTTTCGTCAACTTGGATAAGTTGAGGAAACTTTGGTTTTGTTTTGTGTTTCACAGAACGAAAATGGTTTAAAGTTGAAAACGAACCTAGCTACTGAGACGTTGGATCTGGTGTTCTATGATATGGGCCCGTGGTCCGAAAGGTGAAGTTATGGACTAGATGTACTATAAATGGTGTATTGGTTTTGTGCACTAAAATCTACGTATCTAAGACTGGTGCATCGGTCCAGATTTTGTGATTTGCACACTTTTGACTTGGAGTTAGTTATTTGTGAATGAGGTATTAAACTTGAAAGTTTAAAATGGTGATTTGGTCGTGAGACTTTTAGTTCCAACACATAAAGATTGAACACAAAGAAAACAATGCGAACAAAACATTTTACATGCATTTCAGGGCAGACATGCCTTTGCATAGGACTTGAATGCTTAATGGCAAGTATTCATGCAGTTTGCATCACTGTGCCTTGATATCCGATATATGACCACAAAAACCATATACTATACGTAGTCACCACTTTGCCTCGTTTTGGACTGTGGTATGGTTATTTGAATTTTGCCTTATCTGGCATTGATTCTGCCTTATTTGACAATGAGAGCCTGATTAGTTCATTTATTTGTTGGTTGGAGCTCCGGAGATTAGGTATCAAAGTTAGTTGATGAATATTGAAGTGTCATGGTTTTTAAAACGGTTACAACTATCGGGTATGAAACCCTTTGATAAATATATATTGTTTATCTTTGAATATTCATGTTAAATGGTATTTGAGAGTCGTACATGCGGTTATAGTTTTAAAATCCATATATTGGTTCTCACCCTTGCATGTTTTATTGTTGGCCTCCTTTTCTGTATGGGTGTGTTATTATCTGAATTTAGATGGATCCGGCAATGCCGTTGGCCCATATGGGGGTTCCAAGCCTTCATTTTGAGGATGTTGATAACAAAAATGTAACACCCTAAACTGGGGCGTCACTTTGTTACCCGTTGCGGAAAATAAAATAATTAAATTGCTGGTTGCTTCCGGTAAATGACATTTTCTTAATAAGTGAGTATTCTAAAAAACAAGAGTAAGTGAAGAACACTCAAAACATGAAATGTAAACATGGGATCCGGGGTGAATCTACAATGCCTCCGCATTCCCCGCATCATCGAAGATCTCAGTCTTCGATTCTGATGGTACCAATGGGATGTTCGGATCCATCTAAACTCATAGATATACAGCGATGCCGAAAAGCAAAGAGAAATAACAAGAAGATATGCAATAGTGAGATACCAATATATGGATAGATTACAATAACCATATGCATGATACATGCATCACATCAACATATTAAAATTTACCAAATATTAATAGATAAAACAACAAGTATCATATCAATGGGTGTCATACCCGTACAATCAGCTTTTATAAAGATTATGCATGACACTTCAATATTCCGACTCTATAAACTTAATCTCATGAGATCCCTTCATCTTTCTAAGAGTTGATCAAACTCAAAGCCCCCACTTGGGCATCACCGTCGTGACTAAAGTCCCTATTTGGACATCACCGTCGTGACTTATATGACAGCCCCTGCTTGGGCATCACCGAAGTGACTAAAAGTCCCTGCTTGGACATCACCGAAGTGACTAATAGCCCCTGCTTGGGCATCACCAAAATGACTAACTTGTGAGGCACGTCTGCCTAAATGCATGAAGAAAAACATTAGTTCAAGATGTTTTCTTTGTGTTCAATCTCATTCGATTTCACCTGCTCTTACTTTTCATTCAGTGAAAATCAAATACGAAAATAAAACCTCGGTAACCCATCCAAGTTACTGGAATATTTTCGAAAGTATTTCTTTACAGGAAATCTTTTCATTGGAAAATCATTTGTAAACTATTATAAGAAATCCATTTTCTCATTAAATCATTTTCTTAAAATCATCTCTATTTAAGATCAAATATTTTCCCAAGGCTTTTCCTTCCGTAAAAACACATATTTTCTAAATGATTTTCTCTTGTACAAAATCTTAGTTCGTAAGAAAATAATTTCCTTTAACATGAAATTATTTAACACAAGTTCCAAAGTTTTATCCTTCTGGAATAAATACAAGTAAGATTTCTTACTTTCCAAAACACATACTTTACTGAAGAACATTTTAAAATTAACACCATTACATTCAAAGTTCTCTTTGAAGCTTATTTAGGCTTTTAATCATATGATTAATTGAGCACAGACTAACGTCAGGCTTTCCAGACATCAATCAATATCATCATCATCCTAGTCAACAACATAACAGTTAATGACAGTTCATAAAATATATGATTCACAACACTTTAAATCAAGTAAGGATCAACTTCAAACAGTTATCACAACAGTTCAAGTATACAAATCATTCAAACTTTGATTCAATATAATAACAATATTCAAATAAATCGAGTAAACCACATACACACATCCACGTAGCTATTGAATATCCCTCAGGCTATCCCCTCTTACCTTTTGTGAAGGTAAAGGTACGTGATGCTTGAGGAAGTGTACTACGAATGTCCTCGTCTACTCCGCAACGAAAGTCTAGGTTTATGAACACAAAACCACAAGTTAAAAGTTAACCAAGAACACTAAACCAAGAAGGTATAGGTTCAGCCATGGCATAGGGTTAGGGGTTTTCAAAAAAAGAATACAACTCATGGATTAATGATCATTAAGTGTTAGGAGTTCATAACCAAGGTTCACTTTACAAAGATAGAGCAAAAATCCCACTAAATCCATGCTTAGGGTTTTGGCCTCTTTAGTATAAGTAGGCTAGAAATTTCCAACCCTTCTAAGCTCTTTGATTTAGCGTTAAAAGATACCAAGAAGTCTAAATTCATGATCATATTGGAAAATGAAAACAAAACATCCTAGGTTCACAACCATCATAGGTTCAACGATCATAGGATAAATAGGCTATAATCTTTAAACTTTCCAATCTCTTAGACTTAACAAACAAATTTATTAATGAGCTTAAGTCCATGATCATATTGGAAAATGAAAACAAAACATCATAGGTTCACAACCATCATTGGTTCGGCCATCATAGGATAAATAGTCTAGAAATCTTTAAACATTCCAATATCTTAGACTTAGCATCCAAATGTATCTCAAGTCCATGATCATATGGGAAAATGAAAACAAAACATCCTAGGTTCACAACCATCATAGGTTCGGCCATCATAGGATAAATAGGCTAGAAATATTTAAACTTTCCAATCTCTTAGACTTAGCATCCAAATGTATTAAGGAGCTCAAGTCCATGATCATATTGGAAAATGAAAACAAAACATCCTAGGCTTACAACCATCATAGGTTCGGCCATCATAGGGTAAATATGTTAGATATGTTTATTTGATACAAGCTCTTAGAATATGAAAGTAGAGATTAATAGAAGTTCATAGAAATTGGTTTCAACTCAAAAGGATTTTTCTACCATTTTCTAGAGATTTTATAAGTTAAAAGAGCTTTAAGAACTTTTTAAGAAAATATAGAGTAAACTCATGAAATAAGTGAAAAACTTACAAGAGAAGAGTATGAGGGGGTTACCCTTGAAACTAGAAAGAAAAGGTATGAAGAACTTGAAGCTTGAAACTAAGTAAAAATGAAAACTTTAAGTGTTGGAAGTTTTGAAATAAGAATGGAGAAGAAGAAGAAAAATGCAAGAGATGAAATGAAGTGGGTATTTATAGAAGGAGAGGTGAGAGTGGGGTGAAAAAGAGAGGGAGAAGCAAGTCTTGATGGCCAAGTTTTGGCTTATGCCTTGTTTGGTTGAAGAAGAGAGAAAAATGTGTTTTTAGCATATAATATGTTATTATTCAAAAAGTGTCCTCATGACCACTTTTTAGGATGTGACTTAGGCCATCCCCCTAGTAAGTCACCTCACTCTCACATGTCACCTTATCACTTTTGTGCTCCCTACTCTGCTCCATTGTGTATCCGGTTCAAGTTTTCGATCGTATTTCACCCGGAATAAATATTATATTTTATTTTCGAACTCAAATTTTCGAAAATTTCCAATATCATACAAAACATCACAAAAACACTAACCGTTTCGTTCACGGTTCAAAATCAGGTTTTCTGCTCAGTAAACTTGTACCGGTAGTGAAAATGCAGACCGGCTTTCGTCTGAATTTTCAATCGAAAATTTAACCGCGACTTCCTACGGTAAAAGAACATAATAAAATGACTTTAGTTTATTTAAAATTGATGAGTGTGATTCCACATCATCTTTGTCTATCATTTTGCATGCATTTTCATGTAGCTTAGGCATATTTTTATTAGATTTTAGGTTATTTTTCCTTTGGAACGGGTAAGGCGGTTTTCGTGTGTTGTTTTGCAGATATCAAGGGTAAATTGCTCAAGATCAACCATGATGAAGTTTGGATGAAGATGGAGCTTTAAAACTGAAGAAAATGAGCCAAATAGAGCCCATCACGGCCATGATCGAGCAAAACTGAAAAAGAAGAAAGGCTGAAGTCAGAGTCTGTCACGGCCTGGCCGTGATAGCCATCACGGCCGTGACCCAAAACCACCACAAGTCAGAGCACATCACGGCCCAGCCGTGAAATTTTTCACGGCCATAACAGAGGGCTCGCGACGCGAGAATAGGCTCGCCTCGCGAGAGACTAGAATTTCGCAGAGCAACCAGAAGCAGAGACCGTCACGGCCTGGCCGTGATGGCCATCACGGCCGTGACGCGCATTACTTGGACCTGAAGAAACCGAAATAGATCAGATTTTGAGTTGGTTTAGGACTCTAACTTCCCCATTTCTATAAATATGGACCAGGCAGAGGCAGAAAAAGAGGAGACCTTTGGGGCTACTACTCTAGGCATAGATTATAGATCTCTTCTCTTCTTCTCCTCGGTTCTCTTTTCTGATTTTCACTATGTTGTCAACCCAGCTTGTCATCTCCATGGCAAGACTGGAGTAGTAGTTTGTTTCTAGGGACTAGGGCTCTGCCCGAGGTTTGTAAATGATGTTGATTTGACGTAAAATCGTTGCTGATTTCGTTATTGTTTTAGATCCGATTTCTAGTGTGTTAATCACTCATAAATTTCGGCAACCGTTTATTTACGTGACGTAGACGTTCTAAGGAGGAACCTAGCGGTGAACTTAGGATTTCTAGGTTGTTTCACTCGTAAAGCCTGGCAGCCACTGGTTTGTGAGATGTGAATGATCCAAGGAGGAACCTAGCGGTGAACTTAGGTTATTTGCATGACTGAGACATTTCAAGGAGGAACCTAGCGGTGAACTTGGGTGTCAGACCTATAGAAGTCAGACTTGGGACTGAAATCATGAGAGTTAGAAGTCGTCCCTCGAGGAGCAACGAGTTGTCACGAAGCGCAAAGGGTCTAATCTGGGATCGACTACCACGAGAGTAGGGGTCGGGTCAATTGGGCACGGCTTTTGTAACCCGAGAGGGAGCTTAAGCTATTAGAGGATAAACTCGCCTTCAAGGCAATTTCGGTAATCAACAAAGGTAAATCAGATTAGCAACATTAACAGCCTCAAAGGTAACCCAAATCCCTAGGAATCCGTTTAAATCGAAAACCCCAAAAACATTTGTTTTCTGTTTTAATTGATTCTGTTTGTTTATCTCTCAATTCAAATTTCAAATTCAAACATTTTTCAAAACCCTTTACAAAGTCCAGATTCACTCAATTCGAAATCGATTACGATTCGGGAACACAGTCTCTGTGGGTTCGATATCTTTTATTACTTGACGGCAGTCCGGTACACTTGCCGGAAACGCACGCGCGTCGACTTACGCGCGACATCAAAAATCAATCTTGGGATTTTATCAAAAATTAATACATATACACATGTATTTACTGCTATAGAAAGACACAGAAATCGGGGTGTTACAATAAACGCATATGTGATCCACCCAGGAGCCCACGTTGTGCGTTACACTGGGCATGTAAATACGATAGAGGGCTCGATAGAGACAGGACCCCAGAGAGAGCATATATCGATGGAGACGATCGAGGTATCTCTACCTCCTATGTGGTTATTTCTACAGTATTTGGTCGACCATGGACAGCTCGAGGCGCAGCTCATAGCTGAGGCAGCACCCGCGCAAGCTCCACAGGAGTTAGTGATAGACCCTGAGGAGATGGTCACTGACCCAGAGGAGGATCAAGAGGAGTTTGTGGAGGATGTACCTGATTACATTCCTCTGGATGATGATGATGATTCACCCGATGAGGGTGCTGGTGTGTCTTCCTCCGATTCATCTGCGGGGAGTGGGATTAACCCTGGTCTTCCCAACGGGTATCATTAGTCGTTGACCAGATGTAGGTAGTTTTCATTTTTGGGGTAGTGATTCCGTCAGTCTTTCTGGCTACTGAGAGCCATGTTTTTGTTATATGGCCACAGACGTTTCACTACGTGTCCTTTAGGTTTTTATTTCTTTACTTAGCATTGAGAATGGTATGTTCTGATAAAGGCCCTATATAGTGTATACCTTGTATAAGACTGATGATGCATATGATATATATATATATATATATATATATATATATATATATATATATATTTACACATACATATATGTGTGTTGTTTATGTTGTTGGATGTTGTCAAGTTAAAAAGGAAAAGGAAAAAAATTTATCACCATTTTTGGTATAAGAAAAGTATTAGAAAACATCATCTTCTGAAAGTAACCAGCATAATTGGATTTTATTTTCCGCGACGTGTTACTGTTTGATGACCTAAGAAGGCGTGTCGTATTTGTGGTATCAGAGCTGGTCGAGTCTTTCAGGAATGTTGGGAAATAGGTATGTTGTGTTGATGTTGTGTATTCTCCAATTTAGATTTGTTTGGAATTACTTACTAGAAGTAATGTGTGGTAATGAGTAAGTTTACGTTTCAGTTTCTGGTTTTTGGTCTAACTAATTGTGGTTTGTAGGTCAGTTATGGAACCAGTTGTTGAACCAGAAGCTGGACGTGGACGTGACCGTGGAAGAGGCCATAGAGGCGGTCGTCTTGGCGGTCGTGGTAACATGAATGAAGATTATGAAGAGGGAGTGGATTACACGGCTCAGGTAATGGAGAATATGGCAGCTGTGATTGCAAATCAAACTGCATCCATGAATGCCCAGAATTTGCAAGCTACGGAAGGCAAGGCTTTGATTACGTTTCAAAGCCAAAATCCTTCACATTTCGGGGTAAATGTTGATCAAGAGAAAGATGATTTATGGATTCAAGAGCTAGAGAAAATCGTTGATTTGGTGGCTACTCCGGCAGAGGTTAGGGTTACCTATGTTGTTTTCCTATTGATAGGAGATGCGGAGTACTGGTGGAGAGGTGCTCGACAGCTTTTGGAAGCTGATCATCGGGAAATTACTTTGGATGTGTTTAAAACTGCATTCCTAAACAAGTATTTTCCAGAGAGTGTGCGGATTGAAAAAGAACAAGAATTTCTGCGATTGTATCAGAGGGATATGATGGTGGGGGAATATGCGGCAAAGTTCGAGTCGCTTGCTAAATATTTCCGTTTCTTCCAAGCACAACCAAACAAAAGCTAGAAACTTGAGAAGTTTGAAGCTGGTCTGAGGTTCGAGATTAAGGAATCTGTACTACCACTACAGCTCGGGAATTTTCAAGCTCTAGTTGAGATGAGCAGAAAGATAGAACTAATGAGGAAGGGAATAGACAACAGAGGGAATGCTGGAGGACCTTCTCGATCCAAGAACCAGTATCAGAATCAGAACCAGTGTCAAAGGGAAGCAGGACCAAAGGAAGCCTTATTTCCGACCACCAGGAACTAACTAGAATCAGTAACAAAACCGTTTGAATGTTACTACAGCAGGGAGTGAAGGCCAAGGGAATCAAAATCATGGCCAAGTTAGGAAATGCTATAAGTGTGGAAATCAAAATCACATGGCGGATAAGTGTCCAGTAGTGGGAATCAAATGTTTCAACTGCAATCGTTGGGGACACTTCGCTAGGGATTGCACGACACCAAAGCATGAATTTGCTGTCAATAACACCAGGACCAATAAACCGACAGCGAAGGGGAGAGTTTACACTTTGAGTGGTGCTGAAGCATCGAACTCCGAGGATCTCGTACAAGGTGATTGTGACATCGACGATAATCTCTTAACTGTACTTTACGATTCGGGTGCGACGCGTTCATTTATTTCGATGGATTGTGTGAAATTGTTGAAATTGCCTATTTCTTCGTTACCACATGATCTTATTGTTTCAACTCCAACTGCTAAGCCAGTTACTGTCAATACTATATGCTTGAACTGTCCTATTATCATTCAGGATAGACATTTTCTTGTTGATCTGACCTGTTTGCCTTTAATTCTGTTAGATGTAATTGTAGGAATGAATTGATTACCTTCTAACCATATTCAAACCTTAATTTTTTCCTAAGGATGAGATTTATGGATTTTTTTCTACTAATCAAGTAAAAGCTTCTTTGAAAGAGGGAGCTCAAGTATACATGTTACTGTTTTCCTTAGACGTTAAGAATGAGTTAGACTTACAGTCCATACCTGTCGTCAATGAGTTTCTGGAAGTTTTTCCTAAAGATGTACCTAGACTATTGCCTATTCGGGACATAGAGTTTGTGATTGATATGGTACCGGGCACTGGACCAATATCTATGGCACCATATCGTATGTCGCCATCCGAGCTAGAGGACTTGAAGGAGCAATTGATGGAACTGATGAGGAAAGAATTCATTAGACCCAATGTGTCTCCGTGGGGAGCTCCAGTTTTGCTGGTACATAAGAAAGACGGGACTTCTCGTTTATGTGTGGATTTCCGTCAGTTGAACAAAGTGACGATCAAGAACAAGTATCCACTTCAGAGGATGGATGACTTAATGGATCAGTAACGTGGAGCAGCGATTTTCTCAAAGATAGATTTGTGATCGGGTTATCATCATATTCGTGTAAAGGAAGATAATATCCCTAAAACAGCGTTTCGAACACGCTATGGCCATTATGAGTATCTTGTGATGCCGTTCGGAGTGACGAATGCTCCTGCTATATTCATGGATTACATGAATAGGATTTTTCGTCCTTATCTAGATCAGTTTGTCGTTGTTTTTATAGACGACATTCTAATTTATTCTCCTAGTGAAGTAAAGCATGTTGAACATCTCAGTGTGGTTCTTAAAATTTTAAGGGAGAAACAGTTATACGAAAAACCTAAAAAATGTGAATTTTGGTTAGACCAAGTTTAATTTTCAGGTCACGTTATATCGAACGAAGGAATCGCGGTGGATCCGTCAAAATTTGAAGTTGTTTTACAATGGGAAAGACCAACGATGGTAACAAAAATCCGTAGTTTCGTGGGTTTAGCTGGATACTATAGGAGATTCATCGAGGGATTTTCCAAAATAGTAGGACCTCTTACCCAATTAACTCGGAAGGACCAAGTGTTTACATGGACCGAAGCATGTGAAGAAAGTTTTCAGGAATTAAAGAGAAGGTTGACTACGTCACCTGTGTTAGTGTTACCTGATCCTAAGGAGCCTTTCGAGGTATACTGTGATGCTTCGAATCAAGGGTTAGGTTGTGTAATAATGCAAAACCGGAAAGTCATAGCTTATGCTTCAAGGCAATTGAAGATTCATGAGAGGAATTACCTTACTCATGACTTGGAGTTTGCAGCGGTGGTTTTTGCGTTGAAGATCTGGAGACATTATATGTATGGATCAACGTTTAATGTCCAAGATATGAGGTTAACAGTTAAGACGTCGCTAGGAAAACTTTGTTTGGGTATGATTACTGTTTCTAATCAATTAATGGAACAAATACGGGAGAAATAAGAAAGTGATCAATACCTACAAGGAGAAAGGTAATTAGTACGAAAAGGAGCGGTATCAGAATTTAAAGAAAGAACGGATGGAATTCTAAGGTTCGGTGAAAGCATTTGTGTACCTGACGATGCTGAACTTAGAAAGTTAATTTTAGAAGAAGCTCACAAGAGTAAATTGAGTTTACATCCAGGAGCTACCAAAATGTACCAAGATCTTAAGCAGTTATATTGGTGGTATGGAATGAAGAAAGACGTAATGGAATATGTAGCTTCGTGTTTAGTCTTGATCAGCCTCTGGCTCGACTAGTTTTTGACTAGTAAAGACCATAGTTTTATTCAAGTTTAATCTCGTTTCCGCCCAAATTAGACTTGATTGTCTTCAAGCAACATTTTGAGTCTCTAAATTATTTTTAGGTTAATTTAGTTGATTTTGAGTCGAATAAAGCACTTACTATTAATTCTTGTTTCGGGTTAATAAAGAGAAGCAATTCTGGAATTATTCGCCCCGCGAGAGGCTACTCGCCTCGCGAGCCTGAAGCCCTGCTGTGCCAGAAATGCCATCCTCTCTGTCTCGCCCCGCGAGAAATCCACACCCTGAAGGACAGAGACCATCACGGCCTAGCTGTGATGAAGGTCACGGCCATGACAGATAAGCACCCAAAGTCAGAAGTGATCACGGCCTGCCCGTGATAGGCATCACGGCTGTGACAAACTGGAGTTTGAAGTCTCGCCTCGCGAGAACCCAATTTGAACTCGCGCCATAATTAATATTCGCGTCGCGAGAGTATGCTCGCCTCGCAAGCGCGCGCAGATCCTGGGCTCATAAATTGTTGTTTATGGCAGATTAGAGGGGGATCCAAACTTTTGATTATAGTACGGCTGTGAATTAGGTTTAGCGTTTTGTGTTTCCTTTGTAATGGAGAACTAGTCTCCTTTGACTAATCTGCTGTAATCGGGTTCTGCCACCACTTGAGGTTATGTAATTCCTGATTTAATTGCTACTCTCTTTCAATATAGTTCTATATGTTCTGTTTGCTTAATTCAGGATTGTATAGAATGTGTACTGATTTGTTTCGATGATTGTGTGTTCTTATACTTAATCGCGTTTGTTTAATTCGCGTGTGTTCATTCGTGTTTGCTTAATTCACGAGCGCTTCACCCCGTTTGCTTAATTTGGGAATAGGAACATACGTCTCGTAGCGTCGGTTTCGCTTGTTAATTGATGCTACAATCAAAAAGGGTTTAGAATCCGCTTAGGGCTTGGATTTATATGAACCAATGATAGTGGGAAACCGAAAGCAGTAGGTTGATCGTTTAGCTTATTTGATAATTATTTAGTTTGCATTGTTTTCTGCTTTGTTTTCTTTATTTAGTTTCAAATCTTACCCCCCCCCCCCCCCCCCCCCCAAAAACTGATTTTTCTGCTAATAGCAATCCTAGAGTCCTTGTGAGACGATACTCGAGTTGTCGCACTTTCCCTAACTGCATATTTTTACAAACCGCTCGCTTTTTGATGCGTGCGCGACAGCGTGTCAAAAATTGGCGCCGTTGCCGGGGACTCTTGTTGTTATTAACAGAAAATAAAATTAAAAAAAAGAATTTGCATTGCTGAATTAGTTACGTCTGCTTTGTCTGGTTGTGAACCTTAGTATGGATAACTATTTGCAAAATTATATGCCTAATGTCTATCCCATGGATAATTACATGCATGGTTATATACCTAATGTTGATTATAAGCCACCACCATGCATATATTATCCTAACTTTGATGAGCCACCACCATGCATATGTTATCCTAACCTTGCTGGAGGATATGAGTCTAGTAGTGATTGTGGCATGTTTGGAGTGAATGATCATTTTAGCCAACAAAGTGGAGGACATAATAGCTTGGATGAGATAGCTTCTATGGTGCAACGGATGGCAGAGAACAATCAACAGATGGCAGAGCACACTCTTCAATTCCAACAAGCAAGTCTCCAGGAAATGGCACAAGACATGCTTGAATACCAACGGAGGACAGAAGCAAGTCTTCAGGATTTGGCCGCTCAAGTTGGTCACATTGCCTCTGCCTTGACCACACTGCAAACTCAACGTCTCCTTGAAGAACATACGGATTCACAAATAGTTGTTCTTGATAATACTTCTTTTGAACATGATTTTGATAATGATGTCAAGAACACTATTACTGATGAACCGTGTGTTGAATTTCCAGACATTCAGGCCTTTTCTGATTCAGTTTGTTGTACTAGATGTACTGACTGTACTAACACTAACCCTTGTGTGGTGTGTACTGAGATTTCTGCATGTATAGCAGGTGATGGATTTGTTAGTGCAGTGAATGAAGATCGTGCAGAAGTTGAAGCAGCACCAGTAACCCTCTCCACTTGTTCATCACCTCCCACTGTGGAACAACCGGTGATGGAGTTCAAGCCTCTGCCTGAGAGACTGGATTTTGCATCCTTGAATATGAAGACACTGTGGCCAGTGCAAGAGGTTGAATCCCATTTTTATTGGGAGGACTTTGTTGACCAGGAGGTCAACTTTGACCCAAGAGGGAGTGAGAAGTCCGCCGTACTTGGCGGAGTTATCATTATTATCAGGCTCCCACCTTCACATTATTGCTGCATGCCATGGGATCCGGGAGGATCAGATCGCAATTTGAGCATTCCGTGGCCGCTATATCACGGACAGTGGGATCCCGGTGGAACCACCTCCATGAGTTTCTCTAAACCCTCTTCCTTTTAATTATCCTTGCTTTGTTTTTGTTTTGTGTTTCTTTTAGCTCTTGAATAATTTGAGAAGATCAAGAGTATGTGTTAGAGTCTTGTGTCGGTGAGCTTGTTGGTTTTTGATCAAATTTTGCATAGATTGATTGCATGACATGTGTTGACTGTTGATGCTTTTCCCCCTAGGTTTTGAAATTGAAAATTGATCCCCATGTGAAAAATTGAAAATTGAACTTTGAGATCTTCTGTTATGATTGCATGATTTATGATAAGTTTAGGGTGAAGGGGTGCACACACTAGGAATTGTATCTCGGTCAAACAATTTGCAAAATTGTCCGGGAGAGGATTTGAGCCTCCAACATGTTTTTAACTGTGTGAATCACTTTTGAGCTGCACTTTCCCGAATTTGCTTGAATCTCTTCATGGTTTGCATGTCTGTGTTTGCATCAAATGATTTAGGCAATTTTCTTTGAATCAGCTACTTGGCCTAAATTGAACCAGTCCCTAATGCATGTTCCCTAGTTAGCCCCTTTGAGCCTAATTAGTCTATTGTTTCTTGATGACCCTATATTATAAGCCAAAATCCGGAAAAACCATGTTAACCCGATCTTAGGATTAGGGGAGCATGGAAGCTTAGCAAGAGAAGGATTGCAAGAAACTAAGTTTGGGGTGACTGCAGGGATATGATGTGTTGTTTAGGATTGAGAAAAAAAAAAGGTTGGAGCCAAAGGCAAAAAGAAAGAAAAGAAAAAAAAAAATAAGAGAAAAGTGCAAAAATGTCAAAAAGGGTATTAGAAGAAAAAGGTTGTAGTCACCCAAAAGCATAAAGAAAAATGGAAAAAGGAATTTGAGTGGAATTTCAATGTGTAAAAGAATGCTCATACTCTCTTAGTTCCTAGGGACTTAAGCCTAGTACCTTTGAATATCCTATCCTTAGCCAGGCCCTATTACAACCTTAAAAGACCTTTTGATGTTGCATGCATGTTTTCGTGGGAACCTTGATTGAGATGAAAATCAAATTCATGGGAAGTGCTCTTAAAAGTGAAATTGAGTGGAATGTTGATAGCCTAGACAAATTGAGCGAATGAGTGAAACACTAAATGCCCTTGTGAGGAAGGCGATTGTTTGAATTTGGTGATCTCCCTTTTGTGTGTAACTTGGATCCCTTGCTTAGATTAATGATTGCATGAATGATGGAATTCTCAATTGTTTAAAGTATATGAATGTGGGTATTGCATTTTTGAAAAGGGGGAATCATTGAGGAAAAATTGTTTTGTTGAAATTGCATGAAATTGGTGCGAATTTGATTGAATCTTCCAAGCTTGCCAAGTCTGAGTTCTTTTTGAGTTTTAGTTTGCTTGGGGACAAGCAAAGTTTAAGTTTGGGGTATTTTGATCAGCCTCTGGCTCGACTAGTTTTTGACTAGTAAAGACCATGGTTTTATTCAAGTTTAATCTCGTTTCCGCCCAAATTATACTTGATTGTCTTCAAGCAACATTTTTAGTCTCTAAAGTATTTTTAGATTAATTTAGTTGATTTTGAGTCAAAATAAAGCACTTACTGCTAATTCTTGTTTTCAGGTTAATAAAGAGAAGCAATTCTGGAATTATTCGCCCCGCGAGAGGCTACTCGCCTCGCGAGCCTGAAGCCCTGCTGTGCCAGAAATGCCATCCTCTCTATCTCGCCCCGCGAGAAATCCACACCCTGAAGGACAGAGACCATCACGGCCTAGCCGTGATGAAGGTCACGACCATGATAGATAAGCACCCAAAGTCAGAAGTGATCACGGCCTGCCCGTGATAGGCATCACGGCTGTGACAAACTGGAGTTTGAAGTCTCGCCTCGCGAACTGCTCTCTCGCCTCGCAAGAACCCAATTTGAACTCACGCCATAATTAATATTCGCGTCGCGAGAGTATGCTCGCCTCGTGAGCGCGCGCAGATCCTGGGCTCATAAATTGTTGTTTATGGCAGATTAGAGGGGGATCCAGACTTTTGATTATAGTACGGCTGTGAATTAGGTTTAGCGTTTTGTGTTTCCTTTGTAATGGAGAACTAGTCTCCTTTGACTAATCTGCTGTAATCGGGTTCCGCCGCCACTTGAGGTTATGTAATTCCTGATTTAATTGCTACTCTATTTCAATATAGTTCTATATGTTCTGTTTGCTTAATTCAGGATTGTATAGAATGTGTACTGATTTGTTTCGATGATTGTGTGTTCTTATACTTAATCGCGTTTGCTTAATTCGCATGTGTTCATTCGTGTTTGCTTAATTCACGAGCGCTTCACCCCGTTTGCTTAATTCGGGAATAGGAACATACGTCTTGTAGCGTTGGTTTCGCTTGTTAATTGATGCTACAATCGAAAAGGGTTTAGAATCCTCTTAGGGCTTGGATTTATATGAACCAATGATAGTGGGAAACCGAAAGCAGTAGGTTGATCGTTTAGCTTATTTGATAATTATTTAGTTTGCATTGTTTTCTGCTTTGTTTTCTTTATTTAGTTTCAAATCTTAACCCCCCCCCCCAAAAAAAAAAAAAAACTGATTTTTCTGCTAATAGCAATCCGAGAATCCTTGTGAGACGATACTCGAGTTGTCGCACTTTCCCTAACTGCATATTTTTACAAACCGCTCGCTTTTTGACGCGTGCGCGACAGCGTGTCAAGTCTATCAGGATGGTAAAATTGAACATCAAAGGCCAGCAGGAATGCTACAATCTTTGGACATTCCAGAATGGAAATGGGATGGAATTGCGAGGACTTTGTAACAAGTTTGCCAATGACTCGAAAAGGGTATGATGCCATATGGGTAATAGTTGATCGGCTGACCAAGTCGACTCACTTTTTGCCTATTAACATAAAGTATTCAATGGAGAAATTAGCTCAGTTATATATTGAAGAGATTGTCAGATTACATTGTGTACCTTCGAGTATTACTTCGAATCGTGATCCGAGATTTACGTCAAGGTTTTGGCAAGGATTACAAGAGTCGTTGGGTATGAAACTCAGATTGAGTTCTTCTTATCATCCACAAACTGATGGACAATCAGAGAGAACAATGAGAGCGTGTGTGTTGGAACATACTAGAAGTTAGGATGAATTTCTGCCATTGATAGAATTCACCTACAATAACGGTTTCCACTCAAGCATAGGAATGGCACCCTATGAAGCTTTTATATGGTCGACGGTGCAGAACACCTTTATGTTGGTCCCAAGATGGTGAAAGTCTGTTGTTAGGACCAGATGTCGTCCAACAGACATTTGAAAAGGTAAAGATGATACTGGAGAAAATACGGACAACTCAAAGTAGACAGAAAAGTTATGCAGACAAAAGGCGATGACCTCTTGAGTTTGAGGAAGGTGATCATGTGTTTTTGAGAGTCACGCCGACGACTGGGGTTGGTAGGGTAATTAAATCCAGAAAACTCACACCTAAATTCATTGGACCTTACCAAATTCTATGTCGTGTAGGTCCAGCAGCTTATAAAATTGCTTTACCACCATTTCTTTCCAATCTTCATGATGTTTTTCATGTTTCACGACTTAGGAAGTATATTCCCGATCCATCTCAAGTAATCAAACCTAATGTGGTACAATTAAAAGAGAACTTGTCTTATGAGACTACGCCTGTACGAATCACAAACAAGACGATTAAGCAGCTCAGGGGTAAACAAATTTCCTTAGTCAAGGTTATTTGGGATAATAAAACTAGAGAAGCAACGTGGGAAGTGGAAGACAAAATGAGATTACAATACCCTGAACTTTTCACAGATGTGTAATTTCGAGGACGAAATTCTTTTTAGTGGGGTAGTATTGTAACACCCGGTTCTTCACTGTTTACTGTTTTTATATCGGTAAAATAAACAACAATGATTATATTTTTATTTTTAAACCTATAAAAATATTTTGGATAAACAAAGGTCATATTCATACTCTACTTTACCGTAGAGAGCTACGATTAAATTTTGGGTCAAAAATTCAGACGAAACCCGGTCTGCGATTTAATGACAGTAAGAATTTTACTGCTCAAATGACCTAATTTTGACTCGTGAATGAAAAAATTCAGGTTTTTATGAAGTTTCCAACTTCTTTGGCTATTTTAAAATTTTTCACTTAAAAAGTGAAATAATATATATTATGCGGGCGTTATACGAAATCGGGTGAACGATGGAGCTAAAAACGGGATTTGCGGGACCCGCTAACAGATAAAGAACATGTCAAATCATGATGACTCACAAGGTGTGAGTGATATGATGACTCCGCTTAGTCATGATTACATTTTAGGGGAAATTATTAGTTTAGCCTTTATGTTGGTTTTAATCACAAGTTTGTCATTCTACGAGATTACTAAATTGCCCCTCAAAATTTGTACTTTGGACCCAATTGCCCTTGATCTCCCACGGCCCAAGCAACCCAAGGAGCCCATTTTCACACCTATAAAAGGCCAACTTCATCTTCTTCAATGGTTGTTCATCATTTTCACCATTAAAACCCTAAGTTCCATAGCTTGAATTTATGAAGGAAGTAGGTGATTTCTTGCCGATTTCTTGATTCCAAGAGGTAAACCATGCTCATCTCCCTTGTTTAGCACCATGTTCTTCAATTACTTTTGTGTTTTGAAGTCTTTCTCAATATGATGCATATTAGGGTTTCTAGATTCAAAAATTCATAGAAAATCATAGGAAATTCCAATGAGCATGAAACCAATTTCTATGATACTATTATCATCTCTATATTCTATATCTATGATCTTGCATCAAACAAAAATACCTAGCCTATTTAACCTAAAGAGGCCGAACCTAGGTTTTGGTGGGGGGATGATTTTTGTTCATTTTCTTAACTTGATCTTGCATGATTCAATCTTATAAGTTATATATGTATTGAATCAATGTTTTTTGATTCAAATGAAAGTCTCTAAGCCATTTTATTGGTCATGGCCGAAACTTATTTGGTGAAGGATTGAAAGATTTAGTTTCAATCTTTGTACAATGATAATTGATTTAGGGTTTTAAGTGATTAAGAATCACTAATCCAAAAGTTTATAAATTTTAGAGATCTTTAACCCTAAATTCAGTACTGGGCCAAAACCAACATATAGGAGCATAGGTTTGATTAAGTTGTTTGTTTGTTAATTGGTTGTTATGTTTAATGAAGGATAAGCTAGGTTATCATGTATGCGTGTTACCGGCACTACTTGGATTTCCGGTGAGTTGTTTATCAGGGAAACGTTATTTTTCAGGTAAGGGGATTACTTGAGGGGTTTTTCCGGTATCCACGTGTAATTGTTGTTGTTTGTATTAATTATTAGTTGTATGTATTTCTTACGTAGTTTGCATTATTTGCTTAGTAATTATTTGTTGTTAATTATTTGAATTATATGTATTTAATTATTTGTTGTACTTTGTGGCATGTCTTTAATTGCTAATTGATATATTATTGACGTGAATTTATTGTTGATATAGATTGTGGATTGGAAAGCCTGACAGTGGTCAGAGCTTAATTAAATACGAGGTTAAAAGCATTTAAAAGTTTTTTTATGAATTAATAAGTTTAATTTTGTGGAATTAGTAATATAATATTACTTATTTATTTATTTAGTGAAAAATGGGAAAAAGTGAAAAAAAAATTATTTTAATGATTTAAAAGCGAAAGAGTGTTTTAAGAGTCATTATGAGGACGTAATTGTGAAAATATTTTAGCACTGCTAATTTTCACATAAGGAATTTCTAAATATTAGAAAATGTTGTTTTAATTAAGAGAAAAAGTTTCAAAAATAATTTTATTACAGTGTTGGAAAAATTATTTTATGATAAAAGTCATGTTTTGACCTAAAAACGTTTTAAAACGGCAAACGATGGACAATTTCGTCAATATTTACGAAATTATTCTTAAACAAGGTAATATTGAGTAATACTAAGAATTTGTCTCAAATGAGGTTTCCAAGTTCAAATTGTTGATTTTTGAACAAAATGAGTTTCAAGGGATTTTTGACAAGTTTACAAAAACGAATTTCCGTTCGGTGTGACTAACGCGCCAGCAGTGTTCATGGATTATATGAACATGATATTTAGACCATTCCTTGATAAGTTTGTTGTTGTATTCATCAACGACATCCTTATCTATTCTCGTACATGGGAAGATCATGAGAAACATTTAAGGATGGTGCTACAAGTTCTGAAGGATAGGCAGCTTTATGCTAAACTTTCCAAGTGTGAGTTTTGGATAGAAGAAGTCCAATTTCTTGGACATGTGATCAACAAGGAAGGTATAGCAGTAGATCCAGCAAAGGTTGAGGCAGTTCTTAAATGGGAACGGCCTAAGTCAGTAAGTGAAGTACGAAGTTTTCTAGGGTTAGCTGGATATTATCAGAGGTTTATAGAGGGTTTCTCGAAGATTGCGTTGTCTATGACGCAGTGACGAGGAAAAATACAGCTTTTGTATGGACAGACAACTGTGAGCAGAGTTTCCAAAAGCTGAAGGAAAGGTTGACTACATCACCTGTGTTGACTTTACCGGATCCATTAGGACAGTTTGACGTATACTGCGATGCGTCATACCAAGGTTTAGGTTGTGTTCTAATGCAAGAGGGGAAAATGGTGGCTTATGCTTCCCGACAATTGAGAATTCATGAGAGGAACTACCCGAATAATGATTTGGAATTAGCAGCCATAATGTTCGCATTAAAAATATGGCGACACTTTCTATATGGAGCAAAATTTAATGTTTACAGTGACCATAAAAGTCTGAAGTATCTGTTCGACCAAAAGGAGTTGAATATGAGACAATGAAGATGGATGGAGTTTATCAAAGATTATGAGTTTGATTTACTATACCATCCTGGGAAGGCGAATGTAGTAGCGGATGCCTTGAGTAGGAAATCATTGCATGTGTCCGCAATGATGGTTAAAGAGTTGGAATTACTGGAACAGTTCAGAGATTTGAACTTAGGAATGGAGTTGGTTGAGGATAAAATTTGCTTAGGTATGATCACTATTAGTAGTGATTTTATGAGAGATCTTAAGGATAAATAGGCTCAGGATCTATATCTACAAGAGATAAGTAGAGGTATAAATGAGGGTAAAATTTCTGAGTTTAGTAGAGGAACAAATGGTGTACTGAGGTTTAGGGATAGAATATGTGTTCCAGAGGATTTAGAACTTAGGCAGGTGATATTAGAAGAATCACATAAGAGTAAGTTGAGTATTCATCCTGGATCCACTAAAATGTATCAGGATTTAAAGAAATTGTTTTGGTGGACGAGGATGAAGAAAGAGGTAGCAGAATATGTTTTATCTTGCCTAGTGTGTCAGAAGGCTAAGATAGAGCATCAAAAGCCAGCTGGTTTGTTGCAATCATTAGATATCCCAGAATGGAAATAGGATAGCATAGCTATGGATTTTGTGGTTGGACTACCACGAACTCCTAAGAGACATGATGCGATTTGGGTTATCATTGATAGGTTGACGAAGTGTGCTCACTTCTTACCTATGGGTGAAAGCTATAGTTTGGAGAAGTTGACCCAAATCTACATCAAAGAAGTTGTTAGGTTGCATGGTGTTCCATCGAGCATTGTCTCAGACCGAGATCCTAGATTTACATCTAGATTTTGGAAACAGTTGCACCATGCTTTAGGGACCATGTTGAGGATGAGTTCTACTTATCATCCCCAAACAGATGGACAGTCAAAGGATGATTCAATCATTAGAGGATGTTTTAAGATCTTGTGTTTTGGAACACACTGGCAGTTGGGATGAGTTCTTGCCATTGATTGAATTTACTTACAACAATAGTTTTCATAGTAGTATAGGGATGGCACCATATGAGGCTTTGTATGGTAGGAAGTGTAGGACCCCGTTATGTTGGTATGAGATTGGTGAAAATCAAGTCTTGGGTCCAGATGTGGTGCAACAGACTACGGAACAAGTTAGGAAGATAAGGGAAAAGATGAAGGAAGCACAGGATAGGCAAAGGATCTACAGTAACAAGAGAAGGAGACCTTTAGAATTCCAGGAGGGTGATCACGTGTTTTTGAGAGTCACTCCGAAGACTGGAATTGGCAGGGCTATCAAAACTAGAAAACTTACTCCTAGATTCATCGGACCTTTCCATATTCTTCGAAGGATTGGTCCAATAGCTTATCATATTGCTTTACCACCTAACCTTGCTAACCTTCATGACGTCTTTCACGTTTCTCAGTTGAGAAAATATTATCCTGATCCTTCACATGTTATTGAGTCCGAGTCTATACAACTGCGAGAGAATCTAGAGTATGAGGCTCTACCTGTAAGGATAGCAGATAGAGAGATTAAGGAGCTTCGTGGTAGACAAATTCCTTTGGTTAAGGTCATGTGGGATGAAACTACTGGAGATGCTACTTGGGAACGTGAAGCAGATATGCAACAACGATATCCACATCTTTTCTGAAGTATGTAAATTCTGAGGACGAAATTTTTTTCTAAGAGGGGTAGTAATGTAACACCCTACTTTTTATTTTTCGATTTTAATTTTTTCAGTAAAAATATTTTCGCTGTATTAACCGATATAAATGTATTTATTTATATTTTTATCCGAGTTCATGGAGATTGAATTTTATGAAATAAAAATCATATTCATACTCTATCTTAGGGTAGAAGCTTGGGATAAAAATTTGGGTTGAAAATTCAGACGGAAATCGATCTGCGTTTTCACTGACAGTATAATTTTACTGAGTAGAAAACCTAATTTTGACTCGTGAATGAAATGGTTTATATTTAAATCATATTTCCAACGAGTTTGGTTAGTCTGAAAATTTTCAGTCGAAAACGAAATATTACGCTTTTACGCAGGCGTAAAACCCTAATCAGGAAACCGACGGAGTCGAAAACGGAACTACAGAGACCCGTCAAGAGATCGGGATAACGAGTCATACATGATGATTCATGGGGATGAGTCACCCTTTTGAGTCTAGAAGATTCTACAAGTCAAAGTGGCAATTTATGGATTTTGCACTTAAGTCCTTGAACTTAGGTTGAGAAAAGAACTCTAACCCTCATTTGGATGAGTTGGCCGAACCTAGTACCATATGTCCATATTTAGATTTGTTGATTCATTTGTTTTATTGTTGATTTGGTTGAAGGTGGTTTTGTTAACTCGTGGCGGGATAACGAGGATCGTCGTTTTCGTGTTTCCGGTGATAACTCAGGTGGGGGAAAGAATCAACCTATCGTCAGAATCGATAAGTAGTAGATTATATGATAATTGTGTAGGGCGACCTAAACCCTACTAGCAGTCGAGTAATCGACAAGACCAAACTCCCATTGGAAACCTTTTCTGTAAAACCAATGGTGATTCGGGGATTGTAGGTTTATCAACATTAAGTTGATTTTAAGTCTTTGAGGATGTTTGATTTTATGTTATCAAATTTACTGTGATACGCTGGTTGAGGCATTCCATCTGCATGTGACGTATTGTTGCGGTGTTTGAATATTTATGATATTGAGGATGTTCAGTGTCTGTCACGGCCGTGATGGTTGTCATGGCCAGGCCGTATGTGGTTGCATTTTGTAGAATTCTTGCCTTTGTTGTCTGTCACGACCGTGATGGCTATCACGTCCAGGCCATGACAGAGTCTGACTTTGTTATTTATTTGGTTGGACTATTATGATTTGGTTGTGATAAATTGCCTTATATGATATTGAGATATTTGAATATTCTGTTGATTAATGTGTTATGCATGATCTGCCTGGGTTTAATACTATGCTTAGATGATTTTAAGGAAAGATATATATTGCTCGGAGGTATTTTGTTTGGGTGAGAGTTTTGAATATGAATTAGAGGTGCCTCGCTATTATTTTATAGAAGTGATGTGATATAGAATGTAAGTGGAGGTTGTGAGGAAAAGCTTGAGGTACTAGGTTGTTATTGATAAAAGTCAGTGAGAATCATATGTTGCATTGTTGTTCATAACCGTGTATTTGAGGTACACGAGGTCCGAAGTTCTCGTGGACCGTTCCAAATTAGAATTTAAGTTGTGAAACTATAGTGTCATTGCTATGCATGAGCACCCTTGATAGAGAGGAGAGAGAGAACCAGGGTGTGCACCGACGGTACTGTGCAGCTATAGTGTCATTGCTTTGCATGAGCATTCTCACCATGGATGAGAATGTGCACCGACGTTGGGAACGTGTCACTTGGACGACTGACTGACATTCCTAACGAGGGATGTGTGACAGGATTAGCAGTGGCCACGTCAACATAAAGGTTTAGTTGCATGAGTTGGAGGGTAGAGGATGATGTTATAAAGTATGGATGATTGTAAATTGTGAGTGATTCATGTTTAGGACTATTATGGTATTATATGCTATGAATCTTTTCCGCTTATGATGATAGAATTGTTTCTTATCTCCCTATTTCTGTATTTTTGTGTATGTCTACTTTGTTACGTTAGAAGACCAGATGGACGACTATGTTACTGAGGAGATGGATGGAACCCTATACGAGACGGATGTTGTTGAGGAGTTGAACGATGTTCCATATGAAGCTGATGCTGAAGAACAACCTATTGATCCTAATAATGTAGCGTAGTAAGTTTAGGGCCACTAGGTCGTATAAGACGTTTTTGTTTTCCGCTAGTTATAAGCAGTTTGTGTAAATAAGTACCTGTGTGGGATCCTACTGAGAGGATACCCTAAACAGTGTTGTGTAAAATAAAGGATAATTATGTGTGTATTTATGTAATATAGTTTTGGTGTGTTTTATATCTGCAGAAGTTATATAATTATTAATTAAGTTTTAATTTTTACGTATTTTCAACAGTAAGCTCGCGATTAAGTAAATAAATATTAAGGTTTTAATGTAATAATACAATGGGGCACAACGGGGTGTCACAAAACCCTTTGATAAATATATATTGTTTATCTTTGAATAGTCATGTTAAATGGTATTTGAGAGTCGTACATTTTGTTATCATTTTAAAATCCATATATTGGTTCTCACTCTTGCATGTTTTATTGTTGGTCTCCTTTCTGTATGGGTGTGTTATTATCTGAGTTTAGATGGATCAGGCAATGTCGTTGGCCCATACGGGGGTTCGCAGCCGTCATTTTGTGGACGCTGATAATATAAACGCATAGGTGATCCACGCGGGAGCCCACGTTGTGTGTTACACCGGGCATGTACATACGATAGAGGGCACGATAGAGACAGGGCCCCAGAGAGAGCATAGATCGATGGAGATGATCGAGGTATCTCTACCTTCTATGTGGTTACTTCTACAGTATTTGGTCGACCATGGACAGCTCGAGGCACAGCCCATAGCTGAGGCAGCACCTGCGCCAACTCCAGAGGAGTAAGTGATAGACCCTGAGGAGATGGTCATTGACCCAGAGGAGGATCTAGAGGAGTTTGTGGAGGTTGTACCTGAGAACATTCCTCTAGATGATGATGATGATTCACCCGATGAGGGTGCTGGTGTGTCTTCCTCCGATTCATCTGCGGGGAGTGGGATTGACCCTGGTCTTCCCAACGGGTATCATTAGTCGTTGACCAGCTGTAGGTAGTTTTCATTTTTGGGGTAGTGATTCCGTCAGTCTTTCTAGCTACCGAGAGCCATGTTTTTGTTATATGGCCACAGACGTTTCACTACGTGTCCTTTAGGTTTTTATTTCTTTACTTAGCTTTGAGAATGGTATGTTCTGATAAAGGCCCTATATAGTGTATACCTTGTATAAGACTGATGATGCATATGATATATATATATATATATATATATATATATGGTGTGTTGTTTATGTTGTTGGATGTTGTCAAGTTAAAAAGGAAAAGGAAAAAAATTTATCACCATTTTTGGTATTTGAAAAGTATTAGAAAACATTATTTTCCGAAAGTAACCAGCATAATTGAATTTTATTTTCCGCGACGTGTTACTGTGTGATGACCCAAGATGGGGTGTCGCACAACTGAGAAAATTCACCACATGCCAACAGAGGTGAACCAACTGGTCTACCACGTGAGACTGTGTCAAACCAATCATATGCCACTCCCTCCAACTGAAATAATGCCAACTCCACTACTCTAGCCTTTGAGCAACCTAAAGCTCTCCAAAGCCTCTCCTAGTACGATGTGGTTCGGGGACTAACCAAGCAGAAGCTGGTGGGCATGTGACATCCGGGGCTGACGAGGGCGGGTAGTGGTCGTCGGTGCAAGAAAGCACAGACAAGGAGTGGCTCCTGGCAGGCTTCTAGGAGGAGGGACACATGAATGAACCGATTACACACCGCCGGAATGAGAGTGATCCTGAGACTGTGTAAGTATAGGACTAAATAGTTGAGGATGGCTTATATGAATTGATTGGTACTACATATACTAACAAGATGCATGTTTTTTTGGGAGCCGTCACTTAAAAACTCCATAGTTAAACGTGCTAGACTTGGAGCAATTCTGGGATGGGTGACCTCATGCGAAGTTTGGGATGTTACATTTTGTTCTTTTTTTGGTCTCTCCACAAAAAAAAACATTTCCTCTAAAATCACAGAGAAATCAATGAAAAAATATAATAAAAATTGAGAGAAAATATAGGAATAATTACTTTCATTAATTGGTACCATTGAAGGAAAAGAAAGGGTGATTTCCTTTTTCTTTTAAGTTTATTTTTATTAAATATTTAGAAAAATGTAAATCAAAATTTTGATGAAATTTACTAATAAAATTTCAACTCCTTTTACTTTCTTTCTTTTCCATCTCTCTCATTCTCTTCTTCTTCTATCTCCAATAACTATTATCATTGTGTCACTCTCTAAATCTCTCATTGTCATTTTGTTCTGTTTTATGGCATTCATAATTGCATTCGTGTATCCCCTTACCTATTTTCATGAATATGATACTCTAACTTCAGTTTGTGAGAATAAAAATGTGACCGAGTACAACACCCTTTCTCTCTCTAACTTCAAACTCTCTTCATTCTCTCTACACACAGCCGCGTACCACCACTGGAGGGGGTGGTTTTGAGCCATTTTTTGACCTGGAATCACCCATTTACTTCGTTTTTCCTCCTCTTTTATCTAAATAAGTGGTTTTTCCACATAGATCTTTTTTTTTTTCTCGTGTTTTTCCATATTTTCGTCGTTTGTGGCGATATCGTTGTTTTTAGTCTTGGTGCGGCTTCGTCTTGGTGCGGCGTTGTTTGGTTTCCCGTCTTGGTGTGGTGTTCGTTTAGTTCAGATTGAAAGATCTGTTTCGATCTATCACAGATTTGATCAAGACTTGGGCGTCAATGTTACAGATCCAGAGGAATGGATATTCCGGTGACTTTGATTTTGTCACTTTTGTAGGCATTTTGATTTTGCGTGTTATGCTATTAACGTGGGTGCTGTGAGTTTGTTTGCAGATTCATCCTTTTTGGTTTTTAATGATGTTGGATTTGTGTTGTTTTCGATATATTTTACCAATTTGAATGAATGAATATATTTCTTAGTAAAAAAAAACTTCAGTTTGTGAGTATATTAGACACCACCCTTAAAAATTTAAAAGGGCTAGCTATATTCTGGCAACAGGAGCGTGTGTTTAAGACTGAGTTTTTGTCCAATTTGTTCATGAAATGGACTTCTTTCAATTAGTTCCATTCGTGTGAAGCTCCATATTCAAAAGATTTTTAGGTTAACTAATACTTAGATTCAGGGTTAGTTTGTTGTTAACCATTGATATTTGAAATCGTTTAATTTAGAAATTAATAGATTTATATGTTTAGAATATATATCAAATATTATTTATTGTATTTTTCAAACAATTTAAATATACATAAAAATCATATCAAATCAAATCATATTTGAACATATTTCTAATGCACATTGATTTTCTTTACAATTGAGTTACGTATCACTATTAGTTCTAATTTCAAATCAGATTTAAATTAATATCTGGTTTAAAATAATATTACATTGAAATTTTATGTAAGTTTTTTTCTTTTAAATAATAGCATCATGTTATAATTAATTAATATTAATATAAATTAGATGTCAAACATTAATTATATTTTGGTTTGATTGATTTGATTTAAAATTAATTGATTTCTATGTTTAGAATACGTACCAAACATTATCTATTGTATTTTTTAAACAATTAAATATCCATAAAAAATTAAATCAAATCCTAAAAAGAAATCAAATCAAATCGGATTTGAACATATTTCTTACGCACGTTGTTTTTTTTACCTTTTTAAGTTATGGATAGTTATATATTGATTTATAGGATTGTTCATTTATTACTATGTATCACTATTAGTTTTGATTTCAAATCATATTTCTAATGCACATTGTTAGAATTAATTACATATCAAATTATATTTTTAAATAATAGCATCATGTTATAATTAATTAATATATTAATATAAATTAGATGTTAAACATTAATATAATTAGTGATTTATAAAGGAAGTGATTTATATGATAAGAACATTCATATAAAACACTGTTTATTGTATTTTTTAAAAAACAATTTAAATAATCATAAAAAAATAAATCAAATACGAAAAAAATCATATCAAATCGGAATTGAACATATTTCTAACGTGCATTAATTTTCTTTATAATTAAGTTATGGATCTTTATATATTGATTTACTATTAACTGAACCCGTGCAACGCACATGAATAATTTTTATAAAAGTGAAAATTAGTTATATAGGTGCTTCTAATATCTAAAATATAGAAATAGTTAATTAAATTTAGAAGAATAAGTGGTTGATAAACGCATAACATAAGATTCTACGAAATAAACATAAAAAATGTCTATAATATAAATTTTTTAGAGGAAATTTAATATAATTAAATAATAACAAAATTACAACATCAATTAATAAATGAAAAATCCGTTAACGTAGAGATTGATCCTTGTATGGAAGTTAGTAACTACGAACAAATGTGAATGAGTACTTGATTTTATGTAAATAAATAAACATAGAAGATTTTGATATCTGATAAAGAGATTTAATGGTTTAATCAAATTTGAATGATTGATTTAATCTTTTTATTGGAATAAGTTCCTAATTTTCTGGTAATTAAAAAGTACAGAATGAACCAAATTTTGAACCATAAACAACTTAGTTTAGCCTTTGTGTTTTTATTGTTTGTATAAATACATTAAAATATTAAAATATATAAAATAAAAAGGTTAAATAACAGTTTAAAAGTGAAAAGGATCTATTGAATTATTCAAGACAAAAACTTTTGGAGTGTCGACTGAAATGCCCTAAACTGGGGCGTCACTTTGTTACCCGTTGCGGAAAATAAAATAATTAAATTGCTGGTTGCTTCCGGTAAATGATATTTTCTTAATAAGTGAGTATTCTAAAAAACAAGGGTAAGTGATGAACACTCAGAACATGAAACTAGGGTCTGATCAGGATGACCATTAATAACAGAGTTACAGAACATACTGTAAACAGCTGTAAACTAAGTAAAGCAAAATAGGGGAGGGTCCGGAACCAAGCATCAAAAAGGTGGCTCTAAGAAGCCAAATACAGTAGGACCGAGATAGACTATCCACAAAATATACACCCCTAAGCTGGCCACTACTAACGACTAAAAGAAAGACTCGCCACGAACACTCCCACAAGATGAGACCCCAGGTGATGGGTCCACGACGTCTCCATCCTCATCAGGAGAGTCGGAATCATAAAAATCTGGATCGTCATCTAGCACATACTCCGGCACCTCATCAAGATCATCGTCGTGATCCAAGACGTGGTACACGGGCTCATCCTCCAGGTACTTCTCGGGGTCCTCCGCTGGGTCCTCCTCAATCGGTGAAGCCGGCTCGACTCTAGGTAATGGTACCCCTAGAGGCGAGTGCTCATGTAGTTGTCCATTCATTTGTAGCATGTGTAAGTAGTACCAAGGTGGTGGGAGAGCAATCCTCCTCGTCTCAACTGTCCGAACCCTGTGACATGGTTCGCCCTCGGCATTCTCCAGCGTGGTTATCGGTCCATGATAGGTAGCCGATATAGATTCGGGGTGAATCTGTCACGCCTCCGCATTCCTCGCATCATCGAAGATCTCAGTCTTCGATTTCGACGGTACCAATGGGATGTTCGGATCCATCTAAACTCATAGATATACAATGATGCCAAAAAGCAAAGAGAAATAACAAGAAGATATGCAATAGTGAGTTAATAATTTTGTTTGGTTTTTGTTTAAAGCAGTTGTAGGTTGGTAGTCTTAGTTAGAGTATATATATATATATATATATATATATATATATATATATATATATATATATATATATATATATATATATATATATTTTCGAATCAAATCAAATCATATCTTATCGTATCATATTCATATTTCGTATTTTATCTCATATTTTATTATATTTTTCATAATATATGATAATTATTACATTAATACATTATTAACATATTTTAATTACTTTTTTTAATCAAACCATTTAATTGCCTTAATTGTTACTTATTTCATAGTAATATTGATATATGATATAATTTTTTATTAAAATAATATGATATGATATATAATAAATATGAATAAACATGAATAAACACATGTTGATATACAAATATGACTTGATTGAGCTAATTAATACATAAATATGAATTAATGTACTATGAGTAATTAAGGAGCAATTAAGAAATTGTCTTCATAAAATTTTAAAATTTTAAATTCTAAATTTAAAAAATAAAATAAACTAAAATAATGTGTTAGAATATTCTATGAGAAGCTATTGCACCAGAATAATTTAAATAAATAAAAATTTGAAATTTGAAACCGAGAAGGTATTGCACAAGAATAATTTAAACCAATAAAAATTTGAAATTTGAAACTCTTCAAAATAAAAGAGAATGATGGGAATCTAGTACATATATACTAATAAAATCATAGAAATCAAAATAGATATTGAAAATCAATCAAAATAAATTCAGATTCATATGATATTGAAAATCGGTTTCAAAACAGATATTGATAGTATTGATAGCATACATTAATATGAGTAAATAATGAGCAATTAATATATATAATAACATTTTAAGACTTGAAATTCGAAATTAGGAAATAAAATAAATTAAAAGGATGAGTTAGATTTTAACAAAAAACAAAAATGAGTTAGAATAGTATATGAGAAGTTATTGCACCGGAATAATATAAATAAATAAAAATCTTTTACTTTGAAACTCTTTAGAATAAAATAGAATAGAATGAGAATCTACAAAAAATTTATTTGAATTATTTGAGTAATTAAAAAAATTATTTCGAAATTTAAATAAAATTAAAATAAAAGATTGGATTAAAATATTATATGAGAAGCTATTGCACCAGAATAATCTAAACAAATAAAAGTTTGAACTTTGAAACTCTTTAAAATTAAAGAGAATAGAATGAGAATCTATAAAATTTTATTTGAATTATTTGAGTAATTAAAAAAAGTTTATTTCGAAATTTAAATAAAATTAAAATGAAAGGTTGGATCAAAATATTATATGAGAAACTATTTCACCAGATTAATTTAAACAAATTAAATTTTGACATTCAAAAATATTTAAAATAAAAGAAAATTGAATGAGAATCAGGTACATACTAATAAAATAATTGATCCTCAAAATAGATATTAAAAATCAATCAAAATAAAAGCAAATTAATATGATATTGAAAATCAATCAAAATAGATTTTGATTTGACAACATTGATAGCATACATTAATATGAGTAATTAATGAGCAATTAGTATATATTAACTTTTCAAAACTTGAAAATCGAAATTTAAATTTTTTAAAGAAATAAAATAAAAAAAATTAGTTAGAATAGTATATGAGAAGCTATTAGTATATGAGTAAATAATGAGCAATTAGTATATACTAACATCTTAAGACTTGAAATGTCCAAATTTATAAAATAAAATAAAATAAAAGGATGATTTAGAACTTTGTAACTCTTTAAAATAAAAGAGAATAGAATGGGAATCTACAAAATTTTTGTTTGAATTATTTAAGTAATTAAAAAAAATTATTTCAAAATTTAAGTAAAATTAAAATAAAAGATTGGATTAAAATATTATATGAGAAGCTATTTCACAAGATTAATTTAAAATAATTAAAATTAGAAATTCGAAACTCTTTAAAATAAAAGAGAATATAACGCCAATATACAAAATTTTATTTTGAATTATATGAGTAGTTAATGAGAAATTAAGAAAATGTCTTGAAAACATTTTAAAGCTTGATGAGTAATTAAGAAAATGACTTTGAATTATATGAGTGAAAATATCCTGAAAACAGTTTAAAACTTGATATTCCAAATTTTAAAGAGTAATAATACAAATAACAAACAGCAAATATTATCAATTTGAGGGTTGCAAATATATTGAAAATGATAAAACCAACATCCATTACATAATCCCAAAAGACAAAACACATGGAAACATTGAAAGATGAAGCATAACTTTAAAAAGTGTTTAAAATTAAAATAAAATAGAGCATTCAACACTACTGAGATGAAACATCTTTGCTTAAATCGTTCATTCTCTTGCTTGATTCTCTTCATTACTTTGTTGGTGGTACTGCTTGAAATAGACAACTATAAACACGAGAAGGGGGTTTGAATTGTGTTTATCAGAATTTAAACAAAGTCGAAAACTTTCCGCATATAGAAGCTTAGTTCAGACGAGTGGAAAGATACCGGATAGACAGGTGATCTGTCTAATGAAATTTTAACAGTGACTAAGACAAACACACCATTTGATAATCGGATAAGAAAACTAAAGCAACTAAAGAGTTTATAAGGAAAGAGAGATAGACACAGTTATTTATCCTGGTGCACTCTTCAAAGCAAAGAGCTACATCCAGTCCTTGGCAGCACCAAGTTTTATCCACTATAACTGATCAGGTTACGACTCCAAGTATTGTTTGCACACCTAGCCTCTTCATTCTCCAAGACAAGTATTCTTTACACACCTAGCCTCTTCAGGCTCACTCAGATTTGTTCGAGAAATTTGGTTTGTAATAAATACAACTTTAGACAGACAGACAAATCTTTCACTAACACTCAGAGAGTGGTTTAAATGTAAAGCTTAGGAAAGTCTGCGTAATTACTTCAAATGATTGAAGAATACAGAATGAAAGAATGAAGATATTAATGCACAGAGTAATGGCTTTTTAATGCTATAAGTATTCTCTATATCTTCATATTCAATGACTTCTGTATTTATAGTCTTCAAGCATTTAAGATCCATTAGAGACATTCCCTCAGATGTTGGCTTCAAGCAGAACTTCATTAAATACAATAGAGTTGTTCTAGGCAGCCATTAATGCAATAGGAATGTTGGTTGTACTCTAACTTGAAGGATCATGACTTTATGCATCGCGAAACAGCCATCAGAGTTGTGCAGAGAGCTTTTTGTTCTTTGCAGAGTACAATTCCCTTTTCGTGTAAAGGAACAGAGGTACTAGGGAATAAAGCACGTTGGAAGCATTCTTTAACTGGTCTTTGGTTCTGATAACCGAGGTTGCTTGAAAGAGTAACTTCTGACTTTTCTTGATAAGTGTGAGACTAAGTAGGAGAGAAGGCTTCAAGTCTCTTTCTGATGGGACAACCAACAAAAGCTTGTTAGGTCCTTGGTTCTTCAACGAGTAACCTCAGAAGAGTGTAGGAATTCATGGAGAGACAGGTTGACATTGGCTTATCCAGACAGGTAGTTATCTATATGAGCAGACAGATGATTCTTACTGTTTTAATCTGCACACTAGATAGACAGGTTAGCAACCAATATGAAGGTTAATTAAATCATTAACCGATGTTTAGTTCTCATCAAAACTTAGGAAAATGCACATCAGACATTATAGAGACTTAACAATCTCCCTCTTTTTGATGATGATAAACATTAAGATGATTTAATGAACCTTAGAAAATATCAACAAATGAAAGGTAACATATATCCGATAGGTTAAAATTTTCTTAAGTGGACATGTTATGCAGATGCTTGATCAGACATTAAGATTAATCATATAATCCAATTAACTTAGTCACACATAAATTTGAATTGTCTTACCTAGAAATTATCAGAGCAATCTTACTTAAGATTTATCTGAGCAATTATAGCAACTATCAGAACATACTTATGTCCATATATTACTTTCTCATTAAAATCATATCACATTCATTTCTCCCCCTTCTGTCAACAGCAAAAAGGAGTAATAAAGAAATAAGGAAAGTAAGGAAGAAATATATTTTATTCATCCTGAGCTTTGATAAGTATAGGGCAGTTTTCAAAAAAGAAACAAAAATACCTAGATTGACTAAGTAACAAATATAAAGCAGCAACCCTTTCCTCTAAGAGCAGCCTAGCTCACCTTTCGTCATCCAGCTGTCTTCTTCTTTTGTCCGTGAAGCAGATGAAAGTCTTGTAAGGCCACTGTCTGAGAAGTGGAGGCTTCTCTAGACAGGCTAGAGGAAGAGACAGACAGAGAAGAGTACTAGGGTAAGGCTAAAACTAGGGGTGCCTTAGGTATAGAAAGGGGAGAGGTGATGGAAGGGAAGAAGAGTTCATGGAGAGTTTGAAGAGCATAGAAAGGAAGAAAGACGAATTTGAAGATAAGACTGATTTTGACAAAGTCAGTATCAGGTGAAGGAAACACACAGGAAAGTCTCTCGGACAGAGGCAGTCTGGTGATGGTTATTGGGACAGGTGGGGAAAGATGTGTTTGAGCTAAAACAGAGGGAGGGAGAGGTAATAAAGAATCAATATGACAAAAGAAAGAATTTGACCCAGTAATTAACATAAAGAAACACCTAGACCTACGAGGTAGCATTGCAACAGAAGCAGGATAGTGAGTTCCAGCTAATGTTCTAATGAAGACAACAACAGGTGGGTAGAAGAAGGGTTTTCTACAGTGGTTAAGAATATGAGGTGGCGGAGAAGGAATGATAGAGACATGTGAGATGCTTGCAATCAAAAGAGATTTCAGATCAAACACAAATAGTATCGATGATATACCAGTTTGTTCTTTGGGAGCAGAGTCTTTGTGAACAACTGTGTACTAACAGTCATCAGGTACAACAGTGAAAGAAGATTTTTGAGTTTGAAAGGAGTGGACAGGTGATGAAAGAGGAGATGCAATAGAGAGAGATTGAACAAAAAGGGTAGATGGAGAAGAGACGGATGGGTTGATGATACCTTGATGTAAGGGGGAAGGGAATGAAGGAGATGTCTGCTCTTCAGATATCTTCAACTTCTTGTGAGAATGAGACACTTGGTCATCCTCGAGTAAAACTTTCTGAGCTCCTCCAAATAGGTCTTCTGCAGTGTTAGCTGCTGCAGGCACTTCAGTCTTTGCAGGTACTAGGTAACCGTATCTTCTCTTTTTGGGAATAATTCCCTAAATGAAAGTTTTCTTTGGTTCTTCCAGAACTTGCTCTGTCTGCTCCGCCTGAGCAGATGCTTCCTCTTTGCTAGGCTCAGACTCAACTTGTCTGACCTTGGCAAAGGTCTTCATCGGCTTCCTCTTCTTGCTGGGATGAGTAGGAACATCTACTAATTCCTCAGTTTCACTAGTCGTCCTCTAGGGAGAGGGTCTCCTTAGCCTGAACCTCAAGGGCTCAATTGTCTCAGCAGAATCTTCAGACACTGAAGGTTGCAGCTCTGGAATTTGGTCTTGTCTGGCCACCTTTCAAGACGATTTGAACAGTCTCTCAGAAATAAGGACTTCTGACTCATCAGTGGAAACCACTGGTTCTTCCTCTTTCAGCTCAACAGCAGGCTTCTTCTACTTCTTCTTCTTCTGCTTCTTCTTATCATCTGCCTCCTCATCAGCAAGAGGGATTCCCTTGATGTCCATCATAGACAGTATCTTTCTGTCTATGGGCAGTGACATGTCCACAAAGTGAATATCACTGGGAACAAACAGCTTGTTCCTAAAGACCCTTGTCAGCAGTGATGAGCCTCTGTTTGACTGGTTTTATAACTAGTAAAGACCTTGGCTTTGTGCTAATTTTATATCATTTTCACCCAAATTAGACTTGATTGTCCTTAAGTAGTATTTTGAGTCTGTAAAGTATTTTTAAGTTAATTTAGTTGATTTAGAGTTAAATAAAATACTTATTCTATTTTCTGTTTTTCAGGTAAATAAAAAGGAAATAATTCCGGTTCGCCCCGCGAAGGATATCTCGCGTCGCGAGTCACCCAGCCTGAAAAGTCAGAGACGATCACGGCTTGCCCGTGTTGAAGATCACGGCCGTGGCAGTTTTGAAGTTGAAGCGTTCGCCTCGCGAGCATCCATTCGCCTCGCGAGTCTGGAAGTCAGAATATAATTGCTGTCACTGGAACCTGAACTGGTCATGAAGATTGGGTCATAACTTGGGCTGTAGATGTCGGTTTGAACTGAAACCGGTGGCAAATGAAAGATCAAACAAAGAGCTTTAACTCTTATGAAGACCATTATTCCAAACAGAGCCGTTTTGAAGGGCTTTAATCCATGTGAAGTCAGAGACGTTTCAGCTGCCCTATGAATTGAATGTGGACATAACTCCCTCATCTTAACTCATAATTAAGCAAATTAAGTGGCTTTGGAAAGCTAAGAGGCAGAGGTTGAAGTGAATTAAAGGAGTATTCAGATATTGAGAGGTCTTGAGAGAATTTGTATAAATAGGAGTCATAGTTAGGCAGAGGAGAGTCAGTAGGAGTAGTGGTAGTTTCAATAGTTTATTTTCCTTTTCTTTTCTTTTCTGCTTATGTCTGTAATGGAGAATTAGTCTCCTAGATTAATCTACTGTAATTGGTTTCTGTTAACACTTGAGGTTTTATGATTCTATGATCATTTGCTTCTCTCTTTTCAATGCAATGCTGTATGTTTCTGTTTGTTATTTCAGGAATATATAGTATGGTATTGTTTCATCTCGGTGATGCAATGTTCCTATATATAATCGCGTTTGTTATTTCGCGTGTGTTCATTCATGTTCGTTTGTTCATGAGAGCTTAACCCCGTTTGTTATTTCGGGAATAGGAACATACATCTGTAGTAGCGGTTTTCGTTTGTTAATTGTTGCTACAACCGGGAGGGGATTAGTATCTGCTTAGGATTTGCATGAACCAATGATAGTGGGAAACTGAGAACAGTAGGTTAATCGCTTTTGTCTATTTGCTATTTTCTTTAACTGCTTTGTTTTTATTGTTTTGTTTTCTTAATTTAGTTTTAAAAATCCAAAACCCCCATTTCTAACTTTTACTAATTTTCTGTTAATAATAACAACAACTAAGGAGTCCTTGAGAGACGATCCGAGTTGTCGCACTATACTGCATTATTTTATAATCGCTCGTTCTTTTTGCCGCGTGGCGACAGCGCGGTCAGCAGCATCTCATAAGGATAGGTCTGCATGTTGGTTCTCTTGATCAGAGTCTCAAGGTACATGGAGATAAGGTCGTTGATGTCAACCTTGATTTTGTGGATCAAGTGGTACAGAGCAAATCTGTCCATCTTGGTCACACTGTCTCATGAGCCTTTCCATGGCATCATGCACTCCAACAACAATTTGTGCAAGAATCTGCACTTGACCACCATGTTGACAGGTTTAGGGTTCACAGGTTTGGGAACATCATAGATGGCAATGTTGATATTGTCAACTCCCACTTCATCTTCCCAGTTGGGTATGAAGCCAGCTCCGATTCTCGGATATTTTGTGACAAGCTCCAGAGAGCTAATGGGGAAGAGAAGGGCTCTATCCC
Source organism: Sophora flavescens (assembly GCA_030762895.1). Lineage (NCBI taxonomy): Eukaryota > Viridiplantae > Streptophyta > Magnoliopsida > Fabales > Fabaceae > Sophora > Sophora flavescens. The sequence goes on along the minus strand of CM061062.1, from coordinate 27,018,399 downwards.
CCATTTCATCCTTAAAGCTCTTGATTCCGTTGAGCCTATTAGTGACAACCACAGCATTTCTTCAGAACGTTTGAACGAGCTTAGGGTGAACAAGCTCCTTGATGTCGAAGAAAGGAGTCCATTGGGAATACTCCAACTCTTTAGTGACATCCACACCTAGCTTCTACATCTGTTGAAGATCAACAGTCTTTGACGGAATGATCTTCTCAATCTCAGTAACTTTGAGATTGTATTTCTTAGCGATTTCTTTTGCAGAGAGACGCTTGGATGATGCCATTTTTGAGAGAAAACGATTCTAGGGTTTCGAGAGAGAAGAGGGTTTCAGAGACGAAAAGACAAAGAGATTTTGGAATTTTGAAAACGTAAAGGTTCAACCTTTCTAATATATTTGTCTTTTATAGTCATAAAGGTATGAGAGAGAAAAATGATATTTTTAATTCAAAACGGCACGGTTTGTATGGGGAACCGCAATGCCCACTTAAGGCATAATGAAAACATGGTTTCGAGATAGGTAAACTACCGTGCACATGATTAGCTTTAGATAAAGGAACGGTATTAAACACTTAATAGTCATTTCAACAAAACTGTTGAGTTCTAGCATAGTGACTCAGCAGAGTCAGTCAGGTAAGCATAGATAGGTGATAAAGCACAGACAGGTTAACACTCAAACATGTCATTAAACAATGCAATGCATGTTTAGATTATCTCTAATAAATAAAAACCTTTCTTCTGCTAAGGGTTTAGTGAAAATATCAGCCCATTCATTTTCAATTTTAACAAACTTAATATCAAAGACGCCTTTCTGAACACAATCCCTAATAAAATGATGTTGGATTTCAATATGCATAGCCTTAGAATGATGGATTGGATTTTTAGTTAAGCATATAGCACTGGAATTATCACACCATACAGATATGTTATGTTCAAAAATAGAGTAATTCTCAAGTTGATGTTTTACCCATAAGAGTTGAGAGCAGCAACTAGCAGCAGAGATGTATCCTGCTTCAGCAGTAGATAGTGCAATAGTTGTTTGCCTCTTGCTTGACCATGAGACTAAACTTGCTCCAATGAAGTGACATCCTCCACTAGCTCTTTTTCTTTCTATTCTGTCTCCATCAAAATCAACATCACAATATCCCACTAATCTGTATTCTTTTGATCTTAAATAAAGAAAACCAAGATTAGTAGTTCCAAGCAAATATCTAAAAATTCTTTTAACAGCCTCATAATGAGATTCTCTAGGATCATATCGTAATCTAGCCCACATACAGACACTAAATTGAATGTCAGGTCTGCTTGAAGTTAAGTACAGTGGAGAGCCAATCATACCTCTGTAGACAGTTTGGTCTACCTTTTTACCTTGATCATCTTTGCATAGTTTTGCATTGGGTTGCATCGGAGTTTTCATGAGCTTTGCATTTTCCATTTTGTATTTATTGAGCATCTACTTGGTATACTTTTGTTGATTGATGTAAATTCCATCACTTGTCTGCTTGATTTGTAATCCATGGAAGAACTTCAATTCTCCCATCCTGCTCATCTCAAATTCAGCTTGCATTAGATTTGAAAATTCCTTGCACAACTTTTCATTAGTTTCTCCAAAAATAATATCATCAACATATATTTGAACTATAATAGAGTTCTCCTTAGAGCATTTCCTGAACAGAGTAGTGTCTACTTGTCCTCTAGTAAAACCATTACGCTGAGAAAAGAACTGAGTCTATCATACCATGCTCTAGGTGCTTGTTTCAAACCATATAATGCCTTTTTAAGTTTGAAAACGTGATCCGGTTTATCACTATCCTCAAAACCAGGGGGTTGTTTAACATACACTTCTTCTTCAATTACACCATTTAGAAAAGCACTTTTTACATCCATTTGAAACAGGGTGATTTGGTGTTGTGCAGCATATGATATTAAAATGCGTATGGCCTTTATTCTAGCTACAGGTGCAAAGGTTTCAGTATAATCAATACCTTCTTGTTGGTTATAGCCTTGAGCTACTAACCTTGCCTTATTTCTGACAACTTTGTCATCTTCATCCAATTTGTTTCTGAAGACCCATCTTGTTCCAATAACAGATTTGTTTTTAGGCTTAGAGACAAGAGTCCAGACATCATTTCTAGGGAATTGGTTGAGTTCTTCTTGCATAACAAGAATCCAGCTTTCATCCTCAAGAGCTCCTTCAATACGTTTTGACTCCAATTATGATATAAAGGCCACATTGCTTGATTCTCTTAGTGTGGATATGGTTCGTACTCCTTCAGAAGGATTTCCAATAATAAGATCCTTAGGATGATGAGTATTGAACTTCCAATCCCTTTTTGAGATCATCATGAAGATCTTGACTTGTCTACTGACTTGTTTGTTAACTCGTTTGCTGACTTGTCTGCTCCACTTGTCTGTCAGCCTCAAGCACAGGTTCTATCTTGGTTAGATCGGGTTGTTGACTTTCTGGCTTGTTTATATCAAGACCTGCAAGATCATCTTCTAGATCTTATAGTTCTTTATCAGCCTTTAATCTATCATTGAATTTAACATGAACGGATTCTTCAATAATGCAAGTTCTTGAATTATAAACTCTAAAAGTTTTAGAAATTTTAGAATATCCTACGAAAATACCTTTATCTACCTTAGAATCAAATTTCTAAGATTATCTTTGGTATTCATAATAAAACATTCACATCCAAAAGCATGAAAATAAGATATGTTGGGGCTTTTTCCTTTCCATAATTCATAAGGAGTCCTTTTTAGAAAAAGCCTAATAAGTATTATGTTTTGTACATAACAAGCAGTATTTACAGCTTCTGCTCAGAAGTACTTAGGGAGATTATTTTCATTGAGCATAGATCTAGCCATCTCATGCAGAGATCTGTTCTTTCTCTCAATCACTCCATTTTGCTGTGGAGTTCTAGGTGTAGAGAAATTGTGAGAGATCCCATTCTCCACACAGAACTATCTAAACTGCTTGTTTTCAAATTCTCCCCCATGATCACTTCTAAGGGTAGAAATACAGAAACCTTGCTCATTTTGTACTCTTTTGCAGAATACTGAGAAAGCCTTAAAAGACTCATCCTTTTGGGTTAAGAAGAGTACCCATATGTATCTAGAATAGTCATCAACTATGACAAATCCATATTTTCTTCCAGCCAGGCTGGCAACACTAACTGGTCCAAACAGATCCATGTGTAACAACTGAAGAGGTCTAGAGGTTGTTACTTGGTTTTTAGATTTGAAACTTGATTTTATCTATTTACTTCTCTGACATGCATCACACAAGACATCTTTCTTAAAACTAATATCAGGCAATCCTCTCACAAGGTTATTCCTTTTTAATTTAGAAATTAGTTTCATACTAGCATGTCCTAGTTTCTTATGCCATAACCATCTTTCATCCTCTTTAGACATCAGACAGGTTACACTTTGATCTGAGAGATCAGACAGTTCAATATTATAAAGATTTTGTTGCATTTTAGCTGAAAAAAGGGTTTTACCACAACAGTCTTTAACTATGCATACATCCTTGGTAAAGGAAACATCAAATCCACTATCACATAATTGACTTATGCTAAGCAAATCGTGTCTTAATCCTTTAACCGTAAGAACATTAGATATAGAGGGAAGAGGGGGTTTACCACCAATAGTATCAATTCCTATAACGTTTCCTTTCTGATTCCCTCCGAAGGCAATGTGTCCTCCTTTCTTAAGTTGGAGGTCTAAAAACATAGACCTTTCTCCTGTCATATGATGCGAGCAACCACTGTCCAGGTACCAGCAGTGGTATTTTCTTTGTCCTGTTGAGAACATCTGTAACAAAATTTATTTGATCTTTAGGTACCCATATTTTTCTGGGTCATTTTCTGTTAGTTCTAGGAGTCTGTGAAGACTTGGTTACAGTTTTTCCACAAGTTACAGACAGGTGTAGACTTGGTTACAATTGACTTAATAGATACTGTAGAAGCTTTAGTTGATACTTTATGATGTGTCTGATGGACATATCCAATACCTTCTTTGTTAAGAGAGTGCCTCTGACAACCAAGTAGCTTAGTCAGATTGTTTCTACCATTAACAAATTTGGCAAGATCGGAAGTGAGCTCTTCCACTTTCTGTTGAAGTTTTCAACTTCTTCAGATGGTGACGTTTCACTTGAGATCTTAGCTTCATTAGACTTTTCAGTCTTCAGCTTACTGTTCTCTTTAGCCAGCTTCTCACACTCTTGAGATTTCTGTTTATGCTCACTGGTGAGCTTTACATACTCTCTCTTGAGGGATTTGAAGGCCTTAGATAAGCAGTTGGATTCCTCCAGCAACACCTCGTAGGCATCAAGTAATTCCTCATAGTCAGGATGTACCTTGTCGTCTGAGTCTGAGTCAGTGTTGGCCATCAAACAGAGATTGGCTTCTTCCTCTGTTTCTTCATCAGAATATGTTGACTCCAGATCCTCCCAAGTAGCCATCGTTCCTTTCTTCTTCTTTTTAAAGAATTTCTTAAAATGGGCCTTCTTGAGTTGAGGACATTAAGCCTTGATGTGACCAGACTTCTTGCACTCATAGCAGACAACTAAACTTTTATCTTTTGAAGTGGATTCTTTGAAGTTCTTGTCCTTGTTGAACCTTCTGAATGGCTTATCTCTCTTGAACTTCTTTTTTTTGTAGGAGAAGCTTTATCTTCCTGATCAGGAGAGACAATTCTTCATCACTCTCATAATCCTCGTGTTCAGACAGGTCAGTATCACTGGATGACTCGTCTACCTTTAGAGCCTTGGAGGCTTTTGTTGACTTTTGATCAGCTTTCAGAGCAATTGACTTGCCATTCTTTGTTGCAACTTCATCTCCAAGTTCTTGCTCATGAACAGTGAGTGTTCCAAGAAGATCATCCATAGTCAAGGTAGTGAGATCCTTGGCTTGAGAGATAGCAGTAACCAAAGGTCTCCACTGTTTAGGTAGACTTCTCAGAATCTTTCCAACCTTTTCAGCATTGGTGTAGACTTTGCTAAGAGATTTTAAATTGTTGACTATAGTTTGAAATCTTCCTATCATATGAGCAACAAATTCTCCTTCCTCCATGACAAACAGTTCATACTTTCTGACAAGTATGACAATCGTTGACTCTTTGACTCCGGTTGTTCCTTCATGTGTGACAGCTAAAGTGTCCCATATTTCTTTGGCAGAGTCACAAGCACATACCTTCTCAAACTCCTCAGGGCTGAGAGCACAAATGATGTTATATCTAGCTTTGTCGTTCAGCTCCCATTTTGTCTTTTTTGCAGTAGTCCATTGAGCTTTTGGCTTGTTAGTGTCATCATCATTCTTGGGAATGAATGGACCATATGTAATGACATCCCAGATATCAGAGTTTGTAGATAGAATGAACAGTTGAAATCAATCTTTCCAATAGTTGTAGTTTTCTCCATTGAAGTAAGGAGGTCTAGTTAAGGAAGCTCCTTTAGGTTGCGTTTGTGAGAGCTTAAATAAGCTCCTTATGACTTATCTTATGTCATAAGTTCTTATGACACGTGTTTGTCACAACTTATCAAAAGAACTTATAACATTTCATAAGTTGTTTTTACCTTATTCTCATAAGTCAGGGAAACTAGCTTATGGAAAATTAAAAAGCTCCTTATGCGGAACAAGCTACCGAACATTTCACTCTTCGAATCCTGCCTCCGCCTCCTTCGTTTTTCTTTCTTTTTTCCTTTTCTTCTTCTGCTTCGATCAGAGCTCACACTTCGTTTTTCTTTTTTCTTCTTCTACTTCGATCAGAGATCAGAGCTCCTCCTTCGTTTTTCTTTTTTCTTCTTCTACTTCGATCTGAGCTCCTCCTTCGTTTTTCGATCTGAGCTCCTATAGTCACTCAGACTTTTACTTAATCTTGAGCCATTCAGCCTCACTGTTCCCGTTTCACTCTCACCCCTATCACTCAGACACACACGACGGCGTCGAGACCCACCCCACACGGCCACACCCACCCATCTTGTTGCGCCCGCCCTGCACCTCAGGGAGACGAAGTCACTGTTGCTGGCTCGCTGCGTCCCTAAACCTGCACCTCAAGGAGACACCCATGACATCGTTGTTGCACCTCTACTGTGTTACCTCGCCGTCTCTGCATCTCACTGCTACCAGGTATCAACCATTTCAAGTTGTGTTTTTAATTTTAGGTCTTCTGTGAACCATACCCAAAAGCCTTTCAATCAGCGTTAATGTTCTTTTCAATGACTTTCAAATTTATGTATTTTACATTGGGATGTATTTCATTGGTTAATTTCTAGTCGTCATTGTAATACTTTGAACTTCCATTTAATAATTCTTCACTATTTATAATTCTCCAATGATATACTGAACTTTCATTTGATAATTCTCCACTGTTTATATTCGTCAATTGCATATAGGGACAATTGCAGGAATTGCAGACAGGGATCGTCTAATGCCTCATCACATGAATCTGTTAATAGTATGAAGGCTTTCTTTAATCGGGTTTTTTTTATTGTAATTTTATAAAAAAAATTTCCATAAGCACTTATATAGTAATGTATCCAAACGCCTTAATTTTGTATAAGTGCTTTTGGAAATATGCATCCAAACGCACATGACTTATTGAATTCAAGCTCTTATGGCATAAGCTCTTGTACCATAAGGCCTTATGCTATAAGTGCTTAGTTAAGTTATTTACCCAAACGCACCCTTAGTCTGGTGACTTCCACATGAAGTAGCTCCAGCAATCATGTCTATTCTTCAGGAACTTTTACCTCGCAGTGTTAGATGCTCAACCCAGAGGTTGAGCTCTGATACCAACTTAAATAGACAACTATAAACACGAGAAGGAGGGTTGAATTGTGTTTATCATAATTTAAACAAAGTTAAAAACTTTTCGCATACAGAAGCTTAGTTCAGGCGAGTGGAAAGATACCGGACAGACAAGTGACCTGTCTGATGAAATTTTAACAGTGACTGAGGCAAACACACCACTTGATAATCGGATAAGAAAACTAAAGCAACTAAAGAGTTTATAAGGAAAGAGAGATAGACACAGTTATTTATCCTGGTTCACTCTGAAATAGACAATTATAAACACGAGAAGGGGGGTTGAATTGTCTTTATCAGAATTTAAACAAAGTTGAAATCTTTTCGCATACAGAAGCTTGGTTCAGATGAGTGGAAAGATACAGACGGGTGACCTGTCTGATGAAATTTTAACAGTGACTTAGACAAACACACTACTTGAAAAACGGATAAGAAAACTACGGCAACTAAAGAGTTTATAAGAAAAGAGAGACTGACACAGCTATTTATCCTGGTTCACTCTTCAAAGCAAAGAGTTACGTCCAATCCTTGGCAGCACCAAGTTTTATCCACTATAACGGATCATGTTACAGACTCCAAGTATTGTTTGCACACCTAGCCTCTTCAGGCTCCAAGACAAGTATTCTTTGCACACCTAGCCTCTTGAGGCTCCATGACAAGTAATGGACGTATCTTCATTATCAAACTAAAAACAAAAGAAAATAGCAAGTTGTCAAATATATAAGCAAATATCAATAAAAAAAATATTTAAGGGCTAAACAGAAAGGAAAAACGATCTCACAGAAATCGGTTTCAATTCTTTGAATTTCTGAATGATGATCGGATCATCAGTTAGCCTCCTAACTATGTAAGAATTCGTAAACCGAGAGCTAGATACATTTTTTACCTCAACCTTGAATAACAAATCCTTGTTGAGAAGGTTACGAATCTCTTCAGGAAAGCTACAAGCACCAGATGGCTGGCCAATTTATAATTAATATAGTTAGTATTAGTATCAATATTAGTAATATGATAATAGATTTATATTGAAGTAAGCTAGGATGTATGTTTTTTAGTTTTTATGATAGCAACCTTCCTGTAAAGTTGTACCAAATCTGGACATTCCTTGCCTAAGAGATATGTGGCATCACGGTCAAAGATTGTAAAGGTAGCAGAATTAGACTCATCAACGACCCTAACCTTTATTCGGTATCTGTATTATTTATTCATCGAATTTAGATGCATATAAAAAAATATTCAAAAAACTTGGACACGGTAAGGGATAAAATTTAGAGGAATTTTTACTTCTCTCTAACATCAGTGACATGACGATTATAGTTTTCACAGTAAAACTTTGATTCGTCTGATTCTTCTTTCTCAACAGATTTGCCACATTTGCATGCCATATACCACCAAATTTCAGCCTCATTCAAATGTTTAATAGTGGCAAACACAACAGAAAAATGATGCTGAAATAGAAACAAAACTATAGATTATACATGAAATAAGTAGGGTTGAAAAATAGAGGATTAAATATAGGAAATAGCGATACAAAGTTATCGACCTCTAGGCAGTCATTGATCTCTTGAATATTCTTTTTATCAGACACATTCAACAGTTCTTGCTCAACATTCATTTTTTGAGATTCAGTTATTTGGCTGAGGACTTGAGAACCAGATTGAATAGTGTCAACCATTCTAGGAAGGAAAAAGGGAACAAAAGCTATTAGTTTAATTATTCATCATAAAGTTGATTAACAATTTTTGAATTATGAATGTTAAAGAAAAAACCTTAGTTTTAGATCCACGGCCTCTGGTATCTCTGGATCGAAAAGCAGCTTGGTTGAATACATAATAGTTTGAATACGGTTTACACTTGAGAACAGAATATATCAAATACATGATTCTAAAAGATGTAAACTATTCTATCATGAAAAAGCCAAAATATACAACAAACCTTTGTATGTCCTGACTTTGGCAAACTGTATGATAACAACAGAATTGACTCCACCACCAGCACCAATAAAGTTATTGAACTCATCAAGAAAATTGCCAAAGGGAGCACATTCAATTTTATTGCTGCTTAAATAAATTACACGTTAAAAGACATATAATAAGAAACGAAACCACAAAATAGGGACAAATAATTTAGATGAGTAAGAACTAACCCATCATTGTCTAATTCGATAACCTTCAATGTGGATTTTTTCCCCATCCTTTACATATTCCTTTTCGGAGCCAACACCAGTAAGTAGACTGATTACATCTAAAATCATCCCATTGAGAAGTAAAAATGAAGAAATAATGTGGAAAGTACATCACTAAAAATTAATAAATGAAATAGCAAGTACATTACAAAATAAAAACGTACCAACTAAGTAACATGCATTAAAATTGAGATCCAATATTTTGGTGAAGGGCACAAAATAGTAAGGAGTTGGAAAAATTTGGGTCTATTGCAAAGGCTGCACTTCAATATCATACAAAAAATTCAACTTGTAGTCATGTCTCGAGGTCCTGTAATTACTTCCATTAGAGCCAAGTTATAAGAATGACTTTGTCCTCAGACAATAGACACTGAAACCTATAGATAAAAGACTTTTGAATAGATGCTTTTATTTTTTCACCCTGAAACATAGATAACTAACATTTAGAGTTTGAGGAATTAATCATGGTTGATACTAAATTAAATATAGAACACTAAAAATTTACCTGCTCATCCATGACAACCAACTCCAATGAATATGGTATTCTAGAACCATTTAAACTCGGAATAGACCACATTCTGACGATTTCAACTTCGAGGTTCCAAGTAGACTTTGCAGCTGTTGCGACAGACACCAATTCATAGGATGCATCCATGATGAATAATTAGGACAAGAATATGAGAGTGTTGACAATTGCTATAGTATGAGAAGTAAGATAATTAGAGTGATAGTGATTTTGGTCCTTAATTTATACACCTGCGTTTTATAAATTAATGTATATGCCATCAATATCTTTTTTAATTGATAATCAATATATCGATATGCTTTTCAATAACCAAAATTTATTTGAATTATTTGATTAATTAATGTGCCTTTAAAAAATGTGTTGATAACATTTTAAATATTTTATTTTATTTTAAAAAATGAATTCCGAAATAAAATAAATAATATAAATAAATAAATAAAAATAAAATTAAAATCAAAGAAAATAGAATGGGAATCTACAAATCTAATCTAACATCTAAAATATCTAAAATGTAAAATATTAAAATCAAAGAAGGGAATTCGAAATAATAAAAATAAAATAAAATTAAAATCAAAGAATGATTTCTATGCTTATCAATCAAAGTAAAAATAGATTAGTATGATATTGAAAATCAATCAAAATCTTTTTGTTTTTATATGAATGATTATAAGTAAACAGATGTTGATATCAATTTGAATTATATGAATCAATTTGAATAAATACATGTTGATATACAAATATGAATTGATTGAGGTAATCTATACTATATATTAATTAATGTATTGTTTCTAATTAAAAAATTGGATTTCGAATTATACTCCTCAATTAAAAGTTGATTGAGTTAACTAATAGATAAATATGATTTAATGTATTATGAGTAATTAAAAATCTGGAATTCGTCCGACAAAAATAAAATGTTGATAACATTTTAAAATTTTTATTTCATTTTAAAAAATTAATTCCAAAATAAAAAAAACCGGAAGAATGAAATTCGAAATAAAATAAATAAAACAAATAAATTAAACAAATAAAATTAAATATTGGAAATCAAAGAATGATTTCTATTCTCATCAATCAAAATAAAATTAGATTAATATGATACTAAAAATCAATCAAAATCTTTTTGTTTTTATATGAATGCTTATGAGTGAACAGATGTTGAATTCAATTTGAATTATATGAATCAATTTGAATAAACACATGTTGATATACAAATATGAATTAATGTATTACGAGTAATTAAAAAATTGGAATTTGAAATTAAAATAAAAAAAAAGAGTTAGAATAATATATGAGAAGGTATTGCACCAGAATAATTTAAGCAGATAAATTTGAAATTTAAAAAAATAGGGGACTTAAAATGTATGTTTTCCAATATTATTATTTGAATTATTTGAGTAATTAAAAAAATTTGTTTTATTCGAAATTAAGAAAATTTAAAATAAAAAAAAATCAAAGAATGAAATTCGAAAAAAATAAAATAAAATAAAATAAAAATAAATTAAATTTTGAATTATATGAATGAATATGAATAAACACATGTTGATATACTAATATGAATTGATTGAGGTAATTAAGACATAAATATGATTTAATATATCATTTTAAAAAATTTATTTCATTTTAAAAAATGAATTACGAAATAAAAAAAAAACTGAAGAATGAAATTCCAAATAAAATAAATAAATAAAATTAAATATTGGAAATCAAAGAATGGTTTCCACGCTCATCAATCAAAATAAAATCATATTAATATGATACTAAAAATCAATCAAAATCATTTTGTTTTTATATGAATGATTATGAGTAAACAGATGTTGATATCAATTTGAATTATATGAATCAATCTGAATTATATCAAATATGAATTAATTTATTATGAGTAATTAAAAAATTGGAATTTGAAATTAAAATACAAAAAAATAAAAAAATGAGTTAGAATAGTATATGAGAAGGTATTGCACCAGAATAATTTAAGCAAATAAATTTGAAATTTTAAAAAACGGGGACTTAAAATGTATGTTTTCCAATATTATTATTTGAATTATTTGAGTAATTAAAAAATTTTCTTTTATTCGAAATTAAGAAAATTTAAAATAAAAAAAATAAAAGAGTGAGATTCGAAATAAAATAAATAAAATTAAATTAAAATCAAATAAAATTTGAATTACATAAATGAATATGAATAAACACATGTTGATATACTAATATGAATTGATTGAGCTAATTAATACATAAATATGATTTAATGTATAATGGGTAATTAAAAAATTGGATTTCGAAATTTAAAAAATTAAACAAAATGATTGGATTAGAATATTATGAGAAGCTATCTCATGAGAGAGTGACACTTGTCAAAATTTCAGCCTAATTGTTCCTAATAAACCTTCTTTTATATATGATATAAATATATGATTGTTCATTTATTACTATGTATCACTATTAGTTATGATTTCAAATTAGATTTAAATTAATATCTAATTTAAAATAATATTACATATCTAATTATATTTTAAAATAATAGCATCATGTTAGAATTAATTAATATTAATATAAATTAGATGTCAAACATTAATTATATTTTGGTTTGATTGATTTGATTTCGGTAAATTAACATTCTTTGTTTTGGGTAAATTAATAATTCATTATTCTTTGCACGATGGCACCCTTCAGTTTTTTATAATGACTGAATTTTTATTTTTGGTATAGAGAAGTTTAGGTGAGTTGGGTCCTCGAGACTCATCAGGATGAGAGCAGGCAGATTATCCACTAACAAGGTCCTCACATCGATAGTGAGATTCGAACTCACGATCTTGTGGGTCATGAGCATTATCCTTGTCAATTGGACTAACATTCATTGGCTAAATTTGTTTTTTGTTTAACAAAAAACAATCATTTCACTAAAGATTTTTTTTAAAAAAAATACTTTTTTATTTTTTTAACCATAATTTAAAACAGAAATTTCAACCTATACAATTCTTATTTATAATCAATAAATACTTAAAATAGTATCGATAGTCTTCTTTCATTTTGTGTGAAGCATATTTATATTTAATTAAATACGTGTTATTATTATTATATATTTGTATTTTATAATTTTCATCATTTAATTTCATTTTTATATACTTGTGTTCTAATTCCAATTACATATCTCCACACATATGTTAAATTTTTTTTTGAGGCACACACATATGTTTATTAAAAAAGTGTAAGAAGTATTTTTCATTTGCATAAGAAATTTATGACAAAAGCCAATTTAAAATATAAAAAAAAATCCTGATTTTTTAATTCACCGATCACGCTTTCTCCTTTTGAAATAATTTTGTCGCTATAAATGATGGGAAAGTAGTGCAACATTGATGACTTTGTGAGACATTGGATCCAACATGCGTAAAGCATGACTCATAATAAATTAATAGGAGGGCTAGCAACACACACTTTCTATCATATATCTTTTTATTGTTTAAAATTGATGTGAATCCTAAAAAATTAGTGAGATCTACATAAATTTCAATCAATAGGACTGAGTGTGTAAGAAAGAATGTGTTGTTAACATTTCTCATAAATTAATGGCTTAAATAAGTTTTTGGTCCATACAAGTATGGTGAGATTTGGTTTTATTTCATCCAAAAAAATTTCTTAAGAAATGATCTCTTAACGTTTTAAAAATTTGAAAATGGTCATTACCATTAAGTCAACTATGTTAAGTGATGATGTGGCAAACGAACTGCCATACCATCAAGGCCACATGTACCTGAATAATATTATTTAATTCCACGTTGGACTTTAATTATTTAAAAAATCTTAAATAATTAAATAATATTTAATTATTAATAATTTTAGGTTATTAAAAAATTAATAAATTAATTAAAATTGACTAATTATTAAAATTAAATAATTAAAAAGTTTAGTATTAAATTTTAAAAACTATTTTAATTTTTTTTATGTTTTTTAAATATCATTTAATTATTTAAAAATTATAATTATTTGATTATTTAAAAAATTATAATTGTTTAATTATTTTATAAATTAATAATATTTAATTATTTTAAAATTATGATAATTTAATTATCTAAAAATTATATTATAAAAAGAATAATTATTTAAATTATTATAATTATACGTATAATAATATTATTTAATTCCAATTTGGATTTTTAATTATCTAAATAAAGGATCGCTACAATACTTCCACTAATTTTTAAGAAGGTACATTTTAAGAGCTTGCACCTTTTTATTTGGACAAAAATACCTCTACTCTTTGTGAAAACTGTGATAGTCTTGATAGTTATGTACTCAGCTTTTTATTCTGCACTCAGCTTTGATTGTTGATATTCTGCACTGCAACGAACCGCCTCGGCAAAAAGAAATTTGGGAAATTATCATAATTTTTTAGATAATTAAATTATCATAAATTTTAAAATAATTAAAAAAAATTAATTTTTAAATAATTATAATTTTTAAATAATTAAATAATATTAAAAAAATTTCTAAAAATACATTTTTTAAAATTTTAATACTGAACTTTTTAATTGGTTGATTTTTAATAATTATAAAATTTAATATAATATTTTTTTAATATCCTAAAAATATTTATAATTATTAAAATTTCAATATTATATAATTATTTTAGATTATTTAAATAATTAAAAATCCAAAGTGGAGTTAAATAATATTATTCTAGTACATGTGCCATTTTGACTTGACAGTCTGTTTGTCATATCATCACTCAACAGGGTTGACTTAACAACAGGGAATATTTTCAAACTTTTAAAGCGTTAAGGGACCTTTCCTAATAAAATTTTTTGGAGGGACTAAAACCAAATATTGCCATATTTATCGACACTAAAAACTTATTTAAATCTAAATTAATTAAATTTGTTAACAACACTAGACTAGTCACTTGTTTCGGCCTCCAGGGTAGGTTCAAGAATTCAAGCAACGATCCTTATTATCAGCCAAGTATCTTTTATATCTATGTCACGGGTGAACACATTTTGCTGTAGAATGGTAAGTGAGCAAATAGTGGTATTATATTTTTAAAGTAATTTTAAACTTTAATGGCTATTTCCAAATATTATAAATTTAAAGATAAAATCCTAAAAAATTAACATATTTCCCATGCATGATACGGATCCATCAATCTAGTTGTCTTAACATTTTGCTACTGAATGGTAACTTTCTTCGTACTAGCTATGAGCAAACGGTGACATTGTAGCTAACACCATTGACAAAATTATCCTATCTTCACCCTTTCAACTATTCAATTTTCTATTTGTGTGAAACAACAATTCAAATATTTAAGGTTCCCGAAATCATTTTTTATACAAGGAAAAGGAAAAAACAGTACTCTTGATCTCTTTAAACAAAATTTGTTAAATACGCTGATCACCTGTACCACATGTTGGAGCTAGCTGCGTATCTCGTATGGAGCTATTCTACAATTAGATTATTTAGTAGGTTAATCCTTGGTTGTGAGAGCTAGACCATAGAAGTATCCAAGATCCTATGCAAGCTGAGGTACCTGAGGCCATCTCCATTCCAGCACTGTATCTTTTTATTTTTTTGGATTCTTAAATGAGCCTTACATTGATACATTACTCATTTTTATTTTTTATAACTTAATCTAAACTCTCCAATCCAGAAACTTCAAAAAGATTTTTAAATGGATCCCCCAATAACCTCACATCTATACATTTCATTAATAATTTATTTATTACCCGCATTTCTATATTTTTTTATCTAAAAAAAAGTGCAAATGGCCTACACAATGAGTTAAGGATATATAGGTGCTTCTACAAGCACCTCTCCCTAATAAACACCCCTTCCACACTTTGCTCCAACGGTGCGATGCTTAACAAGGACCGCTTCTTAACAGGCAAGCACCCAACTTTTGACACCGTTGGAGATGGCCTAATATGATGGTTAAGGATCTCATAAAAAATATGCATCAAATTTCATAAAAAAAAAATATTTATAATACGTTCAAAAACGTTAATTCTATTAGTAAATGTACTTATTGACGACTCATTATATGTTTTAATTTCAATATTTTCCCTTTTAAAGTATGTGTCAATTGTAGATGGTTTCCTCATCTAAATTAAATTAATAAAAAATGTATTAAATTAACAAAAAAGCTAGTATTGAAATCCATCTACTAAATAAAAAAGTATAACGATTAACAATATTAGAAATTAAAACCTTAGAAGTTAACAAAAATTAAAAAAACATGAAAGAAAAATCAACATAAAACTATTATTAACAGTAGACATTGTCTGGCATTGATGCAAGCATGCCATGTTATGAAGAAGAAGCATATGAAATTATATTATATTATACAATCTATTAATTATTAGCTATTAAATTATTAACAAAAGCATATGAAATTAAGAAGAAGAAGAAAAAGAATGAATGAAGAATCTATTATTATTATTATTTGTTGGTGGGGTCATTCATCTTATAGTACTACTAGTAGTTAAAAAAGAAGAAGAAGGCTAAATTGCAGTTTTGGTCCCCTGTATTTTCAATTTGGCGAAAATGGTTCCCCAATTTTTTTTTGGCGAATTTGGTCCTCTTAAAATTCAAATGTTACGAAAATGGTTCCTCCATCAGGATTCCGTCCAAACAGTAATGGAGGTTGGTGACGTGTACTGCCAACTAATATTTTAAATAATATTGAATATTATTTTTAAAAAATCAAAAAATAAAGACTAGGTAACTTTGGTCTTTGGATAAAGAACCACACAAGTCTAATAGCATTCCCATGTGGGTTTCCTCCCTTCATCGTCTTCAAGCTTCTTCCTTGCAGGACCACAATCGCGTCTTCTTCTTCGTGCTTCTTCCTCCATTATCATCGTCTTCGAGCTTCGACCACCATGGATGGAAAACCCATACCGGTGGAGACAGAGAAACCCATGCCTGCCGAGAAGGAGAAACCCATGTCGGCGGAGACGCAGAAATCCAAGCTGGTGCGGCGGAGATGCAGAAACCCAGCTTCCACCACCATCATTGTTCCTTGATTTATGATACAGATTGACGGAGTAGAGAAGAATGAGGGAGCATTTTGACAAAAAAACAAATGCACATACACAATGAGGGGCATAGAAGAATGAGGGTCAATGCTTAGAGATATCAATGAGCTTGATTTTTATCTGTATGGTGATGTGTTTCATTGATTTGTAATTTTCTCAGAAATACAGGGGTTCTGTAGTTCAAAAATTAGAGAATGTGTAGGTGCTGTTTGGGGTTCTGTTGTTAGGGGTTCTGATTTTCAACAAATTGAGAATGTGTAGGTGGTGTCATCTCCTAAGTTTCGCAGACAGAGAATCGAAGACAATGTGAAGAATCATAGCCCCACACACAATCACGATCGAAGAAGAAGAATCCTAAGTTTTGCTCCAAGTTTAAAATTAGTTTTTCTCCAAGAAACCCACATAAAACAGCCCTGATCCCGATGTCACCAATCTCCATTACTGTTTGGACGGAATCCTGACGGAGGGATCATTTTCGCAACATTTGAATTTTAAGAGGATCAAATTCGCAAAAAAAAAGTTGGGGGATCATTTTCGCCAAATTGAAAAAACGTGGGGATCAAAACTGTAATTTAGCACAAAAAAAAAAATTTAAAAAACATGATAGGGGCCTAGGCCTTTGTTGGCCTCCAATTACGTCCGTCCCGACATTAGAGAATTGTTGGCATGGCTTGTTAACGTACCCGTGGAATCATGGGTGCTGAAACACGACAAGGTGTTTGTGTCTAAGAGATGACCAAGGTTCCTTCATTATAGGCCATTGTAGAGCTTTGTTAGATTCTAAGCCTAACTTCAAAGTTGAGTTTATGAGGAGGCAAGGAAACGAAGTTTGGCTCATAAGCTAGTTGGAACAACTACCAACCTACCTAGCCCCATATTTTTTTATGGTATCCCTATTGTTGCTTCTATTGCTAATGAAATAATATGAGATTATTCCGGTAAAAAAAAAGTAGGTTGAGATCTATTTTCTCGTTCTAATAACCACTGGGATGATTATATGGATTAATAATGCCATTATACTTTGTCATAAACTATGTCTTCAATAACGTAATTTAAATCTAAGGTTTTTTCAATGATTTCAACTATAGTTTTTTTTCTTTTATTTACAATTACATCTATAACTATTTTTGGACAAGTCTTCACATGATCTACTCTTCTTATCGAGGCTTTTAATGTATTCATTCTTATTCTTATTTTGTTTTGTACGTCTACCCATTTAATGCAATATATCATCTCTAAAAATATCGCGAGCCTTGTAACTATATGGTAAAATGTTCCTTTAATATTGAGAAGCATTTTTATATCACAATTAATTATATTATTATACCTAAATCATTCCTCTTTCATCCACCAAACTTGAATAATATGGTTTGCATTTTCTTCAATTCTTTTCCATATTTTGTATGATAGATCCAAAATGTTTAAGTGTGTGTTTGGATGAGCGTTTGACAAACTTGATTTTGGATGTAATTGATTTTGTAGAATTGATTTCAATACAATTGAGTTTGATGTAAAGTGATTTATGTTTGGATGTTTTTATTCTGAAAGCAAGTTTGATGTAAAACTTAGTGTAATTTTTTATTCCAAAAGCAGAAGCTACTCCAAACTGCTTCTGATAGAATCAATTCTAGATGCAAAATTGATTTCACGAAGGTGTAACCAAACACCTCTTTTTCTACCAGAATCACGTTTGACAAGTGTATAAGCACTTCTGGGATCTCCAGAAGTGGAACCAAACACACACTAAATTTTATGACTTGTAGTATGATACCGTATCTGATTTTCACCTCTAACATAGCGTTACTATACATTTTTTTTGAATATATGTTACTATACATTTCTTGTATATTCTTTGTTTTACTTCTATTTAAGTAAAAACATACGTGCTTCTAACGTACTTTTATTCACAACTCTGACTTCGATTAATTTTCTCTCTCTTTACTCTTCGACTAATTAAAATTATATTATCTATGAAAAGCATACATTGTGGTATCAGGATACGCCCGGTAACCCATTTTGTCAATAAGGCCTATCATCATCAAATTTTAAGGTTTAATGAATTTTTTGTCTCTATAAATAGGTTGTCTTTTGATTTTTGTCCCTACAAATTTTTCCTTATATATATGATCTAGTTTTTATTCATTTTAAAACTTTGGAAATGACCGTTATTATTAGTGGATTATTGTTAACTTATGACGTGGTTGACAATACGCTACATCATCAACGTCATGTGTGTAAAAAATTATTTTTTAATTCAATGTGGATAAATAAATATTATTTTATTATTTTTAAATAAATTTATTATTTTAACTCCATGTAGATTAGTTAAAATGTTATTAATTATTTTTAAAATAATAATAATATTGTCAATAATATTTATTTTTATGTATTATTATTATTACATTATTATTTTTATTATTTGATCATATTAAAATAATTGTTTTAATTGTTAAAAAAATGGTTTTAATAAACAAAAAATACATTTTTATTTTGTAATTTATTTTTAATACATTTAAAATACATTTTTGTTTTAATATTTATCTCCGAAAGAATCACAAGCTACTTACTAGTTGGTCCAATCACCTTAGAGCATCTCTATTCTCCAATGGGCAATATCTATGCCATGTCATATTTAAGCAACACATCATACTTTTACTCCAATGGTACCTATTTAAGTAATCCTTAAGCAACTCATATTTTTATATATTTTTTATTTGCAGTTAATTTTGTTTTAATATAAAATATTAATTCATGAGCAACCTATCCTTAAAATTTGAGTAATTTTTTTTATTCATAAGCAACTTATCTTTGTGGTTCCTTATATAAGCAACTCATCCTTATTTTAAGCAACTTACGTTACCACTTTTATCACCTCCAATGAGAAAAAAAAATAAACAATGGCTCTTTATTTTGTCACATAAATTGAAGAACTCAATAAGAACCCTAATTGGAGATAGCCCTAAACTCTATTGTTAGTTCTAGGGTAGTTGAGGCACTTTTATTGAAGTGATGTATTTCTCCAGTTATATTGTGGAGTAAAATTCTGTTTTTTTTTTTCTGTAAAAAAAAGGTTTATATATAATGATCTTAGCTAATGTTATGTTTTAGACTCGTATAATAGCTGTCTACCCCATATGTAAATCAAGCTTCTTTGGGCAGATATTTAGCAACAGAAATCAAGCAATACTCATTGGCCTTTTGACCTATATATCCCGAAGGGAACACTGATGACAATAATGATTTTTATAAAAAGCGAGTGACGTGAAATTTGTCTACACAAGTTTATGTTACAAGTTAATTACCACAAAGGTAATAATACAAGATGCACTATAGTTTGGATAACCACAAGATGGCAAGTGAAACATAATCAAGGGCTTGTTTTGCCATGAAACTGATCATACACCGTTTAAACTGCCGTAGACTCCACTCGTACTGTTTGTGTGAGGTTCCAGGGAAGGCACTAGAGGGCCACTTAATTAGGCTATGGCATGTCATCTATTCAAGTAAAAAGGCTGGGGGACCACGTTGGAAGGAAATATATACCCGTTAACAATAATTCATAACTAAAATTAGTTTTATTAGTAATTTTTTTCATTGAATTATTTTTATGAAATTTATTAGTAAATTGGAAATTATATAATGCATACTACACTCATTAATGCCTTCTGATCCATGTGTCAAGGAGGCAGGGAGTTTTTTTTTTGGTTACAAGGAGGTGGGAGTTTAATTCTAAATGTTGTAAATTCAAGTTTTGTGGATGCATATGAATTAAGAATAATAGTGCGTATCTATAAAAGGGATTAACTTTCGTGACCGGACCTTGTCAAAAAAAAAACTTTTGTAACGGGAAGCAAAAACATTTTCATCTTTAGTCCATTCTTCATGAAATTAATTCATATAAGCGCTAGAATTGTACGCAATTCACTTCTGTTATGTTTGGGATATAATTTGGTGTGGGGTATAAATCTTCTGATTACCGACGGATCTAAAAAATCCGCAACAAACAAGTTTCATACGAATTGTCCTACAAATTAATCTATAGGTAATATTTTCGTGGATAATTTGTTTTGCAAATTTTAAATTCCGTAAGAAATTTCCTGTAAATTTTCTTGTTAAAAATTTTACTTGCAAGAATATTAAAATTTCCTACGAATTTAAATCTAATGAAAAAATCTTATTATTTCTAAAAAAATTACAACAAAATTTGTAGGAAAATTCTGCGGAAAAGATTCGCAAGAAAATTCATAAGTGATCCAAAAATTTCTAGTAGCGGGTAATGTAAGTTTCGCCTTTCCAATAGTGGCCGATGGGAACCTTTTCTCCACTTGGTTTAAATGTGTTTGTTACAGATGAAACATCAACGAGAGAGATATCGAATAGTGAAATAGCGAAGAGAAAGACAGTTTCTATCGTTTGGTACACGAAAGAGAGACGCAAGATAGAATGCCAGCGGACCCCACCTATTTTTTCTTCTCCGCACAACTGAGAAGAAAGGGGCATAAATGCTTTTGTTACTTTTTTTACCCTTATCACAGTTTATTTTATACTTTTTTGTATAATGTATCACTTTATTTTAATCGGGATATTTTTTTCCTTCAAATAATAATATCACTTTTTCTCTTCTTTTTTTTCTTTTCTTCTAGTACCAAACAATATAAAAAATCTACTATTTTTTCATCTCTTTTTTTCTTTTCATTCTCTTTCTCACATCTTTCTCTCTTCTCATTTTCTTCTCCCCACCAAACATAGCGTTGTATCCATAGGAAATAGGAATCAAATGAGATATATATAAGTAATGAGAATGGATTTTCTCACATTACATGAGAGTCCAGTTAAAGTTGAGCCATCAACCGTAAAGAAGAGAGAAAAACTTTAAAATAGTATTATAAAATAGGGAAAGATGAATATTTTAATGGTGAGAATTTTAACGTGAGGCAATTCAAGTGATTCTTTAAGGGTGTGTTTGGTAGTGAAGAGAAAATGAGAAGAGAGAAATATGTGAGAAAGAGTATGAGAAGAGAGAAAGAGGTGAGAATATAAGTGGATTTGATGTATTGTTTGGTATAAGAGAAAAATGAAAGAAACATAGAAGAGAGAAGTGATGATTGTCCTTGAAAGTACGAGAATGCCCCCAAATCAAAAAAACTTTTAATAAAAAACAAGGTTACACATGTAATTTCATATAATAACTCTCTTCATCTCCTATTTTCTTCTCACCTATGGAGAGAAATGTTTTTTAGGTGGATCCTACCAAATTTATTCTCTCTTCTCTATTTCTCTCCTTTACCAAACAAGAAAAACTATGTTTTCTCCTCATTTTCTCTCTTCTCATATTCTCTTCTACCAAACAAAGGCTAAGGGCTTGTTTGTGAGTTTTGGAGGGGAAGGGAGGGAAAGGCTTTGGGAGAAAAAATGGGGAAGGGATGGGAAGGGAAGGATACTCCTCCACCTCGTATGAGATTTATTTTTAACAAAAGAATCAAAATCCTTCAAAATCCTCTGATTTGGGGAAACTAAAAATTCTAGCAGCGCAGCCTTTTTGTGTCTTTTTGTGCTAAATACAAGGAACCAACCATTTCTCGCTCTATGTTATCAGTATATTATATAATGAATAATGATGATTGAACAAAATGCTTCGTATAGCATTCTAGTTGTAGACCTCAAGTTCCCCACTAGATCTGAACTCTGCTGCATGCTAAATGTGCTAAAATTAAATGGTGGCATGCCTTTGCTGCTTGAAGCCTTGGACTTTGCACGTTTTTGGGTCTAAAACACCGAAAAGAAATGAAAATTTGTTAGCTTTTTAATCAATTATTTTATATTTGTATCAACAGGGTGTATGACATAGCATTTATTAATGTCAATATTGCACTCCTATATTGCTATTTGCTCCATTACTATTTCATCATTGGAATTCTACTTTAAATATGGAGAAATGTATCTTTGGGAATTTGAGATCGTATTTTGGTAGTGTGAACTCGCAGGTTTAGGTGCCACAGTTCCCTTACATGTCTGCCGTGTAATCTGTCTATAGCATATAGGGCTTAATACAAAAATGTTAATGGTTTATCTGACGAAGGTGTATTTGCTTTGATAATTTTCATCAATCTATAGTAATGCAGTTCCACTAGGCTCCATATATATTGTTAGGGATAGGGATATGGAGGGGATGAGGGGAGGTGATTAATAGGGAAATTGGAATGATAACTCCGTTTTGAGGTCTGAGGGCCTCCTAAGAAAATAATAAGAGTGAGAAATAGACTAATTTGTTTGTTCATTCATTGATTTAATCATGAGGTCATACAAATGATTATATAGGGTTGGTGTATAGCCACAATAAGACAACTACACCATAACACACACTAATTATCCCAAGCAACAACTATAACAAACTAATAAAGTGTATAATAGATCCTTCTAGAATTAGGTGAGTCATTGAAACTTTAGGATTCTAACAATATTACCCACCCCATCAAATCAACATTGTCCTCGAGGTTGTAAAAATTTGACCCTAAAACAAATTTCCCTAGGTCCCACTGCTTGAATTGAGATGACGTACGTAGCAGAAGGCATTCCAAATTTCCACCGGGATCCCATTGTTGTCATTTGCCCATGCTCGCTGAAGAAACGAAACATATGTTGCTGTTTGTGTTGTAGAAGAATTAAAAATTGGGGCTCAATGTTGAAAATATTATAAGAAATAGGTAATCCTTAAGCAACTCACATTTTTATATTTTTTTTTATTTGCAGTTAATTTTGTTTTAATATAAAATATTAATTCATGAGCAACCAAACCTTAAAATTTGAGTAATTTTTTTATTTGTAAACAACTTATCTTCGTGGTTCCTTATATAAGCAACTCATCCCTATTTTAAGCAGCTCATTGTCACTTTTATCACCTCCTATGGGAAAAAAAATAAATAAACAATGGTTCCTTATTTTGTCACATAAATTTAAGAACTCAATAAGAACCTTAACTCTATTGTTAGGTCTAGGATAGTTGAGGCACTTTTATTGAAGTGATGTATTTCTCCAGTTATATTGTGGAGTAAAATTCTGTTTTTTTCTGTAAAAAAAAGTTTATATATAATGATCTTAGCTAATGTTATGTTTTAGACTTGTATAATAGCTGTCTGCCCCATATGTAAATCAAGCTTCTTTGGGCAGATATTTAGCAACACAAATCAAGCAATACTCATTGGCCTTTTGACCTATATATCTTGATGACAATAATGATTTTTGTAATAAGCGAGTGACGTGAAATTTGTCTACACAAGTTTATGTTACAAGTTACCACAAAGGTAATCCAAGAAACAGCTTCAGTGGTTCAAGTTATTATTGACTTAATATGGATAAGGCTTCTTTAGGATGAGCAAACATTAGTGCAATAAGTGCTTTTTACGTCAGTTAAAATTGATTTTTTACGTCAGAATACTGACTGACGTAAATACAGCTGACGTTAAAAGTTAAACTTTTAACGTCAGTTGAAAACTGACGTTAAATATAACACTATTAACGTCGGTTCTTTAACACAACTGACGTTAATTTTGTCAAAATTAACGTCAGTTCTTTAAAAAAACTGACGTTAATTTTGTTAAAACTAACGTCAATTGTTATCAAGAACCGACGTTAAAGGTCTTAATTTTAACGTCAGTTGTAATAAACAACTGACGTTAATAGTGTACTGTATATTTTATAAAATACTATTAACATCAGTTGTATGATAAAACTGACGTTAATAGTATTTTTTTTTAAAATTCAGTTTTAAAATATCACTCCCCTCAGCCATCCCTGCATTCAGTAAATATCCCAGTAACACAAAATATCACACACATTACAGAATTGCAAAGGAAAAATGGAATAATGATCCATATATATGTATTCAGAAACAATATATATTAATTAACATAGGTTATAACTCAAAATAAATACATAAATATAAATAAAAATAAATGTATACTAAGTTTAAACTACCTATATCAATATCCCTTCGTGATGATCATCAC
This sequence comes from Sophora flavescens, assembly GCA_030762895.1. Taxonomy (NCBI): domain Eukaryota; kingdom Viridiplantae; phylum Streptophyta; class Magnoliopsida; order Fabales; family Fabaceae; genus Sophora; species Sophora flavescens. The sequence continues at coordinate 26,993,851 of CM061062.1, read as the reverse complement.
GAGTGGCATGTACATCGTCCACCTGTGACTCCTCGATTATAGTAGGCATGTTTGTTGAAAAAGAAGGAGTCTCAGGAATATCAAGATTTGAATCTTCATTTTCATCACTACCATTATACATGCTTTTTCCTTGGATAACCACGGACAACCTTTTGTTAGAAGGATCAGTGATGTAGAACACTTGTTTTGCTTGGGAAACCATTATGAAAGGCTCATTTATATGACCTAACTTGTTGAGGTCTACCAATGTGAACCCCAATTCGTCGGTTTGTACACCACCGTTACTATCAACCCACTTACATTTAAATACCGGCACCGTAAGCTTAGTGTAATCGAGCACCCAAATATCTTCAATATATCCAAAGTAAGGTCTCGGTCTTTGTCAGAACGGGTTTTGTGTCCTTTGCACTAGAGAAGTGCATTGCTTCGCCACGATCATAACCCCACTATTTTGCATGGTACTCTTGTTATCTTGTTCCTTTGTATAAAAGGAAAAGTTATTTATGTCGTATCCGCTCCAACATATGACGTTGAAGTTAGGCCCACGTGCTAGCCATTTTACGTCATCGTAAGCGAGTACTACCATCCTTAAGCATTTCTTCCTTGAACCATGGTAAGAAAGTCTTGTTATGCTTGTTCAACAACCACCTTTCGCTCATTCGAGGGTTTTCTTGATTGACTTTTCTTTTATGTTCAAATAAGAAAGGCTGAACACATTCGATGTTGTTCAATACATACAAATGTGCTTGAAGCACTTCCTCCCGATCCTTCCTATTAATTCTTAAGCCATGTGTACCCTTATCTTGACATCTGATCTCAACATGCCGAGGCTTAGGAACCCCTATAGGATCCGTGTTATGAAGGTAGTCCGAACAAAACTCAATAGCTTCTTCCGCAACATACCTTTGAACAATAGATGGTTCCGGACGATGAGGATTCTTCACGTACCCTTTCAAGATCTTCATGTAGCGCTCAACTGGGTACATCCATCTTAGAAAAACCGGCCCACATAATCTAATCTCCCTCACCAAATGAACAATTAAGTGAACCATTATGTCGAAAAAGGAAGGAGGAAAATACATCTCCAATTGGCACAAGATTGTAGCAGCCTCAACTTCCAAGTCATCCAACATACGGGGGTCAACGACTTTGCTACATATAGAATTGAAGAATGAGCACAACCGAGTAATGGCATGTCTCACATTTTTTGTAGCAATACCACGAATAGTATGGAGGAATGGAAGGATATTCCTCCACCTCGCATGGGGTTTATTTTTTAACAAAAGAATCAAAATTCTCCAATTTGGAGAAACGAAAAAAATAAACTAGAGGAGGATTTTGGAGGGTCATCTTCCTTTCCCTCATCCATTTCCCTTTTTTTTTTCCTCAAAGCCTTTCACTCCTTCCCTCTCAAACTCATAAACGAGTAAATAGCCAATTTGGTCCCTGAAACTGTGAGATCGTGTCAATTTGGTCCCTCAAATTAACGAAATTGCAAAAAGGTCCCTGAAACTGTCAAACGTTGATCAAGTTGGTCCCTCTGTTAGGCAGGGTTACTTGACGCCGTTAATGGCGCTGACGTGGCACGTTAAGTGCCCATGTGGCATGACAGCTGTACCACAGTTTCAGGGACCAATATGACACTAAATTTCAGGGACCAAATTGACACGGGACTAAAAACCTATCTTCTTCTTCCTTCGGCTGTCTCCTTCGCCTTGTCCCTCTCCTTCCTTTTTCTTTCTGCATTGAGAGTGTATTCACAATCAGATGCAGGCAACAAGAAGCGCGTAACAGCAGAAGCAGAAGCAGGAACCCCTCCTTTCTGGTATCCAGCAGGACCAGTTCTCCTCCCTGAAGAACCAAGACCCAGTTACTCCAAAACCTATTCTTTAGGAATCTCCTTCCCACCTCTAAAGACATAAACTTTAGACATATCAGAGAACCCCAATTCATGAACCTGAACCTGCGTCCCAAACGAAACGAACCCGATAAGCACATTGTCAGGTAACAACCCAATTGCCTGTCTAAGTGCAGATTTGACATACTCCATCTCCTCTTCGATCATGCAAGTATTGAGAACGAAGAGAAAAACCGGTGCTCGATGTTTGTAACGAGATTCTCGACATTATGGGGAAAATGAAGCGTTTTGAGGAACTACACCAAGTGCTCGATGAAATGACAAAGAGAGAGGGACTCATCAGTGAAGGGGTATTTGGGACTTTGCTACGTCGGTACGCGAGTGCACATAAGGTTGAGGAAGCAATTAGCATGTTTTATAGGAGGAAAGAGTTCGGGTTGGAACTTGATTTGGAAGCTTTTAGGACCCTATTGATGTGGCTCTGTAGGTATAAGCATGTGGAAGAAGCAGAAACTTTGTTTCATAATAAGATGAATGAGTTTAAGTTTGACAATGATATAAAGACATGGAATGTGATTCTCAATGGTTGGTGTGTTCTTGGGAATGTGCATGAGGCAAAGAGGGTGTGGAAAGACATAGCTGCATCTAGATGCAAGCGTGATCATTTTACCTATGCGACTTTCATCAAGGCCTTGACATACGACGAATGGAGAAGGTCTATGAACTTGTAAGCGAAATGGAATGGAAGAAGGGGACTTGTTTGCCTAATTCTGTTACTTACAGTTACTTGCTCGGGTCCTTGAAGGAGCCGGGGGAAGTTCCTGGGGTTTTGGAGAGGATGGAGAGAAATGGATGCAGCATGAATGATGATGTTTATAACTTGGTTTTGAGGTTGTATCATTTTGTTTCATAACGTGTTTCTAGGTGGAATACCATGGAAGTACAGTTAGTTTGAAGAGCATTGCTCAAATTAGCAACCCTGATGCCAGTTCTCTTTTGGTACAGCCATACGACAAATCAAGGAATATAATGCACTTACACATGGTAAACCAGAGATGTTGAATTGAAATAGATAAGAAACACCAAAATGATGTTTATCCATGCTTACTGTATATTTCTACTTCACATATGGCATGTTTGCATTGATTTATATGGCATAATTCTTCTTGTGTTCTCAGTTAATTTCCTGTATATTAGCCATTGATTGTGAATATAGGCATTATTGCATACAAGCTTGTCTGAGCCATTCTTCGATAACATGACATAAAACATTTCTTTTTTTGGGGATTGGGGGATTTGGGGAAATTGAGAAATGAGGAATGGGAATTGCAATGCGACCCCTTTAGAATAGAGAGAGAAAGGGTTCACTCACCGTCCGCAACGAGGGAAAGAAAAAGGAAGGAGAGGGACAAGGCGAAGGAGACAGCCGAAGGAAGAAGAAGATAGGTTTTTAGTCCCGTGTCAATTTGGTCCCTGAAATTTAGTGTCATATTGGTCCTCAAAGCGTAGATACAGCTGTCATGCCACATGGGCACTTAACGTGCCACGTCAGCGCCATTAACGGCGTCAAATAACCCTGCCTAACGGAGGGACCAACTTGATCAACGTTTGACAGTTTCAGGGACCTTTTTGCAATTTCGTTAATTTGAGGGACCAAATTGACACGATCTCACAGTTTCAGGGACCAAATTGGCTATTTACTCACTCATAAACAAACCCTAACGTGAGAGAATACGTTCCCAAAAGGAATAGGAAAATAGTTGGATTAACATACATGTAGCTGATGGGAATTAGAATATTATAAACATGATCGATAATGCAAAAATTCTAGCAGCGCAGCCTTTTTGTGTCTTTTTGTGCTAAATACAAGGAACCAACCATTTCTCGCTCTATGTTATCAGTATATTATATAATGAATAATGATGATTGAACAAAATGCTTCGTATAGCATTCTAGTTGTAGACCTCAAGTTCCCCACTAGATCTGAACTCTGCTGCATGCTAAATGTGCTAAAATTAAATGGTGGCATGCCTTTGCTGCTTGAAGCCTTGGACTTTGCACGTTTTTGGGTCTAAAACACCGAAAAGAAATGAAAATTTGTTAGCTTTTTAATCAATTATTTTATATTTGTATCAACAGGGTGTATGACATAGCATTTATTAATGTCAATATTGCACTCCTATATTGCTATTTGCTCCATTACTATTTCATCATTGGAATTCTACTTTAAATATGGAGAAATGTATCTTTGGGAATTTGAGATCGTATTTTGGTAGTGTGAACTCGCAGGTTTAGGTGCCACAGTTCCCTTACATGTCTGCCGTGTAATCTGTCTATAGCATATAGGGCTTAATACAAAAATGTTAATGGTTTATCTGACGAAGGTGTATTTGCTTTGATAATTTTCATCAATCTATAGTAATGCAGTTCCACTAGGCTCCATATATATTGTTAGGGATAGGGATATGGAGGGGATGAGGGGAGGTGATTAATAGGGAAATTGGAATGATAACTCCGTTTTGAGGTCTGAGGGCCTCCTAAGAAAATAATAAGAGTGAGAAATAGACTAATTTGTTTGTTCATTCATTGATTTAATCATGAGGTCATACAAATGATTATATAGGGTTGGTGTATAGCCACAATAAGACAACTACACCATAACACACACTAATTATCCCAAGCAACAACTATAACAAACTAATAAAGTGTATAATAGATCCTTCTAGAATTAGGTGAGTCATTGGGACTTTAGGATCCTAACATTACCTACCCCATCAAATTAACATTGTTCTCAAGGTTGTAAAAATTTGACCCTAAAACAAATTTCCCTGGGTCGCACTGCTTGAATTGAGACGACGTAGCAGAAGGCATTCCAAATTTCCACCGGGATCCCAGTGTTGCCATTTGCCCATGCTCACTGAGAAACGAAACATATGTTGCTGTTTGTGTTGTAGAATAATTAAAAATTGGGGCTCACTGTTGAGAATATTATAAGAAACAGCCCAATATGGATTACACATCCAACAAGAGTTCTTTGAAATATGGTAGTACCTTGCTCTTCCTTGATGACATGGGCCTGGCCCATTAGGTCAATTAATGAGTTTGCCAGTTAGCTTTCCCATTTTGCCCCTGATTCAAGTAGAAGAATAGATTGTGGCCCAAACACTTCCTGAAACACCACCCATTCTTTAATAAATTGGACCTTTTTTTTCAGTTTTTAACATAGGCCCACTATGTGTCAAGCGTGAGCTTAAACTCCTTTTGCATAATCAGAATTAAGGAGAGGAGTTTGGGCTTGGCCTACTAGTACTAGGGTAAAAATTGAACCCACTTTCTGAAATACCAGACCAGTCCTTACACTATGCGCCTCCACCCTTGCAAATCTGATCTCAGCAGCAGCCACCCTTACCTCCCATGGTGGCAGGTTCAGAACAAGGTAGAACTCAGGGTCAGCCACCCAACGTCTCGAACTCAGTGGCGACAGGTGGCATGGGTCTTGCGATTCCGGCGGCTCGGCTGGCAGGATCGTGGCCGGTCCGGTTGGAAGAAGAGCACCTAACCTATCATCGTGGTGTGGTTTGGTCATGGTGTGGTGTGGGTTCTGTTGGTGGGGGGCCGTGGTGGACCTTGACAGAATTTTTTGGGGCAATCATAAATTATTAATTAAAATAATATAATTGAAATTTATATAATATTTTTTATAAGCAAAAAAATATATTACAAAGGATACAATGATATCGAATCTATATACAAGAGAACACTAAAAAAAAATGAACAACGAAATAAGGTAAGCTTTCAACAAGAGAGCAATAAATGTTTTTAAAATCGGATCGATCATTAAATTGGTTAAGGTATTGATTCACTGTTGGTCGATTCAACCGTGGTTCAATCATGATTGAATTGTAATTAAATATATATTTTTAATTCTATTTAATATATTTAATAATAAAATATAATACAGTATACTAATAAAATGCTCTATTAGAATTAGAAGCTGTTAAAGATTTTTATTTTTTTTAATTTAAGTAGCTGGGTAGCAAGAGCCCAAGCTCAAAGGAACATTTAAGGTTAAAGTAATGTTTTGATCCCTATACGTGATACTGATTTTCAATTTGGTCCCTATACGTAAAAAATTATCAATTTGATCCCTATACGTGACACTGATTTTCAATTTGGTCCTCACCGCTAATTGGTCCCTATATAAGAGGACCAAATTGCAAATTATTATCACATGTAGGGACCAATTCAACAAAATTTTTTTGAAATCGGTCCCTACATGTGACAATTATTTTCAATTTGGTCCCTATATGTGATAATAATTTGCAATTTGGTCCCTCTGGTATAGGGACCAATTAGCGGTGATGACCAAATTGAAAACCAGTGTCACATATAAGGACCAAATTGATAACTTTTTATATATATGGACCAAATTGAAAATCAGTATCACGTATAGGGACCAAATGATTACTTTAACCTTTGTTTAAACAATTTTACACAATCATATCCAGTAGCCCACTATAAGCCCAATGTCACTATCTAATTTTATTTTACATAGCAATGTAATAAGCCAAAAGTTATTAGTCTCAGCAAAACTAGCCCCCAATTATATCACACTCCCTTTCCTTGGGCAGCTGCCATCTTCCCTCTGAAGTTGAGAGTTCGAAGCAACCGCCTCACCCCCTCTTCCCATCCGGTTATGGGTGGAGGTGAGTTTGCAGGTGAGCTTCGAAGGGCCTGGTGTTCTAACTATTAAAATCCTCTTAATTGTCCTCCTAACTATTAAATGGGAAAATATTGAATATTTGGTAGGTTTAATTTTGATAAACTATCACTTTAAATTTTTTTTACATTGTCAACTAATTATAAATTTTCATATTTATGACTTCTAAAGTAGTTATTATAGGAGCCAGATATTTTCAAAGATATGACAGTATATTGCAGTGCTAGTGCGTTACAATTAAATTAATATATACTTTTTATATAATACTTTATTAAATATTAGTTGAATTTAATTGGAAGCTTCGTTAAAAGGATATAGCAAAGCTCGATATTTTATCATGTATATGATTGACTCTTGTTCTGGACCAGTACTGTGTCAGGTTAAGACCGACCAGGGTGTCAGCCAGGGTGTCAGGCTAAAGGTCGACTAGGATGTTAGACAAGTCTGATCGAGGTAGGGCACCACATTGCCTCTGCAAGATAGACAAGGCCTCTTGCGTCATGATGACATGACAAGATATGAACTCCCTTACCCCTTATAAATAGAGTAAAGATATTTGGGCATACAATTTGAATATATTGTGTAGATACCATAAAACTTACGAATATTTTGGGAATAATAAAATATATGATGAGATAAAAAAAAACAATAAATAAATATGGAGTACTGAGGAACTCACCGGAGATACTATACTCATCTCTTGATATTTCTTTACTGCAATACTTTGTAACGGATATTGATTTAGACATTAGAGTATCTTTTATGTGGGTATATGAATAGTACACAAAAATAGAATATGTGATCACTATCCCCTTGATAGGATAGAGTAAATCAGATCTGCTTTACATGTGAAGTGCTTTGACTCTAGCCACATGAATCATCCCTTATTGACCCCTGGAAGGCTTTAGCATCTGTCGTCAATGAATTAATAGAACATTGTCCAACACAAGTTGGATTTTGACAAGGAATACATGGCCTAGTTAGTCCATGACTGACCCATCACAAAATTTGTTTCATAATATTGGACTATAATGCTACATTTCCTAGTAATGGATGGGCCATTAGAACACACCTTGTTTGATCTTCTTTAGGGCCTTGTTATCTACATTCCTACAATTTGGTATCCACCTCCACACATCTCCCGATATTTAAATATCAGATTTAGAAATTATATTTCTGATATTTAATTGTCGGGAAATTCTTAAAATTTGAAAAAAAGTGTTTCCGACAATTAAATGCCTAAAATATGGTTTCTGAATCCGATATTTAAATGCCGAAAGACATGTGAGGATAAATGGCAAATTATAGGAGTACAATTAGAGTCCCTCTTACTTCTTTTTTCTGTTTTTCGAAGAAAAAGGCCCAATGGCCAAGACAACGAAATTGGGCAGATGCTCGTAATAATTCACCACAAAGCAACGGTTTTTGGAGAATGGGCTGATAGTTCTCACTCCTTTTCATCCTGGGTTATTATTTTTTTCATATCAAAACATAACGAGTCTCTTTAGTTTTTACCAATAAATCTCTTCTTCTCCATTTTTTGGCACCGTTAAATTTATCTCTTGATCTCTATAAAAATTTTAAAACACATTTTAATGAAATTGTATAAAATTTAATAAAATTACTATGCACAAAAATTAAGTATCCCATAGTAAAAAAGGTAACTTTCCCAAGTGTAAAAATTGGTTATAAAGTTTTGATTCTTTTCAACTTCAATCATGAAAAAAAAAACGTTGTTTTTGTTTTTGCTATAAATTTAGATTTTTTTTAAGGCAAGGTGTTCCTACGTCACCATAAATTTATTGATAAAAAGAAGAAAAATAAAAGAAATCAAAAGCATGAGGAACATAAACTAAAACTCATAACAAAATAAACAATAGACATTTAAATCTAACATTTAGATAAAATGGAAAAGAAAAAAATAATTAAAAGCCATTTATTTCTCTGATCTACTAATGTATTTTCCAACAATTTGAATAAACTACAATTAGTAAATATCGATGAAAATGGATAAATCTCCTTTAAAATGGATTAAGTGTAAAGTGAGAATGTAAGAATGTATTTACAACAACATTGATTAATTAAAGTTGGTTGAGATGTCAAGATACTTTAACTAATCAAGGATGACAGATACATCATTATTTACTCACTTTACCCGGAGAGGAACCTAATTCAATGGGAAAAAAAGATGAGTTTGTTCTTACTTATTTAATAATTTGTATATGCAGTTTATAAAAAATTATATCATAAATCTTTCAGGATTACCAATTTCATACCTTTTTGTTAGATATACAGACATATACTTGAAAACACTATACAATGGTTATGTTTTTTGGATTTGTAAGGAATTTGAGCTGGCAATTATAAATTTGAAGCTCACAGATTCCATGATCACATTAATTGATTTTCTGAACGTTACTAGCCTATTACGCCTGTCAGAATAGTGAATAGTCCTTATTTTTTCTTCACAACATTTAATTGGATTAGACAAAAGAAAAATTTCAAAGAAGAAGAAAATTTCCAAGAAAATATACCTTTGTACCAAAAATATATTCTGGAAGTCATAATTGTGATACAGAGTTCAGTATGCATAACTGAGTTCAATGTTCAACAAGTAAGGAAAATATTGTAGTTTATGGGTCACATTGTCCTTTTCCATTTACTTCCATCCGCAACAATGCTCTTCCTGTTACTTCATTCATTCAAATAATTTAATTACTCTAACAATACAATCAATGCTATGCTTTTAAAACCGAATTGACACCTTCATGCCATAAATTTCACTGAGTATCATTTACTAAGTTGTGACACTCCCTTACCGACAAATTGCTTTAGACCACAAAACTTGTAATACAACATTAACAAATAACAAGCTTAAATCAATAGATTTGAGATGGTACGGTCCACAGTATTAGCATTAACTTGATAACACTAACTCCAACTGTAAGAAGAAACCCATATTAACTGTCACCATCTGTACCTCTTATGCCTAAACAAGCACATGCCCTGCATCACCAATCTTGATTATGACTTGTATTAATTCAGTAGTTGCTAAGTAACGGTTCAATCTCTCGGTTGAGCAGTAAAGGTAAGGTGAGACCTAAAACTAGGTGAAGCCTCAAAGTAAACATATCATTAAATGGTATCTCATATATACAACTTTTGTTAAGTATCAGATAATTTTTATTAGTAAACTATGTAGGATGCTTATAAAAAAAAAAAAAAAGGAAACTATGTAGGGACTGAGTGTGGTGAGTTGGGAGCCTAAAGCAAAGACTTGTCCGGCTAACCCTTACGTCGACCCAAGCTGAGGTCATACATCAAACAAGAAGCATATGTTTTCTTATTTAACATTTTGAGTGTTCTTCATTTATTATTGATTGCTCAATAATGTTTCTTCTTTTTCTTTTTCTTTTTCTTCATGATTTTCTTTTAATAATTGGCAATATGGATTTGGCTGTTTAGTTGATACATGAAACCCAACAATTCCTTTCATGTCATATTGCTTTCAAGAAAAATAAAGGAAAAGCAATGCAACTTGCCAGAGCAATTGCAGACTAAGATCGAATATGCTTGGTACAGATTGGTAGTCTCTTATATATGTTTATTACTTATAAATGAAAAATCTTCGGCATACTTGTCAATTGTGATACACCTTTTCTTCTTAGATGTTGATATTTGTCTCCTCCTCTTTTAACTCGTTGAAAGACTTTGTCTTTTGTTTTAGTTTAGTCAAGAACATCATTTCAACCTCGTTGGAATTGCATTTGTCATTGTGATGCCTTTTTATGTTATTTTTGTTTTAAAAAAAATCATTTCAACTATTTGTTTGCGGCAAAAGTATTTAAATTAAAAATTTAATTCACCAAATAAACAATCCACATATTTTTTCTAATTACATGCACATGATTTTGGTGGAGCCAGCCTAATTGTGATTGAAGTTATCATTATGATACTTTTGCATGTCAATTTTATTTTAAAAAAAGTATATAATTTCAACCACTTATTTGCAGCAAAAGTATTTAAACAAACAAAAAATAATAATTCCCAAAATAAACAATAACCCCACATATTTTTTCCAATTACATGCACATGATTTTGGCCACCATTGTAAAGTCGGAAATGCCAAAGCCGACTTCCCTTCGTATTTATTTATACTTTTTAAATGAAGTTGGCAAACTCAAAACCAACTTTCCATCATAAGGATCACAAAGAGTACATATAATCAATCAGAAACTTCATCCATGCATCATAAGATAAAAAGCTGGTCATCAAAATTTCCATTAGATGCCATCAGAAGCTTATAAGAAACATTCAGACAGAAATCAACAAACAAGCTTCTGACCATCATATAACTAGAAGAAGAGTCCTCACGCAGCTCTAAACATAACACTCACATTTTAAGAACCTGTCATACAGAAAGCAATTCTTGCGCCATCAAGAGCTTATTAGAAACAACATCAAAATGTTGATGATTGAAACATTCAAACAAGTTTTTGAAGATCATGCAACTAGAAGAATGATCAAGTCCTCAAACAGCTCTGTGCAAAATATTAATATGAGTTAGAGCTATAAAAACAACTAGAAAGCAACTTACTGCAAAAAAAAAAGTCAGCTGCAAAAAGAAGTTGCAAGTATGGCATCCATCAGTACTGCAGAAGACATTCATAATTCACTCCTAACGGTTACACTACAACAGATTAGACTTTTAATAACGCACCTTTTATAGCATTTCCGTGTGGAAATGCTATTAAAAGTGATGGGGGGACTTTTAATAGTGTTTCCTTTAGAAAACGCTATCTTAGGTATCACCTAAGATAGCGTTTCCGTGTGGAACCGCTATTAAAAGTGCCACTTAGGAAAAGATACGCTATCTTAGGTGATACCTAAGATAGCGTTTCCTAAAGGAAACGCTATCTTAGGTTCACCTTTTCATCAGAACAGCAAATTAAACGCGGGACCTTGGTTTTCTTCCCTCTTTTTTCTTGCTCTCTTCATTCCACTCGACACACACAGCCCCAACCCCTCGTAGCTCGTTGCCATCGCGGGAACCCTTATTTGCCACCGTCACCACTGGTGTTGTTGACCATCCCGCCGCCGCCGCTGCTGTTGTTGACCATCCTGCAGCCGTCACCGCCCGTTCAAGCCCTTCCTTCTTCCATCACTTTTTCCTCTTCGCTGTTTGGTAAGTCCCCTTGTTTCTCTTTTTTCTCCCTTGTTGGAAAGGATGCTTATTATGACATTACTCTTGGTTTTTTTTATCGTCTTCTTGAACCTCGCTTCTTTGAGAAAAGTTCCTGAATCTTAGTTATTGTAGCTCACCGTATGTATCTATTTATGCTTTTAAGAATTTGGATTACAATAATGCCTTATCACTCTTTGTGTTTTGGACTGCTTCCATGCAACTTAGAAATAAGCAACAAGTTTCTGCTATTTAGTATTTACACATAATGTGGTAGCTGGTAAACATTTTGTAGTATTGTACAATATTTCTTTAGCAAAATGTGATACTGTATGCAATCTGCATGACAAATTTTTTAAGTGGTTTCAATTGAAATGCTGATTTCTTTTTCATGAAGAATGAAGATGATTCCCAAGAGAACTTTTTTCAAATGAATTTACTTGATTCGGTAGACTCAACTAAAATGAAGGTTATTGATTTTTACATTAGACATGACTAAAATCAAGAAGGAACGAGATATGCATACTTATTATTGGCTGTACAATCAGCTATTATCTCTTTCCAATAGTCGGTAAAATCATGTTGTATCCTGCTATTTGATGGAATACTTTTAATACTGTGATAAACTTATAGGGTGTTCTTGGTATGAGTGGATTGGATGAACATAAGAAGCTAGAAAATGAAGAATTGAAAATGAGAGATGTATCTAAAGACATACGCAAATTACTCGTTGATTTTCTTCCATTTTCACTCTTTTCAAGCACACTCATATATTCACAGGACCTCTTTTCATTAGGAAATTCTTAATTAACTGAAAAGCCTCAAAGCTCTAGCAGATTCCTCGACAGGATTAAGGTCTTCCAAGTGTCAATTCATAGGACATTTTCTTTATTGTTGTTGTTTTTTTCTGCTTCGATTTCACTTCATACATTTTTTGAGCATGTGTTTATGCTTAGTCATTTTTTGAGCATGTGTTTATGCTTAGTCATTTTAGATTCAGTCATTTTTTTTGCTTCGATAGTTTCTTTTTCATTTTCTCCGAACATACGCATAGACATTTCTTGAAGATCTCACGATGCAACAGAGGTGCTCCTAAATAAGTACCCCGGATCTTGAGTCTTCTCAATCCGTAGAGTCCTACTTAAGTCGAGAGCCAAGTCGGGATTATTGTTACTAGAGAAGAAGACTTTAGACTTGGATAGATTCACTCTCTGCCTTGAGCTGTTACAGAATTCCTCAAATACATTTAAAATCATTTGAGTCTGGTTCAAATTTGCTTCAGCTACAAAGATTAGGTCATCGACAAAACTCAGCTACAAATTTGCTTCCTGGTACGAAACTACTTTGAGTATTATTTACAATGTAAGGCATAATAGTTATTAGCCTATGAGCTATCACTTTGGTAATGATCTTATAACTTACATTACACAAAGCTACATGTCTTAATTGATTAACACAAGAGATATCATTCTTTTAAGGAATCAGAGTTAACAGGAATATATATAATTACCAACAACATTCCATTGAGATTTAAAAGAGATGGGATGAAAACCATCAAGGCCAGGGGCTTTAAAGTTTTTCATACTAAAGAGAGCTCTTTTTATCTCATCAAGTGAGACAAGATTTTCAAGGAAATCCCTGTCTCTTTCTTTTATATTAGGAAAGGCAGATAAGGTTGGAAAACTGACATTTCCCATACCAGTACTTTGATATAGATCCTTAAAGAAATATGAAACTAAGTTCTGTAATTGCAAATCTTCATAGATCCAATTGTCATCAGGACCTAGTAGAGCATAAATTCTATTTGTTCTCCTCTTTATGATGGCTGATTGATGAAAAAACTTTCAGTCTCCCATCATGAACCATTTGATTCTAGATTACTGAAACCAATATTTTTCTTCTTGTTTCACAATCCTCTTCTTGAACATAAAAGATACAACAGGTTCTTCAAGGGACCTGAAACTGCTACACTGATCCTTTCCTTTACCCAACTGAATACCCCCCCTCTCTCCCATCTTTCCCTTTTGATGCTTCCCCACTAATACACAGCCCCTGTCCACACTCAATTTGCCACGCGGAAAAACGGTAAAAGTTTTCATTTCTTTCATTCCTTTAATATGTATACATTGCATGTAGATATCAACCACTCTAAACTCAAAGTAAATATGTTTAATAAATATTTTTGTAGATCGGGAAAGCATGGATCGGAAATGGATGTCTGCCAATCGTTTAACGAAGGAGTATGAGGATGGGGTGAAAGAGTTCATTAGGTTTGCAGTTCGGCATGCGGAAAACCCTAGTACAATCATATGTCCTTGTTTAGATTGTTGTTATGCAAGGCGAGTTAGTGCAGCCGATTTGGAAGAACATTTAGTGTGTAATGGAATCGATCAAAGTTATACATGTTGGACAAAACATGGTTAGACAAGAGCTGAGTCTAGTGAAATGAGGAATCGTGTGAGATATTCATCATACGATACCGACACAAATACTTATGAGGGTGATCGTTTTGAAGACATTGCAAATACTGTTGAAGAGGATCTTCGGGATTGTCCTCAAATGTTTGAGAGGTTGGTAAGTGATGCAGAGCAACCATTGTATGATGGTTGTACTAAATTCACAAGATTGTCAGCGATGTTAAAGTTGTATAACTTGAAATCGGGCAACGGATGGACTGATAAGAGCTTTACGGACTTACTCACACTATTGAAAGACATGTTGCCAGAGGATAATGTGCTTCCTAGTCGGACATATGAGGCTAAAAAAATGTTACGCTCTATTGGCATGAGCTACGAGTGGATACATGCTTGTCCTAACGATTGCATTTTATTTCGGAATGAATATGCATCGTTAAAGATGTGTCCTAAATGTAATGCCTCACGATATAAGAAGAAAGAATCAGATCCAGAGAAGGTTGTGTGGTATTTTCCCATAATACCCAGATTTAGGCGCATGTACCGTAGTTCAGAAGATTCAAAGCACTTGACATGGCATGAGGATGAAAGGATCAAAGATGGCAAGCTGCGGCACCCGGCAGATTCTCCGCAATGGAAGAAATTTGATCATGATTATCCTGATTTTGAGCAAGAATCAAGAAACCTACGACTTGCATTGGCTACTGACGGATTTAACCCGCATGGTGTTCAAAGTAGCTCTCACAGTACATGGCCTGTGATTTTGGTGATTTATAACCTATCCCCATGGCTATGCATGAAGCTCAAATTTATGATGTTATCTATGTTAATTTCTGGGCCCAAACAACCAGGAAATGATATAGACGTCTATTTGACTCCTTTGATTGAAGACTTGAAACATCTGTCAGGATATAGCATCAAGGGTCAGTGTGCATGCCCTATATGTGAAGAGGGTACGGATTGGATGCGGTTAGAACATTGTAAGAAGAATGTCTTTCTTGGGCATCGTATATTTTTGCATCCAAGTCATCATTACCGGTGGTGGAGAAAGGCGTTCAATGGGAACTCGGAAGAAGGTAGAGCTCCTTCACCGTTGACGGGTGATCAACTTTTTGAAAAAGTAAAGGATTTGAATATCCAATTCGGTAAACCTTTTGCGAGAGATATTGTCACAAGAGGGTGGAAGAAAAGGTCGATTTTCTTTGAGTTGCCATATTGGAAATCATTATATGTAAGACATTTCCTCGATGTGATGCACGTTGAAAAAAATATCTGTGATAGTGTCATTGGTACGTTACTCAATGTGCCAGGGAAGACTAAAGATGGCATCAATGCAAGGTTGGACTTGGTTAGTATGGGAATAAGAAGAGAATTGGGACCGACGAAGAAGGGTAAAAGTACATATCTTCCTCCGGCTGCTTACACTCTATCTAGAAAAGAAAAAAATGTTTTTTGTAAGTTTCTTGAAGGAGTTAAGGTTCCGGAAGGGTACTCTTCAAACATTAGGAACCTCGTATCGATGAAAGATCTCAAGTTAAAAGGTCTAAAGTCCCACGATTGTCATGTTCTCATGCAGCAGTTGATACCCATTTGTATACGGTCTATTTTACCTAACAAAGTGCGGGGGGCCTTAACTAAACTCTGTTTCTTCTTCAAGGCAATTTGCAGCAAAGTGATTGACCCTGGGAAGTTGCCATCATTGCAAAGAGAAATTGTTGTGACTTTATGCGAGCTTGAGATGTACTTTCCACCTTCATTCTTTGACATAATGGTTCATCTAACCATTCACCTTGTTAGAGAGACACAACTGTGTGGGCCAGCTTATATGAGATGGATGTACCCGATTGAGCGTTATATGAAGATATTAAAAGGGTATGTGAAAAACCGATCACGACCAGAATGTTGCATTGTTGAACGGTATATTGTCGAAGAAGCTGTTGAATTCTGTACCGAATACCTATCCAATGCTGATTCTATAGGGCTGCCAAAGTCTCGTCACACATAGAGAATGATGGGGCAAGGAATTACTGGAACTGAAATAGTGACTATATCAAGGACAGAATGGGAGCAAGCACACTTATATGTTCTGCACAATGCCGATGAGGTTGAGCCATATGTTGAAAAACACAAGGATATGCTTAAGAGTTTGTATCCAAATAAGAATCAAAATTGGCTAACTAGAGAACACAATCGTTGTTTTATAACGTGGCTAAGAGATCACATTTATGCAGAGTTGATTTGAAAATGCTACTTCAGTTTCAAATAGATTGAGATGGTTAGCCAAAGGTCCAAGTTTGCATGTCTTCTCTTACCACGGTTATCAAATTAATGGGTACACATTCTATACAAAATAACAAGATGGTCGGAGTACAATGCAAAACAGTGGTGTGACTCTTGTAGCTCGATCGATGCATATCTCAAGTGCCAAAGACAGAAACCCGATATATGCAAATATGTCATACTTCGGCGTCATTGAACGCATATGGGAGTTGAATTACACAAAGTTTATGGTTGGTGTGTTTGGTTGTAAGTGGGTTGACAATAATAATAGTGTTCAGATTGATGAGTCAGGGTTCATGCAGGTGGATCTTAATAGGGTGGGGTATAAAGATGAGCCTTTTATATTAGTATCTCAAGCTCAACAAGTGTTCTATGTCACTGATCTGGCTGATATGAAAAGGTCCATTGTTCTTTTGACTAACAAAATAATTACTAAGATTGATGATCAAGACCATGGAGATGTTGATATTGAAGATGATCCTTTCGTCGGAACATTACAATCACTTGAGATTGATCCAACTAGGGATGATGGTATGTACATGAGAGATGATCATGATGAGGGGCTTTTGGTCAATCCACTATTTCATACTAATAAAGGACAAACAAATCTCAATCCAATGAAGAAAAGAAAAAGGTTGACTTAAACATGTATGTAGTGTTTGTGTTTAAATGAACTTTCTGATCCTTTTATATTATTGTTAGCATCTTCCGGTAATGCTACTGTTGATTTTGTTATCAATTGTTGTTTTATATTTTGCATCAATTAATATTATATTAATGTCCATTGATGTTTTACTTGTGTCTAATATTTTTGTAGGTAAATGGCATCTTCAAGTAATTCTAGTGCTGCCAAAGCGACGAGACGTGGGCCAACAGTTATGAAGGCGGTCATCCGCGCTAGGAGTAAAGGACAAAAATTTGATGTAATTTACTTACTAATCTAAGGATTTCATAATGTTGTTTGATATCTAGATTTAATTACTTTATTATTTTTATTAGTTTGAATGGAATTATTTGGACCAACCAATTCGTGCTAATGGTAAAATATTGAAGAGTTACATTGGGGCCGTTGTTCAGCAAACGGTCCCAATTATTTGTTCTAATTGGAAGGATGAAGCTTTGGATGCTTTCAAAGAGAGCATATGGGCTGATATACATGTAATTGTTAAAATTTATGAATTATATTGTAAACTATGTAAACATACTTACTTTGACACGTTGTTTATATTGTTTTGCAGATGTCTTTTAATGTTGATGAATCTCGGAAAAAATTTGTACTTCAGGAAGCTGGTAACCTACATAGGGCATTCAGAACTAGATTGACCAAAAAATTTGTAAGAGATGCCAACGGGAGTATCATAGAGGAACCTCCATCACAATATCCACACATATCAAGGGATGAGTGGATAGATTTTATAGCAATACGGACAGGAGATGCTCGATTCCTGGTATGTTTAATATCACGTTAGTCCTTATAATTATATGTATACGTACATATGACATTAACCATGTATTAATATTACTTATATGTGTCTGAATAGAAATTAAGCAATGAAAATCGCAACAGAGCGTTAGATCCTGTATGCCCTTACAAAGCATCACGTAAGGGGTATGCTGACATTGAGGATGAATTGATATGTGTGTGTATATATATATATATATATATATATATATATATATATATATATATATATATATATTTAACTGCATGTGTGGTAAATATGACTTTTAAACTGTTTGGTTAATATATATTATCTCAATATACAGATGCAGGAGGCGGGGCCAGAAGTTAAGAAAATTAAACGCCGTATTGTGTGGAGGAAAGCCCGCGAGAACAAGGCGGGTGTAATTGACAACAAAAATACGCAGACAATGTGGAATAAATGTGTTAGTAGACTAACGTTTACATTTTCATTTGTTATTTTCTTATGATATATAATATATAATAATTTTAACATTTGCATTTCACCAATAACTATGTGTCAGGAGGAAGCATCACGATCTGCGATGAGAGGGAGAGATACAAGATTTTGGTCGCCAGGATATTCTTGCTAAAGCCCTAGGTGTGCCAGAGAACACTGGCCGTGTTAGGGGTGTGGGTTTTGGCGTCTCTCAAAAAGACTACTTCCCACCTGAAGGTCGTGCAAAACATAACTCTGAAACGAAAAGGTGGGAGACATTGGTGTCTCAACTCTCAGAAAGATTGAACATTTTGGAAGAAAAGTTGAAAAAAAAGGAGGATGAGGAGAGGCAGGCTAATTTCACAGTCCAAGCAAGCGTCAAAGATAGTTTCACTCTACCATCTACCATCAGGCTTCCAGAGGTAATGCATGCCTTTTTTTTACTAGTATTGCATTCGCAATTAAATACATTCAATTGGATGCCTTAATTCACAGCTTATTCATCTATCATTGGATTAGGGCGTCAACTCATGTCAGCTATATTTATCAACCCCAAACTATCGTATGGTTGGTATGGGTAAAGTATACAATGAGTAGGGTGTTACATCGCACCTTTGGACCAGTACCCCTTAACCATGTGAAAGTTGGAGTTGATGTTGCAACTGAGGGGGATGCGCCATTGCCGGTACCTATCGATCGTGCAGATGTAATGATAGTAAGAGATGCAATAGGTACTTATGTGGCATGGCCAATTGATCTCGTGGTTGTAATTAATATGGTATGTAATTGCATTTTTCCACCTTTTCATATACGACATATATTCATTACATTAGTTGATCACTAACTGGCATATTGAAATGCAAAATTTCCAGGCACCTGCAAAATCTAAAGGCAAGGGCAGAGTGTCTGGATATAAAAAGGAGTCAATTACAATCCTAGAAAATAAAGGAGGCAACTCTGATGCCAACCCTCCTACAGCTGGTTCAACTACAATTTCTCTGGAATATTTGAATTTTCTTAAAATACATGAACGAAAGAATATGAAAAATGATGACCAATTGGACATAGAGATGGAACAAAATATTTTTGGTCAGCATATCATTGAGATGATCAATACTAAAAATATCAGAGAAGTTGTAAATCATGAATGGGTATCTGCCTCCGTTATTTCCGTATATATCAGGTACTAAATCAGGCTTAAAGTGTACAATATTTTTTTAGTCTTTCCATTTAAATATTGATGTCATTGGTGTAATCCATTTTTATATTTTAATTGAAGGTATTTGTATGAAGAATTGTTGCTTCCAAAGGAAAGAATGAGGAGGTTTCTGTTCTTGTCCCCACACCAAACAAATACATACGGCTACTCCGGGAGGGATTCACAGACAACGTATCTAGCTGACCGGTTTGCAACTAAAGAAAGAGAATATCAGCCCTTGTTTTTAGTGCCGTGCAATGTTGGGTGAGTCGCTTATCCTATAGGACTTAATTCACAATAATGAATTACATAAAAGTTGAGCTGCTTAGGATTTGTTATCTCAATATTTTTGTAGGAATCATTGGGTGCTGTGCGCGATAAATATTGTTGAAGAGATTATTTACTATCTGGATCCCTTGAATGTTGATCCTAGGGGTCGCCCAGAATTAAAGAATCTGTTCGATAAGTAAGCATGCTTTTATATTCCTGATTTTCTATGATTCTGTCGAATGGCTTTCATGGTAGATACATGTTGCAAGTTGTCATGGTCCTAATGTGCTTTTGATTTTTGACATTAGAACATGCGTTGAATTGACATATACTGGGTTGTGGCTGTTGTGGTTCAAAATAAAAAAAAGCATGCGTGTGTTTGTGATGATTGAAAATATGTTTCTTAATGAAGTCTGTTTGATTTTGTGATTAGTGCTTTGCAAGTTTATCGTTCAAATATCGGAGCTAAGGTGCTGCGTTTAAAGGCAACCAACATTAAATGGATTCAGATAGAGGTACATTTGCAAAAACTTAATGCGCAATTAGATAAAAAAAACTATATTGATTTACTATTTTATTTTTTATAGTGCCCAAGACAACCCAACAGTGCAGATTGTGGGTACTATGTCATGCGTTTCATGAAGGAAACTATCTTGCATGACCAAGTTAAAATACCAATGGCGGTATGTTGTTTACTTAGCTTTTAACTGTGACTGTTCAAATGTTTTAGCAATTGTAACTTAATTTATTTAATTTTTATGTCGCATACTTCCTCGACTTCAAATGCTCCACATACTCCTTTGCTTCAACTATCCGAAATCAAGGAAGATTGGTGTCGCTATATAGTTGAAAAGGTCTTTTTACTATGTCAAATTGATCACAGTAGTTGCAGTAATACTCATTGGTATGCGAATAATGCTTTAGATTTCTAACTAGAGATCCACATCAACAGTAGTTTCTCTTTATCTATATCCTCATATTGATAAAAGTTCAAATCTTACTTATTATTTCTGTTATTCTTCTTCATCAACAAAGTAATGCATGTTACAAGTGTATTTCCTAAGGGTATTTGATTATTGCCCCCTGCTGTTTTTTTTGTGGTTGCAAGTGATGTGAAAAACAATAGCTTGATTGGAAGTATTCCTGAAAAACATAGGCAATCATCTTGCCTTCCAGGTCCTGTATGTAATCCAACCGAATGTCGGACTTTTCTATACCTTGTCTTGTATTATTTGTAACCTCTTTAACGTCCTCCCTTGATTTCAGGGATTTATCCTACAACCAGCTAACTGGAGAGATACCATACAATATTGGATTTTTGCAAGTAGCAACCTTGTATGTGTTGCATGATCCTTTATAACCTATTTCAATTTTTAATAAGAAGGATATTTGGTCTTCCACTTCCCTTCTATGGGAATTTCTTGATGGATTTGTTTGATTTTTGTAGGTCATTTGATGTGCACTACGGCGCGCGCGTGCGATTCCGGCAAGTGTACCAGATTGCCGTCAAGTAATAAAAGATATCGAACCCACAGAGACTGTGTTCTCGAATCGCAATCGGTTTTCGAATCGATTAGATCTGGACTTTTTAGAGGGTTTTGAAAAAGGTTTGAATTGAGAGATAAACAAACAGAATCAAATAAAACAGAAAACAAATCTTTTTGGGGTTTTGATCTAAATGGATTTCTAGGGATTTGGGTTACCTTTGAGGTTGTTTATGTTGCTAATCTGATTTACCTTTGTTGATTACCGAAATTGCCTTGAAGGCGAGTTTATCCTCTGATAGCTTAAGCTCCCTCTCGGGTTACAAAAGCCGTGCCCAATTGACCCGACCCCTACTCTCGTGGTAGTCGATCCCAGATTGGACCCTTTGCGTTCCGTGACAACTCGTTGCTCCTCGAGGGACGGCTTCTAACTCTCGTGATTTCAGTCCCAAGTCTGACTTCTATAGGTCCGAACACCTAAGTTCACCGCTAGGTTCCTCCTTAGAATGTCTCGAGTCATGCAAATAACCTAAGTTCACCGCTAGGTTCCTCCTTGGATCATCCACATCTCACAAACCAAGTGGCCGCCGAATTTTACGAGTGAAATACCCTAGAAATCCTAAGTTCACCGCTAGGTTCCTCCTTAGAACGTCTACGTCACGCAAATAAGCGGTTGCCGAATTTACGAGTGGTTAACACACTAGAAACCAGATCTAAAACAATAACGAAATCAACAACGATTTTACATCAAATCAACAACATTTACAAAACTCGGGCAGAGCCCTAGTCCCTAGAAACAAACTACTACTCCAGTCTTGCCATGGAGATGACAAGCTGGGTTGACAACATAATAGAAAATACAAAAATCAGAGAAGAGAAGAGAAGAGGAGAAGAGATCCTAAAATGTAGCCAAAAGGTGTCCTAGATGATGTCTCTCTATGATCCTTCCTCCGATCTGATGCCTTGATCCTTATTTATAGAAATTGGGAAGTTAGAGTCCCAAACCAACTCAAAATCTTATCTATTTCGGTTTCTTCAGGTCCAAGTAATGCGCGTCACGGCCGTGATGTCCATCACGGCCAGGCCGTGACGGTCTCTGTTTCTGGTACTTTTACAAAATCCAGCATTCTCGCGACGCGAAATGTTGCTCGCGACGCGAGCCTTCCTTTCATGTCCCGTGATGAATTTCACGGCTGGGCCGTGATGTGCTCTGACTTGTGGTGGTTTTGGGTCACGGCCGTGATGGCTATCACGGCCAGGCCGTGACAGACTCTGACTTCAGCCTTTGTTCTTTTTCAGTTTTGCTCGATCATGGCCGTGATGGGCATCACGGCTAGGCCGTGATGGGCTCTGTTTGGCTCATTTTCTTCACTTTTAAAGCCCTATCTTCATCCAAACTCCATCATGGTTGATCTTGAGCATTTTACCCTTGATATCTGCAAAACAACACACGAAAACCGCCTTACCCATTCCAAAGGAAAATTAACCTAAAATCTAATAAAAATATGCCTAAACTACATGAAAATGCATGCAAAATGATGGACAAAGATGAGGTGAAATCACACTCATCAAATCACCCCAAGCTTAAAACTTTGCTTGTCCTCAAGCAACTACTCAGGCCATAAGATAAATCAATCAAAACATGGATAGTGAACCAAGAACCCTAGAAGCTAATCCAAGTGATAGGCATATTCAATAAGCACTTAAGAGACAATCAAGTTCAAGTCCAATTAGAAGCTTAGGTTCTTCAAGTTCATATCCTCACTGATTTGGGCACTCATCTCACCTCACTCAAGTGTTTTAGGGTTTATTGACAATTCACTCAATTTCCTCAAGGAAAGTATTCTACCATAGGCTTGACTATTAACCAAATCTCTACTTTATTTATGAAAACACTTAAGAATCAAGAGGTCTTTTCCTTTGGTTGTAATGTGGCCATGGGATTTATTGTTAGGTGGGAAAATCAAGGAAAGGGAATTTCAAGAAGGCTAGACAGATTATCAAACATTACAAAGTATGACACCTTCTAAAATACCTTTTGGGGGCTTTGATTTACTTTTTCCACCTTTCTTTTTTTTTCTTTTTTTTTTCTATTTTCATTTCTCACTTTCTTTGTCACCCCCTTCTCCAATTTTTTTTTTTCTGTTTATTTCATTTTTATTTGTTTGGAGAAGGGGAGCTTTTTTAGCTCAAGAGAAATATTTTCATCCCATTCTTTTTCCAACTACCATTTTGCCCTTTTTGTAATACTTTAAAAGGTGCCATACCAAGCATTATTTATCAAAGTAATTCAAGGTACCAAGAAAAGTATTTTTTTCTTTTAGGCTCAAAATTGGGCAACTAAGGGGTAGCATTTAAACATTCAAAGCTCGGGAGGCCGGAAGAATACTTAGTGCCTCAATCATTTCCAAAAATGTTTTCAGAAAATTTTAAGTTTTGAAATGGTTTCAAGTCAAGTTCTAGAAAATACAGTCCAAAAGGAATTAAATCACTCTATCACAAGGAATGGGATAGATTTAGTGAATACCCCTATTTGGCTCAAAATCTTACATTTAGTAGTTCAAAAATCAGTGAGGTATACAAACTTAAGGAACCACATGCCAATTATCAACTATCAAATGACTATCTCAAGAATTTTTATTTTTAGCCATATCACAAGAATAATAAAAAAATTGGGTTCGAAAATTCACTATCTCAATTCATTTGGCTCCAAGTTCTCACAATCGGATGCATGTTCTAAGTGAGGGGCAATCTAGAGAATGTGATCATACCAATCCATGCCTATGAGAATGCAATATGAATGTAACAATGCAAATGCAAAAATAAATACCCCTACCCCAAGCTTGATTACTTACATTGTCTCCAATGTAAATAATCAAGTCGGAGAGAGGAGAAAAATTGGAACAACTTACCGAGTCGGTAGCGGGTGTTGACTCACATTCCAGTCAAAACTTGGGTGGAAATTTTATCACGGCCGTGAGGCCATCACGGGAAGACCGTGATCGTTTCTGGTCCTCAGGAGTTGCCCTGTCACGGCCGTGATCTACATCACGGCTAGGCCGTGATGCTCTCTGGCCTTGGCATCCTACTCATCACGCCCGTGATGGTTGTCACGGCCAGGCCGTGATCCTTTCTGTGTTCTTGTTTAGTTCATCACGGCCGTGACCACTGTCACGGCCAGGGCGTGATGGCCTATGACTTTATTTTTTCTCTGCTCTTCTTCCCTTTCTCAACCTGAAAACACTAGACAAACCTATTAATGATATTTTTGCCTCTTGATCTTCTCAAATTATTCAAGAGGTTAAATCAAAAACAAAAGGAAAAAGGGAAAGAAAACTTGGGTTGCCTCCCAAGAAGCGCTTATTTATGGTCTTAAGCTTGACCATACTTCCTTCAGTTAACCGGGGTCGGCTGGGCGTAGAGGTGCCGGAACATTTCTCTTCCAAGGAGCTCCTTCAAAAAGCCGTTTCTGCTCATACGGCCAGTAACGCTTCCGCTTTGCTCTTTTCTCTCGGAGCTTCCTAGCCTTCCTTCCTCCCGGCGGAAGTTTTGTTTCAGTATGGACAGCAACTCCAATTCCATCACTGCTGGGTGCATCATTAGCCATGCATATCTTCGGAGTTGCTTCCATGTTCAGCTCTTCTTTTACCACTGGAGACGTTACATCAATTCTGCACACATGGCTCTCAAAAGGAGGGTTGTTACAAGAGTTAGTCAACTGAAAATTTACCCTACCTTCCTCTACATTTAGAGAGAGTTTACCATTCCTTACGTCTATTCTTGCTCCAGTGAGTTGCCAAGAATGGCCTTCCTAAAATGTTGGGGAATTTAGAATTCCCTTTCATATCCAATACCCGGAAGTCGGTAGGGATGAAGAATTTCCCTACCTTTACAGGAACATTCTCTAGTATGCCTAGAGGAGTCCTAGTTGAGCCATCCGCAAATTGTAAGGGGAATTTGAATGGTCTCAACTCTTTGTTTCCCAAACTTTCCATGATAGTGAGGGTCATCAAGCTCGTGCTAGCCCCTAAGTCACATAAGGTGGGTCTATTTGCACTGTTCGATCGAGCAAGAGATGGAGAAACTACCTGGGTCTTTCAGTTTAGTAGGCATTTTAATCTCTACATCTACTTGCTTTTTCCCTGACCAACCTTTGTGGGAAAGGTATCGGGGTTGGTACGGTGGTGGAGGGACATACTTCGATTACGGCTCTTCTTTTTCGCTCGTGTCCTCCTCTCCGGTTCCACCTCCATTTCAGCTACCCCCTCCCCAAGCTTATCATCCCTCAAGTGTATGACATTGCAATGCTCATTGGGATTTGCTTCGGGTTGCCAGGAATGCACCCTTAGGTCTCGAGTACGTCTTGGCTTGTTGGGCAATCTGGGTTTCTAACATCTTGTTATGAGTTGCTAAGTTGTCTACCTTAGATGCTAGCTCCTTTATTGCTTCACTCACTGCCCTTCCTTGTTGTCTAAACTCCTCATTCTGTTTTGTCTGAGTTTCAACAAAACTTTCAAATAAAGTCTCGAGTTTAGATCTTTGTACCGGAGGATACCCCGGTCTTTGCTCTCTTATTACCTTGACCCTCTTGGAACTCATGGTTGAGCGTGTTGCTGTAGTTGCCGTAGGAGAGGTAAGGGTTGTTTCTTCTTTGGTTGTAGGGATTTGGGGGAGCATAGTTGGGCAGCTTCGAGTTCGTATCGTAGAAGTTGTTACAAGAGTTCACTTGCTCACCCGAAGCGCCGGATCCATGTGGGCATTCCATCATGTCATGTCCCTCAAACTTACCCCCCGAAATCTTGTTCGGGTTATTACCTCTTTCGGATCCCCATTGGTGGTAGTTGGTGGCGACATTCTCGATGATGTTGAATGCCTCAGTCAGAGGCCTATTCATAAACGCTCCACCGGCTGCAGAATCAAGTGACACCTTCGAAGAGTAATCCAATCCGTTATAGAAGGTGTGCACTATTAACTACCTCTCGAGTCCGTGATGTGGGCACGACTCCAGCAGTCCCTTGTATCGATCCCAAGCTTCTGATAATGATTCTCCGTCTTTCTGGAAGAAGCCGGTGATCTGGGTTCTTATGTAGGCCGTCTTGGATGGAGGGAAGAATTTCTCCAAGAACGCCTGCTCCAGTTGGTCCCAAGTAGTCAAAGTGTTAGCAGGGATTTGCTTAAGCCAGGCCTTCGCCTTTCCAGTGAGAGATGAGGGGAACAGTCTTAAACGTACAACATCGACTGAGGCTCCATTAATCCTGATTGCGTCGGTGAACTCTAAGAATGTTTCTATATGATCGGTCGGGTCCTCCGAAGGCAATCCTCCGAATTGATGTTGCCTAATCATGTTGATTAACATGGGCGGTATGGTATAGTTCTCCGCCTCAATCTCCGGCCTTGCAATCCCAGTTCGCAAGCCTCTCGCATTTGGGGCTGCGTAGTCCTTCAAAGGTTTTGTATCCGGTTGATTCGCCATGAGTGGAACGGGACTCAACCTTTCTCCCTCTCTTTGTAGTCTTCTACGTCTGTGGAAGGTCCTCTCGATCTCCGGATCAATCTCACTAAGGCTCCCAAGACTTAGGGATCTTTGCATATAACACACAGAGAGATGGATACAATAGAAGGAAAAGAATTTTTTGATTTTTTTTTTGTTTTTTTTTTAAATTTCAGAAATAAAAATCAAATAAAAAGAAAAGGGTCCAGAAAAATCAATTTAAAAACTAAATTGAAATTCGAAAAGGCACAGTCCCCGGCAACGGCGCCAAAAACTTGATGTGCGCTGCGGCGCGCGCGTGCGATTCCGGCAAGTGTACCGGATTGCCGTCAAGTAATAAAAGATATCGAACCCACAGAGACTGTGTTCTTGAATCGCAATCGGTTTTCGAATCGATTAGATCTGGACTTTTTAGAGGGTTTTGAAAAAGGTTTGAATTGAGAGATAAACAAACAGAATCAAATAAAACAGAAAACAAATCTTTTTGGGGTTTTGATCTAAATGGATTTCTAGGGATTTGGGTTACCTTTGAGGTTGTTTATGTTGCTAATCTGATTTACCTTTGTTGATTACCGAAATTGCCTTGAAGGCGAGTTTATCCTCTGATAGCTTAAGCTCCCTCTCGGGTTACAAAAGCCGTGCCCAATTGACCCGACCCCTACTCTCGTGGTAGTCGATCCCAGATTGGACCCTTTGCGTTCCGTGACAACTCGTTGCTCCTCGAGGGACGGCTTCTAACTCTCGTGATTTCAGTCCCAAGTCTGACTTCTATAGGTCCGACACCTAAGTTCACCGCTAGGTTCCTCCTTAGAATGTCTCAGTCATGCAAATAACCTAAGTTCACCGCTAGGTTCCTCCTTGGATCATCCACATCTCACAAACCAGTGGCCGTCGAATTTTACGAGTGAAATACCCTAGAAATCCTAAGTTCACCGCTAGGTTCCTCCTTAGAACGTCTAGGTCACGCAAATAAGCGGTTGCCGAATTTACGAGTGGTTAACACACTAGAAATCAGATCTAAAACAATAACGAAATCAACAACGATTTTACATCAAATCAACAACATTTACAAAACTCGGGCAGAGCCCTAGTCCCTAGAAACAAACTACTACTCCAGTCTTGCCATGGAGATGACAAGCTGGGTTGACAACATAATAGAAAATACAAAAATCAGAGAAGAGAAGAGAAGAGGAGAAGAGATCCTAAAATGTAGCCAAAAGGTGTCCTAGATGATGTCTCTCTATGATCCTTCCTCCGATCTGATGCCTTGATCCTTATTTATAGAAATTGGGAAGTTAGAGTCCCAAACCAACTCAAAATCTTATCTATTTCGGTTTCTTCAGGTCCAAGTAATGCGCGTCACGGCCGTGATGTCCATCACGGCCAGGCCGTGACGGTCTCTGTTTCTGGTACTTTTACAAAATCCAGCATTCTCGCGACGCGAAATGTTGCTCGCGACGCGAGCCTTCCTTTCATGTCCCGTGATGAATTTCACGGCTGGGCCGTGATGTGCTCTGACTTGTGGTGGTTTTGGGTCACAGCCGTGATGGCTATCACGGCCAGGCCGTGATGATGCACTCGACTTGACCTTTGTTCTTTTTCAGTTTTGCTCGATCATGGCCGTGATGGGCATCACGGCTAGGCCGTGATGGGCTCTGTTTGGCTCATTTTCTTCACTTTTAAAGCCCTATCTTCATCTAAACTCCATCATGTTTGATCTTGAGCATTTTACCCTTGATATCTGCAAAACAACACACGAAAACCGCCTTACCCATTCCAAAGGAAAATTAACCTAAAATCTAATAAAAATATGCCTAAACTACATGAAAATGCATGTAAAATGATGGACAAAGATGAGGTGAAATCACACTCATCATCATTGCAAGGCAATAAACTCTCTGGGCATATTCCGTCTATGATCGGTCTCATGGAAGCACTTGCTGTCTTGTAATTAAGCATTGTTAGTTAGCAGTTTCTGAAACAAATTTAATGAAGTTTCATTGTTGACTTGAGGTTTTGGATGATGTTAAAACTGGGAAGCTTTAATATTATGAATCAGTTGCTTCTATAATCTGTATATGATCAGTGTGCATGGCTGAAATATATGAAGTTTGCGGATTCTCTTATATACTTGGTTCCTTAATTTTTTCTCCCTAATTTTATGCATCTTTTTGTATATACATATTTACTTCAGAAGTACAGTGGAAGCAAGGGAACATTTGTATTGACTGCAACAATTGTGGTTTTTTTGGTGTAGTTCAATATGCAGGAATGGATGTAAAAGTTAAGAAATATGTACAATTAAAAAAAAAAGGGGGAATAGATAGCGTTTGTTATTAACAAACGCTATCTAAAGTCAGACTTTAGATAGCATTTCCGTGTAAAAACGCTATCTAAAGTCACCTATTAATAGCACTTCCTAAATGCTATCTTTGCTAACGAGTTTTAATAGCGGTAGCATAGATAGCGATTACAAACGCTATTAAAAGGCATACGGAAACGCTATCTAAAGTCTAATCTGTTGTAGTGTTAGTACAACTAGCTTGTGAATGAATCCCTCTAAATAGGAGAATTGATGAAGAAGAAAACTTCCCAACACAAGGGAGGAGAATTCTGCAAGGGCCAAGTGAGCTAAAGATAGTTGAGTCTAGTTTATGAGTATCATCTCCTTCCCACCACTCTAGAAAAATCGGTCACAAACATTAGGGGTGGTCGTGGGTCTGGATCGACATAGTGACATGGTCAACTCGACCCAACCCAACCCAACCCAACCCGGATTTTCTACGTTGATTAAGGTGGTTAGGTTGGGTTTAAACTTGTGGAACCCAAAGAGTACGGGTTGGGTATCAGATTCCAGATTTTCCAACCTGATGAATCCGACCCAAAATGGATGTGCATAACTTTGCCATTTCATAATTCATCACACGATACATTTGTTACTTTGTTTTAATTTTTCAACCTTTCCCTCATGATTATGATCTCTCATCTCTCACTCACTACCGTCATAAATCTCCCTTCTCCACCGACGGGCGGACTCTTCTCCTACCAAGCAACCCAAGGAGTTGTCGATGTCTGCAAGTTGCAGTCTCTGACTATAAACTTTCGCGACCCAACCATTAACGCAGGCACAACGGTGTCATCCATCTTGTGCTCTTCAACCACCCTCGATCTCCTTTGATCTCGTTCTCATCAACATCTCTCGTTCTCTCCAACCACGGGCGCAGCAATGGTGTCATCTGTCTTCCTCTACCTCTAGCTTGTCGATGTATGTCTTGCTCTCCATCATTCACTCAACTCTCCATCTCGAAGCAAAATGTTTATGACTTGTGTCTGTGTAGTGGGTAGAGGGTTAGGTCAAATAGGATTCAGGGTTTTTACTTTTCAGAATGTTATATGTATTGGTTTTCTTTTTAATAGCAAACCCGTTGATCTGACTTGAATCAACCCGAATATGGGCGGGTTAGTTCGAGTCGGGTTAAAAAATATTTTTTCTGAAACCTAACCCAACCCTACTCGAACACATTTAACTAGGTTGGGTCTAAATTTCCTTAAACCCGACCCAACTCGACTCGTGGTCACCCCTAATGAATGTGGGTATATAGCTTCCTCTGTAGCTCCCCGGAGGACTGTAATAGGGAAGGCATGGTTATAAAATCCAAAAGAATGCGTATACAACTTATTTGAAAGAGATTATTCACTCACTGAGTGTTGGAAAACAATGATAGAGTCGTACTCAATATTTTTTGTGTAAACTTTGTTTTCTCCCAAGATAGTTAGTTAGAACTAGTGTTGGTAGGCATGAAGAGATTGTGAACAATACTTGTGTAAGGGCTGAAAGGCAATGAAAAATGATTTCTTAGGCATGAAAAGCTGATTCAAGAATACTTGTATAAGACCTACGGAGGCATTACTGAGAATACTAGTGTGATTTAGTATGAAGAGGTTGTGAATAAAGAATACTCGTAATTGTTTATGCTTATAGTGAAAAATCCATCAAAGTGTTGGGACTGGATGTAGCCCAAGAGTTGTTTGAGTGAACCAGGATAAAATCAACTATGAAGCATCTCTTTCCTTTAACTTTTTTATATTATGCACTTTTGAAGTTCTATTCATAACAAGTTTTTGGGTTCAAGCTTTTGAACACTTTCTAGTCAATAGAACAAGCTACTATGTTTTTTCAAAGAATATTTTTAACCTGTCACTATCTCGGAGATTGAGTTCGTAATAGTCACTACTGTTTAACAAAAAATATTTTAAGATCGGAACATCATCTAACCAGATACAAGCTTTTAAGATTTCTTCCAAGATCATATTGTTTTAATAAAAACCCTTAGAACAAATTGCTTAAGTATTTACTATTTGTTTTGTGAAAATCTTTAAACTCGAAAGATTTGACTAAGTGCGAAGTTATTCTTGAATAAACCTCTTTGTGTATTGAATTGAATAAGTATTGATTACAAATACAGAAGGTGCATATACCATCTATATATAGCCTATAGCCAACCAACTTGAGAGACTAATGACTAACAAACTTAACTAACTTCCTAATATAAAGACTGATAAATAGAAAATTGTTTTAATAGGATAAGATCAGCTATGCAAAGCTGTTAGCTATGACTAATGCTTAATACCCTCCCTCAAGCTGGAGAGTATATATTTAATACTCCCATCTTGGAAAGAAAAACTGAAAATGGTGATTGATCCAAGGATTTTGTAAACATGTCAGCAAGCTGGTAGGCATTGGAGACTGGCAGTAGCTGAAACAGTTTGTCTTGTAATTTTTGTCTCATTATGTGACAATCTAATTCGATGTGCTATGTCCTTTGATGGAAGGAAGAGTTAGCATCAATGTGACGGGCCGATTGGCTATCACAATATATAAGAGCAGGTGAAGTGAATGGGATTTGAAGATCCTGTAGAGAAGATAGGATATCCATTGCACTTCACAGAGCCAGTATGAGCTAGGACCCTATATTCAGACACGAAGAACACTTGGAAACCATGGCTTGCTTCTTGGATTTCCGGGAGATAAGCGAGTCACCAATGAAGATACAATAGCCGGTTATGGACCTCATTGTGTCGGGGTAAGAGGCCCGATCAAAGTCACTAAAGGCCTTAAGTTGTAAGGATTGATTGGCGGGGTAGAAAATGCCTTGTCCAGGTGACTTTTTGATGTATTTCAGGACCGAATGGCTGCATCACGGTGAAGGTCCGGGGAGAGCTCATGAATTGGCTTAATTGTTGCACAACATAATTGATATTTGGTCTAGTGTTTGTTAAGTAGATCATGTTGTTTTGGCTTCAACGACTCAAGAAGGGAGGATGGGGGTGAATTGAGTTTTCAAAAAATATTTCCCTCTTAAAAACTTTTCAAACCAGAGTTGTGGATTTGTGGCCTTAGGACCTTTTACAAAATCAATGAAGGGTTTATATAAAATCTTGAATTGGAAGATGATGAAGATAAGAAAGATTAATTCAGAACAGGTTCGGGTTCAAAACTCAATAATAACAAGATACAGAAACTGATTAAGCTTTTAATGATTAAGAACAAGTTATGCAAGTTTAAGTTTCAGTATTAGTTCAGTTTCAACAATCAAGAATGGTTTTGATCAACTCAGTTTTGAACGCAGATAATACAGTCTTGATTACAATCGAACTCAGGTTTCAATACAGTTTATACAGATCAAGAACAGAAGTTATATTGAACTTTAAACATTAGAATCACAGGTTCTTGATCATAAACAGAAATTAAAAGAGTTTGAGTTTAAGGATACCACACAACCAGATTTATCCTGGTTCAGCCACCTCCACTGTGACCTACATCCAGTCCCCACTCCACCTGTGGGATTTCACACGCTAACACACAAGCTTTAGCCAGGTAGCTTGAAAAAACTTTACACCACAGAGCACTCCTTCACCTCGAGATACCACACTCTTGTGAAGAGCCTCAATGTTCTTCCTTAGGGATACCTCACCCTAATCACTCAGAGAGACTCCCTCTCTCTTTATAATCAAAATGTAAAACAAAAAATTGATTCCTAACTCTCAATAGTCAGATAAACAAATTGAAGCACTTATGAGAATGAAACACTCTTTTTCACAATAAGCTCAAGAAATATGATGAATGATATGTGTATTGTATTCGATATATTATCGTTATGTAAAAAGTGTTCCTTTGATCCCTCTTTATATATAAAATAAGTTATAGTCATTGGGATCAATCAAAACAGATTTGGATCTGATTAAAATAATCTGTTTTCTTGATTCTGGTTCTTGAAATAAAATTCTAATAGTTCTTATAGAATTCGCGTCCATCTAGCCATTTTGAATTAAGATTTTACATCGGACGAGCTAGTAGATGAGCTCCATATGCCACGTCATTGGACGGATACTCCTTTAAGAACTTTAGCAAGTCCAAAGACATGTGTGGACGAGCTCTTCTGTCACTTTAGTGGACGAGCACTTCTGTCAGTTTAGTGGACGAGCACTTCTGTCACTTTAGTGGACGAGCGCTTGTATAACTTTAGTGGACGAGCACTTCTGTCACTTTAGTGGATGAGCGCTTGTATCACTTTAGTGGACGAACGTTTCTGTCACTTTAGTGGACGAGAACTTCTATCACTTTAGTGGACGAGCGCTTCTATCACTTGTGTTGGACAAGCGCTTCTATTACTTTTGTTGGACGAGCGCTTCTTATGAAATCTTATTTCCAAAAAATCATTTTCATTAACGAAAACTTATTCCTTTTAATGCAGGTTATGAAAATTGATTTTCTTCATGCATTTTTTTAATTGAGCTTCTTTGTGACTAAGAGATTTCTTTCTCTTACAAATCATCTAAGACTTAAATCTAATTTCTCCTTTAAGCTCTTGTGTCTTGATGATTCCTTGATCTTTGACTTTGATATTTGATTCCTCCGTGTAGCTCTTTCGATTTCTTCAAGTTCTTCCTTGAGTATTTTCCTTGAATTCGCTTAATGAACTTGTTGATCACTGTTTGATACCTGTCATTGCAATTTGATACTAAAATACTTGCATACACATTAAGTTGTATTTGTCATATATCAAAATTTCTAAGTCATTGAGTCTAACAGATCAATCGACCAATGAGTCTTCTGTAGATGTCAGGATCTGAAAGAGGTTGCCCTGCATCTTTGAGTAGCTTTAAGCCCTTCATTAAGGTGTAGAAACTGGCCTAGCAGCAAGTAAGCCACAATCAAATAGGATATCCAAGTAATACTTTCGTTGGCATAGATGAATTCCAGCTTTAGATCTAGAAATCTCTAAGCCTAGAAAGTACTTCAAATTACCTAAGTCCTTAATTCTAAACTGAGTATGCAAATAAGGCATGATAGCATATATCTCAGTTAAGTCATTACCAGCAACAATTAGATCATCTACATAGATCAAAAGAACAATGAAGGAGTTACCGGATTTCTTGATGAATAAAGAATGGTCAAAGGCTGATTGGAGGTATCCTTGTTGAATAAGGAATCTGGAAAGCTTGACATACCACTGTTTACTTGCTTGTTTAAGTCCATAGATTGATTTATTAAGTTTACAAAACTGGATTTGGAATGTTATAAGAAACTCCTTGGGGTAATTCCATGTATACTTCTTCATCTAGATGTCCATGTAAAAATGCATTATGGACATCTAGTTGATGAAGATACCAGTTTTGAGAAGAAGAAATAGCCAATAAAAGTCTAATTTTTGTAAGTTTAGCAACTGGTGAGTAGGTATCAAAATAATGTATAACTTCCACTTGAGTGAACCCTTTGACCACAAGCCTAGCCTTATACCTTTCTATGTTGCCATCAGCTTTATATTTGATACGATAGACCCATTTGCATCATATTGGCTTCTTGCCAGGTGGTAGAGATGTGACTGTCCAAGTGGAATTTTGATGTAGGGCTTGAAGTTCACTCTGCATAGATTCTTGCCAATGACTATGTATAATGGTCTGTTTATATGTTTTTGGTTCATCATTGACTGAAATAGACAAGATGAAATGTAAGTGAAAAGAGGAAAGGTTAACATAAGTAAGAACAAAAGTTAAAGGGTGTGCAACACTAGAAGAATCAGTGTAGGCACTAGAAACTGCATTGCAGTGAAAGTCCTGCAGATAGGTTGGTGCTTTCTTTGATCTAGTGGATTGTCTAACCACAGGAATAACAGGTGTTTGATCAATATTGGAAGAGTGAGCAGGCTGAGGAACAACAGGTGCTTGGTCTTGAGTAACTGCAGGTATACAGAACTAGGAGAAGATATGTGGGGGATATAAAAAACAAATATATTGTCTGAAGTGGAACTGCTATCAGAAAAGGCAGAAATAGTTTGAGAAACAAAACCACAGTAAGGAAACAAAGATTCATAAACGATGGCATTTCTAGAAATGAAAGTTTCCTTAGTGTGCAAATCATAAAGTAAGTAACCTTTTGTGCCAGGTTTATAACCAAGAAAGAGGCATTTCCTTGCTCTTGGATCTAGTTTAGTTCTGCGTTGAGTTAATGTAGAAGCATAAGATAAACAACCAAAATCTTTAAGATCAAGATAGTTGGGAGGAACACCATGCAACATTTTAAAGGGAGTCTTTTGATGAAGAACAGGAGTTGACACTCTATTTATTAAATAAACAGCATGATAAACTACAAAAGACCAAAAAGCTTTTGGAAGTTTAGATTGAAAGAGTAAGGCATGAGTGACATTAAGAAGGTGTCTGTGCTTTCTTTCAACAACATAATTCTGTTGAGGTGTCTCAACACAAGAAGTTTGATGTAGGATGCCTAAAGAAGAGTAAAAAGTAGGCATATTGAATTCGCTGCCATTATCTGTTCTTATAGTTTTAATCTTAGCAGAAAATTGATTAGAAGCATAGGTAATAAAAGTATTGATGCATTGTCTAGTTTTCAGATTTAGAGTGCATTAGATAAATCCAAGAATGTCTAGTAAAATCATCAACCATAGTGAGAAAATATTTGTGTCCTTGAAAAGAACATATGCTTAAAGGACCCCATATGTCCATGTGTATCAAGTCAAACACATTAAGAGAGGAAGAAGCGCTAATGAGGAAAAGGCAATCTGTATTGTTTAGCTAAATGACAAGAGTCACAAACAGGACTTTTATTAAGATGAACATAAGGAAATTGCATACAAATTTATTCTAAAACAGTCAAGGATGGATGACCAAGCCTTGAATGCCATAAATCAAAAGAGATACATGGTTTGCTAGATTTATTATTAGCATGAGTTACAAAAACAGAAAAAGAAGAATCTAAATTGCTAGGTAAAAAAGTAATCGGTGAGGGTTCCTGAAGTATGTAGAGATGGTTGTGTACTTCAGCATGCCCAATCATCTTCTAGGTAGACATGTCCTGAATATCACAAGAAAAAGGTGAGAAAATGATTTGGCAATTGTAATGTTGAGTTAGCTTAGAAACTGAAATCAAATTAAAATGGAATGATGGAATATGCAAAACATTATAAAGGGTTAAAGAAGGAGTCAAAGAAATGGATCCTGAGTGTGTAGCAACAGTCGTTGTGCCATTAGGTAGTTTGACTGAAATTGGGGAAATGGAATAAAAAGTTCTAAATAGATTATGATATGGACAGACATGATCTGAAGTACCAGTATCCAAGATCCAAAAAGAAGAAAGAGAAGAATTTAAAGATATACCTGACTTAGTCACAGTGGAGACAATATGAGAAGTGTCAGGATTGTTAGATTTGTGATTAGTACTCACTGAAGAAGAACTATTTGATTTTGAAGGCTGAAGTAAAGAAACCAGATATTGATAATCTGCTCGTGTCATTGGTGAAGATTGGTCAACAGATGTAGGCTGCACATTGGGAGAAGCAGTTTCAGGAGTGGCAGAAGATAGGTGCAGAGTTGTAGACCGATTCTTGGTCCTAAAGCCAGGTGGAAAACCATGTTTGAAATAACAGTTTTCCACAGTGTGATTGTTCTTGTTGCAATATGTAACGCCCCGATTTTCACTGTTTCAAAATAATCGAAACGCGGACGATTATTTGTATATATTTATATGAGTATTAGAAAAATATTTTAAATAAACGGAGTTCATCACTCAATCCTACTTGAATGTAGGAAGCTACGATTAAAATTTAGGTTTGAAAGTCAGGCGAATCCCGGCCCGCGAATTTCATTGACAGTATAATTATACTTCTCAAAAGACCTAATTTTAATTCATGAACGAAAGACTTAAGATTTTTATTTTATTTCCTACAATTGTGTATTTTTAGAATTATTTCAAAAAAAAAAAAGAAATAATATATGTTTTACGGGTGAAATACGTAATCGGGTGAACGACAGAGTGGATTTCAGAGTTTTCAAGAGCAGATAAAGAGGTTATATTAGAATTTTGAGATGATTCATGGGGATGAGTCACACTTTTGAGTCTAGAAGATTCTACAAGGTTAAAGTGGCAATTTAAGGATTTTGCACTTAAGTCCTTGAACTTTCTCTTAATTGCACTTGGATCCCTAAGTTGGTTTCTATGTTTTTCCAAGTGAATTGGGCCAGAATCTTTGTTCCAAACCCATTAGAGGACCGTGGCCTTGAGGCCCAAATTCCTTGTCCATGGATTAAATTTCATGAAGCCCATTTGAAATCATATAAGTTTCCTATGTCAGGTTAAGCCTTAAGCATTTTGGTGGGCCAAAATAATTGAATCCAAGCCCAAATTTCCACGGCCCATGCACAAGCCCAAGGAGGAGTGGTGGCTGCCCTTAACTTGGATGACCCAAGTTCATTCTTGAACATTCCACAATATTCTCCAATATTCTCCAAAGTTCTAAACTTATCTCAAAAGTCCCAAAGCATTCTAGATTTTTCCTAAGAAACTTCAAGATAATTCAAAGGTGAGTCACCCATGTGAACACATTAATGGTGCACATGGCCTCATGATGACAATTTCTATGGAAATTGCATTTTGGTCCTTAAACTTATTCTTAATTGCATTTTGGTCCTTAAACTTATTCTTATTTGCATTTTGGTCCCTAAACTAGTTTCTAGAATCTTCCAAGTAAATTGGATCAATTTTGGCCAATCAAAACTCATGTGGGGATGCTACCCTAATGTCCAATATCATGTTTAATATTTCAATTTCCCTAAACCAATTTCTTATCATTCAATTTCCTTTATCTTTAATTAAAGACTTAAACATGTTTTATGTTGGAAAATTGGTAATGGGCTTGGACTTCCACAAGCAAATTGCGCAAGGCCCAAGGCCCATGGAGGCTTGGCTGCCCATAAGCTCCAAGGGGCAAACTTCTACATCATTCCACCACTTTCTACAAGTGTCTCCATCTTCTTCACTTAGAATTTTCTCCATTTTCTTTCTTAACCAAAAAACTTGAGTTTGTGAAGAAAGTTGCCATTTCTTGCTCATTTCTTGTTCTTCAAGAGGTGATTCTTCCTCTCTACCTTCATTTAATGTTATGTTCTTCATAAGTTTTCATGTTTTGAAGTCTTAAATCACCATGTTCAAACTAGATTCAAGCTTATGTTCCTAACTTTGAAAAATCACCATAAATCATAGAAAAATCCTAAAAATGTGAAACCACTTTGTGTTATTATTATTATCTCTACTGTCGTGATCTAAGAGATTGTTTCAAACAAAATTTTCCTTCCCCTATTTCTAGCCTAGGCCGAATCATACAAAAAATGGGTATAGAAATTTGATTTCTTGTCATGGAAGTGATCATGTGTCATCTATTGAACATGTATTAGTAATGAATCTAGGTTCTTATGTCAAACTAAGATTCCTAGCCATAATTTCATGTCTTGGCCGAAATTCATTAGTGAGGAACTTGAATGATTTTCGTAAGTTTTACCAAAGTGATTATTTAATCTTCTAGTTAATAATGTTTATGTTAAATCTAAGTTGGTTTGTCAAAAATGAAAACTCTAACCCTATGTCCTTGTGTTGGCCGAATTTACCATTTAGAGGATTAGGATGGTTTTGATTCTTAACTTTGTTGTTTAGCCGTAATTCATTTCCTTAGGTATATTAAGATCATTAATCCATGACTTAATCATGATTAGAAATTTTAGTCACCCCAAACCCCTTGAAGCCGTGACCATGTATAAGGGTTTTGGATGTTTTTAGTTTCTTGATTTGTAATTTTTTGATTGTAATGGTTGAAGGTTGAGTGAGTGTGACGTGTACGTGACATCCAGGACTTCTGACGAAATTCATTAATTCACAAGAGAATCTACGAGAGGTAAGGGGAGCTTACCTGAGGGATTTACTCAATAACTATTTGCTTTTAGTATGGTTTATATGATTTATATGTGGTTGTGGTTATTTGTTTATGTTGTTTACGTTGTGTTGTTTATCGGTGTATCGGTGTTTGATCTGCTATTTATTTAATTATCTGCAGTTTTATATTATATTGCTATAATGCATGATCTGCCTGATGATATAATTCTGATAATTGCTGTTGAATGTTGTTTGAGAAGCCTGACAGTGGTCAGTGCACAACCGATTAATCAGTTGAAAGCTTTAGTAAGTTGCGAAAAGATTATATTCAATGTTTTATGGGAAATGTTGGAATATAATAGTGGTGGAAAATATTATTTTGGAAAAATAATGAGTTTCGAGAAATATTATTATTTTAATGATTTATTAGTGTAAAAGTAATTTATGAGTCACAATGAGAGCGAAACCGTGAAAATATTTTTGTACTGCTAATTTTTACGTAAGAAATTCCGCAATATTATGAAAAGTTATTTTATGAAATTAATTTTTGAAAATAAGTTAATTATGATTTTATAAAATTATTTAAGTGGAAAAAGCTAAATTTTGGCTTAAAAAGCTTTAAAAGTGATAATTGACGACAAATTGGAAAAGTGTCGACAACAAGTATTTTGAAACGGCAGTACATATTTTAAGTAAGTTAAAACCTCAAGTGACTCATCTTTGTGAAAACTAAACTTTATTATTTACAGATTTTATTGAAGAATTTCCAATTTTAAAAGATTTTCTGAAAGCAAAATTAATTCAACCGTGTTGAAAGTGGTGGGGAACTTAGTAACCGAGATGTCGGGGTACTAAGGTTCTTTGTTGTTATGGACTTGGGGTCCTTTGGACTTTGGGGTCTGTCTTTGTATACGTGGTGTATACTACATTTAAACATTTAAGATGTTTTTCTATTACCACAAACCTATGACTGGTGCATCGGTCGAATGGTGTCGTGATTGAGCACTCGGACTGTGAGGTCCTGTGTTGTAATGAAAGTTTTAAAGGTGTCAAAACTATGTGAGTCGTAAGCCATTTTGAGCTTCGACAAAGAAAGATTGAACACAAAGAAAAAGTTATGAGCAAAAGTGTTTTGCATGCATTTGGCAGACGTGCCCACGGTTCTATGTGTGATTACCTTGCGACGTCAGGTATTTCATGCTACGATTTTCCTCATTATGCCTGGGTTGGACAATGAGACCCCATCTACGTTGTTATCACTGATGCCCTGGGTGTGGACAGTGTGCGATGGGTTTTGGCTGTGTGCCTGTGGCTGTGTGCCTATTTGCCTAGTGTGGCAATTGAACCTGATCAACTCACCACGTGTTGGGATATCTCATGAGATTAGTGCGAAGTTAGATGACGAATATGAAGTGTTCATGCAGAGTTTTCCAACGTTGATGTTTGGGGTGTGGAACCCATTGATAAACTGTATACTATAATATGGATGCTTATGTTGTTATAAACATGTAAATGTGCCCGTGCCTTCTTTTGTGTCACGCATCTAGTTATTGTGTTAAATCCATATATTGGCGTCTTATCCTTACAAACATAACAGAGCCGTACACGGGGTATGATCTCTACAAAAAGGAGAAGGCTGTCTAGTTCGGGGCAAGTTGTTGCTGCTTCTATCTGTTGCAGTGTCTGTTAGTTACGACCAGCTTAGGTCCTATTCTGTTATATTATGTTTTGAGAATAAACTAATCTGATAGTGATCTACGTGTGGAAACATATGAGGCGGTATAGCGGTATGACTCATATACATTATGTATTTAAGTGTGATTTGATTACGTTGTTGTTGTTATGAGGTTAAAAAAAAAATTATCACCATATTTTGAAAAGATAAACGTTGAGAAAACATTATTTTCCGAAAGTAACCAGCAAGTTAAGTTTTATTTCCGCAAACGGGTAACCATGTGATGACCCGAGTTAGGGTGTCACACAATATGTGCATTGCATTTGTTTATTTGAATTGCAGCCACGACCCCTTCCCTAAGTTGAAGAGCCTCGACCCTGAGAAGTTGTGATGGCTGCAAATTAGGGATGTTCATCAACCGATCCAATCCAATGCCAGCCGCACTAACCAAACCGAAAAACCGAAAACCGAAATAACCGAAAACCGAAAACAAAAAAAAATCAAAATTTTTCATTAGATTGGATCGGATTTCGGATCCTATATGAAAAACCGATCCAATCCAAACCAAAACGAAATTATTTAGTTCAATGAAAATAATTTGATCTTTATATTATAAATTAATTATTAGTCTTTATATTTTTATAAGTTATCATCTAATCCTTATGTTAGATGAGTTTGATTGGTATGTAAATGTAATGACAGTGTAAAATTTTTTACACCGTTAACCAATTATAAATCATGTTATGAGTGACTTTTAACATATTTAGGACAAGAATCAAACATTTGTAATGATTTAAAAATTTATGATTAGTTGATAGTGTAAAATATCTTTACACATGAGAGTGCATATCAATTCATGTATATCCCGTTAAAACAGTTATTTGAAATTGTCAATATAATATTTTAAAATTAAATTAAATTTTAAATAATTAACAAATGCATATGACTCTATAAATACTCAATCAAATCCAAATTGAACCGAAATATTGGATGTTTTTTTTTTGGTTACAATAAAGTTTAGATTAGGGCAAGGACCGACCCCATGCAAGGCCAGAGCCAACCACCAACCTCTATGAGGATTTTCGGATCACCTGTCCTAGACCACAATGCAAATTCGCTTTGGATTGGCTATAAATCGAGGGGAAGTGGGTATCGAACCCGTGACCTGGCTAGCAGGGCAGCGGGAACTTTACCAACTGGTCCACCCCAAGGGGACCACGTAAATAAGTATCGATAAAAATCGAATTATCCAACCCAATCCAAACTGCATTTGATTGGATCGGGTCAGATTTTTTGAAGGAAGCAAACTGATCCAACCCAAATCGCATGTTTTTATCATTGGATCGGATAACTTTTTGGCTCAAAATCGATCCAATCCAATCCGTGAACACCCCTACTGCAAATGCTGGAGAATCAGAAGAAAGACTGCTGCCACGCTTTTCTTGATGAAGAACCAAAGAAAAGGTCTTGGTAATTGAGGGCAAAGGATCCATAAGAAGAATTTGGGATCGAGCAACATCAAATGAATCATTGAGTCCTTTGAGGAAACAAATGAAATATTCTTTATCTTTGTATGAGTCAACTGATTTGCTAAGGTCACAAGTACAAACAGTGGCACAAGAACACCTTGGTGTAGGGTGTAAAAACTCTAACTCATCCCAAAGAATCTTCATGTCAGTGAAATAAGAAGAAAGAGAACGATCACCTTGAGTGAAGTTCTTGGAGAAGATCAGACATCCGAAAGTGATTGCCCTTGGTGAATCTTTCCTTAAGATGAAGCCAAAGATCACAAGCATTGTCAAATGAAGCTGAACTCTGAGAGATGTTGGGGGAGAGAGTGCGTGTGATCCAAGAAACCACAATATGATTGCATCTCTCCTATGCCTCAAATATAGAATCATCAGCAACGGGTTTGGTGATGATGCCATTGACAAACTTCAGTTTGTTTTTAGAAGAGAGGGCACGAATCATGGCTTTGCTCCAATTATAGTAGTTATCCTTATTGAGTGGAGGAGAAACAAGAACATAACCAAGATTTTCACCTGGATGAAGATAATAGGGAGAAGCTGGGTTTTGGGATGGATCGGGTTGAACTATGCTATCCCCAGAAGAAGAAGATTCGTGTTCTTTCCCTTTGGGAGAGTTTTCTTTGGTTGGTGAAGTCATGGAGGTAGAAGAAGAAGAAAAAATGCAGAAGCTTTGTGTTTAGAATGACAAAACTGATACCATATTACTGAATAAACCTCTTTGTGTATTGAATTGAATAAGTGTTGATTACAATTACAGAAGGTGCATATACCATCTATATATAGTCTATAGCTAACCAACTTGAGAGACCAATGACTAACAAACTTGACTAACTTCCTAATATAAAGACTGATAAACAGAAAGTTGTTTTAATAGGATAAGATCAGCTATGCAAAGCTGTTAGCTATGACTAATGCTTAATACAAGTTCTTCATTCCAGAAGCTTTTGACCATAGCTTTATATCTCGAAGCTTCTTATTAACCTTCTGAGTAATAAACACTTTCACTTGAGCCTTGCATATCTTACCATTGACTTAGGAAGGTTTTTAACTTTTCTTAAAGACATTCAGAAACCATGTTACACTAGTGCAATAAATGCTTTTTATGTTAGTTAAAATTGATTTTTTACGTCAGAATATTGACTGAATAAATACAGCTGACGTTAAAAATTAAACTTTTAACGTCAGTTGAGAACTGACGTTAAATATAATACTATTAACGTCGGATCTTTAAAAAAACTGACATTAATTTTGTTAAAACTAACGTCAATTGTTATAAAGAACTGATGCTAAAGGTCTTAATTTTAACGTGAGTTGTAGTAAACAA
Organism: Sophora flavescens; assembly: GCA_030762895.1. Classification (NCBI taxonomy): domain Eukaryota; kingdom Viridiplantae; phylum Streptophyta; class Magnoliopsida; order Fabales; family Fabaceae; genus Sophora; species Sophora flavescens. Next base: position 26,950,305 of record CM061062.1, on the reverse strand, counting down.
CTGACGTTAATAGTGTACTATATATTTTATAAAATACTATTAACGTCAGTTGTATGATACAACTGACGTTAATAGTATTTTTTTTTAAAATTCAGTTTTAAAATATCACCCACCTCAGCTATCCCTGCATTCAGTAAATATCCCAGTAACACAGAATATCACACACATTACAGAATTGCAAAGGAAAAATGGAACAATGATCCATATGTATGCCTGTTCCGAAACAATATATATTTATTAACATAGTTTATAACTCAAAATAAATACAGAAATATAAATAAAAATAAATGTATACTAAGTTTAAACTACCTATATCAATATCCCTTCGTGATGATCATCACGAGTGGCATGTACATCGTCCACCTGTGTCTCCTCGATTATAGTAGGCATGTTTGTTGAAAAAGAAGGAGTCTCGGGAATATCAAGATTTGAATCTTCATTTTCATCACTACCATTATACATGCTTTTTCCTTGGAGAACCACGGACAACCTTTTGTTAGAAGGATCAGTGATGTAGAACACTTGTTTTGCTTGGGAAGCCATTATGAAAGGCTCATTTATATGACCTAACTTGTTGAGGTCTACCAATGTGAACCCCAATTCGTCGGTTTGTACACCACCGTTACTATCAACCCACTTACATTTAAATACCGGCACCGTAAGCTTAGTGTAATCGAGCACCCAAATATCTTCAATATATCCAAAGTAAGGTCTCGGTGCTGGAACGGGTTTTGTGTCCTTTGCACTAGAGAAGTGCATTGCTTCGGCCACGATCATAACCCCACTATTTTGCATGGTACTCTTGTTATCTTGTTCCTTTGTATAAAAGGAAAAGTTATTTATGTCTTAATCTGCTCCAACATATGACGTTGAAGCTAGGCCCACGTGCTAGCCATCTTATGTCATCAGAAGCAGTACTACCATCCTTAAGCATTTCTTCCTTGAACCATGGTAAGAAAATCTTGTTATGCTTGTTCAACAACCACCTTTCGCTCATCCGAGGGTTTTCTTGATTGACTTTTCTTTTATGTTCAAATAAGAAAGGCTGAACACATTCGGTGTTGTTCAATACATACAAATATGCTTGAAGCACTTCCTCCCGATCCTTCCTATTAATTCTTAAGCCATGTGTACCCTTACCTTGACATCTAATCTCATCATGCCGAGGCTTAGGAACCCCTATAGGATCCGTGTTATGAAGGTAGTCCGAACAAAACTCAATAGCTTCTTCTGCAACATACCTTTGAACAATAGATGCTTCCGGACGATGAGGATTCTTCACGTACCCTTTCAAGATCTTCATGTAGCGCTCAACTGGGTACATCCATCTCAGAAAAACCGGCCCACATAATCTAATCTCCCTCACCAAATGAACAAATAAGTGAACCATTATGTCGAAAAAGGAAGGAGGAAAATACATCTCCAATTGGCACAAGATTGTAGCAGCCTCAACTTCCAAGTCATCCAACATACGGGGGTCAACGACTTTGATACATATAGAATTGAAGAATGAGCACAACCGAGTAATGCCATGTCTCACATTTTTTGGAGCAATACCACGAATAGCAACGGGCAGAAGTTGTTGCATCAAGATGTGACAATCATGAGACTTCAAGCCAACCAATTTAAGATCACTAGAGACAAGCCTCTTCATATTTGAAGAGTAACCATGTGGAACTTTGATGCCCTGAAGACACCCACAAAAACTTTGTCTCTCTTTTTTTTTTTGACAAAGTATGACATGCTGGAGGCAAATAAGTCCGCTTACCATCCTCAACAACTGGAGCTAACTGCTCTCGTATACCCATAGCAACGAAGTCGAGACGAGCATTCACACCATCCTTTGTCTTGCCCTGAATGTTGAGAAGCGTCCCGATCACACTATCACACATATTTTTCTCCACATGCATCATATCAATGCAGTGTCTGACATCAAGCTTGCGCCAGTATGGAAGATCAAAGAATATCGACCTCTTCTTCCATATGTTTTTCTCAGCAGCTTTACCTTTCTTTTTGGACTTGCCGAATATAACATCGATGTCCTTTACCCTCTGATAAACCTGCTCTCCAATTAAGGCCGCCGGCGCTTCTTCTGTCTCTTGGCATCCATTAAAAGCTTTTTTCATCTTACGATATGGGTGATCACGTCTAAGAAATCTCCGATGCCCAAGGTAAACCGTCTTCTTTCCATGATGCAACTGAGTGTAGCATGTGCCTTCTTCACATATAGGGCATGCTTTATGCCCCTTGACACTGTACCCGGACAAGTTACCGTATGCTGGAAAGTCGTTGATGGTGCAAAATAACATGGCACGAAGCTTGAAAGTCTCATGAGAATACCCGTCAACTACATCAACACCTTCCACCCACATCGTTTTCAAGTCTTCAATCAAGGGACCTAGATAAACATCTAAGTCATTTCCCGGTTGCTTTGGGCCTGAAATCATCATAGACAACATCATGTATTTGCGCTTCATGCACAACCAAGGGGGCATGTTGTAAATTACCAAAGAACAGGCCATGAACTATGAATACTACTCATGTTACCATAAGGATTCATTACATCCGTAGCAAGTCCAAGCCTTAGGTTTCTTGGCTCATCGGTGAAATCCGGAAACATAGTATCAATATTCTTCCATTGAATAGAATCAGCAGGATGGCGAACCTTTCCATCACGTTTCCTCTCATCATTATGCCATCTAAGATTCTTCTCATCTTTCGCATTGGCAAACAATCGCTTGAACCTTGGAATTATTGGAAGATACCACAACACCTTCACAGGAGGACCCTTTTTTCTCACATCATCAAGATCATCATCATCATCACCACCCTTCACTTTGTATCGTGATAACCCACATTTGGGGCAATCGTGATTGTCTTCATGAACATCGGTGTACAAGATGCAATCATTGGGGCATGCGTGTATCTTCTTATACTCCATACCCATAGGACACAATACCTTCTTGGCCTCATAGTTATGGTCAGGCAATGTGTTGTCCTCCGGAAGCAAGTCTTTCAACACTTCAAGCAATTCCGTGAAGCTTTTATCGGTCCAACCATTTCTCGCCTTCACACAAACCAATTTTAGCACCGCCGACAACCGTGTATGAGTAGTACACCCTGGATATAAAGGCTTATCCGCATCACCGCACAACCTATCATACACATGAGCTCGATGAAAAGATTCTTGTCCAATATCACGGATCATGTCCTCTACTCGATCATCCTCCATATCTACGTCAACGTCCTCACGTTGGGAGACACTCGCCGTACTACTCAACAACACTTCACCATGCCATATCCATCTTGTATAACTCAAGCAAATCCCTTCACAAATCAAATGAGTACGTATATCATTCACCGTACATTTCCTCGTATTCAAACACTTGACACAAGGACAACAGAACATTCCATTACTATTAGGAACATTCCTTTGAGCAAATTCTATAAATTCTCCCACCCCCTTCAAATACTCAGCACTAGTACACTTACAAACCATCCAACTACGATCCATAACTAGATAGGTCCTGTAGATATACAAAACATATATCCAATATAAGGACAATACGGGAGATTGAAAACTATAGTTTTTGAAGATTGCTAAGCACTGGTCACGGCTCGGCAGTGATGTCCATCACGACCGTAACGTGCCAACTGAACCAGACCATGCCATCACAGGTAGAACTGATCACGGCCTAGCCGTGATGAGCAACACGACCGTGACAGATCAACCAGCAGAGCAACATGCACTCAAAACCAAAAATAGAGACGTACATTCCAAACAACTCAAACTCACGGTTTCAAGTTTCAACTACTGAGACTACAGTTTCAACATACACTCAAAACCAAAAATACAAAAATGTGCCCTAAATACTCACCAGAAATAGGTGCTCGCGTGGTGGTGGGGAGGGGAGCTTGAGTGGTGGCCAACGTTCGATGTGGTTACTGAGAGCAGAGGAACAAGGAGAGTTAGTGCGCGGGAAGGGGAAAGAGAGATGTCAAGTTATTGCAAAGAATGAATGGAAAGACAGAGTTAGGGTTAATAGTGTACCTCATGGTGGTGGCGAAGAAGCCCTCGCGGTGGTTGCGGTGGAGATGAGCTCGCGATTAGGGTTCTGTGCTGGGTGAGAGTGAGAGTGAAGGTTGAGAGTGATCTAGGGTTGAGTGATGAAAAGAGATACGAGACGTACGTACAGAGCGAAGTGCAGAAGGCGCGTGGGTGTAAACGTTATAACCAAAAATAAAGCAACATTTAACGTCAGTTGTATTAAAAAACTGACGTTAAAAGTAATTGTTTAACATCAGTTGTATTAAAAAACTGATGTTAAATATTAATATTTAAAAAAAAAAACACTTTTAACGTCAGTTGTTGAATACAACTGACGTTAAAAGTGTTGTGTAAAAATCATTCTCTATATAAAGTACCATTCTTCTGTATCAGTCTGTAATATTGCCTCTTCTTTTCCTCTATATTTCTATTCCTTCACAAAATGGCTCTGAGACCTTTGTTATTTCTTCCTATACCTAGACTTAAAGGTCTCTGTCTTAATGGTCAAAAATCTTCTGAGGTTGTGTAAATCACATTACATGGATGGTAAAGTTGAGTAAATCACGTAATGTGATTCCCTCACTTTATTTCATCCCAGTCATCCCTTTCACTCTGCTTTGGCTGCAAGTGACTGTGGATTCGAGATGATGCATCAAGGAATTCCAGTGAAGGAGGTGATGCAAAGATCCCTTTCACTTTGATTAATCACGATGCATCATGGAATTCAAGTGAGGGAGGAGATGCATCCATTTGAATTTACGAGGACAGGATGAGAAGAAAATGATGTTGAAGCGAGAAACTTTTTTATATTTTAGGGCTATGTTGCAGAAATTTTTTATCTTTTAATCATGTAATTAATTGTAACTTATGAACGCTTCAATGAGATACATATATAACTTGTTTTATGTTAAGTGTTTATTTATCTTAATTTGCACAAGAATTTGTTTACTAATTCAAGCTAATTAATTAAGATTAAAAATAAACATGTTTAAACAAAAAAGTTTAGAAATAAACTGCACTATAGATGTGGATTGACTTGTGTTAAGAGTGACAACGGGGCATTTCGAGATAGGGATATAGGATTATTTACGTCGGCTATTTATTTAATCAAGTAAAAATCACACTTTTAACGTCAATTGTATAAACAATGAGGCGTTAAAAATAAGTATTTTTTATTTTAAAAACACTTTTAACTTCAGTTTTATTCAAAGAACCGATGTTAAAAGTGTATAAGTTTCTGCAAAAACATTCATTCCTTTGACTACTCGCTACTTACCCATTGACCGGTGTTAAGAGTGACAACAGGGCATTTGAGATAGGGATATAGGATTATTTACGTCTTTGTTTATTTAATCAAGTAAAAATCACACTTTTAACGTCGATTGTATAAACAAGCGACGTTAAAAATAAATATTTTTATTTTAAAAACACTTTTAACGTCGGTTTTATTCAACAACCGACGTTAAAAGTGTATAAGTTTCGTAAAAGCATTCATTCCTTTGACTACTCTGCTACTTAATTACCCATTCTCATTTGTGCTACTTACCCATGCACATTGTAACCTATAATCCTCTTTATGAGCACTAAGTTTATACCTAGACTTAAAGGTCTATTTCTTCCTATTCCTTCGGGCGTTTTCTTTTCTGCACGTTTATAATATATGACTGCCAACTCCCAATGCGCCTTGGAACCTAATGCTCTTAATGATCAATTTAATTTTTTAGCAACTTATGACGCCTAGTAACTTCATCCCCTACTCCTATAAATAGCTTCCTTCCTTCCTTTAATTTTTCTGCTTCACAATATGGCTCTGCCATGGAGATTAACTTCATCACTCTTTCTTCCTATACCTAGACTTAATGGTCAAACAACTTCTGAGGTTGTGTAAATCGCATTACATGGGTGATAAAGGGTGTGTAAATCGCATTATGTGAATTGCACACATTATCATCCTTCTGGAGAATCATCACTCACGAGTTCCAAAACCTCGACTTTGGAACCAAGTGACTGTTCCAAGAATATTGCTGAAACATATCGAGTGCACCCTTCACTCTGCTTTGGCTCCAAATTGACTGTGGATTCAGATGGAGCATCAAGGACTTCAAGTAAGGGAGGAGATGCATCCATTGGAGTTTCTGAGGACATGACTGAGAAGAAAATGATGTTGAAGCAGAAACTTTTTTATATTTTAGTGCTATCTTGCGGAAATTTTTTATCTTTTAATCATGTAATTGTAACTTATGAATCGCTTCAATGAGATACGATTTGATTATACATATAACTTGTTTTATGTTAAGTGTTTATTTATCTTAATTTGCACAAGAATTTGTTTACTAATTCAAGCTAATTAATTAAGATTAAAAATAAACTTTTTTTAAAAAAAAGATTAGAAATAAACTGTACTACATATGGAGTGATGATCCGCGTTAAGAGTGACAACAGGGAGATGACAACGAAAGTTGATTATTTACGTCAGTTATTTATTTAACTGAAATAAAAAATCACAATTTTAACGTCAGTTGTATAAACAACTGACGTTAAAAGTGTTAATAATCACTTTTAACGTCAGTTCGTTAAACAACTGACGCAAATAGTGATTTAATATTTACAAAACTGCCACCGCCTCATTATTAACGTCAAACATATGGTCAACTGACGTAAAACGTTCCCGTATATTACATTATTTCCACTAGTGTTAATTAGCATATTAATTAGAACATTATTATTTGCATACTTAAAAAGTACGCCTTTATTCTGAACAAGTTGCTAACACCTTTCTCAAACTTTTGACAACCAAGACTTGATCTGAGCAAACATTCAAAAGTGTACTATATGTTGTCCAAGTACATAAAATTTTAAAAGGTTGCTATTCAACCAACATTTTTCTAACGCATACTGCCATGTGGATAATGCCTCAGTTGTCGAGTTTGAATCTCAATTGTCACGTACTATCAATTTAACGATCGTTACTAATGAAATTGACAAAAATGGAAAACTTATCAAACACTTACTTAGAGGACCAAATTAAAACATGAATGGAGGATTAATTTTCTTTTTGCTAGTAAGTACTTCTCATGTGAAGCTTTTACATGAACTATCACGTGAAGAGAGATAAGATTCACACCGACCAACCACCAATTCAAAGTAACAAACTTCAAAGTCAAATAGAGTAGTTGTATAGACTACGTACCTTTTGTTGTGTAAACTATATATATATATATATAAAATCATATGGTGCCTTTCAATAAATAAGCATGCACGGTTTGTCGTAGTCATGGTGAATTTCACACCCATGTGCGTTCGTAATACCCTAAATAAATGAACATTGACAACCCTTAAGATAGAAACAATTAAAATGAGTAAAGTGGTAATGAGCTGTTTCTCATGTATTGTGGCCACAATTTCACCACAACTGCAGTTTCGACCCCAGCCTGGCTTAAATGGTCCTGTCACTTGATGGAAAGTTGCTTATAATTTTAACTCCATATGGAAAATAAAAATGGGAGATTGAAATCTGGGTACTTTTCATGATGTGGATGACTGCATGTGGACTTGCTGCAACTTCCAAGTTTCTAAAGATTTTGTTCAGTTTTAAATTTTAAGATCAAATAGATAATTTTTTGAGCTAACATTGGCAAGTATGATGCAATTAGTTTTTTTATAGGCCTATATTAATAAGTTAAATGTTAAGTTAGTTTTTTTTCTTTATCAGGATTTAAATTCTGGACCTTCTGTTCCTTAACACCTTATACATTTAACTCAAACTAGTTGAGCTACCCCACCCCCTAAGTAGAGCAATTAGTAGGGCAGATATTTCAAAGCCTTTTTTTTTCTTTTTAAAACTATTTTTTTTGTCACAGATGATCGTTATTGTTTAGTTTATATTAATATTTATTGTTTCTTATTAACATTTCTGTCATTATTTGATAATTCAGTAACCAAAAAATTTCAAATTATCGAAAATAAAAACTGAATTAAAATAAGCTAAGAAAGATGAATAAAAGGAAGAAATTTTTTGACATATAAATCCTGAAGTGAGTGGGTGAATATCAAAATATTTCATATATAAAATGACAATGGCCATGATCGTTACAAGTAATAAAATAATAAAAATATCGAATATTGTTTATAGGGATTGCATCTTTAGTCACAAATTATCAACTTAAACAACTATTTAGGATTCAGAAAGAAGGTAGATTTGAAGAATGCATTAAACAAGCGATGAAATTAAGGAAAATAACTTTAATGTTTCTAGCCGTTTCATAGAAAGATACCTAGAGCCGCCTTTCTCTCTCTCAACATTTCCTCTATTCCTCTTTTCATTTTTCCTCATCCACCAGAAGAGGGTGGTTTTGGTCCATCTTTTGGCCTGGAATTACCTCTCTACATCATTTTTCTCTTCTTTTATCTAAATAAGTGGTTGTTCCACATAGATAAGGTTTTTCTTTCGTGTTTTTCCGTGTTTTCGTCGTTTGTGTGCGGCGGTGTTTTGTTCGTCATCTTGTTGCGGCAACGTTTAGTTTCCTGTCTTGTTGTGGTGTTCGTTTGGTTCAGATTGACAGATCAGCTTCGATTCGTTAAAGATTCAATAAAGACTTGGGCGTCAACGTTACAGATCCGGAGGCATGGGTATTCCGGTCACTTTGATTTGTCACATTTGTAGGCATTTTGCCGTGTTTTGCTATTAACCTGGGTGCTGTGAGTTTGTTCGCAGATTCATCCTTTTCGGTTTTTAGTGTGAACACCTAATTTTGTCCGGGTATTTTTTCCTTTTTAATTAATATCTTGAAAATAAAATAAAAATGCATAAAAATTTCCTAAAAAAAAAAAAACTGGTTATGTTATTGGCCCAATTTGTTTTTGTTACAAGTTTTTGTTGAGCCTAACATCCAAGCCCAAGTGAAAAAAATTAATAAAAACAAAAACAAAAAGCAAAAACAAATGATTTTCTGAAAGTTAAGTATTATGTCCATTGTGTTTTGTCCATCCCACCATAGCTCTTCACAGTGCACAAGACTCAAGAACATAGACTCCCATTTTTGGGTAGTTTTCAGAACTTGAGAAGAGTGTTTTGCTTATCAGAGGAAGGAAATACCAAAAATGGAGATTGACAAGGGACTAAGCATACTTTAACATCTCGCCACACCGCACAATACCCCATCAATGATCCCTTTCCTACACAGTGGCTTGAAACATTTTGTCACTTTTCTTCATTGGTTTTTGGTTAAGTTGGACATAGCATGTGAAGGAAGGGGGGAGAACACACAGAAAAATGGAAAGAGGGGCGTGTAATGTAAGAGGGAGAAAAACAGAAAAAACCCATCTCTTCCTGGCGTGACCACCCTCCCCCCTTGATTTTTTTTTCTTTTTCTTTTTTCCTTCTCTTTCTCTTTTCTTCTTCCTCTCCTCTCACGTTCCAGGCACTTTTTTTTCCTTTCTTCTTCTTTCATCTTCCTCCTCCCATTTCTCTCCTTCACCATAAACCCATCACCTTCATTTTTCTCCTCTCATCCTTCATCCTCTTCAACAACCCAACAACAACAAAAAAGAAAACCAGCCACACACACACATTCACCTTCATCTTTAACTTCACCTTCCTCCTACCATTTATCTTCTTCAACCCAGCAGCAATAAAACAGAAAAAGAAAAAAATCCACATACACTCACACAACTCAGATCCGGTTCTGGTTCGTGCTCCACCACTGCGAGCCGTACGCGAACCGCTGCTTCTCCTCCATCCTCCGTGCCGCCGTCGCGTCTGGACCGGACCAGCTCCGTCCGGCCGTTCCCTCACCGCGCCGGACGCCATAACGCGCGCGCGCTGACCTTGCCACCTCGCAAACCGGATCTGCCACCCACGATCTGCCACAAGCGAACCGGATCTGCCACGCAAACAACTGCGTTGACCGGCCTCCTCACGCCGCTGCCGCCGTGTCCCCTGCCTCGCCGTCCTCCACGCCAGCCTTCGTCTCCGCCTCCCGTGCCACCATCACCACCGTGAGCAGAACCGCATCAAGACCCCTCCTTTGCGCCGTCTGCACGTTGTTGAGTTAGGGTAACGTTGCTGCTGGGTTTACAACTTGTCTCATGACTTTCATTTTTTGCTTCTGATTTGCTTTGTGAGTTGGGCTTGTATTGTGTGGGCTTATCATGATGTGCATGCTTGTTTTTTTATTTTATGTGTGTAATTTTCCATCAAAAATAAAAATAAATCAAACTTAAAAATAAAGATAAACTATAAGTTAGCTATTATGTTTTTTTTTTTCTTTTATTAGGTTTTAGATATTTGATCCAAATTTAAAATAAACCAGAATGCAAGATGTTTTATGTGAAGTTAAGAATTTTATTTTATCATAACTATTATATGAATGCATATGTTTATTTTATAGAATGCAAATATTTTAATGTTAAAATAAAAGGGTTATCTGAGATAGCGTCTTGTTAATCCTTATCTTTTATGACATCTGAGTTGTGACAATTTAATAAAAATTCTCCCCAAATAAAATCCTTTTTTTTAAAAAATAATAATAAAAACAAAAATCAAAGTTAAAATCAACCAACCAATCAAATCTTTTCTAAAGAGAACTACGTGGCTTTGAGTTTCCCATCGCTTTACCGGAATACGTAGGAGCAAGATAAATCATCTTGTCGGGCCAAAACTAATTTTTCCCTTTTTGTATCTCCTTTTTATGTCAAAATAATTAATCAAAAAAATTAAATTTTTCTATTTTTAGGGATGCTCTATGGACACGGTGCCATGTTCCAGTCCCTTAGATTTGAGGTTGCCCCTGTGGACTCATGTGCCACGTTCAACCTCATTTAATTAATTTTCCTTTTTTTGCATCCCCTTTTTTTCGTTAAAATAATTAATCAAAAAGTTAAACTTTTCCTTTTTAGGGATGTTCTATGGACACGGTGCCATATTCGGTCCCTTAGATTTGAGGTTGCCCTGTGGACTCATGTGCCATGTTCAACCTCATTTAATTTTTCTAAACAATAAATTTAAAAATATAAGAAATGATAAAAATCTAAAATATTTAAAATTAAAAATAACACTTTCTTGTAAATAATTTTTGGGTAGAATAAATATTTAAAAGGTTATTAAAATGTTTTTGCACAATTAACTTGAGGTACCGTTTTTTAAACGGGCGATGTGGGGTGCTAATACCTTCCCTACTCGTGAACCGACTCCAGGACTCATATCTCTCTTTTTTTAAAAAAAGACCAGTTTACCTTTAAATAATTGGGTTTTCTAAGATTTTCCCAATAAAAATTTTAGTGGCGACTCCTCTGTTTTTTATCCATCTTTCTGCGGCTCCCGGACGGATTGGTCATGACATTGGCGACTCCACTGGGGACTTTAGAGAGTCAGGCCTATCATAGTTGGTTGTGCAACTTCTTTTAATAACTTTGAAAATATTAGTTTTACCCCTCTTTGTTTTATTTGTTTTGTAAATTGTTATATGCTTTAATATATGCCTGTGTATATTCTTGCAACCCTAGGGTAGAGAATTATTATGTTGTTGGCTGTTCTTTTTGCATGTGTGATGTAGTTTTCATTTTAATAGGTTTGGAGCAGGTTTGTATGCTCCCAACACACACATCACTTACACTTATTTCACACACTTTCAGCTCTATACCCGAGCTAGTGGAAACTTAAGGATTAGGCGGTGTGTCGATATTATCATTGAAGAGGTCTTGTACCCCCGATATTTGTCGATTCACCACTCAGGTTGTACCCGATATCGTGGGATGGTCATATTGAGAGGGTTTATCCCTACTTGTGGCTAGACTCATGAGTCGGATCCTTATCTTTCGGGATAGGGGCAATCTGGGGACCATGGATTTTAGAAGTCTAGAACCTATCCAATTTTCACTGATAGAGCAAACTTAGGGGCCAACCAATTAGAGTTATGGCTTCAGCTTTGTTCGACCCTAAGTTTTAACCGTCTTAAGACACAAAAGGGGGCATGATTATTCTCTACCTTTCTCTTCATATTCATACATCCATTTCAATTTTCAAAATAGGAAACGACCCATTTTTTTTTTTTTTTTTATTTTTAAAAAAAAAAAAAAAAAAACCCTTTCATGCATTGAAAAAATGAAAAAAAAATGAACCTTTTTTTTCCCTTCATTTGTCTCTAAACAAAGAATTCTCATTTGTCTCCAAACAAAGAAAATAAATTCATTCATCTCATGCATTTATAAAAAATGATTCTTCTAAAAAAAAAAAAAAAAAAACTCATTTCATGTATCACTGTTTTGATAGAAGCTCCTTCATGCATCTCATGTATTAAAATTTGGGTAAGTAAAAAAAAAAAAAAAAAAGTAAATCTTTTCCATGCAACCCGTGCATTAACACCTTCTTGGGTCAAGAAAAATCTTTTTCATGCATCTCAAAAGGTTATCTTCAGTAAACTTTCACAAATAAGGATTTAATCCCTTTTCCCCGAACTTCACAGTGACTTTTTGAATAATTGCTCTGTGGCATCCTTATTGGACTCGATCACAAGCCAAAATCATGGATGAGGAAGAGCAAACGCAGAAGTTCATAGAAGATTGGAGTCAACTCAAAGAGAAGATGACCCAAATGATGGTAATGTTGCAAGTCATGCAGAAGGAAAAGAACACGAATGAGAGCCCTTCAGCCTCAACTGAAGAGCAGCCGGCCATGCCTCTTCTCACTCATGAGAACAGCCAACAAGGGGTCGTGATGTCTTTCACTGGCTACCCAAGCAATCAAAATCGTCCCTCATTTGACCCAAGCAATCCCCCATATGGTCTTCCTCGAGGATTTGTGCCGCCAGTCGCTCCTGGACCAACAAATGGCAATCCAAACTCACAAAACACAACCCAGACACAGATCCCCACCAATTCTATGGTGCATTCTGTTAACCCAAACACTTCACCATTCACCTTCCACATCGGTGCCAATGGGATCCAAGTGGCACGGGGCTTCGCTTCCCCACAGTATGTTCCTGTGAATCAGTCGTGTGAGAATCCTCAATCCATAGAAAGGCTGGAGGTTCTAGAGGAAAGATCGCGAACTATTGAAGGGGCAAACAGTCATGGTCTTCGGGATGCCTCTCGAACTCTGTCTAGTGCCCAATGTCGTAATACCTCCAAAATTCAAAGTGCGATTTTGACAAATACATAGGAACCACTTGTCCAAAAAGCCACTTAACCATGTACGTCGGGAAGATGGCATCACATGCCCAGGATGATAAGCTCTTGATTCATTTCTTCCAAGATAGTTTGACTGGGGCAGCTTCAAATTGGTACATACACCTCGAGCGGGCCCATATTCGATCCTTCAAAGACCTAGCGGATGCATTCCTGAAACAATACAAGTATAATATTGACATGGCTCCCGATAGGATGCAACTTCAAAATATGTTAAAAAGGGATACAGAAACCTTCAAGGAGTATGCACAACGGTGGAGAGAATTGGCTGCTCAAGTAGAGCCCCCATTAATCGAGAAGGAAATTATAGCAATGTTCATTGATACACTTCAGCCACCCTTCTATGATAGAATGATCGGAAGTGTATCATCAAACTTTTCTGACATGGTTATCATTGGAGAAAGAATTGAGAATGGGATGAGAAATGGTAAGATTGTTGAAAGTTCTGTGGGGGTACCGGGATGACAAAAGCTCCATTTGTCAAGAAGAATGAAGAAGAGGCACATGTTGTGGCATCTGAGCAAGAGTCTGAGTGGTTTGGGCATTGGATACCGGGTCAAATATCTGTCAACTCTCAACCGTCTTTTCAAACAACCTACACTCCATATTATCCACCACATCACCAACCTAACCATCCATATGTAGCCGCCATCTCACAATTTCCAACCCAATCCTATCCTATGAGGACACCATACCACCCATCAAACCCTTTCCAACATCAAACCTTTCCCGCCATACCGCCCCAACAAAACCTAAATGCAAATCAAAGGAGACAACCTTACAACCCAGAAAAGAAGCCCATGCAGTTTGACCCTATACCTATGACTTACACGGAGCTATTGCACAGCCTTATTGAAAAATCTTTGTTGGTCCCGGTCCCGACCAGGGCGGTGCAACCCCCATACCCAAAATGGTTTGACCCAAATGTCAAGTGTGACTATCATGGGGGAGTGATAGGTCATTCAACTGAAAATTGCAAGACCTTAAAGTATAAAGTGCAAGATATGATCAATGCAAATGTGCTAAGTTTCCAACGAGACACTCTTGATGCAGGAGGTTCTGGAGTCCATGCCGTAGAGGACACTTTGGAACATGACCTTTGAATCTTGTGTAGAGTAATTCATTGATGCTAATCCTTTAGCTCTGCCCAAGGCTTTAGGAAGTTTTTAATAATGGGCTTACTTGTTTCCATTTCAGTATGAATAAATGAATGCATTGAGTTTCCTTCCTTTCCTTCATCTTTTGATTTTACCTTCATCCTTTCTTTTTCTTGAAAGTTACCAATAAAACAGATCTGAAGGTGATTCTCTTTAAAAATAAAATAAAATAATAAGTGCTAGAACCTCATCGTATGATCCTGATCACCTCTTTAACCATGCTGGTTCGGACAACTATGGAAAGTTTCCTCATGAGATCAACCGAAGATGATTGAGGCAATCAAAGGAAATCTTTTTGATTCAAGCTAGACTCCATGATTTGAAAAAAAAAATTAAAAGGGAAATCGAGAAAGAGCGCCCGGTTATGCTTTTGCAAGTACTATCATTTTTTGTCTTACTTTTAAAATTTATGAAAATTAACAATCAAAATTTGAAATGAAGAATGACCATCTTTCTATATCTTTCACATGCTTGTACTATCCCTTGTTACTCCGTTTGAGCTGGAAATTCTTTCAAAGAACCCGGGACAAGGATCACCCCTAAGCAAGGGGCAAGCACGAAAGAATCGGTGATTATGAAGCAAAAAAAAAAACTTCATGCAAAGGCAAAAAAAAAGAAAGGAGGAAATAAAAAGGAAAGTTAGAGGAAAACAAATGTTCTTAGAAATCGAAAAGATCGTGGATCCTCGGTCCTATTCAACCTTAAAACATTTGTTTGAGCCTTATATCCTTTCCTTCATGACTCTCAACCATTGGCCTCGTTATGAGCCTAAAAAGTCCATTCTGATCAATGAAAGATTGTTATCATTTTCATTAACTTTAATTGTGAGACAAAATGTATGTGCTTTTTCAATGCATCGCTCTCGGAAAAAGGAAAAGAAAGAAAAAAAAAGAGAGAAAATGAAAAAACATAAAAAAAAAGAGGCTCGCTGGGTTGAAAACCTGCAAGGGCGACCTAGGCAAAATTAGAGCAACCTACGCAAAAGTTAGCGTCAAACAAATTCCTCGAAGCAACAAACTGGGGCAGTTTGAATTCAAAGGCAAATCATGTCCTCGGAAGGAGATTAAAGCAATACTCGAGATCATACGAGTGTCTCTTGAAGAAATGCAAACTGCAAACTGGGGCAGTTTGAAGGCGAGTCATGAAATGCTCTCAATACATGAAGACTGGAACAAACCATGTTCTTGAAAGCTGATTAAAGCGGTGCTCGAGATTATACGCATGAGAAGCTAGCACTTATCATCTTAAAAGAGTATCACCTGAAGAAAAATGTGAACTCCATCCCGTCATTGTTTCCTTCCTTCTAACAACCTTTCAATTCTTTCGCTCATATCCTTACCACTTTCCACATATTGTTACTCCCTGTCCATCCTCTATCATACCCCTCTTTCTACCATAGACTCAATTTGCATTCTTTAATACATACTGAAAGGTGAAGCAAGTATCAATAATGATATCATTTAGAGTTTCTCTCAGGATGCAAAGGTCATGGAAAGTACATCAATCTCCTAACAAAGGGCAATGTTGGAAAAGATAGAGAAATCAAGCAGTCTCATCCATCGGGATAATCATTAGAAATAGGCATACTTGTGACAAGGGGCAAAGCATCAATGAGGAAAGAAAATGACAATCCGGATCAATGAGTGACATTCCAGCTTCTTCCTGAAATTTGGTTGTGATCGAAGCTTTAAGGGGCTAGAAATCAAAGAGTGGTTTGCGAAAAATGATCAAAGTTCATTATCAATCACTGAAAGAATCTCTTGCATCATGCATTATTTCATGCACCAGAATCAACATCATTGCATCACATTTAGGCATAGGGCCCATAAGCTCCCATTTTACTGGCTTTTACGGGCTTGGAGCCCATAAGCTTTGTTTTGTTAGCTTTAGCAGACGTAGGGTCTCTAAGCTTTCGTTTGTTTTAACGGGCACAAGGCCCCTAAGCTTTGCTTTTGTTAGCTTTAGCAGGCATAGGGCCTCTTAAATTTTGTTTTGTTGTAGTTTGGCTTTTGGGGGCACAGGCCCCAAAAGTCATGTCTTGTCAGCTTTAGCAGGCATAGGGCCTCTTAGGTTTTGTTTTGTTGTAGTTTGGCTTTAGTGGGCACAGGGCCCCAAAAGTCATGTCTTGTCAGCTTTAGCAGGCATAGGGCCTCTTAAGTTTTGTTTTGTTGTAGTTTGGCTTTTACGGGCACGGGGCCCCAAAAGTCATGTCTTGTCAGCTTTAGCAGGCATAGGGCCTCTTAAGTTTTGTTTTGTTGTAGTTTGACTTTACCGGGCACAGGGCCCCAAAAGTCATGTCTTGTCAGCTTTAGCAGGCATAGGGCCTCTTAAGTTTTGTTTTGTTGTAGTTTGGCTTTAGTGGGCACAGGGCCCCAAAAGTCATGTCTTGTCAGCTTTAGCAGGCATAGGGCCTCTTAAGTTTTGTTTTGTTGTAGTTTGGCTTTCTCACAGGCCCCAAAAGTCATGTCTTGTCGCCTTTAGCCATAGGGCCTCTTAAGTTTTGTTTTGTTGTAGTTTGACTTTACGGCACAGGCCCCAAAAGTCATGTCTTGTCGCTTTAGCAGGCATAGGGCCTCTTAAGTTTTGTTTTGTTGTAGTTTGGCTTTAGTGGGCACGGGGCCCCAAAAGTCATGTCTTACCGTAGGCATAGGGTCTCGTAAGCTCTTTTATCTTTCAGTTCGAGCTTCAGACGGGCAATCCACCCCGTAGGCTCTTTTATCTTTCAGTTCGAGCTTCTAACGGGCAATCCACCCCGTAGGCTCTTTTATCTTTCAGTTCGAGCTTCTCACGGGCAATCCACCCCGTAGGCTCTTTTATCTTCAGTTCGAGCTTCTAACGGGCAATCCACCCCGTAGGCTCTTTTATCTTTCAGTTCGAGCTTCTAACGGGCAATCCACCCCGTAGGCTCTTTTATCTTTCAGTTCAAGCTTCTCACGGGCAATCCACCCCGTAAGCTCTTTTATCTTTCAGTTCGAGCTTCTGACGGGCAATCCACCCCGTGAGCTCATTTATCTTTCAGTTCGAGCTTCTGACGGGCAATCCACCCCGTGAGCTCTTTTCTCTTTCTGTTTAAGCTCGGCAGATGATCCACCCGGCAAGCTTTTATGTGTAAACCCAATGGGCAATCCAATCCACTGGTCCTTTACAGGAAATCATTTTTGTAGTCACAGGTCTTTTCTGTTTGTCAATGTACCCCGAACAAAATTGGAGTTCATGTCTTTACTCGTTTCTTATAACGATAATAGGTTAACTACGGTTACATCTACTATCGAATAAGAAACAAGTAAAGAGGGGCAGCTGTGAACACCTAATTTTGTCCGGGTATTTTTTCCTTTTTAATTAATATCTTGAAAATAAAATAAAAATGCATAAAAATTTCCTAAAAAAAAAAAAAATTGGTTATGTTATTGGCCCAATTTGTTTTTGTTACAAGTTTTTGTTGAGCCTAACATCCAAGCCCAAGTGAAAAAAATTAATAAAAACAAAAACAAAAAGCAAAAACAAATGATTTTCTGAAAGTTAAGTATTATGTCCATTGTGTTTTGTCCATCCCACCATAGCTCTTCACAGTGCACAAGACTCAAGAACATAGACTCCCATTTTTGGGTAGTTTTCAGAACTTGAGAAGAGTGTTTTGCTTATCAGAGGAAGGAAATACCAAAAATGGAGATTGACAAGGGACTAAGCATACTTTAACATCTGCCACACTGCACAATACCCCATCAATGGTCCCTTTCCTACACAGCTGGCTTGAAACATTTTGTCACTTTTCTTCACTGGTTTTTGTTTAAGTTGGACACAGCATGTGAAGGAAGGGGGGAGAACACACAGAAAAATGGAAAGAGGGGCGTGTAACAGAAGAGGGAGAAAAACAGAAAAAACCCATCTCTTCCTGGCGTGACCACCCTCCCCCCTTGATTTTTTTTTCTTTTTCTTTTTTCCTTCTCTTTCTCTTTTCTTCTTCCTCTCCTCTCACGTTCCAGGCACTTTTTTTCCTTTCTTCTTCTTTCATCTTCCTCCTCCCATTTCTCTCCTTCACCATAAACCCATCACCTTCATTTTTCTCCTCTCATCCTTCATCCTCTTCAACAACCCAACAACAACAAAAAAGAAAACCAGCCACACACACACATTCACCTTCATCTTTAACTTCACCTTCCTCCTACCATTTATCTTCTTCAACCCAGCAGCAATAAAACAGAAAAAGAAAAAAAATCCACATACACTCACACAACTCAGATCCGGTTCTGGTTCGTGCTCCACCACTGCGAGCCGTACGCGAACCGCTGCTTCTCCTCCATCCTCCGTGCCGCCGTCGCGTCTGGACCGGACCAGCTCCGTCCGGCCGTTCCCTCACCGCGCCGGACGCCATAACCGCCGCGCCTGACCTTGCCACTCGCAAACCGGATCTGCCACCCACGATCTGCCACAAGCGAACCGGATCTGCCACGCAAACAACTGCGTTGACCGGCCTCCTCACGCCGCTGCCGCCGTGTCCCCTGCCTCGCCGTCCTCCACGCCAGCCTTCGTCTCCGCCTCCCGTGCCACCATCACCACCGTGAGCAGAACCGCATCAAGACCCCTCCTTTGCGCCGTCTGCACGTTGTTGAGTTAGGGTAACGTTGCTGCTGGGTTTACAACTTGTCTCATGACTTTCATTTTTTGCTTCTGATTTGCTTTGTGAGTTGGGCTTGTATTGTGTGGGCTTATCATGATGTGCATGCTTGTTTTTTTATTTTATGTGTGTAATTTTCCATCAAAAATAAAAATAAATCAAACTTAAAAATAAAGATAAACTATAAGTTAGCTATTATGTTTTTTTTTTTTCTTTTATTAGGTTTTAGATATTTGATCCAAATTTAAAATAAACCAGAATGCAAGATGTTTTATGTGAAGTTAAGAATTTTATTTTATCATAACTATTATATGAATGCATATGTTTATTTTATAGAATGCAAATATTTTAATGTTAAAATAAAAGGGTTATCTGAGATAGCGTCTTGTTAATCCTTATCTTTTATGACATCTGAGTTGTGACAATTTAATAAAAATTCTCCCCAAATAAAATCCTTTTTTTTAAAAAAATAATAATAAAAACAAAAATCAAAGTTAAAATCAACCAACCAATCAAATCTTTTCTAAAGAGAACTACGTGGCTTTGAGTTTCCCATCGCACGGGAATACGTAGGAGCAAGATAAATCATCTTGTCGGGCCAAAACTAATTTTTCCCTTTTTGTATCTCCTTTTTATGTCAAAATAATTAATCAAAAAAATTAAATTTTTCTATTTTTAGGGATGCTCTATGGACACGGTGCCATGTTCGGTCCCCTTAGATTTGAGGTTGCCCTGTGGACTCATGTGCCACGTTCAACCTCATTTAATTAATTTTCCTTTTTTTGCATCCCCTTTTTTTCGTTAAAATAATTAATCAAAAAGTTAAACTTTTCCTTTTTAGGGATGTTCTATGGACACGGTGCCATATTCGGTCCCTTAGATTTGAGGTTGCCCTGTGGACTCATGTGCCATGTTCAACCTCATTTAATTTTTCTAAACAATAAATTTAAAAATATAAGAAATGATAAAAATCTAAAATATTTAAAATTAAAAATAACACTTTCTTGTAAATAATTTTTGGGTAGAATAAATATTTAAAAGGTTATTAAAATGTTTTTGCACAATTAACTTGAGGTACCGTTTTTAAACCAGGCGATGTGGGGTGCTAATACCTTCCCTACTCGTGAACCGACTCCCGGACTCATATCTCTCTTTTTTAAAAAGACCAGTTTACCTTTAAATAATTGGGTTTTCTAAGATTTTCCCAATAAAAATTTTATTAGCGAATCATCTGTTTTTTATCCATCTTTGCGGCTCCGGACGGACGGTCGCGACAATTTGGCGACTCCACTTCGGGACTTTAGAGAGTCAGGCCTATCATAGTTGGTTGTGCAACTTCTTTTAATAACTTTGAAAATATTAGTTTTACCCCTCTTTGTTTTATTTGTTTTGTAAATTGTTATATGCTTTAATATATGCCTGTGTATATTCTTGCAACCCTAGGGTAGAGAATTATTATGTTGTTGGCTGTTCTTTTTGCATGTGTGATGTAGTTTTCATTTTAATAGGTTTGGAGCAGGTTTGTATGCTCCCAACACACACATCACTTACACTTATTTCACACACTTTCAGCTCTATACCCGAGCTAGTGGAAACTTAAGGATTAGGCGGTGTGTCGATATTATCATTGAAGAGGTCTTGTACCCCCCTGATATTTGTCGATTCACCACTCAGGTTGTACCCGATATCGTGGGATGGTCATATTGAGAGGGTTTATCCCTACTTGTGGCTAGACTCATGAGTCGGATCCTTATCTTTCGGGATAGGGGCAATCTGGGGACCATGGATTTTAGAAGTCTAGAACCTATCCAATTTTCATCGATAGAGCAAACTTAGGGGCCAACCAATTAGAGTTATGGCTTCAGCTTTGTTCGACCCTAAGTTTTAACCGTCTTAAGACACAAAAGGGGGCATGATTATTCTCTACCTTTCTCTTCATATTCATACATCCATTTCAATTTTCAAAATAGGAAACGACCCATTTTTTTTATTTTTTTTTATTTTTTAAAAAAAAACAAAAAAAAACCATTTCATGCATTCAAAAAAAGAAAAAAAAGAACCTTTTTTTTCCCTTCATTTGTCTCTAAACAAAGAATTCTCATTTGTCTCCAAACAAAGAAAATAAATTCATTCATCTCATGCATTTATAAAAAATGATTCTTCTAAAAAAAAAAAAAAACTCATTTCATGTATCACTGTTTTGATAGAAGCTCCTTCATGCATCTCATGTATTAAAATTTGGGTAAGTAAAAAAAAAAAAAAAAGTAAATCTTTTCCATGCAACCCGTGCATTAACACCTTCTTGGGTCAAGAAAAATCTTTTTCATGCATCTCAAAAGGTTATCTTCAGTAAACTTTCACAAATAAGGATTTAATCCCTTTTCCCCGAACTTCACAGTGACTTTTTGAATAATTGCTCTGTGGCATCCTTATTGGACTCGATCACAAGCCAAAATCATGGATGAGGAAGAGCAAACGCAGAAGTTCATAGAAGATTGGAGTCAACTCAAAGAGAAGATGACCCAAATGATGGTAATGTTGCAAGTCATGCAGAAGGAAAAGAACACGAATGAGAGCCCTTCAGCCTCAACTGAAGAGCAGCCGGCCATGCCTCTTCTCACTCATGAGAACAGCCAACAAGGGGTCGTGATGTCTTTCACTGGCTACCCAAGCAATCAAAATCGTCCCTCATTTGACCCAAGCAATCCCCCATATGGTCTTCCTCGAGGATTTGTGCCGCCGATCGCTCCTGGACCAACAAATGGCAATCCAAACTCACAAAACACACAACCCAGACACAGATCCCCACCAATTCTATGGTGCATTCTGTTAACCCAAACACTTCACCATTCACCTTCCACATCGGTGCCAATGGGATCCAAGTGGCACGGGGCTTCGCTTCCCCACAGTATGTTCCTGTGAATCAGTCGTGTGAGAATCCTCAATCCATAGAAAGGCTGGAGGTTCTAGAGGAAAGACTGCGAACTATTGAAGGGGCAAACAGTCATGGTCTTCGGGATGCCTCTGAACTCTGTCTAGTGCCCAATGTCGTAATACCTCCAAAATTCAAAGTGCCAGATTTTGACAAATACATAGGAACCACTTGTCCAAAAAGCCACTTAACCATGTACGTCAGGAAGATGGCATCACATGCCCAGGATGATAAGCTCTTGATTCATTTCTTCCAAGATAGTTTGACTGGGGCAGCTTCAAATTGGTACATACACCTCGAGCGGGCCCATATTCGATCCTTCAAAGACCTAGCGGATGCATTCCTGAAACAATACAAGTATAATATTGACATGGCTCCTGATAGGATGCAACTTCAAAATATGTTAAAAAGGGATACAGAAACCTTCAAGGAGTATGCACAACGGTGGAGAGAATTGGCTGCTCAAGTAGAGCCCCCATTAACTGAGAAGGAAATTATAGCAATGTTCATTGATACACTTCAGCCACCCTTCTATGATAGAATGATCGGAAGTGTATCATCAAACTTTTCTGACATGGTTATCATTGGAGAAAGAATTGAGAATGGGATGAGAAATGGTAAGATTGTTGAAAGTTCTGTGGGGGTAGCCGGGATGACAAAAGCTCCATTTGTCAAGAAGAATGAAGAAGAGGCACATGTTGTGGCATCTGAGCAAGAGTCTGAGTGGTTTGGGCATTGGATACCGGGTCAAATATCTGTCAACTCTCAACCGTCTTTTCAAACAACCTACACTCCATATTATCCACCACATCACCAACCTAACCATCCATATGTAGCCGCCATCTCACAATTTCCAACCCAATCCTATCCTATGAGGACACCATACCACCCATCAAACCCTTTCCAACATCAAACCTTTCCCGCCATACCGCCCCAACAAAACCTAAATGCAAATCAAAGGAGACAACCTTACAACCCAGAAAAGAAGCCCATGCAGTTTGACCCTATACCTATGACTTACACGGAGCTATTGCACAGCCTTATTGAAAAATCTTTGTTGGTCCCGGCCCCGACCAGCAGCGGTGCAACCCCCATACCCAAAATGGTTTGACCCAAATGTCAAGTGTGACTATCATGGGGGAGTGATAGGTCATTCAACTGAAAATTGCAAGACCTTAAAGTATAAAGTGCAAGATATGATCAATGCAAATGTGCTAAGTTTCCAACGAGACACTCTTGATGCAGGAGGTTCTGGAGTCCATGCCGTAGAGGACACTTTGGAACATGACCTTTGAATCTTGTGTAGAGTAATTCATTGATGCTAATCCTTTAGCTCTGCCCAAGGCTTTAGGAAGTTTTTAATAATGGGCTTACTTGTTTCCATTTCAGTATGAATAAATGAATGCATTGAGTTTCCTTCCTTTCCTTCATCTTCTGATTTTACCTTCATCCTTCTTTTTTCTTGAAAGTTACCAATAAAACAGATCTGAAGGTGATTCTCTTTAAAAATAAAATAAAATAATAAGTGCTAGAACCTCATCGTATGATCCTGATCACCTCTTTAACCATGCTGGTTCGGACAACTATGGAAAGTTTCCTCATGAGATCAACCGAAGATGATTGAGGCAATCAAAGGAAATCTTTTTGATTCAAGCTAGACTCCATGATTTGAAAAAAAAAATTAAAAGGGAAATCGAGAAAGAGCGCCCGGTTATGCTTTTGCAAGTACTATCATTTTTTGTCTTACTTTTAAAATTTATGAAAATTAACAATCAAAATTTGAAATGAAGAATGACCATCTTTCTATATCTTTCACATGCTTGTACTATCCCTTGTTACTCCGTTTGAGCTGGAAATTCTTTCAAAGAACCCGGGACAAGGATCACCCCTAAGCAAGGGGCAAGCACGAAAGAATCGGTGATTATGAAGCAAAAAAAAAAAACTTCATGCAAAGGCAAAAAAAAAGAAAGGAGGAAATAAAAAGGAAAGTTAGAGGAAAACAAATGTTCTTAGAAATCGAAAAGATCGTGGATCCTCGGTCCTATTCAACCTTAAAACATTTGTTTGAGCCTTATATCCTTTCCTTCATGACTCTCAACCATTGGCCTCGTTATGAGCCTAAAAAGTCCATTCTGATCAATGAAAGATTGTTATCATTTTCATTAACTTTAATTGTGAGACAAAATGTATGTGCTTTTTCAATGCATCGCTCTCGGAAAAAGGAAAAGAAAGAAAAAAAAAGAGAGAAAATGAAAAAACATAAAAAAAAAAAGAGGCTCGCTGGGTTGAAAACCTGCAAGGGCGACCTAGGCAAAATTAGAGCAACCTACGCAAAAGTTAGCGTCAAACAAATTCCTCGAAGCAACAAACTGGGGCAGTTTGAATTCAAAGGCAAATCATGTCCTCGGAAGGAGATTAAAGCAATACTCGAGATCATACGAGTGTCTCTTGAAGAAATGCAAACTGCAAACTGGGGCAGTTTGAAGGCGAGTCATGAAATGCTCTCAATACATGAAGACTGGAACAAACCATGTTCTTGAAAGCTGATTAAAGCGGTGCTCGAGATTATACGCATGAGAAGCTAGCACTTATCATCTTAAAAGAGTATCACCTGAAGAAAAATGTGAACTCCATCCCGTCATTGTTTCCTTCCTTCTAACAACCTTTCAATTCTTTCGCTCATATCCTTACCACTTTCCACATATTGTTACTCCCTGTCCATCCTCTATCATACCCCTCTTTCTACCATAGACTCAATTTGCATTCTTTAATACATACTGAAAGGTGAAGCAAGTATCAATAATGATATCATTTAGAGTTTCTCTCAGGATGCAAAGGTCATGGAAAGTACATCAATCTCCTAACAAAGGGCAATGTTGGAAAAGATAGAGAAATCAAGAAGTCTCATCCATCGAGATAATCATTAGAAATAGGCATACTTGTGACAAGGGGCAAAGCATCAATGAGGAAAGAAAATGACAATCCGGATCAATGAGTGACATTCCAGTTCTTCCTGAAATTTGGTTGTGATCGAAGCTTTAAGGGGCTAGAAATCAAAGAGTGGTTTGCGAAAAATGATCAAAGTTCATTATCAATCACTGAAAGAATCTCTTGCATCATGCATTATTTCATGCACCAGAATCAACATCATTGCATCACATTTAGGCATAGGGCCCATAAGCTCCCATTTTACTGGCTTTTACGGGCTTGGAGCCCATAAGCTTTGTTTTGTTAGCTTTAGCAGACGTAGGGTCTCTAAGCTTTCGTTTGTTTTAACGGGCACAAGGCCCCTAAGCTTTGCTTTTGTTATCTTTAGCAGGCATAGGGCCTCTTAAATTTTGTTTTGTTGTAGTTTGGCTTTAGTGGGCACAGGGCCCCAAAAGTCATGTCTTGTCAGCTTTAGCAGGCATAGGGCCTCTTAGGTTTTGTTTTGTTGTAGTTTGGCTTTAGTGGGCACGGGGCCCCAAAAGTCATGTCTTGTCGACTTTAGCAGGCATATGGCCTCTTAAGTTTTGTTTTGTTGTAGTTTGGCTTTTACCAGGCACGGGGCCCCAAAAGTTATGTCTTGTCGCCTTTAGCAGCATAGGGCCTCTTAAGTTTTGTTTTGTTGTAGTTTGACTTTACCAGACACGGGGCCCCAAAAGTCATGTCTTGTCGACTTTAGCAGGCATAGGGCCTCTTAAGTTTTGTTTTGTTGTAGTTTGGCTTTAGTGGGCACGGGGCCCCAAAAGTCATGTCTTGTGGCTTTAGCGAGGCATAGGGCCTCTTAAGTTTTGTTTTGTTGTAGTTTGACTTTACCTCACACGGGCCCCAAAAGTCATGTCTTGTCGCCTTTAGCGAGGCATAGGGCCTCTTAAGTTTTGTTTTGTTGTAGTTTGGCTTTAGTGGGCACAGGGCCCCAAAAGTCATGTCTTGGTTGGCTTCTGTAGGCATAGGGTCTCGTAAGCTCTTTTATCTTTCAGTTCGAGCTTCTCACGGGCAATCCACCCCGTAGGCTCTTTTATCTTCAGTTCGAGCTTCTGACGGGCAATCCACCCCGTAAGCTCTTTTATCTTTCAGTTCGAGCTTCTGACGGGCAATCCACCCCGTAGGCTCTTTTTATCTAAGTTCGAGCTTCTAACGGGCAATCCACCCCGTAGGCTCTTTTATCTTTCAGTTCGAGCTTCTAACGGGCAATCCACCCCGTAGGCTCTTTTATCTTTCAGTTCAAGCTTCTGACGGGCAATCCACCCCGTGAGCTCATTTATCTTTCAGTTCGAGCTTCTGACGGGCAATCCACCCCGTGAGCTCATTTATCTTTCAGTTCGAGCTTCTGACGGGCAATCCACCCCGTGAGCTCTTTTCTCTTTCTGTTTAAGCTCGGCAGATGATCCACCCGGCAAGCTTTTATGTGTAAACCCAATGGGCAATCCAATCCACTGGTCCTTTACAGGAAATCATTTTTGTAGTCACAGGTCTTTTCTGTTTGTCAATGTACCCCGAACAAAATTGGAGTTCATGTCTTTACTCGTTTCTTATAACGATAATAGGTTAACTACGGTTACATCTACTATCGAATAAGAAACAAGTAAAGAGGGGCAGCTGTGAACACCTAATTTTGTCCGGGTATTTTTTCCTTTTTAATTAATATCTTGAAAATAAAATAAAAATGCATAAAAATTTCCTAAAAAAAAAAAAATTGGTTATGTTATTGGCCCAATTTGTTTTTGTTACAAGTTTTTGTTGAGCCTAACATCCAAGCCCAAGTGAAAAAAATTAATAAAAACAAAAACAAAAAGCAAAAACAAATGATTTTCTGAAAGTTAAGTATTATGTCCATTGTGTTTTGTCCATCCCACCATAGCTCTTCACAGTGCACAAGACTCAAGAACATAGACTCCCATTTTTGGGTAGTTTTCAGAACTTGAGAAGAGTGTTTTGCTTATCAGAGGAAGGAAATACCAAAAATGGAGATTGACAAGGGACTAAGCATACTTTAACATCTGCCACACTGCACAATACCCCATCAATGGTCCCTTTCCTACACAGCTGGCTTGAAACATTTTGTCACTTTTCTTCACTGGTTTTTGTTTAAGTTGGACACAGCATGTGAAGGAAGGGAGAACACACAGAAAAATGGAAAGAGGGGCGTGTAACAGAAGAGGGAGAAAAACAGAAAAAAAAACCCATCTCTTCCTGGCGTGACCACCCTCCCCCCTTGATTTTTTTTCTTTTTCTTTTTTCCTTCTCTTTCTCTTTTCTTCTTCCTCTCCTCTCACGTTCCAGGCACTTTTTTTCCTTTCTTCTTCTTTCATCTTCCTCCTCCCATTTCTCTCCTTCACCATAAACCCATCACCTTCATTTTTCTCCTCTCATCCTTCATCCTCTTCAACAACCCAACAACAACAAAAAAGAAAACCAGCCACACACACACATTCACCTTCATCTTTAACTTCACCTTCCTCCTACCATTTATCTTCTTCAACCCAGCAGCAATAAAACAGAAAAAGAAAAAAAATCCACATACACTCACACAACTCAGATCCGGTTCTGGTTCGTGCTCCACCATTGCGAGCCGTACGCGAACCGCTGCTTCTCCTCCATCCTCCGTGCCGCCGTCGCGTCTGGACCGGACCAGCTCCGTCCGGCCGTTCCCTCACCGCGCCGGACGCCATAACCGCCGCGCCTGACCTTGCCACTCGCAAACCGGATCTGCCACCCACGATCTGCCACAAGCGAACCGGATCTGCCACGCAAACAACTGCGTTGACCGGCCTCCTCACGCCGCTGCCGCCGTGTCCCCTGCCTCGCCGTCCTCCACGCCAGCCTTCGTCTCCGCCTCCCGTGCCACCATCACCACCGTGAGCAGAACCGCATCAAGACCCCCTCCTTTGCGCCGTCTGCACGTTGTTGAGTTAGGGTAACGTTGCTGCTGGGTTTACAACTTGTCTCATGACTTTCATTTTTTGCTTCTGATTTGCTTTGTGAGTTGGGCTTGTATTGTGTGGGCTTATCATGATGTGCATGCTTGTTTTTTTATTTTATGTGTGTAATTTTCCATCAAAAATAAAAATAAATCAAACTTAAAAATAAAGATAAACTATAAGTTAGCTATTATGTTTTTTTTTTTTCTTTTATTAGGTTTTAGATATTTGATCCAAATTTAAAATAAACCAGAATGCAAGATGTTTTATGTGAAGTTAAGAATTTTATTTTATCATAACTATTATATGAATGCATATGTTTATTTTATAGAATGCAAATATTTTAATGTTAAAATAAAAGGGTTATCTGAGATAGCGTCTTGTTAATCCTTATCTTTTATGACATCTGAGTTGTGACAATTTAATAAAAATTCTCCCCAAATAAAATCCTTTTTTTTAAAAAAATAATAATAAAAACAAAAATCAAAGTTAAAATCAACCAACCAATCAAATCTTTTCTAAAGAGAACTACGTGGCTTTGAGTTTCCCATCGCACCCGGGAATACGTAGGAGCAAGATAAATCATCTTGTCGGGCCAAAACTAATTTTTCCCTTTTTTGTATCTCCTTTTTATGTCAAAATAATTAATCAAAAAAATTAAATTTTTCTATTTTTAGGGATGCTCTATGGACACGGTGCCATGTTCAGTCCCTTAGATTTGAGGTTGCCCTGTGGACTCATGTGCCACGTTCAACCTCATTTAATTAATTTTCCTTTTTTGCATCCCCTTTTTTTCGTTAAAATAATTAATCAAAAAGTTAAACTTTTCCTTTTTAGGGATGTTCTATGGACACGGTGCCATATTCGGTCCCTTAGATTTGAGGTTGCCCCTGGGGACTCATGTGCCATGTTCAACCTCATTTAATTTTTCTAAACAATAAATTTAAAAATATAAGAAATGATAAAAATCTAAAATATTTAAAATTAAAAATAACACTTTCTTGTAAATAATTTTTGGGTAGAATAAATATTTAAAAGGTTATTAAAATGTTTTTGCACAATTAACTTGAGGTACCGTTTTTAAACAGGCGATGTGGGTGCTAATACCTTCCCTACTCGTGAACCGACTCCCGGACTCATATCTCTTTTTTTTTAAAGACAAGTTTACCTTTATATAATTGGGTTTTCTAAGTTTTTCCCCATTATAATTTTAGTGGCTACTCCTGTGTTTTTTATCCATCTTTCTGCGGCTCCCGGACGGATTGGTCATGACAATTGGCGACTCCACCGGGACTTTAGAGAGTCAGGCCTATCATAGTTGGTTGTGCAACTTCTTTTAATAACTTTGAAAATATTAGTTTTACCCCTCTTTGTTTTATTTGTTTTGTAAATTGTTATATGCTTTAATATATGCCTGTGTATATTCTTGCAACCCTAGGGTAGAGAATTATTATGTTGTTGGCTGTTCTTTTTGCATGTGTGATGTAGTTTTCATTTTAATAGGTTTGGAGCAGGTTTGTATGCTCCCAGCACACACATCACTTACACTTATTTCACACACTTTCAGCTCTATACCCGAGCTAGTGGAAACTTAAGGATTAGGCGGTGTGTCGATATTATCATTGAAGAGGTCTTGTACCCCCCTGATATTTGTCGATTCACCACTCAGGTTGTACCCGATATCGTGGGATGGTCATATTGAGAGGGTTTATCCCTACTTGTGGCTAGACTCATGAGTCGGATCCTTATCTTTCGGGATAGGGGCAATCTGGGGACCATGGATTTTAGAAGTCTAGAACCTATCCAATTTTCACTGATAGAGCAAACTTAGGGGCCAACCAATTAGAGTTATGGCTTCAGCTTTGTTCGACCCTAAGTTTTAACCGTCTTAAGACACAAAAGGGGGCATGATTATTCTCTACCTTTCTCTTCATATTCATACATCCATTTCAATTTTCAAAATAGGAAACGACCCATTTTTTTTATTTTTTTTTATTTTTTAAAAAAAAACAAAAAAAAACCATTTCATGCATTCAAAAAAAGAAAAAAAAGAACCTTTTTTTTCCCTTCATTTGTCTCTAAACAAAGAATTCTCATTTGTCTCCAAACAAAGAAAATAAATTCATTCATCTCATGCATTTATAAAAAATGATTCTTCTAAAAAAAAAAAAAAAAAAAACTCATTTCATGTATCACTGTTTTGATAGAAGCTCCTTCATGCATCTCATGTATTAAAATTTGGGTAAGTAAAAAAAAAAAAAAAGTAAATCTTTTCCATGCAACCCGTGCATTAACACCTTCTTGGGTCAAGAAAAATCTTTTTCATGCATCTCAAAAGGTTATCTTCAGTAAACTTTCACAAATAAGGATTTAATCCCTTTTCCCGAACTTCACCAGTGACTTTTTGAATAATTGCTCTGTGGCATCCTTATTGGACTCGATCACAAGCCAAAATCATGGATGAGGAAGAGCAAACGCAGAAGTTCATAGAAGATTGGAGTCAACTCAAAGAGAAGATGACCCAAATGATGGTAATGTTGCAAGTCATGCAGAAGGAAAAGAACACGAATGAGAGCCCTTGACCTCAATCAAGAGTAGCAATGGCCATGCCTCTTCTCACTCATGAGAACAGCCAACAAGGGGTCGTGATGTCTTTCACTGGCTACCCAAGCAATCAAAATCGTCCCTCATTTGACCCAAGCAATCCCCCATATGGTCTTCCTCGAGGATTTGTGCCGCCAGTCGCTCCTGGACCAACAAATGGCAATCCAAACTCACAAAACACAACCCAGACACAGATCCCCACCAATTCTATGGTGCATTCTGTTAACCCAAACACTTCACCATTCACCTTCCACATCGGTGCCAATGGGATCCAAGTGGCACGGGGCTTCGCTTCCCCACAGTATGTTCCTGTGAATCAGTCGTGTGAGAATCCTCAATCCATAGAAAGGCTGGAGGTTCTAGAGGAAAGACTGCGAACTATTGAAGGGGCAAACAGTCATGGTCTTCGGGATGCCTCTGAACTCTGTCTAGTGCCCAATGTCGTAATACCTCTAAAATTCAAAGTGCCAGATTTTGACAAATACATAGGAACCACTTGTCCAAAAAGCCACTTAACCATGTACGTCAGGAAGATGGCATCACATGCCCAGGATGATAAGCTCTTGATTCATTTCTTCCAAGATAGTTTGACTGGGGCAGCTTCAAATTGGTACATACACCTCGAGCGGGCCCATATTCGATCCTTCAAAGACCTAGCGGATGCATTCCTGAAACAATACAAGTATAATATTGACATGGCTCCTGATAGGATGCAACTTCAAAATATGTTAAAAAGGGATACAGAAACCTTCAAGGAGTATGCACAACGGTGGAGAGAATTGGCTGCTCAAGTAGAGCCCCCATTAACTGAGAAGGAAATTATAGCAATGTTCATTGATACACTTCAGCCACCCTTCTATGATAGAATGATCGGAAGTGTATCATCAAACTTTTCTGACATGGTTATCATTGGAGAAAGAATTGAGAATGGGATGAGAAATGGTAAGATTGTTGAAAGTTCTGTGGGGGTAGCCGGGATGACAAAAGCTCCATTTGTCAAGAAGAATGAAGAAGAGGCACATGTTGTGGCATCTGAGCAAGAGTCTGAGTGGTTTGGGCATTGGATACCGGGTCAAATATCTGTCAACTCTCAACCGTCTTTTTCAAACAACCTACACTCCATATTATCCACCACATCACCAACCTAACCATCCATATGTAGCCGCCATCTCACAATTTCCAACCCAATCCTATCCTATGAGGACACCATACCACCCATCAAACCCTTTCCAACATCAAACCTTTCCCGCCATACCGCCCCAACAAAACCTAAATGCAAATCAAAGGAGACAACCTTACAACCCAGAAAAGAAGCCCATGCAGTTTGACCCTATACCTATGACTTACACGGAGCTATTGCACAGCCTTATTGAAAAATCTTTGTTGGTCCCGGTCCCAGACCAGCGGTGCAACCCCATACCCAAAATGGTTTGACCCAAATGTCAAGTGTGACTATCATGGGGGAGTGATAGGTCATTCAACTGAAAATTGCAAGACCTTAAAGTATAAAGTGCAAGATATGATCAATGCAAATGTGCTAAGTTTCCAACGAGACACTCTTGATGCGGGAGGTTCTGGAGTCCATGCCGTAGAGGACACTTTGGAACATGACCTTTGAATCTTGTGTAGAGTAATTCATTGATGCTAATCCTTTAGCTCTGCCCAAGGCTTTAGGAAGTTTTTAATAATGGGCTTACTTGTTTCCATTTCAGTATGAATAAATGAATGCATTGAGTTTCCTTCCTTTCCTTCATCTTCGATTTTACCTTCATCCTTCTTTTTTCTTGAAAGTTACCAATAAAACAGATCTGAAGGTGATTCTCTTTAAAAATAAAATAAAATAATAAGTGCTAGAACCTCATCGTATGATCCTCGATCACCTCTTTAACCATCTTTGGTTCGGACAACTATGGAAAGTTTCCTCATGAGATCAACCGAAGATGATTGAGGCAATCAAAGGAAATCTTTTTGATTCAAGCTAGACTCCATGATTTGAAAAAAAAAATTAAAAGGGAAATCGAGAAAGAGCGCCCGGTTATGCTTTTGCAAGTACTATCATTTTTTGTCTTACTTTTAAAATTTATGAAAATTAACAATCAAAATTTGAAATGAAGAATGACCATCTTTCTATATCTTTCACATGCTTGTACTATCCCTTGTTACTCCGTTTGAGCTGGAAATTCTTTCAAAGAACCCGGGACAAGGATCACCCCTAAGCAAGGGGCAAGCACGAAAGAATCGGTGATTATGAAGCAAAAAAAAAAAAACTTCATGCAAAGGCAAAAAAAAAGAAAGGAGGAAATAAAAAGGAAAGTTAGAGGAAAACAAATGTTCTTAGAAATCGAAAAGATCGTGGATCCTCGGTCCTATTCAACCTTAAAACATTTGTTTGAGCCTTATATCCTTTCCTTCATGACTCTCAACCATTGGCCTCGTTATGAGCCTAAAAAGTCCATTCTGATCAATGAAAGATTGTTATCATTTTCATTAACTTTAATTGTGAGACAAAATGTATGTGCTTTTTCAATGCATCGCTCTCGGAAAAAGGAAAAGAAAGAAAAAAAAAAGAGAGAAAATGAAAAACATAAAAAAAAAAAAGAGGCTCAGGGTTGAAAACCTGCAAGGGCGACCTAGGCAAAATTAGAGCAACCTACACAAAAGTTAGCGTCAAACAAATTCCTCGAAGCAACAAACTGGGGCAGTTTGAATTCAAAGGCAAATCATGTCCTCGGAAGGAGATTAAAGCAATACTCGAGATCATACGAGTGTCTCTTGAAGAAATGCAAACTGCAAACTGGGGCAGTTTGAAGGCGAGTCATGAAATGCTCTCAATACATGAAGACTGGAACAAACCATGTTCTTGAAAGCTGATTAAAGCGGTGCTCGAGATTATACGCATGAGAAGCTAGCACTTATCATCTTAAAAGAGTATCACCTGAAGAAAAATGTGAACTCCATCCCGTCATTGTTTCCTTCCTTCTAACAACCTTTCAATTCTTTCGCTCATATCCTTACCACTTTCCACATATTGTTACTCCCTGTCCATCCTCTATCATACCCCTCTTTCTACCATAGACTCAATTTGCATTCTTTAATACATACTGAAAGGTGAAGCAAGTATCAATAATGATATCATTTAGAGTTTCTCTCAGGATGCAAAGGTCATGGAAAGTACATCAATCTCCTAACAAAGGGCAATGTTGGAAAAGATAGAGAAATCAAGCAGTCTCATCCATCGGGATAATCATTAGAAATAGGCATACTTGTGACAAGGGGCAAAGCATCAATGAGGAAAGAAAATGACAATCCGGATCAATGAGTGACATTCCAGTTCTTCCTGAAATTTGGTTGTGATCGAAGCTTTAAGGGGCTAGAAATCAAAGAGTGGTTTGCGAAAAATGATCAAAGTTCATTATCAATCACTGAAAGAATCTCTTGCATCATGCATTATTTCATGCACCAGAATCAACATCATTGCATCACATTTAGGCATAGGGCCCATAAGCTCCCATTTTACTGGCTTTTACGGGCTTGGAGCCCATAAGCTTTGTTTTGTTAGCTTTAGCAGACGTAGGGTCTCTAAGCTTTCGTTTGTTTTAACGGGCACAAGGCCCCTAAGCTTTGCTTTTGTTAGCTTTAGCAGGCATAGGGCCTCTTAAATTTTGTTTTGTTGTAGTTTGGCTTTAGTGGGCACAGGGCCCCAAAAGTCATGTCTTGTCAGCTTTAGCAGGCATAGGGCCTCTTAGGTTTTGTTTTGTTGTAGTTTGGCTTTAGTGGGCACAGGGCCCCAAAAGTCATGTCTTGTCAGCTTTAGCAGGCATAGGGCCTCTTAAGTTTTGTTTTGTTGTAGTTTGGCTTTACCGGGCACAGGGCCCCAAAAGTCATGTCTTGTCAGCTTTAGCAGGCATAGGGCCTCTTAAGTTTTGTTTTGTTGTAGTTTGACTTTACCGGGCACAGGGCCCCAAAAGTCATGTCTTGTCAGCTTTAGCAGGCATAGGGCCTCTTAAGTTTTGTTTTGTTGTAGTTTGGCTTTAGTGGGCACAGGGCCCCAAAAGTCATGTCTTGGTTGGCTTCTGTAGGCATAGGGTCTCGTAAGCTCTTTTATCTTTCAGTTCGAGCTTCAGACGGGCAATCCACCCCGTAGGCTCTTTTATCTTTCAGTTCGAGCTTCTAACGGGCAATCCACCCCATAGGCTCTTTTATCTTTCAGTTCGAGCTTCTCACGGGCAATCCACCCCGTAGGCTCTTTTATCTTCTGTTCGAGCTTCTAACGGGCAATCCACCCCGTAGGCTCTTTTATCTTTCAGTTCGAGCTTCTCACGGGCAATCCACCCCGTAGGCTCTTTTATCTTCAGTTCGAGCTTCTAACAGGCAATCCACCACGTAGGTTCTTTTATCTTTCAGTTCGAGCTTCTAACGGGCAATCCACCCCGTAGGCTCTTTTATCTTTCAGTTCAAGCTTCTCACGGGCAATCCACCCCGTAAGCTCTTTTATCTTTCAGTTCGAGCTTCTGACGGGCAATCCACCCCGTGAGCTCATTTATCTTTCAGTTCGAGCTTCTGACGGGCAATCCACCCCGTGAGCTCTTTTCTCTTTCTGTTTAAGCTCGGCAGATGATCCACCCGGCAAGCTTTTATGTGTAAACCCAATGGGCAATCCAATCCACTGGTCCTTTACAGGAAATCATTTTTGTAGTCACAGGTCTTTTCTGTTTGTCAATGTACCCCGAACAAAATTGGAGTTCATGTCTTTACTCGTTTCTTATAACGATAATAGGTTAACTACGGTTACATCTACTATCGAATAAGAAACAAGTAAAGAGGGGCAGCTGTGAACACCTAATTTTGTCCGGGTATTTTTTCCTTTTTAATTAATATCTTGAAAATAAAATAAAAATGCATAAAAATTTCCTAAAAAAAAAAAAATTGGTTATGTTATTGGCCCAATTTGTTTTTGTTACAAGTTTTTGTTGAGCCTAACATCCAAGCCCAAGTGAAAAAAATTAATAAAAACAAAAACAAAAAGCAAAAACAAATGATTTTCTGAAAGTTAAGTATTATGTCCATTGTGTTTTGTCCATCCCACCATAGCTCTTCACAGTGCACAAGACTCAAGAACATAGACTCCCATTTTTGGGTAGTTTTCAGAACTTGAGAAGAGTGTTTTGCTTATCAGAGGAAGGAAATACCAAAAATGGAGATTGACAAGGGACTAAGCATACTTTAACATCTGCCACACTGCACAATACCCCATCAATGGTCCCTTTCCTACACAGCTGGCTTGAAACATTTTGTCACTTTTCTTCACTGGTTTTTGTTTAAGTTGGACACAGCATGTGAAGGAAGGGGGGAGAACACACAGAAAAATGGAAAGAGGGGCGTGTAACAGAAGAGGGAGAAAAACAGAAAAAACCCATCTCTTCCTGGCGTGACCACCCTCCCCCCTTGATTTTTTTTTTCTTTTTCTTTTTTCCTTCTCTTTCTCTTTTCTTCTTCCTCTCCTCTCACGTTCCAGGCACTTTTTTTCCTTTCTTCTTCTTTCATCTTCCTCCTCCCATTTCTCTCCTTCACCATAAACCCATCACCTTCATTTTTCTCCTCTCATCCTTCATCCTCTTCAACAACCCAACAACAACAAAAAAGAAAACCAGCCACACACACACATTCACCTTCATCTTTAACTTCACCTTCCTCCTACCATTTATCTTCTTCAACCCAGCAGCAATAAAACAGAAAAAGAAAAAAAATCCACATACACTCACACAACTCAGATCCGGTTCTGGTTCGTGCTCCACCACTGCGAGCCGTACGCGAACCGCTGCTTCTCCTCCATCCTCCGTGCCGCCGTCGCGTCTGGACCGGACCAGCTCCGTCCGGCCGTTCCCTCACCGCGCCGGACGCCATAACCGCCGCGCCTGACCTTGCCACTCGCAAACCGGATCTGCCACCCACGATCTGCCACAAGCGAACCGGATCTGCCACGCAAACAACTGCGTTGACCGGCCTCCTCACGCCGCTGCCGCCGTGTCCCCTGCCTCGCCGTCCTCCACGCCAGCCTTCGTCTCCGCCTCCCGTGCCACCATCACCACCGTGAGCAGAACCGCATCAAGACCCCTCCTTTGCGCCGTCTGCACGTTGTTGAGTTAGGGTAACGTTGCTGCTGGGTTTACAACTTGTCTCATGACTTTCATTTTTTGCTTCTGATTTGCTTTGTGAGTTGGGCTTGTATTGTGTGGGCTTATCATGATGTGCATGCTTGTTTTTTTATTTTATGTGTGTAATTTTCCATCAAAAATAAAAATAAATCAAACTTAAAAATAAAGATAAACTATAAGTTAGCTATTATGTTTTTTTTTTTTCTTTTATTAGGTTTTAGATATTTGATCCAAATTTAAAATAAACCAGAATGCAAGATGTTTTATGTGAAGTTAAGAATTTTATTTTATCATAACTATTATATGAATGCATATGTTTATTTTATAGAATGCAAATATTTTAATGTTAAAATAAAAGGGTTATCCGAGATAGCGTCTTGTTAATCCTTATCTTTTATGACATCCGAGTTGTGACAATTTAATAAAAATTCTCCCCAAATAAAATCCTTTTTTTAAAAAATAATAATAAAAACAAAAATCAAAGTTAAAATCAACCAACCAATCAAATCTTTTCTAAAGAGAACTACGTGGCTTTGAGTTTCC
Source organism: Sophora flavescens (assembly GCA_030762895.1). Classification (NCBI taxonomy): domain Eukaryota; kingdom Viridiplantae; phylum Streptophyta; class Magnoliopsida; order Fabales; family Fabaceae; genus Sophora; species Sophora flavescens. The sequence continues at coordinate 26,913,165 of CM061062.1, read as the reverse complement.
CATCGCACCGGGAATACGTAGGAGCAAGATAAATCATCTTGTCGGGCCAAAACTAATTTTTCCCTTTTTGTATCTCCTTTTTATGTCAAAATAATTAATCAAAAAAATTAAATTTTTCTATTTTTAGGGATGCTCTATGGACACGGTGCCATGTTCAGATCCCTTAGATTTGAGGTTGCCCTGTGGACTCATGTGCCACGTTCAACCTCATTTAATTAATTTTCCTTTTTTTGCATCCCCTTTTTTTCGTTAAAATAATTAATCAAAAAGTTAAACTTTTCCTTTTTAGGGATGTTCTATGGACACGGTGCCATATTCGGTCCCTTAGATTTGAGGTTGCCCTGTGGACTCATGTGCCATGTTCAACCTCATTTAATTTTTCTAAACAATAAATTTAAAAATATAAGAAATGATAAAAATCTAAAATATTTAAAATTAAAAATAACACTTTCTTGTAAATAATTTTTGGGTAGAATAAATATTTAAAAGGTTATTAAAATGTTTTTGCACAATTAACTTGAGGTACCGTTTTTTAAACGGGCGATGTGGGGTGCTAATACCTTCCCTACTCGTAACCGACTCCCGGACTCATATCTCTCTTTTTTTAAAAAGACCAGTTTACCTTTAAATAATTGGGTTTTCTAAGATTTTCCCAATAAAAATTTTAGTGGCGACTCCTCTGTTTTTTATCCATCTTTCTGCGGCTCCCGGACGGGACGGTCGCGACATTTAGCAATGTTGAATTTGTGTTGTTTTCAATGTATTTTGCCAATTTGAATGAATGAATATCCTTTATTAGTCAAAAAAAAACTTTAATGTTTTTGTAATTTCATATTAGACAAATTAACAAACAACCGGTGATTAAACACAATAATAATAAAACATTTAGAGTCTGATTTCGTGTAATCATCGCATACAAGGAGTTCTTTAAATTACTGAAACTAATTATTCTAATCCCAATTAGCTTGTTGAAGGTTAAATTTTCTAATCTAATTGAAACATAATCCCTTAATGAATCAATTCTATCAATTACCCTATTTCCTTATGCCTAATTAGCATGATAAGATTATTTTTCTATAAGCAAAATTAAGATTAAATGGGTAAAAGGGGTACCCAAACCCATAAATAATACATCAAAGAAATATTAATCCATGGTATTAATTAAGATGATTAAGCTCTGTACGTGGAATTATTAAACAAACCTTATTTTATTAATTTTTTTAAGCAAAATGACATGCAAAGACACCACAATGGAATAAGAGAACCCAACTAGGTTGGCTCCTCAAATCCCACCAATCATCTGCAGCACACCAAAATTATTATTAATAAAAGAAAATTAAAAAATACAAATCATGGGGACATCCACCAAAACCCATGAAGAAAAGAGATTATCAAAATCAATAGTTTGGCAAGCCAAACCTATCCCTAAAAAAACTTGTCTACTGAAATTATGGATTAAGTCTGACCAAGAATTACAATGAGAAACAACACAAAAATTAGCCAACTTATCAGCACAATTGTTTCCATCTCTAAAAACATGAGATATTTTAAACTGAAAATTATCTGAGAGAGAGATACAATTTCTCCATCGATTCCTTAATCTCCAAGGAATAATCTCAATAGAAGAGAAGGCAAACACAAATAATTGGGAATCACACTCTATCCAAAGTTTCAACCATCCTCTCCTAGAAGCTGTCTCAATAGCCATCATGATTGTAGTTAGTTCCTCATGAAGAGAAAAGGAGATACTGTTGGTTCGAGTGTATGAAAGAACCCAAAGAAGATCCCTGAAACAATACACAAAAGACTACACAGTACGTACCAAGAAATAGAGTTTCACAACCTAAACCCCATACACCTAATGTAGAAGAAATACTATAGCAAACAACCAGCAAGAACTAATTCGCAAAACCGCAAAAATAAAAGCACAGCAATATGTGGTAATTGAATACCACAGTAGGTAATTCAATTACAGCAACAAGAAAAGAGAAAGGGAAGAAAAGATAGAAAGCACATACACCGTTTAGCGTGGTTCAGCCAATGTGGACTACATCCACGGGAGAGAGCCTCCACCAGTATGAACTTTGATCAAGATAACAATAGAGATCCCTTGGATCTTCACTCCACCATGCTCAAGATGAACAAACCAGAGAACTCAAGCCTTTCGTCTCTCTATTTTCACACAACCCTTGATCTCTCTCTAATCCTCTCTTGATTATTCTCTCTAATCACAATAGAATCAAAGCACTACAAGATGATAGTATTCTCTAGGTTTTTCCCTCTTTTTCGCTCTGAAAAACGTACCCAAGAAACCCCAAATCTAATTTCGTTCGCTGCTGTAACAAACTTAAATATCAAAAACTGACGCGTCATAATCGATTACGAGCTGTTGGTAATCGATTACCGTAATCGATTACGAGATTCTGGTAATCGGTTACCAGCTGTCTGCCCATAGTTCTGAAACTTTAGAATTCCTGGCTGAAGGTCCGTAATTGATTACGGCCTTACCATAATCGATTACCAGCTGTCTGAACACCAAATTCTGTAGTTTTAAACTTGATTTTGAGGCACTTTCAATAATACTCCACATTGACTCCAAATCAGAGGATTGAGTTAACCTTATAGTGGTGGCTCTCCCACTTATGGAATTATGCTTCAATGAAGTTTATCAAGTCCAAGAAATGCTTGAACTTTGCTCTTGGTAATGACTTTGTGAATGCTTCCGCTGGATTGTCTTCCGAAGCTATCTTCTCAATCTGAATTTCCTTTCATTCAACCACATCTCTAATGAAATGAAGCCTTACATCGATATGCTTCGTTCTCTCATGATAAACTTGATGATTAGCTAAGTGAATAGCACTTTGGCTATCACAATGAACAGTCACACTCTTTTTGATAATTCCGAATTCACCAATCATCCCTTTTAACCATAGAGCTTCCTTTACTCCATCCGCAAGAGCTATATACTCTGCTTGTGTAGTTGACAACGCAACCACGAGTTGTAAAGTAGACTTCCAACTAATTGCAGTCCCAGACAAAGTGAACACATACCCCGGAAAGAGACTTCCCTGTGTCAACATTCCCGGCATAATCCGCATCAACATAACCCACAATAGCATCTTCTCCTTGAGCTGCTTTCTTGTACATAAGTCCAGAATTTAGAGAACCATTCAAATACCTTAGAACACACTTCAAATCCTCCCAACGAGCTTCCCCCAGATCCGCCATAAATTTGCTAACAATGCTAACGTCGTGTGCCAAATCCGGCTTGCTACATACCATCCCATACATGATGCTACCCACTCCACTTGCATAAGGAATAGAATCCATTCTTCTTCTTTCCGTGTCGTTGCTAGGAGCTTGTGTAATGGAGAGCTTTGTGTGATTACCCAAAGGTGTAGAAACCGGTTTAGACTGATGCATCCTATACCTTTCTACAATTTTCTTCAAGTAACCTTGCTGAGATAGTAAAAGTTCCCCCTTCTTTCTGTTTCTGACTATGTCCATGCCAAGTATCCTCTTTGCATTACCAAGATTCTTCATCTCAAATTCAGAATTCAATTGGTCCTTAAGCTTGCTTATTTCTTCCTTGATAGTGCTGGCTATAAGAATGTCATCCACATATAGGAGTAAGAAAAGAACACACTCCTTCTCCCTCCTTAGTATGTACACACAACTATCATAACTACTCCTTAGAAATCCCACTCTCAAGAGAAAATCATCAAATTTTTTGTATCATTGTCTAGGGCTTTGTTTTAGCCCATAAAGTGATTTTCTCAAGAGACATACCTTGGTCTTATCTTCTTCATACCCTTCCGGTTGTTGCATGTAGATAGTTTCCTCTAGATCTCCATGTAGAAATGCTGTCTTGACATCCAACTGTTCTAATTCCAAGTCATACTGATTCACAATGGACATCAATATCCTTATAAAACAATGTTTTACTACAGGTGAAAAGATCTCATTGTAATCAATCCCTTCAACCTGGGTAAAACCCTTTGCTACCAGTCTTGCCTTGAACCTTGCCTCCTCAATGCCTGGAATGCCATCCTCTTTCTTGAAGATCCACTTGCATCCAACTACCCTTTGATTCTTGGGTAAGTCCACAAGTGTCCAGGTTTGATTTTTATCCAAGGATTCCATTTCTGCTTGCACTGCTTGTAACCAATTCTGACTATCCTTGCTTTCCATAGCCTCTCTGAAACTTCTCGATTTTGGATCTTGTATCTCTTCAGCCGCATTAAGAGCATAGCAAACAAGGTTAGCATACCCAAATCTCTTAGGAGGTACAATATTCCTCCTAGCTCGATCTCTAGTCAACTGATAATCTGATACTACTGGTGGTTGTTGATCTGTCTGTTCTACTGGTGGTGGACTTTCCTCTCTGATGCTAGAGGTGGAAAACTCTACCTCAAACTGAGCTTTCTGGTCAGTTTCATCTGAACTGCTTTGCTCCAAGCCATTGCACATCATATCCATCCTGGTCTCATCAAATGTGACATCCCTGCTTACAAAGCACCTTGATCCTCCTGATTCCAACTTCCACAACTTGTAGCCTTTCACACCATCTGGATACCCAATGAAGATGCATTTTACCGCCCATGTATCAAGCTTGTCCTCCCTGATGTGAGCAAATGCCAAAGAACCAAATACCCTAAGATTAGAGTAATCCATCGGTTTACCACTCCATACTTCCATAGGTGAAGTCTAAAGCTGAAGACAAACATCTGTTTATCAAGTACACTGCAGTATTTGCAGCTTCACCCCAGAAACTCTTAGGTAGTCCAGCACCCAAAAGCATACACCTAACACGCTCCATAATAGTCATGTTCATCCTTTCTACTAGACCATTTTGTGAGGAGTCTGTGCCACGGTCCTATGCCTTTAATTCCCTGTTTCCTGCAAAACTCATTAAACTGCTCTGAAACAAAATCCAGGCCATTGTCAGTCCTTAAAACTTTCAATTTCGAGCCTAGTTGATTTTCTATATGAGTGTGCCATTCCTTGAATTTTTGAAAGGTTTCAGATTTATTTTTCAAATTGTAAATCCACACTCTTCTAGAAAAGTCATCAATCATGGTAAGAAAATAGGATCCCCCTCCATGAGTCATCACCCTTGATGGACCCCAAAGATCCGAGTGCACATACTCAAAAGGTCTACTAGAAACATGCATACCGGTTCCAAAAGAAACTCTATGTTGCTTACCTAATATGCAATGATCACAAAATTCTAGTTTCTCCAATTTATCACCATTTAACAAGTTTTTTTAAGACAATTCTATCAATCCTTTTTCACTTACATGACCTAGCCTTAAGTTCCATAACTTGGTTTTATCATGTGGTGTTTGGCTAGCTACCGATGCTTGTGCAATAACAGTGGAACCATTAAGAATATAAATCCATTTCTATTTGATCCTTTAGCTATTACTAAAGCACCACTAGAAATCTTTATCATACCATGTTCAATTTTAGTGGAATAACCTAAATCATCAAACATGCTAATGGATAGAAGATTTCTCTTAAATTTAGGAACATACCTCATATCCTTTAAAAGGATTTTACGATTTTCAGAAGTTTTGAGCCGAATAGTTCCCATACCTTGTACCTTGCATGCTTTGTTGTTTCCTAGAAGCACCACTCCACCTTCTTTGAGTTCTAGTGTCTCGAAATAGTCCTTCCTTGGGCACATATGGTACGAACATCCGGAATCCATAACCCAACTTCTATGTGTTTCTGAACTTGACACCACCAACACCCAGTCACTCTCATAGCCATTCGAAGCAACTACAACCTCAGCGGAGTTCCTTGATCCCTTGCCCCCCTTTCAGGACAATCTTTCTTGAAGTGACCAGTTTTACCGTAATTGAAACACTTGAGCTTTGACTTTGAATGACTCTTTGATTTTGATATAGACCTCTTGCTCTTTAACCTTTTCTTCTCGTTCCCCCCTGAGACATTCAAGCTCTCACCATTATTCTTCGCTTTCAACTCTTGCTCTTGTTGCCTTTGGAGCTCCATTGTCCGGATTGAAGTTTGCACATCATCCAAGGAAATGGTTTAATCATTGCCATACAAAATGGCATCCTTGAAATGCTCAAAGGATTTAGGTAAAGAATTAAGTAGGAGCAATGCCTTATCCTCATCATCGAGCTTCACCTCAATGTAGGTCATCAAGAATTTTATTGAATTCTTCAAGTTTCTTTACAATGGACTTCGATTCCGTCATCTTGAAAGAATATAGAAGTTGCTTCAAGCATAGCCTATTCGCTAGTGACTTTGTCATGTACAATGTTTCTAACCTTGCCCACATAGACGCCGCTGTCTTTTCCCTCGCAACCTCTCTCAATGCCTTATCACCAAGATATAGAATGATTGCATTTCTTGCCTTCTCTATCATGTCGGTCTTCTCCCTTTGTGATAGAGTGTCCGCCATCCTTGCCTCTCCTTTGAGAGCTTCTACACATCCAAGTTGTACCAAGATTGCCTCTATCTTAACCCTCCATAACCCGAAGTCATTACTTCTGGAGAATTTCTCTATGCCATACTTTGTGTTTCCCATTGTTCAGCCTTTTGATCTTTCTTCTTCTTTCAATCCTCACAGGCGACGCCACTTGTTGGTTCGAGTGTATGAAAGAACCCAAAGAAGATCCCAGAAACAATACACAAAAGACTACACAGTACCAAGAAATAGAGTTTCGCAACCTAAACCTAATACACCTAATGTAGAAGAAATACTATAGCAAACAACCAGCAAGAACTAATTCTTAAAACCACTAAAATAAAAGCACAACAATATGTGGTAATTGAATTACCACAACAGGTAATTCAATTACAGCAGCAAGAAAAGAGAAAGGGAAGAAGAGATAGAGAGCACACACACAGTTTAGTGTGGTTCAGCCAATGTGGCCTACATCAACGGGAGAAAGCCTCCTCCACTATGAACTTTGATCAAGATTACAATAGAGATCCCTTGGATCTTCACTCGACCATGCTCAAGATGAACAAACAAGAGAACCCAAGCCTTTCGTCTCTCTATTTTCACACAACCCTTGATCTCTCTCTAATCCTCTCTTGATTCTTCTCTCTAATCACAATAGAATCAAAGCATTACAAGATGATAGTATTATCTATGTTTTTCCCTCTTTTTCGCTCTAAAAAACACACCCAAGAAACCCCAAATCTAATTTCGTTCGCTGTTGTAACGAACTTAAATATTAGAAACTGACGAGTCGTAATCGATTACGAGCCGTTGGTAATCGATTACCGTAATCGATTACGAGATTCTGGTAATCAATTACCAGCTGTCTGTCCACAGTTCTGAAACTTCAAAATTCCTGAATGAAGGTCCGTAATTGATTATGGCCTTCTCATAATTGGTTACCAGTTGTTTGAACACCAAATTCTGCAGTTTTAAACTTGATTTTGAGGCACTTTCAACAGATACCAATGTAAAATGCAAAACAACCAAGCACGGCTCCACTCTTATCTCTAAATAAACCAGCACATGCAAGTTGCATGACCTGGAGAACCCCTGGCAACACCATCATTATTAACTTTAATCCAGCCACAAGGTGGGGGAATTCAATCTACCTGAATGATTAGATGAGCTTTCCTCGGGTTACATTTAACTGCAAAGAACTTGAGAATTGAAAATTCTTCAATAGAAGAAGACATAGGCCTATTTGATAGGTTACCCGAGAGAGAAATGGATGAGAAAATCATGTTAATTACACTTCCGAACTGGAAACACTTGTTCTCAAATCACATTTTATTTCTACAGTGCCAAATGTAGTAAAGAGCATTTAGAAGAGCAGCTAAAATCACATCCCTAACTTGTAAGCTCCAATTCAGTTACAAATAGCCAGGACATGTTGAATAGATGAAACGTCAATTGGATGATTAATTGAAGATCCATGCCAGGCCCAAATCAAAACAGCACAAGGACAAGCAAGGAATAGATGGTGACTGGACTCAATAGCACTATAATAGATGTTGCAGATCCACTTACTTGCAAATATGCTCATCTGTGAGCATCCTGTCATGTAGCATCCTCCAAGCTATAAAAGATCTTGATGGAGGAACAAATGAATTCCAAATCAATTTACTCCAAGGAAACATAGCATAGGCTGGAGTTAAGAATGAATAAGCATACTTCGGGCTCAGAATACCTGATCAGAACCAGACTAGATGAAGTAGTCTTTAGCATCAAAAAGAGGGATTGAAATGCTTGAAATTTCAGCAGCTAAATCAGAGAAATGATCAGCAAAGGATACCGGAATGCACCAAGCTCTATCTTTAATAAAATCTGCAATTATTGACTGCAAAGAGCCATGATCCTGGGTTGGAATTAATGTCACGAATTTCTACAATAGGCTGCTTCAACCATCTATCCCTTGAGAAATTAATGTTGCAGTCATTACCAGTAATCCAACAAGAACAAGCTTGGACTGAATAAAGATTAGAAAATAAGTGATTATGTTATAAAATAATTTAGTGATTATTTTAAGAGATTTTTTAAAAATGCAGAAGCAGATTTGTGTTTGTTTACAATCATAAAAAATCATTTTTTAAAGTAATTAGTTATAAAAACTGATTTTTCCCCAAAAGCAAGTGAAAGTTGCATTTTATTTTAAGCCCAAAAATGATTTTTTTTTTGCTTCTGATTATTTCCATAAGCAAAAACAAACACTAAAAATTTAAAAAATGATTTTATGATTAAAAAAGTGATTTTTTCAGTAAAATAAGCAATAACAAACGGAAGAAGGAAAAGAGGTGATTAGCTCTATTGAAAGGAATATTTTTGTCATTCGGGGGTAGGGTGACTCTTATTAATTCTGTTATGAATAGTATTCCAATCTATTTGATGTCCTTTTTGAGAATTCCGAAGAAAGTCCTCAAAATCTTAATCAGAATTCAGAGAGACTTTCTATGGGGGGAATAGTGACTGTAGGAAGATCGCATGGGTTAGATGGGATGTGGTCTGTAAGCCAAGAAATGAAGGGGGTCCTTGGAATCAAAAATTTGGAGTGGTTTAATCTGGCTCTGTTGGCAAAATGGAGATGGAGGATTCTTAAAAAAGATAAAGGCATGTGGAGAGAGGTTTTGAAGTCTAGATATGGGGTGGAGGTCGAGGGATCGACTTGGCTTGGAAGAAATGCAGGAATATCAAAAGGATCTGCTTGGTGGAAAGGTATTTGCAAGTTAGGAAGAATAAACAATGTGGATGATTGGTTTCAACAGGGTTTGAAAAAGAAGTTAGGGAAGGGAGATAGGATTATGTTCTGGGAGGATGTGTGGTTTGGCCCATCTAGCTTAAAAGATATATTTCCAAGATTGTACTCGATTTCTAATGACAAATACAAGGTCATATAAAATCTAGGGGAATGGGTGGAACACGTGTGGGTTTGGAATTTGAATTGGAGGAGGCCACTTTTCGCATGGGAACAGGATCATTGGGCTGAATTTTCTATTACTATTTTCCCAGCAGGGCCCGTGAGCAGGGATGAGGACTCATGGGAGTGGGTGGCAGACAGATCTAGGGTATATTCGTCCAAATCAGGTTATAAATGTATACAAGACCTTTGCCAACCTCAGGAAGGTAGAGAGGATGTAGAGTCACAGATTTTTAAAAACTTCTGGAAGGTTAAGGCTCCTCCAAAGGTTTTGTCTCTTTCTTGGAAAGTGATCAAGAATAGGTTACCCACCAAACTCAATTTGCATAAGAGGCAGGTAATTCTTAACAACCAGGCCTTGTTGTGTGGGTTTTGTGAGGAGCAGGTTGAGTCAACTGACCACCTTTTTTTTATTGTGCAATAAAGCTAATAGGGTTTGGCTTAAGATGTATGAGTGGATGGGCATAGACGTGGTACTACCAAATAATATTAGAGATCTCTATCTTCTTCATAAAGGTTTGCTTAGAGGAAAAAAGAGTAGGAAGAAGGGGTTGATTTTGTGGCACTCGGTCATTTGGTCAATTTGGATAGAAAGAAATGGGATTTGTTTTAATAATAAAAGCTTGGAATTGGCACTAGCGCAGGAAGTACTTTTTACGTCAGTCAAAATTGATTTTTGACGTCTGAAAAATCCTGACGTTATTGGAGTTGTCGTTAAAAGTGTAACTTTTTACGTCAGTTCAAAACTGACCGTCATTTGTTTCATTCAACTAACGTTAAAAGCTTAACTTTTAACGTCAGTTGTACTAAACAACTGACATTAAAGGCTTTTTTTTTAATTTTGTTACAATATATCCCTTCCCTCAGCTATCCCTGCATTTAGTAAATAGTCTAGTAACAGTCCAATATTTCACTTAAATTTCATTAATAAAATAAAAGTATATATATACAAATTAAGGAACAAATGGGGGGATAAAAAACATACTAATTACTACACACCTACATATAAGTTTCTATACTAATTACTAACTACACATCTTCTATACACTCCTGAGGTATACTTGCGGGCAATCCTTTCTCTTTAGCATAGTTGAAGAAAAATTCTGCAAACCGCGTCCTCAAGTCTTTGAACTCTTTTTTGTTTAGAGGAGAGCTGTTAAAAGCATGCACACTTTCAAATAAATGACGGTAACATTAATTAACGCAATGAAAATGAAAACTATAATATATAATTAAATAATTTGTTTAATTAAGTATTATTATCCTCTTCCATCCTTCCGTAATAGATACAGAGGCTATGTTCAGCATATGTTGCCTCACATAATATCCACACGACCAACCGTCTAGCTGATATCGAGACTACGAAAGAAATGGAATTTAATGTCAGTTAAATAAACATATATATTTGGAATTAGTAATTAGTAATTATAATATTATATACTATTTAACAAACTACCAACCTTGAGGATAATCCAATAAGGATTTTCTTTAGACTTAGGAGTCCTACTCCTCTCGTTGGCACAGCTCAAACTACAAGTCTTGAGCGCACTATCATAAACAGAATATTTATGTCAATTAACCAATTCATCATGTTTGTTAAATAAAAACAAATGCTAAAACTTAAATTAAATAGAAGATTAATTACTCACCTATTGATAGGTCCCACCACCTCCCGTGGCAGGTCCCCGTGGAGAGAGCATAGAAAGATGACAGTATGCCTGGCATGATGAATTACGAGCAACTGCCAATGGTTGTTCATTATGTATGGTGCCAGATATAGCTCCTTGCGATCATCACCTCCCAGTAATCTCGTTAAGTACGCTGTGACTTCTTTTTTATTGTCAAAGAATTCAGGCTGAAGGGAGTAGGGCTCTAAGAAGCCGAATAGGTTGTCCCCTCTCGAGTTGAAGTCGATGGAGATGCCTACGATATGAATACAATAAATCATAAAATTCATATAAAATATATAAATTGAATTAATTATAAAATTATAAAGCATACTTACGTCAACCAAAGACTCACAACCGCGGTGGATAGTTGCTGGCCATCATTGCAAAAATACCCAATATCATCACCACTGAATATAAATCCAAGCTCATGCTCATGAAGTGGGTGTGCCAGCTAACCATCATGCTCCAACTCCCATTGAAAAAGCACGGGTGCATAATCCACATCAATCGAGAACAACCGAGTCATGAGAGAAATCTTACCCGCCTTTGCCTTCAATATTAAATAAATCAGGTATATAAGTTGTTGATAATTTAAAAAAAACATAAGTAATTAATTGACAAATTTGGACATTAGTAATGAATATATACCTTCCATGCTAACTCGAGCTCCTGCTGTGCCAGCTCAAACTCCCGCCGTTTCGCTTCACACTCAAGCTCACGGCATCGGACCTCCAACTCCCGATCCCTCTCTGCCAACTCATCCACATCCACATGTGTCCTATTATAGCTCTCTTTTATGCTTGAAATCTGGGTTGGATAAGAAGCGGCTCATCAGTTGGTCTGAAATGGCAGGGTTGAAAAGGAGCTTTTGTGTAATGGTTTCTGCAAGTGCAGCCTCATCGACGACCCACCTTCGTGAAGTAGACTTTCCATAATATTCTTTGATGACCACCGTCTCTAGAACACCGATCACCCGACCAGGATGGTCGTCCTTGCCGAGACCAGTGAGCAATATGTCCCGGCGTCCAGAAGGGAAGAATGAGCCCTGGGAGCATTTTTCCTTAAGCTCCATCTACAATGAAGAGTTGAAAAAACATGTAAGAGAAAGGTTTTCCTTAAAAATATCAATCATAAACAAATATCAACTATAAATGCATATAGGTAGTTACGTACAATCTTATCGACCACATCGCGAGTGACTTCAGCTTTAAAAGAGCCTTTTTTTGTCATTCGGCCGACCAACCAAACATCCTCGTGCGGGATAGGAGACGGAGGATCAAGAGGCGTGCCCTCAGGCACCTCTCCAGCTGATATCCTCGTAGCCAGCTCCTCCTGCTTCACCCTAAGCTTCTCCTCCATCATCTCGTCAATCCTAGTGGCATATCCACCCTGAGACAAGGTGTGGGTGTGGATGTTCTTCGTTTGATTCTGCCTACCCATTTTCACCTTAGCCTGTTTAAACCAAAACACATAATTAATAGAATTAAATACATTTAATTTCTTTACTTAAATGATCTCTTAGAAGCATAAATAAATTAACTTCATCAACTAACCTGAAATGTGTCCCCATGTCGAATGCTAACAAATTTATCCCACATCTCCTTATCAATCCAGGGGTAATCCAAGAACATCTTATCAAGTTTCTTCTTCCCAGATACATAGTGCCTAGTAAGATCATGCTTGAACCCACTCCAGTGCCTTGCCCCCAATGAGAGACATTTCGGCCGATGATGCTCGTCATTCGGCACGGTCCAAGCTATCTACACATTAAATACATAACAAATAGGATGAATTAGAACTCGAATAATTATTTAATAATGTACATCAAAAGAATGTAAAAGTAAAATACCGTGGTAGCCTCCCAAATCTGATCCTTAACGTTCTGTGGAACGTCATTCCAATGGTTGTATAGGATGCTAACGTGCTGCTTGGTTTATAGAATCACCCACGATTTAATTCTCTAGCACGGGGGCCCTGGGGCTTTAGTTTAGCATCAAAGGACACCTCAAGAGGCTGACCACTTTGCCTAGCCTTCTCTAACTTCTTCAATGACGTGGCTCCTTTACCCCTTTTCCTCCAAGATTGTGATGTCTGTTTGGACAAAAAAATGTTAAATTAGGGGGTTATGTATAACAAGGATAACTAAAGAATATATAAAGAACTTAAACTTGCATTATAAATAAAGACTAAAGATAGTATATAACATGTAAACTTACAGTATCATCAGGCGTAGGCCCCATAATGTCCTCCCGTGCATACGGGTCCGAGTGATCCATGTGTATGCCTGTTCAGAAATGGTAAATATTAAAATATGTTTTTTTAACATGGATAACTAAAGATAAACAGATAAATACATTTCCTTGTATTCAAACACTTGACACAAGGACAATAGAACATTCTGTTACTATTAGGCATTCCATAAAAACGAGGTTCCTATCCCTCTCTTTAGTGAACTTTTTGCATATATTCTCGTACTATCAACCGAGTTTTGAAATTTTTTAACAATAGATTAGTCTCTTTAGAAGCCATATGTAAAGTGTAGAAAATAACTTATCAGAGTCAAGGCACCATTTCAAACACATGGTTTTCCTACTGGTTTTATGAACCTTAACAAATCAAAGTTCCCTATCACCATTATCAAACTCCATCAAATACCAGTTATCAACAAAATACTCTTCATACATATAACAGAGATAAACACAATAACACAACTTATACCACATCACTATTTCAACATTGCTATTTACAAACCATTTATCTGAAAGAAGAAACATAGACAAAGACTCTGACATATTTTCACACAGTTCACAAAGTTAGGGCATTACCAGAGAATACGGCCGCTTCTGTTAGGGCTCAGTGGTGAAGGAGAGTGAAGGAGAACCTCAAATGAGAAAGAAAAGTACCCTTAAACGAGATAGAAGATAAGAGATAAGAGAGAAGAGAGGAGAGAATAGTAGGGAGAAGATGACTCACCAGAGAATACTGTCGCGGTGGTGGCGGAGAAGAACTCGCAGCAGTGGTGGTGGAGAAGACCTCGGTCGCGGTCACGGTCACGGTGCTTGACAAGGGTTAGGGTATAAGAGAGGCAGAGAGTAGTGAAAGTACAGGGTGAAGAAGGAAGGCGAGCGGGTTTATGTGTAACATATACTTTCTAATTTGATTCCACTTTTTACGACAGTTGTTTAAACAACTGACATAAAAGGTGAACCGTGTCACTTTTTACGTCAGTTGTTTAAGCAACTGACGTAAAAAGTCATTTAAATGAACCTGATAATTACAGAACTGGCACTACCTCCTTTTTAACGTCTAAGTTTTACTTAACAGACGTTAATCTTACCTGTTTATAACCTATTTTGCACTAGTGTCGGTAGAATTTTGGAGTTGATAAAAAGAAGATCCTGGTCTTGGATGGTGGGTATAAAGGGGTGGAACTTTAGTTTCGTAAAATGGTGTATAGATCCTTTGACTTCTCTAAAATATTAATAGTTTTTCGTAGTCGGGGATATAAAATGTTGTTGCTGTTTTTCTTTTTGTGAAAAAAAGAAAAAGAAAAAAAAACATAATTGAAAAAAAAAAGAAAAAAAAAAGAGTTACAAGTTCCTATTGTTTGACTGGTACTACACCCTGAAATCATACCTTGGTTGAGTTTTGGATGCTGCAGGTGATCTAGAATTGTTGGAGAGGGGCTCTGTTGGTTTTTTTTCTAGTAAGGTTTGATGATGTTTGGCTAGATGGAAAGGGGAGTTTTAATGTGTGACTAAATTGGTGGGTGAGTATGGTTTAGAGTGGAGGGTATGTTGGTGCGGAAATTACAAAAAAGCAGTATTAAGGAGTGGGAGGCACTTATAGGTGAGGTGGGGTGGAAGGTGAGGGGAACCAACACCAGAAAATGGAGTGAAAAATAAAAGCAAAAATGCGTTCTTGTGAGGATGTTTTTCTAATGATTGGAATATATTCTGTTCTTCTTTGCCTTGTTTTTTATGCAGGTTTCCTGGTGGTTGAAGGCTTCTTGGGTGGGGTGTGTTGTTAGTGGGTGCGGGACATAAACACAAAAGCGAGGGGATTATCTTAGTAGGGGATGGTCTTTAGTTATGCTTCAACCTTGTTTTGTTATGCTTAGAGTTGAAGTATACCTTTTGGTCATATTGTTGTATGCAGCGTAGGGGCATCATTGTTGCCCGGCTGGTGTGGTTTTTAGGCTCTGAACACGAGTGCTTGGTGGGTTAGGGGGTTTTCCTATTTTTTGGGACCTTTTTTCTAAATGTGAGAGAGTTTTACCTTTTAAATGGGTTTTTTGTGAGTTTTTGTATAACGTTTTGAGGCTGGTTTTTACTTCCTGCCTCGGCTGTGATTTATTTTCTGCAGTAACTTGGTTCTGGCAGGGCCTTGTGTGTTGGGTAATTTTTTCTGGTGGTGACCATCTATGTTGGTTCTTGTTGCTGCGGTTTAATTGGGAGCTAGTTGATCTTCTGTTTCTTGAACCTGGCAGAGCTTGGTCATTTCTCAACAGCTCTGGTTTGTGGTTTTCCTCCTGTGCTGTTCTGTTGGATTGTGTTTTTTAGCCTTTTTGGTGGCTGTTTTTTCTCAGTTAGTGGTAGCTGAATTTAACTTTTTGGAGGTAGTGGTTATTATGACTTTGTATCTTTTGGGGAGCTTTTCTCTGCTCTTTGTTTTCAGGATTTTATGGAGTATGTCCTCTTATCTTTGGTTGGTGTTTTTGCTGGTACATATATTACTCCCTGTTCAGTAGCGGCTTTCCTTTTGGCATATAGACTTTTCTGCAAGTGGCTTGGCATATTGGTGGATATACAGCTTGGTGAAGTGGTTCTTGTGTCTTTGGCGCCTGGTCCCTAGTTTTCCTTGGTCACATTGTTTTGGGTTATTAGTTCAGCGTTTGTAAACCAAATACTATCCTCCCTTTAGGATAGTATTCCATTTACATTAGCTTTTCCTGGTATTTTTTGTTCATGGGTCAGAGTTCTCTTAGTACTCTTTATATATAAAGGTTGGCTTACCAAAAAAAAAAAAAAGTGATCACGAAAGCCAAAATTCAAAAACTACTACAAATGTGGTTTATAAATAAGTCTATCAGAATTCAATCTAGGTGAGTTACTCTAAAATTGTTATATTTATTGGTTGTTTAAGTCTAAACCATACTTTTATTAGTTCACTTTCACTCTTACAGGGACTTCGCCAAACTGTTGCATGTAAAATTAAAACTGTCCAATAGGTTTTCCTTTTAAACCAATATGATTTACTTAATTTATGTCATGATAAGTAAAGGATGGTATATGGCTAAACCTTAGTTGACAACTAATGGCTTTTGAACCAACCTATTGGCCATCAACAACGCCTTAGCATTAATTTATCATCATCATAATCAATAACATTGAACCATGATCATCAATAATGATCATTACAACATCTTATCTCTATTTGTCATACCATTTTTAGTAGCATTACTAATAGTAGTCCATCTTTACTATTATTATTAGTGTTCTTATTCACATATTTTGCTTAGTCTTATTAACTAAACATTGATCTATATCTTTCTAAATCATTTATGATTAAATTGAACTTAGGATATTACATTTTTCCTCCTCTAATTAAACTTAACCCTAAGGCTGATTTGCTCAGTGAGTTCTGGTTCGCCAGGCGAACCAGAAATCTCAACATCCGGGCATTGGATTCGCCTCGTGAGTCCTAGTTCGACTCGCGAACCTGAGAGCTGTCAAAATTATTCTCCTCGATTCGTCGGGTAAATGTGTATTCGTCGGGTGAATCATGACAAACAATGAGTGTTAGCCAAAAACAAAATGTTTGCCAATTCTAAGGGTTTTATCACTCATTCCATAACCTACACTTTATTACTAATCTGGTGGTCATCAACCTCACCCCTCATACCTAGCTAATTCATTCATTATGGGGATTCGATAACCTATTACTACGTTCTTACAACATAGATTTACTTAATTTTATAAACATAACACAACCACATATTTATTGGTAACAACTCATTGAAACGCATTATAACATCATGAATGTAACACATACAAACATGTTATATCATCACATCATTCGTCAATCTTGATCATACATAAAGAAACGCATCTTCACGTATATGAACATATACATATGGGTCATGGGCTAACCCCTTCATCTTAACCTATCCCAAAACCAACATTTGACTACTAATATATTTTAAGTTTATGGAGACTAAAAAAAAAGGGTTTGTATATGTTGTTGATCATGGCTTTTGACGCAGTTCCCACCATTCTAGAAACCTCTACCATTTTTATGTTCAAATCACCAAAGGCATCATCTCCAAACATTACACAATATCCCAACAACAATGTTTAATAATAATTCCGTATATTTCAATTTTCCAATGCCTTTCATTTGTTTTGTTTTGTTTTTTTCACCAAAGCCTTTCATTTGTTAGAACAAACAAAATTCACTGTTAACATATTTTCATAACATAGGGGCTCATCCTGAAATATGTTTAAAGAAAATGCTTGTGTGACACTCAAAGGGAAAAAAATCTAAATAGATTGATTAAAGGAGACTCGTTAAATTAAGTAAGATACACTACAAAAAAAAGGTCATTTAGCGACCGAAAATAACGACCGAAAATAGCGACCGAGTTTGTTGGTTGCCGTTTACGACCGAAATGACGGTCGATTGTAGGATCTAAATCAAACACTGTTTAGAGTTGATATTGTGACCGGAATAGCGACCGAAATAGAGTGTAGCAGAGTTATCGGTCTCTATTTTCGGTCGCAAAATAAAGGAAAGTAAAACTCATAAATTTATGACTTTTTAGCGACCGAAATGGCGACCGAGTTAAATGCAACGGTTAAAATTAAGTTATCTTTTGCGACCGATATTAAATCGGTCGCTAAACGGCGCTTAAAAATTAAAATAGAGCGTGTTAGCGACCACATTTTAAATCGGTCGCTAAAATTATAAATTCAAATTTCAAACTAACCATTTTAGCGACCGATTTAATTCCGTCGCTAAAACTAAAATCCCTAAATCACGATTTCCTTCCTCTCTTCCCCCATTTCTCTCTTTTCCTCTCTTCCTCTCTTCACACGCAGCGCCGCAGCAGCCCCTCACCGGCCACCACCTCCTCTGTCGCCACCACCGCAACGCAACCACCACCACTCTGCACCTCCTCCCTTTCCATTCGCCTCTCCCCATTTGTCCTCCCTCTTTCCCTTTGCCCCATATCCGCCGCCACCACCCCCCCTCCCTCCGCTGGCCACTGTGTGCGTCGGCAAAGCCCCCACCGCAACGCCACCACCAAGGTAAGTTAAACCCCCCTTCTTCCTCTCCCCCTCTCCCCCTCTCTCCCCATCGTGCACAACCCCCTCCCCATCTCCCTGTTTTTCTCCCCTTCTCTGACTTCTCTGGTTTGTGTTTGCAGCTCTCCCCCACTCTTTGCATTGGTGACTGATTGTGGCTTCATTTCTCTTCAAAGCGTAAGTTTCCATTTCTCTTGCTTTGCTAAACCCTCAACCCTCAATTCTCTATTGTTTCCCTTTGCCTGCTATCATATTCTGTTATGTCAAATTACTCAATTGTTGTTGTGTGGATTTTGATCAGTACATTCATGCTTGCAACAACTTGTTTATATGTTGTGTCAGTATTTATCAGTTAGGCGTAATGTATATAAACATAAGGCAGTGTCAATGTGAATTTGGGCTATTTGCACCATGGTTGTCTAAATCGCACGATTTGCGATTTGTATCGTACGCAACGACACGATACGGTGAGAAAACGATATTGAACGTTTGGAGAATCGCAGAGGTGTTGGAATCGCCGTCGGAATCGTGCGATCTGTTGCGATTTACGAATCGCCGGTGCAATCGCGATTCAGTGCGTTATGTTCTTTTGGGCCTTTTGTGGGTCTGAGAATCGGGTCGAAGGCAGCGTTTTGCTGCGTAGTGAAGATGAGTTTCCTTTGCTTAGTGGTAGTTCGTCGTGTTGCTGCGCTTTTTTTTTTCCTTTGGTTACATTAAGATATTTTTTTGGTTACATCAGCATTTTGATCCGGGCTGCATTTTGATTTCCCATTGTCGGTGCCGTTTAGAACTTTAGGCTCTGTGTCGGTTTAAAACTTTAGGCTAGTTACAAAAGAAAATATATTATACTATCACATATCAGAATGTGACTTTGTCCTTATCACCTAGAAACTAGAAATTAATAATATTTTTTGATCACTTTTATGAGTTTTACTTATCTATTATGAGTTTTTCTTATTTATGACTTTACTTATTTACTTATATAATATTTACTTATCTATTATGAGTTTTTCGTATTTATTAGCTTATATTAGTGTTGATGGCTACACTTAACTATGAACTTATAATTTATGAATTTATGTTTTTGTTTTTTATTCAAATAATAAGCATATATACATGATGCATTATTCAAATTATATATTTCAACTTATTTTTCATTATGTTTATGAATCTTACAATTCGATACGATTTACGATTCACGATTCAAAAACTAGCCTAACGATTCACGATTTGAATTGCGATTTGACAACCTTGGTTTGTACATTTGAAAAATTGAGTTTTATACTTGAGGATTTAATTAGAAATGAGACTGTAGTAATTGATTTATGTTTTTAAATATTGTAATGTTAAAACAGTGTTCAAAAGAGTTAATGTGATTTTGATTGTGTCATTCGTATTGATTTAAGCGAATATGAGAAGGGATTAATTTTTAAGGCTACTGTGATAAGAGTAAAGGAGTTGAAAAACTCAAACCGATTTTTGGCAAAACACATAAATAACAATTTTTTTGCTTCTATCCATAAGTGAGTTTAGGACTCAAAAATGGGTTTGCAGTCATGTTTGAACATATAAACAAAGTTCATCAGTACATTGATGTTTACAACAACTTACTTTATCCGGAAATTTGGTGCAATCCATTTTACTGAGTACTGAGATGAGAAGCTAAGAATACGCCAAGTTGCAAGTTGTTCTAAATTTGTAACCGTATATTATTGATTCTATTTTATATTAATTTATGTGTTTCTAATCTTATAAATAGTTGTACTGGATTCTGTATATATAGAATAGTGATTTGATTTGAAAGGACTAATTTCATTTATGCACGATAAGTCCTTGTTGTCATATTCTTCTACTCTCTGTTGGCTCCGGCTCCTCCCCTTATCCTTACTCGGTTGTGTTTTCTCTCTTAGGTAAGTTCTCTGAACACTCAGTGTAATGTATTATGTGAATTATCGTGTTGTTTGGTAGTGGAGAGCTGAGCTCAATAGGATGTGATCTTGTCTGATTGTATGCTGATAATTTAATGTTTATGCATGTGTTTGTCAATATGTGTTGTTTGTTAGTGGAGAGCGGAGCTCAATAGGATGTGATCCTGTCCGAAAGGCGGGATGCTGGTTGTGTGTTGATAATTTAGAAATTATGCATGTGTTTGACAATTAACTGCTACTTGTTAGTGGAGAGCGGAGCTCAATAGGATGTTTGCTACAATATTTAATCTAAGTTTGTATTGATTTACGCTGCAATTTATATAAGCTCAACAATGTTGCAATATTTATAGGTTAATGGTTTTATTTTCTGTTAGAGTTAATAATTAATTTACGAAAGCCTTAGTTTCCTATTTGAGATTCAATATTAATGAGCATGCGTAACTTATCAAGGTATGCATGCTCATTGTATTGAATCTTGAATTGTCCAAGAGGGACAGTTTGGGATAAAACCTTTTTCACACTCGTACAATAGTCATTTCAATGTTCAAATGCCTTATATACTTGTTGAAATCTCGGTCTGATGCATTTCCTTTTGTTCTCCTGGTGCATACTTGATCGCGGTGATTCTCACCGTGCTAGAGTCGTGTACTTGGAGATCGATGGGAAATGCTGCCAAAATTTTGTCAAGTATAAGGTATTTGAATATGGGAATAACTATTATTAGCCGAGTGTGGTAAAGGTTTCTTCTCGAATGGGATAGGTTCATACCTTGTCATAAGAACGAGATTGATGGAGTTATTGTAATGCACCGTAATATATAAGTGTTATTGTAGGATTGGTCAGGCTATTTAATTGCCAGCAATGGATATTCCGGAGAATCGGAAATGGATGTATCGTAGGTTGGATCGGAATAAACGTCTTAGGGAAGAGTATAGAGTTGGAGTGGGTGAGTTTATAGAGTTTGTTGTTAGCCAGGAGAGATTTATATGGCTGGGTGGCGATCAATTGAGGTGTCCTTGCAAAAGATGCAAGTGTCAATCTTTCAAAAGCGTGGATGGAGTTGTAGCCGATCTTTATGAGAAGGGCTTCATGCCTGATTAATATTGGTGGAGTAACCATGGTGAGACGTTGCCTGACTTAAACCCGATTAAGTTTGAAGGTTCGTACCATGGGAGTGGTGACCGGAGGGAAGAATTGAATCCATACGAGCAGATGATAATGGATCATGCTGGACAATCAGTTGGTGTTGTACTAGAAGAAGATGGGGGAGAAGATGGTGGAATGGGTTCCCAATACATAGAGGAGAATCCGAATCCCGGAGCTCAAAGATTCTATGATATGCTGAGTGCTGCACGATCTCCATTGTGGGAAGGACGTCGGGAGTACACGGAGTTGTCGATATGCATGGAATGGTTGAGTATCAAATCTGACTATGCAAGAAGGCTGTTTTAATCGCCTCACCAGGTCAGCGTCCAAGGCGTTGCCAGAAGACAATCGGATGCCTACTAGTTTTTATCATGCTAAGAAGTCTATGGAAAATTTGGGTCTGGGGTGTTTGAAAATTGATTGTTGCTCGAATGGATGTATGCTGTACTATAAGGATGATTCAGCGGAAAGCATAACATGTTGTCGATTTTGTGGTGCGGATCGGTATAAGACAACCACTAGGATGGGCATTGAGAAGAAGAGGTCGCTAAAAAAGATGTGGTACTTTCCGCTCGTGCCAAGACTTACAAGATTGTACTCTTCGATGGCCACTATAGCTCATATGAGGTGGCATAGTGAGCATGAGAGGGAGCAAGATGTCTTATGTCATCCATCTGATGGAGAAGCTTGGAAGCATTTTGATAGGGTTCATATGGCATTTTCGCAGGACCCTCGCAATGTCTGATTGGGGTTATCTACTGATGGATTTAATCCTTTTGGGTAGTCTAGAAAAGCATACTCTTGTTGGTCGGTTATCCTGACTCCGTACAATCTTCCCCCGGGGATGTGCATGAAGCAGGAGTTTATGTTCCTAACAGTCATAATTCCGGGTCCGTCTAATCCAAAAGGTAAGATTGATGTGTACTTGCAGTCGCTGATAGATGAGTTGACAATGCTGTGGAATGATGGTGTGTTGACATATGACGTATCTTTGAGGCATAATTTCATCATGAAAGCAGCTTTGATGTGGACGATCAATGGCTTTCCCGCTTATGGGATGATGTCGGGTTGGATGACCGCGGGGAAGCTTGGATGCCCAATATGTATGGAGCGATCAAAGGCATTCATGCTTAAAAATAGTCGAAAGATCTCATATTTTGATTGCCATCGTCAATTCCTTCCAGAAGATCATCCTTATAGGCGGAACAAGAATGCATTCAAGAAGCGTTGTGCGGAGACAACACCGCCTCCACCACGTTTGACCGGTCCTAATGTATGGCGCAGAGTACAGTACTTACCGCTCGTCCATGAATCCCAAGGAGAACATATTCCTGATTATGGCGTCAACCATAATTGGACAAAACAAAGTATATATTGGAGGTTTCCGTATTGGAGGACGCAGCTACTCCGTCACAACATTGATGTCATGCATACTGAGAGGAATGTGTTTTTGAATGTGTTTGACACTGTGATGGACATCAAGGGGAGGACAAAGGATACAAATAAAGCTCGATTGGATCTGCTTGAAATTTGTAATCGGAAGGAGCTTGAGTTGCAGGACGGTGGTTGTGGCAGACTTATCAAACTGAAGGCAAGTTATACACTAAGCAAAACACAGAAAGTGGCCGTCTGTAAGTGGGTTAAAGAACTAAAGTTACCAGATGGGTATGCTTCCAATCTGGGTAGATGTGTTGACATTACAGAAGCAAAGTTACATGGAATGAAGAGTCATGATTGCCACGTGTTCATGCAACTGTTGCTTCCAATTGCGTTCGACGCATTACCGAAGCAAATTTGGAACCCACTTGTTGAGCTTAGCCACTTTTTCAGGGAGCTTACATCGACAACACTAAATGTGAATCAATTAAAGGATATGGAAGTCAAGATACCCGTTTTGTTATGTAAGCTGGAGCAAATCTTCCCGCCGAGTTTCTTTGATTCCATGGAACACCTGCCAGTTCATCTACCTTACGAAGCAAGTGTTGGTGGTCCAGTCCAATCCTGCTGGATGTATCCATTTGAGAGGTAAACAACATCAACTATTTTACTTAATACATATGAAATTCGCGATCACGAGAGCGTAGTTTAGCTTTCCCTAAAACTAGTAATTATTTTTATGTATCCCTCTTTCATAGGTTCCTGCACTCCCTTAAACACAAAGTCAAGAACAAGGCACGAGTGGAGGGTTCCATTTGTGAAGCATACGTAGTAGAGGAGACTTCCACTTTTGCCTCTTATTTCTATCCGGACGAAGTTAACACGAGAAGGACAAGGATGCCTAGAAACGTTGATTTGGGCGAAGGAAGTTCAACTAGTCCTATATCAATATTCAACTATCCGGGCAGATTTAGTGGCAAATCAAAAGGATATTTCTTGGAGCAGCGTGACATTAATGCTGCTCATCTGTATATCCTTCAAAATTGTGAAGAGGTGGCGCCATATTTAGAGTAAGTTTCTACAATGTCTTTTATAAGTTCAATTGAAATTTATGATTATTAATCGTTCTGCTGTTAATCTCCCATATGTAGGATGTACGACAATTTTCTAAGGGATCTCCAACCTGACATTTCAAACGATCAGGTTGATCGAGAAATTACTTCTCACTTTGCTACGTGGTTCAGTAAATATGTAGGTTAAGCATCTTCATTTGTTGCAATACATTTTATCTCCTTAAATATCAATGCATGTATAAGAATAATATAATATTTGATTTTTTAGGTACTAGATCCAGATAACAATGTTCAAAATCCATTGTTGACAAATTTGGCATGGGGGCCTAACAGATGGGTTACATCATGGAATACTTATATTGTAAATGGATATAAATTTAACACAAAAACATGGAATGAAGGAATGCAGACGTGTAACTATGGTGTTTGTGTGCGAGCCACTGATGGCATTGTAGAGGATGATTTCTATGGGGTTCTAACTGACATCCTTGAACTCGATTATACCAGTTTCCCCGTGATGAAGTTAGTTATCTTCAAGTGTGATTGGTTTGATCCTACTCTTGACGTAGGGACAAAAATTGATAAAAAATATGGTATTGTTCAAGTTAGGCTGTCTCGAAGGTACAATAAGGCGTACGACCCATTCATTTTTTCACAACAGGCAGATCAGATTTATTACTCGCCATATCCCGAAGGACATCAAGGCTGGTTGGGTGTTATTAAGATAAAGGCTCGCAGTATAATTACTGATAATGTAATCAACCAGCCTGAAAAGATACTCCGTACCAAGATGATGAGTTTTCAAGACCCCACGTACCGTTGCAAATTACGCCGGACATTATTGTTAATTCTCTGGTGGACATTTCCGGAAATGGGGAAGAAGTTGAAAGAGAGTTAATGGATCAATCCGAGTTGGACGCATCTAGCGAAGGTACATTCCGATCAAGTGATACTGATGAGAGTGAGGGTGAATTTAGTGACGGAGATTCTACTTAGGTAATTTATTTATGTCATAATTCATTGTGTAAATGTCATTCTACTTAGGTAATTTATTTTTGTATTATTTACACTGTTGTGTAATCATCTTTTCATTTTTTTCACAGATGGAAGATTCCTCTAGAGGTAGGGGTCGTCGTGGAGGTCATGCTGCGACAGTCCCTTCGCCGGCCGACCCACAGCCTTCAGATCGAGACCACCCTACCAGCACCTCTGTGGACGGGACACCTCAAGGTGATGGAGTTGCACCCCCTACCCAGCCTCATGTGGTCGGGACACAGGCTGCACCCTCATCATCCACACCTACGACAGGACCATCATCATCATCGGGAAGGAGAGTCGTGGTCCATCCGACAGGAGGATCCTTCTTATCCCCAGGGGGATAACGAGTAAGCTAATTTAATTTTTTAATATATATAAAGTATCGTTAATTTCTATTTACTTGTTTTTAAAATTTATTTATAACATTTATTAATGCTCTAATTTTGCTGCAGCTTTCTG
Organism: Sophora flavescens; assembly: GCA_030762895.1. NCBI lineage: Eukaryota > Viridiplantae > Streptophyta > Magnoliopsida > Fabales > Fabaceae > Sophora > Sophora flavescens. Next base: position 26,887,775 of record CM061062.1, on the reverse strand, counting down.
CCCGCGAAGGGCCCTTCTGATTCGATATCGAAGATCATGCGACGCAAGTTTGATGGTCCATGACCTACATGGAAGGCCATCCCAGGGGGCCATAAGGATCAGTTGTTTAAAGAGTTTAAGGTAACAATTTATTAAGTTATTTAAATTAAATTTACATTATATATATATATACACACGAATTTCCTAACAACTGTAAGTTGCAGAAAAAGTATAGGTGGGACGTAGCTTTAGAGGCTCTCGTCAGGGACATATTTGAGCATAAAGGCTCACTGGTCATGAAGAATCTGACGAACAAGCTGAGGAAGGGTAAGAATAAGGGGAAGTGAGTGGATCCTGAGATCAGGAGGCAGCTGGACCAGATCGGGCTCACCGAGAAGTTCCGGAGATCCGGGCCACAGCTCGGCGTAATCGAGCTTCTGATGGTGGCGCATGTGCTTGGACCGGCGGGTCTAAATCAGCCGCCGCCCACTACGACGAACTGGTAATACATTAAATTTTTGACTTATTATACGATTTAATTAATTAGTTTTCATTTTTAATTATTCTTATGAATTTAAGATTATATTTTTCTGTGCAGAAAGCACAAACAGCGGACCCCCACTGCTATGGAGTTGGTGGAGAGGACGAAGATGTTGAAGTCAGGGACATGGGTCAACAACAAGGCCCGTAACTATGCTGTAAGCAAAAAAAAAACAATTTAGTGTTTACTTGTAATTTATTATAAATGATTTGTTAATATTGGATATAATTTTAACTAAATCTCTTCAACTATACTTTGTAGGTGGGCTTCAACGAGAAGAAGGACGATGCCATATCACGTGCCTCACAGTCACAAGATGAGGCTTTGACTGGTGATGGGCCCAGCTCTCCTATCTCCGTCGACGATAATGCCATTTATTTGGAGGTCGTTGGGGGCAGGAACAAGAAGGGGCACGTGTATGGCCTCGGACACCTGGGAGGCGAGTTTATCGCTTCATCATCCGGCACACCTGCTCCTTCCTACGCCGATACCGTCCCTCAGGAGCAGTTCAACCAAATGCAGGACACCATCACGCAGCTGAACGCGATGCTTTAGGAGAAGAGCGAGAGAGAGTAGCAGATGGCGAACCAGATTGCACATTTGACTCAGGCACACCAGCAGCTGATGCAGACGAGCATCGAGCAGGGCCAGACACTGCGGCTGGTGTTGGAGCAGATGAGGATCCAGACTCCAGTTGCTCAGGGTGATGCTCTGACGGTTGTGCCACCTGCTGTCGCTCCTCCAGTTCTACCGCCCGACTACGATGTCGCTCTCTGCGAGGACGATCAGATAGCATACGTCGGTGGTACGGACGCTGAGGATGATTGGATTCCTCCACCTCCCCCTCATCATGACTGATTTTTTTTCTTCATATTTTTGACTTTAAACGATTCCTGTACGACACTGTGGATTTATATATATATATATATATATTCATTATTTCTTATGATTGTATATTGCATTACTAATTTGGTGTGTTTTATTAGTAATTTTGCTAAACTTTAAAGAAAAACAGAAAAAATTTATTATTTTAAAAATTTAATTTAATTTTTTTTAATAAAAACCAGTTTAGCGACCGAATTAGAAACCAATAATTCGGTCGCTAAACTTTATTTAACATTATTAACAGATGTGGTCTAGCGACCGAAAATCCGTCGCTAATATAGGTTAACAGTAACCAAAATTGGCGACCGAACTAGCAACCGATTATCAGTCGCTAAAAATGGTTACCTAAACAATGCGACCAACCGTGTAACGACCTTGTTTTATTATTTAGCGACCGAAATTACGGTCGCCATTTAGCGACCATAATATTAATTCGGTCGCTAAAATTTTAGCGACCAGGTTATCAGCCACCACCATTAATCGGTCGCTAATTCGGTCGCTAAATGAAATAGCGACCGATCTAGAAAGTTTAGCAACCGAATATGCCGGTCGCTAAACATTTGTTTTTTTGTAGTGATGAACAGTATTTTTTTGTGTGAAAATAAGTGGGTAAGTTTGTTTTTTAATTTTATTTAAAAAATTTGTGAATAAGTATCAATTAATTCATCTTAAGTTTTGAGAAAATAGAAGAAGATAAGAAAAATAAGCATAATGAACAGCAAGAAATGAAATATAGAGACTTGTACTACTCTAGAAAAGCTCAAGTACATAGATGAAAACTGTTGTGCTATTTATACAAAGAAAGGCAAATATAATAAGCTATCCTAGGTGTCATATCACTGAATCATTCCCGGCCTACTTTCCGTTGAGTTTGTTAGAGGTGAGAGTAAAGGTGGTGCTTCTAGAAGGGAATATTCATGGATGGATTGGTGACCAGGCACTCCTAATTTCCTCATTCTAGCTGTGTGGGACTTGGTGTGGCACTTGGAATCTTTGGCAGCATCATTTCCTGATTTCCCTGATTCTTTTGTATCATTGGCATTACCATTTATATCCTTGGTATTATAATTTAATATCCCCCCACAAGCTGGAGCATGGTATATGTCGATCATGCCTGGTTTGGAAATGATAGGAATAAAAGATGGAAGTGACAATGCCTTGGTGAAGAAGTCAGCCAACTGTTCTTTTGATGGAATAGGCAACAAGCGAAGAACTCCATCTTGGACCTTGTTTCAAACGAAATGGCAGTCAATCTCCAAGTGTTTTGTTCTTTCATGAAAAATTGGATTGGCTGCAATGTACTTAGCACTTTGATTGTCGCAGTACAGCACCAGTGCTCTAGAACAACTAATGTACAAATCTTGCAGGAGGTACAAAAGCCAGTGCAACTCACATGTGGCAGTAGAGAGTGATCTATACTCTGCTTCGGAGGAAGACCTGGATACAGTTTGCTGCTTCTTAGCTCTCCAAGAGATCAATGATGATCCTAGGAAGAAGCAATACCCTGAGATCGACCTCCTGGAATCGATACAACCGACCCAATCTGCATCAGAAAATCCCAAAAGCTGTATTTCTGATTTTCTAGCGAATAGCAAGCCTCGGCCAGGATTGTTTTTAAGGTACCTAACAACTCTGCAAGCAGCATGATAGTGTGTCATAGTAGGTTTGCTTAAGAATTGGATATGTTGTTGAGTGGCAAATGTGATATCGCGTCTTGTAGTGTTTAAGTATAGTAACTTTCCAATTAATCTTCTATATGATTCAACATATTCATACAATTTCCCACCATCCTGATGCAGTTTGATAGAGTGATCAAGTGGAGTTTTTGCTGGTTTGGATCCAAGTAATCCTGATTCATGCAAGAGATCCAAGAAGTATTTTCTCTGACATATAGAAATTCCCATCTTAGAATGAGTAACTTCCAAACCAAGGAAGTATTTTAGAGTGTCTAAATCCTTGATTTTGAAATGTGAGTCCAGAATGCCTTTGATTCTAGTAAATTCAACCATGGAATTTCCAGCTAGTATCACATCATCCACATAAACAAGCAGTGCAGTGAATATGTCTCCATTTCTGTATGTGAAGAGTGAATGATCTGCATTGGACTGGTTGTACCCTTGGCTAATGAGTAGAGATGTCAGCTTCTCATACCATTTTCCGCTGGCTTGTTTAAGTCTATATAGAGACTTGAGTAGCTTGCACACTTGGTTAGGCTTTGAGCATTTGATGCCTTGTGGGATAACCATGTACACATCCTCATGTAAATCACCATGCAAGAAAGCATTGTTCACATCTAATTGAATCAAATGCCAATTATGAATAGAAGCAAGAGCCAATAGAGTCCTCACTGTTGTAAGTTTTGCCACAGGTGAAAATGTGTCAAAAAAGTCCAGACCCTCTACTTGGTTGTATCCTTTGGCAACTAACCTTGCCTTGTATCTCTCAATGGTTCCATCAGCTCAGTGCTTCACCTTATAAACCCATTTGTTCCCAATTGGCTTCACATGTGGAGGCAAATCAACTAAGATCCATGTACCATTCTTCTCAAGAGCATCTAATTCCAGTTTCATGGCATTTTTCCAACATTCATACTTGCTAGCCTGTTGATATATGTGTGGCTCAAAAGTGTGTGAGATAGACAGTGAAACAGTAGAATGTGCAGGTGAAAGCCTAGAAAGAGAATGGAAAGAAGAAATAGGATAAGATATACCTGAGGAAATTGCTTCTGCTATATCAGTTGAAAGGCTACACACATAGTCATCCAAATGTTGTGGCTTATGCCTTTGCCTAGTGGATCTTCTTGGTGAAGCAGTGGTTGTTTCTGTCATATCAAGCTCAGGTTCATCAGGATATGAGTGAGGCATATCAAGGAGTGCAGGTTCTGTATGGATGATTTCTGGTTCAGTGTTGGTGGTTGTCTGGTCTGCAGGCTGAGGGATTGTAGGGATTGTGCTTGGCACTTTATTGTCAGGAACAGGACAGGGAATTATGGAATGGTAGTTCCGAGAGGAAATGGGTGAACAAGACTTATATGGTAAGATGTGCTCATGATGAGTCACATTTATGGAGATGAAAATCTCTCTGTTGTTGAGATCCAAGAGAACAGTTCCTTTTACACCAACTTTATAGCCAAGAAAGATGCACTTCCTGGCCCTAGGTTCAAGTTTGGTTCTGTGACTGAAGAGTTGAAGCATAGCACAGTGAACAAAAAAAATTTTAAATCATATAGATTAGTGATTTTTTGTGTAAAAGAAAATATGGTGATTTGTTTTGAAGGAGAGGGCTAGGCACCCTATTTATGATGTAAGTAGCATGAAGTATGGCATAAGACCAAAATTGTTTAGGTAATTTTGACTGAAATAAAAGGGCCCTCCCTACATTAAGAATGTGTTGGTGTTTCCTCTCAACTCTTCCATTTTGTTGTGGGGATTCCGTACAACTTGTTTGATGTATAATTCCTCTTGAGGCATAATATTGAGGCTTTATAAATTCAGGTCCATTATCACTTCTCACAGTCTTGACTTTTGCATTGTATTGTTTGTTCGATCAGTTTTATGAAATTTTGGACATGTAATCTTACTTCTCCCTTTGATTTAAGCAAAGTTATCCATGTGAATCTACTAAAATCATCTACTGCAGTTAGAAAATAGGTGTGGCCATGTAATGATCGAATGGCCAATGGCCCCCAAATATCAAAATGAATAAGTTCATAAGGTGCAACAGCTTTATTAATACTCAACTTGTAAGGCAATTTCTTGTGTTTGTCAAAATGGCATACATCACAAACTGCCTTTGGATCAACAACAACAAAGGGGAATTCAGAATTTAAAATGGACATCCTAGAAGTAGATAAGTGGCCTAATCTAAAGTGCCATAAGGCACGTTCAGGTAAAATTTGTGTATCAGCTGCTTGTGCACTAGAGCAGTGGTCATTTTTAGCATCAATGACTAGATGATATAGCCCTTCAAACCTCTCAGCAGAACCAATCATCCTCTGTGACTTCTGGTCCTGAATATAACACATGGAACAAGTAAAAAACACTGCACATTTCAAATTGTTGCACAGTTTTGAGACTGAAATTAAATTTATGGAGAAATTAGGGACATATAATACTTCTGTAATAGAGAAACCAGGGGAAAAATTCACTGTGCCAACATGTTTAGCAATTGAAAATTGACCATTTGGCAACCTAATACTAACAGGTTTTGTATCGTTGATAGTTTGGAAACATTTTAGAGATGCACATATGCGGTCACTGGCTCCTGAATCTATGATCCAAGAGCCAAGAGTGAAACTGCTAAAAGAGGAAGATATGAATATTTTACCTGCTGAGTTGTTTTTCTCAGTTGGCGTATGACCAAAACGAGTTGATGAGATAACCTGGTTGACCATGGAAGTAGACTGCTGGTTGATGCTAGAACCTTGAATTAGGCTGATCGGTTTTTCATACCGCTCATGAGTGAAGGTAGGTGGACCAGAATGTGCATCTCCATTTGTAGAGTGATCTTCCTTTATCTCAAGATCTTCATTTGAGACATTGTTTGCCATTGAACCATTGTTTCTCTGCAAGTGAGGAGGGAAGCCATGCTTCCTTATAACAAGTGACAATTGTGTGTGCTGTTCTTCCACAGTATGTGCATACCCTCTTGGATCCTGAGTTTTGTCCAAATCGTTTTCCTCTTCCTTGTGGTTTCTTATAATCAACAACATTTATGAGCACTCTTGAATCATCAACATTACTGAAATTTCATTGCCTTTCATGTTGGATCACCATAGAAAAGATTTGGTTCATGCTAGGTAAAGGGTCCATTAGCAAAATCTGTGATCTTACAACTGAGAAATTCTCATTTAGTCCGGTTAGAAACCTTATAGCATAGTTAAGGGTATGAAAATGCATAGTATTCATCATGGCAGCACAAGTACATTTTATTGGACAAGCACAACAAGGAATAGGCATGTAGGTCTCTAATTCTTCCCAATGTATTTTCAGTTCAGAATAAAATTCAGCAACAGAGAGAGCACCTTGCCTTAGTCCATAGATTTCCTGTTGAAGCTCAGAAATTCTGATGTGATCTCCTTGTGAGAACCGCTCCTTCAAGTCATTCCACACATCAATGGCATTTTCCAAGAAAACAATGCTTTGTCCAATGGATTCAGCTACTGAGTTAACTATCTAGGAATGGATGATCATGTTGCATCGGCTCCAAGCCTTGTAACATGGATCAAAACTGTCAGGGATGGGTATGCTTCCATCAACAAACTCAAACTTATTCTTAGCTCCTAAGGCTCTCCTCATGGATTGAGCCCAGGCATGATAATTGGAACCGTTCAACACAGGAGTAACCACAACAGATGAAGGTCCATCTCCTGGGTGAACATAATAAGGACTAGAGGGACCTTGTGATGGGTCTGTGATGACACCACCACCATTCTTATTGTTAGAACTGCCACCTTTGGCCATCAGAGTTGTGCAAGGCAGAGAACTAAACGCTCTCTGATACCATCTTAAGTTTTAAGAAAATAGAAGAAGGTAAGAAAAATAAGCATAATGAAGAGCAAGAAATGAAATATAGAGACTTGTATTGCTCTGGAAAAGCTCAAGTACAGAGATGAAAACTGGTGTGCTATTTATACAAAGAAAGACAAATATAATAAGCTATCCTAGGTCGCATATCACTGAATCATTCCCAGCCCACTTTCCGTTGAGTTTGTTAGAGGTGAGAGTAATTAAGGTGGTGCTTCTAGAAGGGAATATTCATGGATGGATTGGTGACTAGGCGCTCCCTGATTTCCTCATTCCAGCCGTGTGGGACTTGGTGTGGCAGGAATCTTTGGCAGCATCATTTCCTGATTTCCCTGATTCTTTTGTATCATTGGCATTTATATCCTTGGCATTATAATTTAATAATTCACACTTTAGTGGGTGGTAGAGATAATAAGCATCCAAAAGGAATGCTCGGTAGGACAGCTGAAGAGCCCGAGCTGCACGTCTATGGAGCACTAAGTAGCACCTGTTTTTCATTGTTATTCTGTTCTCAATGCCGCATATTCTCAATGAGGGTTAGCGTTCTTATTTTCGTTTACGATAATGATTGCAGATTAGTTCAATTCCATCTATTATATTATCTCTATTCAATTGAATTATATATTATTCTCTTGCACAGCTTCCAATAGAACCCAGAGAGTCAAGCATTTCAACTCTTTGCTTATGTATACTTTTAATCAGAATTAAATATATGTTAAATCAGAATTAAATATATGTTAGTATGATTATATTTTATGTACACGAGATTTGAAAATTAAATATATTTATTGTGTATTAAAAACTTAATATATTGTAACTTTTAACATCATATAGATGCGATGTTTATTCATTTATTGATGTTTACTTATGAATTTTTATATATTATATATTAAAAATATTAAATTTGAAGTATATATATATATATATATATATATAATAATCTATACTTTCATTAGTATTTCATAAAGTAAATAATATTTATATTTATATAATAATTAAAAAATATTACTATTAAAAAAATAGGAATAATCCCAATAATTAAATCATATTTTATAACATAAAAGTAGAAATACAACCGATAAATCTCGAACATATACGAAATTAAGAATCACTTCGGTCCAATTAACAACTCCTATAGCCCATTTGTTTAATATTATAAAATAAATGATTTTGTTAAAAAATAATTTAATGATTATTTTTATAGATTTTTTCTTTTAAAAAAATAGAAGTAGATATGTGTTTGTTTTTAGAGTTAAATTTCTATGCACTGTTATTTTAAAGAATTTTACACTGACAATCAATCAAAAATCACAAAATTAATGATTTTTAAGGTGGTTGGATAAGAATCAAAGATTTGTAATGGTGTGTCAAATTCTGACTGGTTGACGGTGTAAAAAACTTTATACTGTAGGTGTATACAAATTAAATCCTTGTTTTTAATCATAAAAATCATTATTTTAAAAGTAATTATTTATAAAAAAATGTTTTTTTTCAAAAATTAATTAAAGTTTTTTTTTATTTTAATCCTTTTTTTTTTTTACATTATTTTCAAAACAAAAAACAAACAAACTAAACGTTTTAAAAAATGATTTTTTTAACGTAATAAACAATAACAAACACATTCTTAATCTAGCCAATTCCAACTCCAAGTTTTTGAAGAGGGTGAATTAGGCAGTCACACTCGTATAAACAAACATGTACCAAAAACTTTGGAGTTTTAGAGCAAGTTATCATAAATTAATAGCACCAAAGAATGGTAACTATGAGATGCAGTCGCCTCTTGTAGAACAGCTTTGCATTTGCAGCATTTAAGGGGCCAATCATATTCCCCATCTATAACTTAGTAGCCTAATTAAACACCAAACAAAAGCGTTAGTCGGTTGTAAGGAAATAAATTCACAGAGGGAGTTGAAGGCATTTTCAGAAAGGAAAAAAGAAAAGAAAAGAAACAGGTGGTAGATAATTGATCTGAGAGAGAGTGGGGGGAACCTTGCCACATTTGCAGACCACCATTGCATTGAAACTTGAATGATAAAAAGCTTCATAGATTTCTTCTAGGGATTAAAGGGAAGAGGAAGAAGAGCAATCCAATTCATTTTTCTACAACACCGTAATACTCTCACTAGTGTATATTATAAGAAACAAATGGGTCTGTTATTTTGTCCAAAATATTATAAACATCCATCAATTTTCATATATATTAAACGATAATTTTCAATATTAACCTTATTTATGCTGATCAAAAAAATAAAAATAAAAATAAAAATAAAAATAAAAATATTAACCTTATTTATAATAGGACTTATTTAAAGAGATATATCAGTTTTCCATGCAATTAAGTGAGTTTGTTCATCAATATTCAATATTGAAACTCATAAAATTAGAATGGTTATTTTTTGAAAACCTATATGAGTATTAATTGTAATTAGCTCATTTCAAAACGTTTTCTTGATCTCTGTAATTTAGGATTTTGTCTCTTATAATATGAATCGGAGGGAGTAATAAATAAGAGAAGAATGCTAACGAGTGTCCTTAGGACACTGGTTAAGAAATTATATATAGAAAGTTTATCTTGGAAATTGTTGCATTCAATGCATTAAAAGTTCAAAACTTGTGATTTCCAATAAGTTTTTTTCTATATATTACTCCCTCCGGTCCATTTTTATGGTAAACTTAGTTTTTTATTTTTTGTCCAAAATAATGGGTCTTTTGCAAACCCAAGATACATTTGATAATTTTTTTTCCATATATACCCTTATACTCCTTACTTAAATGCAACCACTATTCCCTACTTAAATTCAACCATAAATACTAGTACTTGTTTCAAAACAAAAGTAATATGAATGCATCTTTTTTTTGACCAATAAATGTGCCCATTCTGAATGCACATTTTACTGACATAATGAGCATGCAAAAGTAAATATGTGTTTTCAAGATAAATTAATGGCAAGTGGAATATGGAGTAAATATGGTTAGAATATGTAAATAATTAATGATATTATAAATAAGGGTAATTTGATACAAATGTAAACAAATTAATGTTTTCTTAATCTGTGTGTAGAAATCTTAAATTACCATAAAAATGGATCGGAGGGAATAATTCTTTAATCAATATCCTTAGGGCATCGGTTAACAAGAACCTAAATAAAATTACTCTAATTGAATATATACATACATTTCATTCTTTTATTTATTAATTCTAAATTTCTAAATGATGTTCAAACCTTTTATGCTGACTGTTTTGAATCTTTGATTTACCATGTGGCATTGGGAACATGCATTGGGAATAGGCTTGCTACATGACCCTTAATTTACCATGCAGCATTAGAAACAGGATGACAATTTGGACTCTATCCAATGGGCACCTGTAAAAAATACCCATAACGGATAGAGTAAATATTCGTTTTATGGGTATGGGTTCGGGTCCGCGTATTCTAGTACCCACCCCGCCAACACCCTCACACACACACACACACACACACACACACACATATATATATATATATATATATATATATATATATATATATATATATATATATGTATATATAAAAGTATATATAGTTATAACTATATATAAATATTACATGATAAAATTATGTAAAGGTTCTAAATCTAGGGCTCATTAGTGTTTTTCTTTTTTCTAGACTTACAAATTCATTAATTTACTGTTTTGGATGTATATTGTGATTTTTACTCGTTTTGGATGTTTTAAATGTTTTCTTATTTAGTTTAAACTTTGGTTTGTAATGTTTCACGATTAGATTTAAAAGATGTTTGAATGTTTTTTTTAATTGAGTTATAATGTTCTTCATGTTATTGCTTTTTCTTAGTTAAAGCACGTGTAACGGGTGTGGGTACTTAGATACCCAGATGGTATGGGTAAAGATACTAAAGTTGCTACCCACACGGGTATGGGTCTGGATACGGATTTTTTTTTAAAACGTGGGTATGGGGACGAGTACTATAGTACTATACCCAAATCCTATCCATTGCCACCCCTAATTAGAAACCGTGGAAATTCACTTAGCATTATCTGTGTTTTTATCTTAGTAAATTGAAGCAATTTAAATTCTACTTGTTAGATTTAATCTTTATTAATACAAGGCATGCTTTCATAAATTTAATTGAGGAAACATCATAACCATATAAACCTGCCTCTCATTTATCAAGTGCGACACCCCCCTTGGGTGTCACATGGTTGACCCGTTGTGGAAAGTTAAACTCAATTAAACACTGGTTACTTTCGAAAAATAATGTTTTCTATCTGTTTATTCTTAGTCAAAATTGTGATAAATATTTTTTCCTTTTCTTGTCCATACAACCCAACATCCTAAACATAATATACATCATCATCTTATACATATGCACACAAATATTTACAACAAGACCTTTATCAGTACAGGTCATTTCCCATAGTTATAACAACATAAGAAAAATAAGACAATATAACAATAATATAGTGGGAGTCTGGAACCAAAACTAAAAAATAATGACTCTCAGTAGCTAGAAGTCAGACTGTCAAAACGTACTATCCCCAAAAATGGAATAAATCCTATAGCTGGTCGGCACTAACGATAGCCATTGGGGAGGCCAGTGTAGACATCCCCACTTGTAGGAGGAGTATTAAGAGAGGATACTACGGCTCCCGCTCCTATAACTAGGACCACACCATCATCGAGAGGATGGTAATCAGGGTCCTCCTCTAGATCCTCCCGAGGATCTTCCTCAATCCCCTCATCAACCTCTGGAACTAGAACGATCGGTGCGGGAGGTGATGCGGGTGCTGCCTCGTGCAATGGTTGGACATGTGGGGAGGATGATGCTCCAAGTCTCCCTGTGCTACCAAGTACTGCAGGATCATCCAGATCAGAGGTAATGAGACCTCAACCGTCTCCACACTGTGTGATCTATGCTGTGGTCCAACTGTTAATGTACCCGTAATCGTACGTAGCGGGCCAGTATAAGTAGCGCTGCGAGCCTCAGGATTAATTACCCATGCGCCACTATCCTCTGTATTTTCAAACGCGGGGACCAAACACCCGAATACGACAGTCCATCTCGTGATCCATGCATCGATATATATATATATATATATATATATATATATATATATATATATATATATATATATATATATATATATATATATATAGACACACACACACACACACACACACACACACAACACAGTGAAACACGCAAGGGTGAAATACCAACATATGAGTTTCAACAAGATAACCGCATGGGCGACACACAAAACAACATATACTTAATATTCACAACATATGGAAATTCTCCAAAATAAATATAATAGTTTATCAATGGGATTCATATCCGACAGTCATCGTGATTTATAAAAGTGTATGACACTTCAATACTCAGGCTTTGACTTTGATATCTAATATCCGGAGATCCAAACTTCTTTTCGTTTGAGCAGATCAGGCTCTTTACCTGGCACATTGTCAACGAAATAAACAATGGTCAACACAATACATGGAACATTATCCAACTCAAGGTACAACGGTCAACGTGATAAATGGAACATTGTTCATAAAGACACATTGTCCATTAAGGCACAATGGTCAACAACACATAGCACATTGTCCATTAAGGCATAATGATCAACTTTACATGGCACATTGTTCATTAAGGCACAATGGCCAACGCGATAAATGGAACATTGTCCATAAAGACACATTGTCCATCAAGTCACAGTGGTCAAAAACTCATCGCACATTGTCCAACTCTAGGCACAATGGTCAATGCAGGAACGTCTGCCAAATGATGCATGTAAAACTTTGGTTCACGTCACTTTTATTTTTCGTTCATTCTTCCCTTGTCGAAGCTCAAAGGCTCATGACCATGCTTAATTAAATATTAAGTCTTTTCTACTTCAACACAACATAGGACACACAGTCCGAATGCTCAATCACGAAGCCCTAGACCGATGCACCAGTCTTAAGTTCGCGGATATGGGATACAACGTTCACCACATCAATTAGAGGACATGAAGTCCACAATAACTTTTATAGGACACAAAGTCCACAATAACTAACACAGATCCATGATCCACATGTTAACAGAACATTAGAATTCCGACGTCTCGGTTACTAGGTTCATTTTTCTTCTTTATCATTATTTTCGTTCTGTGAAACAACAAAATACAAAACAAAACCTCTGAAACTTATCCAAGTTTGATGGAATTATTTTCGCTGACTGAAAACTCCTTCACAGAAAATCTTTTCTGTTGAAAAATCGTTTATAAAATGTTAAATCGCAAAGAAATTCATTTTTATCTAATTTCTTCATTCTTGAAAATATTTTTACGAAAACATCAATTTTTGACAAAATACTACCAACTCATTTTCTATTTAAAGAAATAAAACTGATTTTCATAATCTTATCGTAAAATTCTTTTATGAATTACTCTCTACTTATCCAACATACTATTTTATAACTCAAATGACTTTTCTATTACAAAAAGTTTTTCCAACGTTAATATTACTTTATTTTTGAAACTTAACTACTTGAAATAACTTTTTATTTTATTTTTGAATTTATTTTGGAAAAACAAATGTATGTGAAATTTTTTCATGGTTTCATCCTTACTACCACTCATTGACTCATCTTTCACCGAACCATCATTAAAATATTATTTTTCACTTTTTCTTCTAATTTCCAAAATTAAATCATTTTGATTTAATCTTCAAGCTTATCAAGCTTTTATATTTAATTTACATTGAGCACTGACCACTGTCAGGCTTCTCAGTAAATCACTCAACACAGCAGATAATTCATACAACATAGTTATAGCATACTTCACAGTTATAGCATGCATCACAGTTAGAACATTAAAACACAGTTATAGAAAATTAATCTTATGAACCACATCAAACCACATAAATAAATACACAATAAATAATCAAAACACTACATAAACCACAACAAATAATTTACAGACAACACTTAGATAGCATATGGCTATCTAAAACCCCTAAGGTGAACTCTGTTATTTTGGCTTCAACGACTCAAGAAGGGGGGGGGGGGGGGATTGAGTTTTCAAAAAATATTTCCCTCTTAAAAACTTTTTAAAAAAACTTTTCAAATCAGAGTTGCGGATTTGTGGCCTCAGGATCTTTTACAAAATCAATGAATGGTTTATATAAAATCTTGAATAGAAGGTGATGAAGATAAGAAAGATTAATTCAGAATAGGTTCGGATTCAAAACTCAGTAATAACGAAATACAAAAACTGATTAAACCTTTAAACATTAAGAACAAGTTATGCAAGTTTCAGATACAAGCATTAACAATTAAGAATGAACTTGCAGGTTTCAGTTTCAGTATTAGTTCAGCTTCAAAGCAATCAAGAATGGTTTTGATCAACTCAGTTTTGAACGTAGATAACACAGTCTTGTTTACAATCACACTCAGGTTTCAATACAGTTTATACATATCAAGAACAGAAATTATATTGAACTTTAAACATCAAAATCACAAGTTCTTGATCATAAACAGAAAGTAAAAGAGTTTGAGTTTAGAGATACTACACAACCAGATATATCCTGGTTCAGTCACCTCCACTGTGACCTACATCCAGTCCCCACTCCACCTGTGGGATTTCACACACTAATACACAAGCTTTGCCAGGTAGCTTGAAAAACCTTTACACCACAGAGCACTCCTTCACCTCGAGATACCACACTCTTATGAAGAGCCTCAATGTTCTTCGTTAGGGATACTTCACCCCAATCACTCAGAGAGACTCCCTCTCTCTTTACAATCGAAAAGTAAAAACAAAAGTTGATTCCTAACTCTCAATAGTCAGATATACAAATTAAAGCATTTATGAGAATGAAACACTCTTTTCACAATAAGCCCAAGCAAGAAGATGAATGATTTTCACAATTGATTTCGTATAAAATTTCTGATCTGGTTGTGATTGTTATTCAATTTTTAAAGTGTTCATTTGATCCCTCTTTATATAGAAAACAAGTTATAGTTGTTGGGATCAATCAAAACAGATTTGAGTCTGATAACATAATCTATTTTCTTGATTTTGGTTCTTGAAATAAGAATCTATATTGGTTCTTATAGCATTCGCGTCCAACTTAATAATAACCGCGTCCATCTAGCCATTAAGATTTTACATTTGGACGGGCTAGTAGACGAGCTCCATATGCCACGTCATTGGACGGATACTCCTTTAAGAACTTAGTAAGTCCAAAGACGTGTGGACGAGCGCTTCTGTCACTTTAGTGGACGAGCACTTCTGTCACTTTGGCGGACGAGCACTTCTGTCACTTTATTGGACGAACACCTTGTCACTTTAGTGGATGAGCGTTTGTGTCACTTTAGTGGACGAGCGCTTGTATCACTTCAGTGGACGAGCGCTTCTGTCACTTGTGTTGGACGAGTGCTTCTGTCACTTGTGTTGGACGAGCGCTTCTATCACTTGTGTTGGACGTGCGCTTCTATTCCTTGTGTTAGATGAGCGCTTCTTATGAAATCTTATTTCCAAAAATCATTTTTATTAACGAAAACTTATTCCTTTTAATACAGGTTGTGAAAAATGATTTTCTTCATGCATCTTTTTGATTAAGCTTCTTTGTGACTAAGAGATTCTTTCTCTTACAAATCATCCAAGACTTAAATCTAATTTCTCCTTTAAGCTCTTGTCTTGATGATTCCTTGATCTTTTTCTTTTCTCTTTGATTCCTTCAAGTTCTTCCTTGAATGTTCTCCTTGTCTTTGATCACTGAACTTGTTGATTACTGTTTGATACATGTCTTTACAATTTGACACTAAAACACTTGCATACACATTAAGTTGTATTTGTCATATATCAAAATCTCTAAGTTATTGAGTCTAACAATTTCCCCCTTTTTGATTATGACAAACCTTTTAAAAAATTATAAGAATCGAGTATAAGTGTAGCAGGAGCTAAGTGTTTTTGACAGATTTATATCATGGTATCAGAGCCAGTCAAAGCGAAGTATATTAGAGCAATAAAATATTAACAGAGCATTGATTTACTCCCCATTAATCATGTAAGCTTATTAGCTCCCCCTCAACATATGCATGTATAATTCGTTATTATCCCTTTTCTCTATATCATACTTTTTTTCATGTATAATTTGTTATTATCCCCTTTCTCCATATCATACGTTTTCTCCCTCTTTTGGCATCATAAAAAGGTAAAGAAAAGAAACATTCAAATTAATAGAGAAGGTAAGCATTTAAACATTCAAACATAGAATATAAATTTGTTCATGATAGAGGGATAGAGATAGGGAAATGAAAATCAACTCCTGGGTTATCTTTGAGTTTATCAGACTAAAAACATAGGGGATCCATTCCTGATCAAATCTATTTCTTCTGAAACTCTCTTCTAATCATTCATAGATATTCCAAATCAAATCATACAAGAATCAGAGCATATTTACACAAAGATACAGTCATATAAACAGTTTCTTTAGAGATTAGATATAGGATTGATCGATTATGCCCAATTCTCTTCTAATGAAAAAGAAGCTTTCCTTGTTCAAGGGCTTGGTAAAAATATCAGTAAGTTGTTTAGTTGTATCAACATATTCAATCTCAATTTCTCTACTTTGTATATGGTCTCTAATGAAATGATGTCTGATTTCTATGTGTTTAGTTCTAGAGTGCATTATGGGATTCTTAGTTAGGTTAATTGCACTTGTATTGTCAAATCTAATAGGAACTTGGTTTAGTTGCACACCATAATCAACTAATTGTTGTTTCATCCATAAAACCCGTGCACAACAGCTACCAGCTGTTACCTATTCAGCCTATGCAGTGGATAAAGCCATACTAGATTGTTTCTTACTAAACCATGATACTAATGAGTTTCCTAGTAAATGGCAAGTTCCACTAGTACTCTTTCTATCTAGTTTACAACCAGAAAAATCATAGTCTGAATAGCTAATTAAAGTACATATGTAGCTCCCTTGGGATACCATAATCCCATGTCTTTTGTTCCTAACAGATACTTAATTATCCTTTTAACTGCTGTTAAGTGTGATTCTTTTGGATTTGCTTGATACCTAGCATACACATGCATACACTAAACATGATATCTGGCCTACTAGCAGTAAGATAAAGTAGTGAGCCTATCATACCTCTGAATTTAGAAACATCAACAAGTTTACCTTGCTCATCCTTGTCCAGATAACATGAGGTACTCATTGGAGTAGCCATCTCCTTAGCATTTTCCATGCCAAACTTCTTGATCAACTCATTGCAGTACTTGGTTTGGCTAACAAAGATTCTATTTTCAGTTTGCTTTATTTGCAGTCCAAGGAAAAAATTCAGCTCACCCATCATTGACATTTCAAACTCACTCTGCATAAGACTTGCAAACTCATTGCACAAATGCTCATTAGTGGCCCCAAAAATTATATCATCCACATATATTTGTACAAGTAAAATGTTATGTGCCTTTTTCTTAGTGAACAAAGTTGTGTCAACTTTACCTCTTTTGAATCCTTTTTCAATGAGAAAATTACTTAACCTTTCATACCAAGCTCTAGGAGCTTGCTTTAAGCCATATAGTGCTTTAGACAGTTTATAAACATGGTTAGGCAATTCATTATTCTCAAAACCAGGTGGTTGACCAACATACACTTCCTCTTGTGTAAATCCATTTAAGAAAGCACTCTTAACATCTATTTGATACAATTTAAATCCCATTATGCAAGCATAAGCAAGTAGCATTCTTATAGCTTCTAATCTTGCTACTGGTGCATATGTTTCATCATAATCTATGCCTTCTTCTTGGTTATACCCTTTGGCTACCAATCTAGCCTTGTTTCTTACAATTATACCATTTTCATCTAGTTTATTCCTAAAAACCCATTTTGTACCTATTACTCGACAGTTATTGGGTTTAGGCACTAGTTTCCAAACTTGGTTTCTTTCAAACTGGTTTAACTCATCTTGCATAGCCATCAAAACAAATCATTTAAGACTTCATCAATTTTCTTAGATTCAATTTGTGAAACAAAAGCCATATGATTATTCCAAGATAGATCAAATAACTTTAATAGAACAATGTAGATATATTATACAATGATATATAAGTCAACACAAAGATTCACAATCATAATGATAATTAGAAAACATATTCAATCAATATTCTTTCTTTATTGTTACCTATTTTGTGTTTGGTGAAGGCTCTACGACATGATTCCAATTTTTGCTCTTGACCTTCCACCACACCTACAAAACAAAATTTCATGTTTTCGCTATAGGTACCCAAATCTGTTTGGGTCCTTTTGAGTTAGTTGCAGCAATAGTTCCTTTAGGAACCCATATATACTTAGATTTATTGTATGTTGATTTTCTGTATTGACATGTAGAAGCTGTGTGACCTTTTCTAGCACAAAAATTGCATTTAACAAATGGTGTGTTTGATGTCTTAGGTGCAGCAAAAAATTTCTTGAAAGATTTATCATATATCTTAGGTTCATAGCCTATTCCAGCCTTATCATAAACACATTTTTGCTGTCCTAATAATGCATCCAAGTTATCTCTACCATTTGTGAATCTTTCTACGTCATTTTTCAGTTTTTCAACCTCTTTAGTCAATGTACAGCTAGATGCATTCAAGATTCCTTTATCACTAGTAATTTTAGATAGATCACCATTCAAATGATTTATATGTTTCTCCAACTTAGGACATTTATCACATATAGATGCATCTAAAACAGTAGCTAGTTTTTCTTTTAAAGCACAATTTTCTATTTTTAATTCATCTAGCTCTTTGTTTAAAACATAAATTTTCTCTTCTAGGCATGTGATGGTTTTCTTGGACTTAATTAGCAATCTAGCAAGTCCAATGGATTCTTTATGAAGTTCTTCAAAAGCATTTTGCAATTCATCATAAGAAGGTAATTCATCAAGGTCAGAATCATTTACCCCACCATATTCTTTATGAAGATGAGTAGTTAAGCACAAGTCTGATTTTTCATTATTGGGATTATTCGTTGAGCCAAGATTGTTATCCTCCCTATCTATGTATGGACGTTTAAGTTTCTTTTCCTTCTTAAGCTTTCTGTCAACCTTTGTAGATCTTTCAGCTTTGAATGTGACGATTCTATTATTCTTGTATTCTTCTTCACTTAGCATCAATCTAGTCAACTCCATTTCATGTTCTTGTAGCTTTCCAAAAAGTGTGGCAATGGCCATTGATGAGAGATCTCTGGATTCTGAGATTGCAGTGACTTTAGGTTGCCATTCCCTGCTCAAGCATCTCATTACTTTGTTCATTTGATCCTCATTGGAGATTGCTTTTCCAAGACCAGCAAATTGATTTACAATGTGTGTGAATCCCTTTTGCATTTCAGTCATAGGTTCTCTTCGATTCATTATGAACAGCTCATACTCATGTGTGAGGGTGTTCATTCTTGCTCTTTTGACGTCTGCGGTTCCTTCATGTGTTACTTGCAATGTATCCCATATCTCCTTTACTGGTTTTCAATTTGATACCCTGAAAAACTCATCACGGCTTAAAGCAGATGTTAAAATATTCTTAGCACGTGCATTATATTGAACTCTTTTCTTATCATCCTCATTCCATTCAGTTTTAGGCTTATTTTTGGAGCACCATTAGCATCTACAGTAGAGGGGACAAATGGTCCATTTTCTACTGCATCCCATATGTCAACACCTGCTGCCTCAAGAAAGATTACCATTCTTTCCTTCCAATAGATATACTCAGATCCATTGAAGGCAGGAGGCCGTGCAAGGGAAGCCCCTTCATTCAAACAGTCATTGGAAGCCATACTCTTATAGCTGTTAAGCCAAACTTACGAGTTTAGCTCCGATGCCAATTGTTGTTTTGGCTTCAACGACTCAAGACGGGGGGTGAATTGAGTTTTCAAAAAATATTTCCCTCTTAAAAACTTTTTCACAAAACTTTTCAAATCAGAGTTGCGGATTTGTGGCATCAGGATCTTTTACAAAATCAATGAAGGACTTATATAAAATCTTGAATAGAAGGTGATGAAGATAAGAAAGATTAATTCAGAATAGGTTCGGGCTCAAAACTCAGTAATAACGAAATACAGAAACTAATTAAACCTTTAAAGATTAAGAACAACTTATGCAAGTTTTAGATACAAGCATTAACAATTAAGAACGAACTTGCAGGTTTCGGATTCAGTATTAGTTCAGTTTTAGCAATCAAGAATGGTTTTGATCAACACAGTTTTGAACGCAGATAACACAGTCTTGATTACAATCACACTCAGGTTTCAGTACAGTTTATACAGATGAGAACAGAAATTATATTGAACTTTAAACATCAAAATCACAGGTTCTTGATCATAAACAGAAAGTAAAAGAGTTTGAGTTTAGAGATACTACACAACCAGATTTATCCCGGTTCAGTCACCTCCACTGTGACCTACATCCAGTCCCCACTCCACCTGTGGGATTTCACACACTAACACACAAGCTTTGCCAGGTAGCTTGAAAAACCTTTACACCACAGAGCACTCCTTCACCTCGAGATACCACACTCTTGTGAAAAGCCTCAATGTTCTTCCTTAGGGATACTGATCAGCCTCTGGCTCATCTAGTTTTATGGCTAGTATGACTAGGGTTTTGTGCAAATTATATCCGATTTTCACCCAAATTAGATTAGATCGTCCTCAAGCAAGGTTTTGAGTCTATAAAGTAGTTTTAGGTTAAATTATCCAGTTTTGAGTCAAATAATATACTTATAGTTATTTCTTTGTTTTCAGGTTAAGTAGAAGTTGAGAGAATAAAGAAGCAGGGGATTCGCCTCGCGAACCTAAAAGCCAGCAGAACAATGAAATTGACATCCTCTCTGGTTCGCCCCGCGGCTGCTCTTCTCGCCTCGCGACCCCGAAGGCTGACTGTTCCAGGAAATTGCAAGGTTTCTGTGTCGCCTCGCGAAGACTTTACTCGCGTCGCGAGTAATCCATCCCTGAAGACCAAAAGTCAGCACGGTTGATGCATGTTAAAGGTCACGACTGTGGCAGTTTCGAAGTTGAAGAGTCTCGCCTCGCGAGCATCCATTCGCCTCGCGAGTCTGGAAGTCAGAAAGCATCACGGTTGGACCCTGATATTCATAACGGGCGTAATAAGAAGACTCTTCAGTTCCTCGCCTCGCAGAAGTGGTGTTCGCCTCGCGAGAATACCAAAGGTTGCAGACTGTTCACAATAATCGAGTCGCGATAGAGGCTTCGCCTCGCGAGTGTGCATAATTCATGAATGTTATAAATAGCTGTCTTGGCAGATTATGAAGGACTTTGGCTTCTCCATTTTTCTGTTTACATTTATTTTCTGTGTGTTTTCGTTTTTGTTATGGAGAACTAAGTTTCTAGGATTAATCTATTGTAATCGATTTCCACTAGACTTGAGGTTCTTGTATTTCCTGTTTGTATGTTTTTCCCTCTTCAATGCAATGCTTTATATTTCTGTTTGCTTAATTCAGGAGTATATTGTATTGTGTTGATTTAATTCCGGTGATATCATGTTCTTATAATTAATCGCATCTGCTTAATTTGCGTGTGTATGTTTCGTGTTCGCTTAGTTCACGAAGGGCTTAACCCTGTTTGCTTAATTCGGGAATAGGGACATGTATCTGTAGTAGTGGTTTCGCTTGTAAAATGTTGCTACAACTGGGAGGGGATTAAAATCTGCTTAGGGCTTGGAAATTGCATGAACCTATGATAGTTGGGAAATCGAGAGCAATAGATTAATCTGTTTTTGGTCATTTGATAACCTCTTTGAACTGCCTTATTTTATTGCTCTGTTTTCATTGTTTTGTTCTCTTTGATTGCATCCCAAACCAACCCCCCCAAAACTAATTTTTGTGAAAAATAACACTTTAAGGGTCCTTGAGAACGACATCCGAGTTGTCGCCTGTTGTGACGCCGACAAGTGTATCGGGTCGTCGCAAGTAATAAAATAACACGGTAAGTAATTACCGAGGTCGAACTCAGGGATTGGGCTACCAATTCGACTAATCCGCGGGAAATCCGATACGTTTGGTCAAGTTAGAGAGAAGTGGTTGAGAGAGAGAGAGATTATGATCGCAATTCAAGTAACAAATCGAATAAAGCTAAGGTGATTAAATTCAGAAATTAAAATATCCAAGGTCTCAATTCCACCTACCCAATCATGTATAGTACCCAAGTGATGATGTATTCCTCCCTAAGTTCAATTACGATGTCAACCGGGACCCCCAAATTTTCCTATATCCACTGTCGTGCTCAATTGGACATATTCGACGATTGGATCAATTACTTACTAGGTCTCATAATCCTAATCTCGAATTCTATTAAACCTTGTTCCCTATATGGTTGCACTAATCAAATAAATCCACTGTCGTGCTCATTATTCAATTAATGATTCCAATTCAAGTTCTAAAACGCGACTACTTGTTCGGCCTCAAACACGTTAACTAGTTAATCACGCAACACATATGATCAACGCAATAATATCAGAATTGGAAAACATTCATGAGAGAAGGGGAGAAAAACATACATCACAAGAATACTACACCGCCATGGGTGGCTTCATTGATCCCTCGGACGAGGGGATTAGTTCCTCATGCCCGTGCCGACGCACAAACAATCGGCAATAATCTCCATAATAATAAACTAAAAGAAGAAAAGAAGGAGACGCAGCTCCAAAGAATACAAGGATTCGCCTAAAACTGCTCTACAACCATGGCTAACAACTTCCTCTATAATTTCGATCCAAACTGACCTTTAAATAAGGATTCTGTCTCTCACCCGCTCATGGCGAGCTTATCCTCGCGACGCGAATTTTAGTTTGGCACGCATTCAAATCTTGGATTCTTGCGGGCGCGTCTATTCGCAAGGCGAAGTGCAGTTTTGGCTCCATCCACGAGTTTGAATGATCGCGTGGCGAATTGTGATTGGCGAGGCGAGTCTCCAAACCCTAATCTGTCACAGCCGTGATATTCATCACGGCTAGGCCGTGATGGTCTCTGTCTTCCTGGGTCTTCAGGTTCTCGCGAGGCGATCTGGCTTTCACGGGGCGAGAGTTCAAACCTAAATTTGTCACAGCCGTGACCTTAATCACGGCTATGCCGTGATAGTCTCTGTCTTGCAGGTCTTTAGACGCTCGTGGGGCGAGAAGATTGTCGCGTGGCGATCCATAAATGATGACTTTTGCTGCTTTGTTGACCTTCAGTCTCGCGTGGCGAGCATACACTCACTGCGGGCGAGTGTCTCCACTGCAATTTCCACTATTTCTTGGCTTTCCTTGACTCCCGGAGCTTCACTTATTGAACTGAAAACACCAAAAGCAACCAAAAGCATAATTCTATCCAAAATAAGCTAAAAACTACACAAAAGACGCAAAACGAGTCAAAGTCCAACTTAGGAACAAAACAAGGCAAATTTAGGCGAAAACGAGAGTGAACTCGACTAATTGGCACATAAACCCTAGTTCATCTAGTCATAAAACTAGATAAGCCAGAGGCTTATCAAAACACCCCAAACTTAAACCTTGCTTGTCCCCAAGCAAGCTTAAAACTCAAAAATGACTCAAGACTTGGCAAGCCTAAAGGAATCAATCGTTTTCGCACAAATTTCATGCAATCAAAACAGTTTTTCTCCAATGATCTCCCCCCCTTTTTCATCAATGTAATCCCCACATTCATTTACTTTAAACAATTGAGAACTTCATCATTCATGCAATCATTAATCTAAGTTGAGGATCAGAGTCACACACAAAAGGAAGATCACCAATTTCAAACAACTGCCTTCCTCACAAGGGTATGTAAGATTTCACTCATTCGCTCAAATTCGTCAAGGTTATCAACTTTTCACTCAATTTCACGTATCAAGAGCACTTCCCATGAATTTGATTTTCATCTCAAAAATGGTTCCCACGAAAACATGCATGCAACATCAGAAGGTCTTATCAAGGTTGTAGTGGGGCCTGGCTGAGGGTAGGATATACAAAGGATAGAGGCTAAGTCCCTAGGATCAATGAGAGCATGAAACTAGTATCACAACAATTGAATTCACTCTCATATTATTCTCTTCCTTGCATTGGTGGCTACACACCTCTTCCTTTTTATATTAATTTTCTTTGCCCTTTTTGGCACATATTCAATGCTTTTCATCACCCATTCTTTTTTTTTTCTTCTTTTTTTTTTTTTTGCTATAGCCTTCGGCCCTTACTTCCGTTTTTCTTTTTCTCAACTATGATTCATGAACTTGTAGCCACCCCAAACTTAGTTCCACAACAACACTCACAAAGCTAAAATTCCATACTCTCCTAAATCCTAGGATAGGGGAAAATCATGGTTTTTCTGAGTTGATGGCTTGTAATGTAAGGTCATCAAGAACAATAGGCTTCAAGGCTCAATGTGGCTAACTAGGGATCATTCATCAAGGTTGGTTCAATTTATGGCCAAGTAGTTAATTCAAAGAAAATTGCCTAAATCATTTGATGCAACACATAATCATGCAAACCATAAAGAGATTCAAGCAAATCCGGGAAAGTGCAACTTGAAAGTGATTCACACAATTAAAAACAGAGTTGGAGGCTCAAATCCTCACCTGGACATTTTGCAAATTGTTTGACCGAGATACAATTCCTAGTGTGTGAACCCCCCTCACCCCAAACTTATCATAAATCAAGTAATCGCAATAAATCTCAAAGTTCAATTTTCAATTTTTAAGTGGGGATCAATTTTCTAATTTCAGAACCTAGGGGGAAAACATCGATGGTCAATATAATTCATGCAATCAATCTATGCTCAATTTAATCAAAATCCAACAAGCTTGCCGACACGACATTCATACAACAACTCTTGATCTTCTCAAATTATTCAAGAGTGACAAACAAAAACAAAAACATAAACAAAACAAAACAAAAGTTAGGAGAAGGGAGGGATACCTAGCTTGGGTTGCCTCCCAAGTAGCGCTTGTTTAACGTCCCGATCCCGACTCAAGTCGCCCCTAAGGGTTAATCCGGCGGAAGATCCTGCTTGCCATGCCATTCCTTGGCCCGTTCTTTGTAGGTTTGTGCCCTTTTATATGCTCGCATGCGGTTCCCGGACAGCTCATTTAAGTTCAGGACCCTTCTATAATCAAGATCGAACTCTCCACTCCGTGGTGGTCTTTTTTGGGATCAACTTATTGTTTTCATTGACCACCACGGTTGTGCC
Source organism: Sophora flavescens (assembly GCA_030762895.1). Lineage (NCBI taxonomy): Eukaryota > Viridiplantae > Streptophyta > Magnoliopsida > Fabales > Fabaceae > Sophora > Sophora flavescens. The sequence continues at coordinate 26,862,634 of CM061062.1, read as the reverse complement.
ACCCTTCGACTTCGGTTCTTTATTATCCTTTTTCATACCCTTGTTGTTGAGGTTTTCCCTTGCACATTCATCCTCTGGGACACTCGATATGGCTTCCATGTCTTTTAACCATTCAAGATACACCTCATCTCCCGAAGGGCCTTTTTTCTCACTATCATCATGGGATTTTACCAACACTTGAGCAAGTGAAGAACCATGGGCTTCTCTAGTTGCCCTTGCCTTGGCAGTTGGATCCACCATATCCAATCGATACACTTCCGTCCTCTCTGCAGGGTGCTTCATTGTTTCAAAGAGATTGAAGACTACCTCCTCATCTTGCACCCTTAGAGTGAGTTTCCCTTGTCGCACATCTATCAAGGTACCCCCAGTGGCCAAGAAGGACCTACCCAATATGAGAGGGATCTCGGTGTCTTCATCCATATCAAGCACTACAAAGTCCGCCGGAAATATAAGCTTGTCCACCTTTACTAACAAGTCTTCGACCACCCCATAAGGATATTTTATAGAGCGGTCGGCTAATTGGAGCGACATCCGCGTATCCTTGACTTCTTGGATCCCCAACCTCTTCATCATAGAGAGGGGCATCAAGTTGATGCTTGCCCCTAGATCACACAATGCCTTCCCTACAGTCATCTCCCCAATGGTACATGGTATCGAAAAGGAACCGGGATCCTTCAACTTTGGAGGGAGTTTTCTCTAAAGGATGGCACTACACTCCTCGGTCAAAGCAACCGTTTCCTCATCCATTATTCTCCGCTTCTTGGTGAGAAGATCCTTCATAAACCGGGCATATGATGGCATCTGTTCCAAGGCTTCCGCAAATGAAATGTTAATCTGAAGTTTTCGGAAGACATCAAGGAACTTATTGAATTGCTTATCCTGTCGAGGCTTCTTCAATCTTTCAGGATACGATACCTTCATGTAGGGCAGGGGGTCTTGGGGTTCAACCCACTTCTTCTTTCGGAACTCTTCATCTACAAGTTTCAGCCTTCCCCCTTGCTCTGGTTCCTTGTCACTTGCCAACTTCTCTTTTTCAGGTTGCTCTTCTTCAACATGTGGTTGTTCCGGGGCCTTGTCATCTTGAGAACTAGTTGCACCCATGTTAGGTTCCAACACCCTTCCGCTTCTAGTAGATATGACGTTGCATTGTCCCTTGGGGTTGTTCTCGGTATTACCTGAGAAAGTGCCTGGGAGACGCTCATTTAGTTGCTTTGCGAGTTGGGCCATCTGTGTCTCTAGATTGTGAATTGCCGCCCCTGTATGCGTTGTCCACTTGTCAATGGCAGTATTTGTGTCGATTGACAATTTCTCCATTGCTGCATTCATCTTCTCAAAAGTTGTGCCTGTAAAGGTTGACAACTTCTCAAAAGCCAGCTCCCACGGTTGTCTTCCACCATCTGTTATTTGCAACTGATTAGGCCCTGGAAGAGCCTCGCTGGGTATTGCACTTCTTTGGATTCCAATGTTTGGCCTCAGACCCTGTGGAGGTTGTTGCCAATTCTGTTGAGGATGTTGCTGCCCGGATAGACCACCACTAGCATTACTCCAAGTGAAACCCGGATGGTCTCTCCTCATATACCCCTATTTCGATTCTCGATTGTAGTCATTCTGCATGCATTCCTCGATAGTTATTTCGGGGCACGAGTGTCATAGAAATTGTGGCATGAGTCCACATGTTCCTGAGGGAAGTTGAATGGACAGTTCCGAGTGTCATGATCTCCATTACAATTATCACAACCCGAAGGCATTCCCTCGTGTATCACATTAGCCTTCCTGTTTTCTGACAAAGCCGCAACTTGCATCTTCAATGATTTGACTTGCTCTAGAATGGCTTCCATTGTTCCAGCACTGACTCCACTTGAGTTTTCCCTACCACGGTTGTAATCATTATATGACATCTTTTCCAATAGTGCCCATCCATCCTCAGCTGATAAATATGAGAAAGAACCGCCACTGCGGCATCACAAGTTCATCGATGGCGTCCCCTCAACCCATTAAAGAAGTGCTGAACTTTGGAGACGGGGTCAAAGAACGCTGAAGGGCATCTTCTCAATAAGCCATTGTACCTCTCCCAAGCTTCATTATATGTTTCATCCTCTGTCTGCCTGAAAGACGTAACGGCTATTCTTGCTTGTGCCGCTTTCTGAGGAGGAAAATATTTGGTTAGGAACTTTTGTGCCATTTGCTCCCAAGTTCTGATGCTGTTCCTATCCAAGATGTCAACCCAATCGCGAACGACATCCCTAAGAGAGAGAGGGAAAAGCCGTAAGCGAAACTCATCTTGTGAGACTCCTCTTGTCTTCTGTAGGTCACAAGCTTCAAGGAAGCGAGTGATGTGTCTATGAGGGTCCTGTTTGCCACTCCCATCAAACTGATTCTCACGGATCTGGAATGTGACACATGCTGCCACTCTGAAAGAGTCTGTATTCAGGTTGCCCCTCACGATAGAAGAGTCACAATCTCCCAAGCTGGGTAGATCGTACTCGAAGAGAGGCTTGTAACGAGGAGGAGGAGGAGGATTTTCTTCGGCCATGTCCTCAAGATTAATCGCTTCAAGCCTCTTTCTTTCTCTGACTTCCTTCCTTAAGCGCTTCTCGGTCTTGGTGATCTCCGAATCAAATAACAGGTCCTCTTGTGAAAGGGTACCTCGCATACAAAAACACGGCAAGACCAAGTGGAATCAAAGAAGTAGAGAGAAATAATAAAGAAATAACAGAAAAATAAAAATAAAAACAGCTTAACCAATCAATCAAATTTCCAAAAAATTAGGAAAATTGGTTGTGCCAATCCCCGGCAACGGCGCCAAAAACTTGTTGTGACGCCGGCAAGTGTACCGGGTCGTCGCAAGTAATAAAATAACACGGTAAGTAATTACCGAGGTCGAACTCAGGGATTGGGCTACCAATTCGACTAATCATGGGAAATCCGATACGTTTGGTCAAGTTAGAGAGAAGTGGTTGAGAGAGAGAGATTATGATCGCAATTCAAGTAACAAATCGAATAAAGCTAAGGTGATTAAATTCAGAAATTAAAATATCCAAGGTCTCAATTCCACCTACCCAATCATGTATAGTACCCAAGTGATGATGTATTCCTCCCTAAGTTCAATTACAATGTCAACCGGGACCCCCAAATTCTCCTATATCCACTGTCGTGATCAATAGGACATATTCGACGATTGGATCAATTACTTACTAGGTCTCATAATCCTAATCTCGAATTCTATTAAACCTTGTTCCCTATATGGTTGCACTAATCAAATAAATCCACTGTCGTGCTCATTATTCAATTAATGATTCCAATTCAAGTTCTAAAACGCGACTCGCCGTTCGGCCTCAAACACGTTAACTAGTTAATCACGCAACACATATGATCAACGCAATAATATCAGAATTGGAAAACATTCATAAGAGAAGGGGAGAAAAACATACATCACAAGAACACTACACCGCCATGGGTGGCTTCATTGATCCCTCGGACGGGGATTAGTTCCTCATGCCCGTGACGACGCACAAACAATCGGCAATAATCTCCATAATAATAAACTAAAAGAAGAAAAGAAGGAGACGCAGCTCCAAAGAATACAAGGATTCGCCTAAAACAGCTCTACAACCGTGGCTAACAACTTCCTCTATAATTCTGATCTGAAACAGCCTTTAAATAAGGATTCTGTCTCTCGCCCGCTCGCGAGGCGAGCTTATCCTCGCGACGCGAATTTTAGTTTGGCGCGCATTCAAATCTTGGATCTCGCGGGGCGAGCGTCTATTCGCAAGGCGAATTGCAGTTTTGGCTCCATCCTGAGTTTGAAAGATCGCGTGGCGAATTGTGATTGGCGAGGCGAGTCTCCAAACCCTAATCTGTCACAGCCGTGATATTCATCACGGCTAGGCCGTGATGGTCTCTGTCTTCCTGGGTCTTCAGGTTCTCGCGAGGCGATCTGGCTCTCGCGGGGCGAGAGTTCAAACCTAAATTTGTCACAGCCGTGACCTTAATCACGGCTATGCCGTGATAGTCTCTGTCTTGCAGGTCTTCAGACGCTCGCGGGAAGAGAAGATTGTCGCGTGGCGATCCATAAATGATGACTTTTGCTGCTTTGTTGACCTTCAGTCTCGCGTGGCGAGCATACACTCGCGGGGCGAGTGTCTCCAGAATTGCAATTTCCACTATTTCGTGGCTTTCCTTGACTCCCGGAGCTTCACTTATTGACCTAAAAACACCAAAAGCAACCAAAAGCATAATTCTATCCAAAATAAGCTAAAAACTACACAAAAGACGCAAAACGAGTCAAAGTCCAACTTAGGAATAAAACAAGGCAAATTTGGGCGAAAACGAGAGTGAACTCGACTAATTGGCACATAAACCCTAGTTCATCTAGTCATAAAACTAGATAAGCCAGAGGCTTATCATCGCCCTAAACTATAGTTTTAAAACCCGCTCGTCCTTTTTGGCCCGTGCGCGATAGCACGACAAAAAATTGGCGCCGTTGCCGGGGACTCTGATTTGTTATTTTTCGCATTTTTTTTATTTTCTTTTCTTTCTTTTATTTTCTGTTTTTGTTTTGAATTGGTCTGGCTACTAGGTCAAATTGCCCTGAACTGTGTGATTTTGACCCGGAAATTGAAAGAACACTGCACACACTCCGTAGAGAATTTCGGGCTAGCACTAGTAGTGATTCCAATTTCAAAACTGTTTTTGAAAACATGGGAGATCAAAGGACATTAAGACGACTTGCTTGCCCCGATATAAATTACAATGGATTGTGTATTTCATATCCTGGTGCTGACACTCCTTTTGAACTGAAATCTGGTTTCATTCACTTGTTGCCAAAGTTTAATGGTCTTGCAGGTGAGGATCCACACAAGCACTTGAAGGAATTCCAAGTTGTATGCTCCACAACCTCGAGATCAGAGGGAGTCACTGAGGATAGTATCAAGCTGAAGGCTTTTCCATTCTCACTCCAGGGAGCTGCAAAGGATTGGTTATTGTATCTTGAGCCCAACTCCATCACCACTTGGAATGATTTGAAGAGGGTTTTTCTAGAAAGATACTTTCCTGCTTCAAGAGCTGCTTCAATAAGAAAAGAAATATGTGGCATCAGGCAAGGGAATGAATCGCTAGCTGAATATTGGGAAAGGTTCAAGCATTTGGTGTCCAGTTGCCCCAAGCATCAGATATCTGAACAACTCCTGATCCAATACTTTTATGAAGGATTACTGCCTATGGATAGGAATCTTTTGGATGCTGCTAGTGGGGGAGCACTAGTTGATAAGACCCCAGCTGCTGCCAAGCAACTCATTGAGAATATGTCATTGAACTCCCAGCAGTTTACTACTAGAAGAAATTCAGTTGAGATAAGAGGCGTGCATGAGATCCATAGTTCATCTTCCAACCAGGCTGCCCTTGAGAATAGATTGGATGAGCTGACTTCCTTTGTAAGGCAATTGGCAATAGACAGAGTTCAGCCTACAAATTTATGTAGCATCTGCAATTCACCTGAGCACCCACATGATCCATGCCCTATCCAGAGAGAAGAGTTTGTCAGTGAAGTGTCTCAAGCTTATGCAGTAAATCCATTTAATCAAGGAAACGATCGAGAATCGGTACAGCACTCCAGACCTCTCTACCAATAGGTACCATCCCAACTGGAGGAATCATCCTAATCTGCGGTATGGGAACCCCTCCCAACAACAACCGATGGCACCTCAGAATCCTCCAGTGACCACTTCTGCACCTTCTGGACCTTCATTAGAAGATATGATCAAGCAAATGGCTGCAAATAACCTCCAGTTTCAGCGAGAGTTGTAGCTTCACAGGCACAGTTTCAGCAGCAAACAAGTGCTAGCATTCAAGATTTGAGGACACAGATTGGACAGCTAGCCACAAATATAAATAATATACAGTAAGGTCAAGGGACAACCCAGCTGCCAGCACAACCAGTGATAAATCCTAATGCCTCCAATCCTAATGTGAGTGCCATATCTCTGAGATCGGGAAAAGTTGTTAAGGCCACTCACGGAAAGGATGAAGAAACTATTGAGGTAACTCCCGAGCCCTCTTGTTGAGGTTACTCCGAGCCTATTGTTGAAGTTGAAGTTGAGAAAGTGTACAGAACACCAATCCCATTCCCGCACCGAATTGAGAAAAATAAGAGGATTGGTGGTGAAGACAAGGAGAAGGAAATTCTTGATGTATTCGAAAGGTGGTCAGTAAATATTCTTCTCCTAGATGTGATCAAGCAAGTGCCCAAGTATGCCAAATTTTTGAAGGATCTATGCACCAACAAGAGGAAGATGAAGAATAATGAGAGGGTTGACTTGGGGAGAAATGTCTCAGCTCTTATCCAGTCTAGGCCTGCACCAGAGAGAGTTGCTGTTTTAGCCCCTACTCAGGCACTACCACAGAAGTGCAAGGATCCAGACACCTTCACTATTCCATGCACTATTGGGGACAGGAAGTTTGAAAACTGCATGTTGGACTTGGGAGCATCAATCAATGTCATGCCTACCTCCATCTTTAACAACCTTGATCTTGGGCCATTGCAGTATACAAGCCTTACCATCCAGTTGGCTAACAGGACCAGTGCCCGACCCATGGGAATGGTAGAGGATGTGCTAGTGCAAGTTGATGATTTGATCTTCCCTACGGACTTCTACATCCTAGACATGGCAGAAGAAACACCTTCCAGTAGATCACCTATAATCTTGGGCAGACCATTCATGATGACATCCAAGACTAAGATTGATGTGTATGATGGGACGATGTCTATGGAGTTTGGTGGTATTGTGGCCAAGTTCAAGATCTTTGATGCTATGAAACACCCACTGGAGGAGCACTCTGTTTTCCACTTAGAGTTGCTTTCTGAGCTTATTGAGGATACCCATGATGACTTTATTTCTGATTTTCCATTTGTTTCTAGTTTTGATGATGTATATACTTGTACTAACTGTACTAACACTAACCCGTGTTCTGTTTGTGCTGAGTTTCTGGTTTCAACCTTGCAGGGTGATAGTGATAGTGATAGTGATAGTGAGATTGGAGCTGTCTGTTCTGCAGAAGTCCGTGGCATCATGGCTACTCCCAATGCACCATCTGTTGAGCAGCCACCATCCTTAGAGCTCAAGCCACTCCCAGATAACCTGAAGTATGCTTACCTAGAGACAAATGAAAGACTTCCAGTCATCATTTCTTCCAGCCTTGACTCTGACCAGGAAGCAAGACTATTGGAGGTTCTGAAGAAGCACAAGAAGGCTATTGGGTGGACATTGGCTGATATTCCAGGAATTAGCCCCTCCGGATGCATGCACGAGAATTCTATTGGAGGATGGAGCTAAACCATGAAGACAGGCCCAAAGGCGACTTAACCCATCGATTTCGGATGTGGTGAAGAAAGAGGTGACTAAGCTTCTACGAGGGGGGTATTATATACCCCATCTCCGATAGTACTTGGGTAAGTCCGGTGCAAGTTGTACCAAAAAAGTCTGGTCTAACAAAGTAGTTAGGAATGAAAATAATGAGCTTGTGCCTACTAGAGTCCGGAATAATTTGGCGAGTTTGTATAGACTATAGGAAGTTGAACCAGGCCACCAGAAAGGATCATTTTCCTTTGTCGTTCATAGATCAGATGCTGGATCGGCTGGCTGGTCAATCTCATTATTGTTTTCTTGATGACTTTTCCGGGTATTTCCAGATCCATATTGCCCCTGAGGATCAGGAAAAGACCACCTTCACGTGCCCCTTCGGTACGTTTGCCTATAGGAGGATGCCATTTGGCCTTTGTAATGCTCCTGGCACCTTTCAAAGATGCATGCTTAGCATTTTCTGAGTTTATTGAAAATTGCATAGAGGTGTTCATGGATGATTTCACTGTATATGGCTCCTCATTTGATGCATGTCTGCATAGTCTGAGTTTAGTTCTACAAAGATGCATTGATACTGATTTGATTTTGAATTATGAGAAATGTCACTTTATGGTGGAACGAGGGATAGTTTTAGGTCATGTTATTTCTAAGGAAGGCATTTCAGTAGACCCTGCAAAAATTAATGTGATTTCTTCATTGCCTTACCCATCTTGCGTACGCGAGATCCGTTCTTTTCTTGGCCATGCAGGTTTCTACAGGCGCTTTATAAAGGACTTCAGCAAGATCGCTCTGCCATTGGCAAATGACACGGACTCGGCAAGTGTACCGGTTCGTCGCAAGTAATAAAACGGTAAGACCGGATATCGTTCTCAGGGATCATGGACAATTACCACTTCGCAAATTAGACTACTATCTAGGCGATCAAATTTTGGAGTGAATCTAACAAGCAAACAAGAATAAAATGTTTTTGTTCTTTTTGGAATTTTATCAAACAGTTAGAATGCAGACAGAAATGTGAATAACAATTAGATAGAATTGTTAGGGTTAGACTAAGCTAATCCTCCCTTGATTGTTATGAAATGACAAGTAACACAGTTCCTAATTCAATTATGACAATCAAGTCTTTTCTGAAATACTCAAGCCTAATGTCTTAGGTGCATTGAGCCTAAAACCCCAAATTAAACCCTAATTCCTTAGGTGGATTAACCTGAGATTTTGCATTAAGTCAAGACTTATAAGATTGCAAGCACCTCAAGACCTATGTCTAGGCTCATGAACTACCTGGCATTTGATTCATGAGCAAGCTCTAACACCAACCTTCCAGTTATCTATTAAAGCAACTAATCATTCCTAGGGTGATCAAGCCTACGAAAGCATTAAGCATGGAATCAAACACTCATAAAGAACAAGGAAACTTCATTACAATCAAGTCATTTTACAATCAAGTTTAGAAGAGCAATCATCTAACCCCAACAAGAAGGAGTTTAGCTACACATAATTGAAGATAAAACAAAAGAAAGAGTTACAGAGATGAACAAAGGAGAGAGCTCCATAGAATGTTGCAAAAAGCCCACACAGCGAGAGGATCATTTTTAGGTTTTTCTCGGCTGTCCTTCTGCATTCGCTCAGAGACCCCTTTTATAACTCGCGTCCCGTCACGGCCGTGACAGCCATCACGGCCAGGCCGTGATGGTTTCTGACTTGGGCGCCTCTTCATTTACTGATTCATCACGGCCGTGATAGCCATCACGGCTAGGCCGTGATCGTTTCTGACTTGTGGAGATCTTGCACAGCTGACACGTCACGGCCGTGATTGCCATCACGGCTAGGCCGTGACAGCTTCTGACTTTTGGCTCAATTCTTTCTTCAGCTACTGCTCCCTCACGGCCGTGAGGGCCATCACGGCTAGGCCGTGATACTCTCTGCTTGGCTCAATTTCTTATCTTTTAAAGCTCTAAGTCATCCAAGCTTCATACTTGCTAATTCTTGGGCATTTAATCATGAATATCTGGAAAACAACACACAATACCACCTTATCCGTTCCAAAGGAAAAACTAAACAAAATAAACACTAAAATGGCCTAACTATATGCAAATGCATGCAGAAATGTACATGGAGAATGAGGTGAAATCACACTCATCAAATCACCCCAAGCTTAAGACTTTGCTTGTCCTCAAGCAAACACCAAGGCCATAAGATCAAAATAAACAAAGCATGGATAGTGAATCAAGAACCCGAGTAAAATGATCCAAGTAACAGGCATTCAATTATTTCAGCAAGAGACAATCAATTCAAGTCCAATTAGGGGCTTAGGTTTCCTAGACTCACATTCTCACTGATTCGGGCACTCTATCTCACTTGAAGCTCACCCCAAGCTTGTTCATTTGCTTGGCTCTCTTTCTTGCCTCACCCACTCAAGTGTTAAGGGAATATGACATTTCACTCCATTTTCCTCAAAGAATGATTCCTACCATAAGCTTGACTATCAACCAAATCTTTACTTTATTAATGAAAACATCTAAGAATCAAGAGGTCTTATTCTTTGGTTGCAATGGGGCCATGGGATCAATTTTCAGGTGGGAAATTCAAGAACAGGAAATTTCAAAAGGCTATACAAACAATCAAGCATTGCAAGGCACGACCTTCTAAAATACCTTTCTTTGGGTTTCAGTTTACTTTTCCACCATTCTTTCCTTTTATTTTTGCCTTTTTTTTTTATTTATTTCTCACTTTCTTTTGTCATACCCTTCTCCATGTACTTTCCTTTTCCTTTTTTTTTTATTTGGAGAAGGGAAAATTTTCAACTCAAGAGAAATAATTTTTTCAGATTCATTTTTTTTTTCTTTTCATCATCCCAAACTTTCAACTACATTTTCCAACCCCTTTTGCACAGTACTTTAGAAGGTCCCTCATAAGCATATTTAACAAAACATTTCAGGGTACCAAGAAAAGCATGCTGTTCATTCAGGCTCAAAATGGGGCAACTAAGGGTAGCATTATTCAATCAAAGCTCAGAAGGCCAGAAAAAAAAACACCTATTGCCTCAATCCTTTTCAAAAAATGTTTTCAAAAATTTTCACGCTTTGAAATGGTTTCAAGTCAAGTTCTAGAGAAAAACAATCCAAGAGGAACAACACTCTACACAAAGAACGGGGGCAGATTTAGTGAGTACCCCCTAATGGCTCAAAAGCTCACATTTATCAGTTCAAAAACCAGTGAAGAACACAAGTCTAAAGAAACACATGCTAATCATCAACTATCCAAGACCATCTCAAGAATATTTATTTGAAGCCATATCACATGAATAGAAAAATCAGGGTCCAAAAATTCACTAACACAGATAAATTGGCACTCAGTTCTCACAATCATAAGCTCAATCTAAGCAGGGGTAACCGAATCATGCGATCATGCAAACTTAAGCCTATATGAATGCAATATTTACAATGCAAGCAAAAAGATTACCCCTACCCCAAGCTTAAAGACTTACATTGTCCTCAATGTAAATAATTAAGTTTAGAGAGGGGGGAAAACTGGAACAACTCACCAAGGTGGTAGTGGTGCTGCATCACATGCTTTTCGGTTTTGTTTCCTCCTGCCCCTTCTTCTCCTCCTTCCTTCAAAATCTGAAAGCACTCAACAAACTATTAACAAACCTCTTGAGCTTCTCAAATTATTCAAGAGGGGAAAAATCAAAAATAAAAGAGTGAATGAAAAGAAAACTTGGGTTGCCTCCCAATAAGCGCTTCTTTAACGTCACTAGCTTGACGGATGATTTCTAAGATGGTGCCTCAAGAGGGATGGAGACTGCCTGACGATCAAAATCTCCTCCAAGGTAGTGCTTGAGCCTTTGCCCATTGACAGTGAAAGTATTTCCGGATGATGGATTTTCCAATTCAACTGAACCAAATGGAGAGACTGACTTGACATAGAATGGGCCTGACCATCTTGATCTCAATTTGCCCGGAAAGAGCTTGAGCCTTGAGTTAAACAGCAAAACTGACTGGCCTTCTTCAAATTGCTTGGGAAGAATGTACTTATCATGCCAGAACTTTGTTCTCTCCTTGTATATCCTGGCACTCTCATAAGCCAAGAGTCGGAACTCATCCAACTCATTCAATTGAAGCATCCTCTTGTCCATGGCCAGCCTTGTATCAAAGTTCAGGGCCTTCACTGCCCAAAAAGCACGGTGTTGTAGCTCTACTTGGAAGGTGACATGATTTCCGAACACTAATTGGTAAGGTGACATACCAAGAGGTGTCTTATAAGCAGTCCGATAGGCCCAAAGTCAATCATCCAATTTCTTCGACCAATCCTTCCTTGCATTGTTCACAGTTTATTCCAAAAATCTCTTCAACTCTCGGTTGGACAATTCCACTTGCCCACTGGTTTGGGGATGGTATGGTGTGGTAACTTTGTGGTTCACCCCAAACTTGGCAAGCACTGCATTGAACTCCTTATTGCAAAAGTGAGTACCCCCATCACTAATGATAGCCCTAGGGGTCCCAAACCGGGTAAAAATATTCTTCCTCACAAAACTGATCACAGTTCTTGCATCATCTTTCAGAGTTGGTACGGCTTCCACCCACTTGCTCACATAATCAACCGCCACCAGAATGTACTTGTTGTTGTAAGATGACGGAAAGGGCCCATGAAGTCAATCCCCCATACATCAAAGAGCTCCACCTCAAGTATACCCTTCAAGGGCATCTCATTTCTCTTGGAAATACTACCTAGGTCCTCGACATTTATCACAATTCATCACCCAAGCCCTGGAGTCCTTGAAAATAGTGGGCCAAAATAGCCCGCTTTGCAAAATCTTCATGGCAGTCCTCTCACCACCAAAGTGTCCTCCATAGGGTGAGTTGTGGCAGTGGGTCAACACCCCGTTAATTTCTTCTTCCGGAATGCACCTTCTCAGAATTCCATCCGAACCCCTTTTGAAAAGATACGGCTCATCCCATACATAGAATTTGGCATCATGGATGAGCTTCTTCCTTTGTTGTGCATTGAAGTCCTTTGGAATCTTGTTGCCGGCCTTGTAATTTGCAATGTCCGCAAACCAGGGTGCCACTTGCACCACCAACAACTGCTCATCTGGGAATTCCTCTTGAATTGGCAATTTGGCTTCTGCTTGAACATCTGCTTGTGGAAGCCTAGACAAATGATCGGCTACCACATTCTCCACTCCTTTCTTATCCTTTATCTCCAGATCAAACTCTTGGAGCAGTAGTATCCACCTAATGAGCCTTGGCTTGGCATCCTGTTTGGTCATAAGATACCTCAAAGCAGAATGATCAGTGTAGACAGTAGTTTTACAGCCAATCAAGTAGGATCTAAACTTATCAAATGCAAATACCACAGCAAGCAATTCTTTTTCAGTCGTGGTGTAATTCAACTGAGCATCATTAAGCACACGACTGGCATAGTAAATGACATGCAAAACTTTATTTTTTCTTTGTCCCAAAATGGCTCCCACCGCATAGTCACTTGCATCACACATTAGCTCAAATGGTAAACTCCAATCTGGAGGTGCAATGACCGGTGCGGTGGTGAGTTTTTCTTTCAAAATTTTGAAGGCATGCATGCAATCATCATCAAATATGAAAGGAGTATCAGCTACCAAAAGCTTGCATAAGGGTTTCACAATTTTTGAAAAATCTTTTATAAATCTCCTATAAAAACCCGCATGCCCTAGGAAGCTTCTAACACCTTTCACATTTAAGGGAGGGGGAAGTTTTTCAATCACTTCAATTTTGGCTCTATCAACCTCCATCCCCCGTGATGAAATTTTATGCCCAAGAACTATACCTTCACTAACCATGAAATGACATTTTTCCCAATTTAAAACAAGGTTAGTTTCTTGGCATCTTTTCAGAACACATGCAAGATTATTCAGACAGTTATCAAAAGAATCACCAAACACAGAAAAATCATCCATAAATACCTCAATAAATTTTTCATTCATATCAGAGAATATGGATAGCATGCACCTTTGAAAAGTGGCGGGTGCATTACACAACCCGAATGGCATCCTCCGGTATGCGTAGACACCATAGGGACAAGTGAAGGCGGTCTTCTCTTGGTCCTCTGGGTCAACCACAATCTGGTTATACCCAGAGTATCCATCAAGGAAACAATAGAAAGCATGGCCTACCAACCTCTCTAACATCTGATCAATGAAGGGCAATGGAAAGTGATCTTTTCTGGTGGCCTCATTCAGTCTTCTGTAATCAATGCATACCCTCCATCCAGACACGGTCCTAGAGGGAATAAGTTCATTCTTTTCATTTGCTACCACTGTCATCCCCCCTTTCTTTGGAACAACTTGGACCAGACTCACCCATCGACTATCGGAGATAGGATAGATAATGCCCGCATCCAACAGCTTCACAATCTCCTTTCTCACAACTTCTTTCATATTCGGGTTGAGCCGTCTTTGGGGTTGCCTAACCGGCTTGAAATTTTCCTCCACCAGGATTTTGTGCATGCAAAAGGAGGGGCTTATCCCTTTCAAATCGGACATAGACCACCCGATTGCAGATTTGTGCTCCCTAAGCACCCTCAACAACTTCTCTACCTCCAAGGAATTCAACCCACTACTGATGATAACTGGGAATGAAGAGTTCATCCCAAGGAAAGCATAACGGAGATGGGATGGCAATTCTTTCAACTCTAGCACCGGTGGGTCACCCTTGTCTTCAATTCTCACATCTTCCACCACTTTGTCTTCATCAGTATTCACAACCAAACAGGCCTCCAGAGATTTAACCATGAGATCAACCTCTTCTGAACATACTTCTTCTTCTACATCCTCCACCATTAAAGCTGCTTCCAATGAATCTTCAAACTTTTGGTGTACACCTTTGTCAGATAGTGAATCAATGAGGTCCACACTCATGCATGTGTCCTTGTCGCTTGGGTGTTTCATTGCCTCAAACACATTAAAGGTGACCTTTTCGTCTTGTACCCGAAGCACCAATTTCCCTTGATTGACATCGATCAAGGCTCTACCTGTTGCTAGGAATGGTCTCCCAAGAATCAGAGGAGTATCACCATCTTCAGCTATATCTAACACCACAAAATCTGCTGGAAAAATGAACTTATCTACCTTCACCAACAAATCCTCCACTACACCATATGGATATGTAATGGAGCGGTTACGCGATTGAAGAGAAATCCCTGTTGGTTTTACCTCACCAATCCCCGACTTCTTGAAAATGGAGAGCGGCATAAGATTAATACTTGCCCCTAGATCACACAATGCTCTCCCCTATGTTCGGATGACCGAGTAGTGCATGGGATAGTGAAACTGCCGGGTCCTTCATCTTTACTGGTAGCTTCTTTTGAAGTATAGCGCTGCACTCTTCAGTAAGCATAACTGTCTCCTCCTTCCACCTCCTCTTGTTTGTAAGAATCTCTTTCATGAACTTTGCGTAGGAGGGCATCTGCTGAAGAGCTTCAGCAAAAGGGATGTTGATTTGTAGCTTTTTGAATACATCCATAAACTTAGAAAACTGCTGATCTTTTGCCTCCTTCTTCAACCGTTGGGGGTACGGGATTCTGAAATATGGGGGCAGCTCTTTGGGATTATCAACCTCTTCCAGAATCTGTCTTTTAGTCTTCTTCTTCGCAAATTCTTCATCAACCAATTTCTCCCTCTGCGGTTTTTCAGCTTCTACACCGGTAGGAATAGAGGTAGTATCTTGGGAAGTTCCGGGTTCTTCATTGTTTACCTCTTCAAACTGCACCTTATCAATTCCAGCATCACTTGTCTTTTCTTCCCTCTCTTTTTCTTGTGGATTTAACACTCTCCCACTTCTTGTAATAATGGCCTTACAATCTTCCTTTGGGTTCTTCTCAGTATCCCCAGGCAATTGTCCTTGAGGTCTCTCTGCCATCTGCCTTGCTAGTTGGCCTATTTGATGTTCCAAGTTCTTGATTGAGGCATTCTGATTCTTCATAGTCTCTTGAGTCGTTTGCATGAACTGGCCTAGAATGTTCTCCAATTTACTTGAACTCTCTTGAGGAGGCTTTGCTTGAGTACTTGAACTTTGCCCTTGTCTCCAACCAAAGTTAGGATGGCTGCGCCACCCCGGGTTGTAGGTGTTGGAGTAAGGATCATTTCTAGGCCCTTGGTTGCCCATATAATTTACCTCTTCTTGTCCAGAACTTCCAACCACATTGATCTCACAATTTCCATTTGCATGGTTGCCTCCACAGAAATCACACACTGAGGTACCTTGAACTTGGATAGCTTGTAGTTGAGAATTCTGCAGTTGAACTGACCCCAGTTGCTTGGTAAGAATAGCCATTTGTGCCTTGAGAGCGCCAATTTCATCCAGCTCTAGAACACCTCTCTTGACCATTGATCGAGAACTAGGCATTTGATAGTCATTGTTAGCCATGTTCTCAATCAAGTCCCTTGCTTCTTCGGGCGTCTTCTGACTCAATGTCCCTCCTGCAGCCGCTTCAATCATACTTCTTGAATTCCTGTTGAGCCCATTAACAAATGTTGCAACCTGCTGCCATGTCTCTAGTTCATGATTTGGACAAGCTGTGAGTAAGGACTTGAATCTCTCCCAGGCTTCATAGAGTGACTCACCATCCCTCTGTGCAAAGGCATTGATCTCTGATCTCAGCTTAATCATTCTTGACGGAGGAAAGAATCGAGACAGAAACTTGCTCACCAAATCATTCCAAGTGATGATGCTTCCATGAGGATGAGATTGAAGCCATGACTTAGCTCTATCCCTCAAAGAGAAAGGGAAAAGCCTTAACCGAATGGCCTCATCAGAAGCTCCATTTAGCTTGATGGTGTCACACAGCTCAATAAAAGTACCAATGTGAGCATGAGGGTCTTCACTCTCCAAACTGGTTTTGCTGCACAAGGTGGAGAAGTGATGCCTTGATTTCGAAATTATTGCAAGCCACTGCTGGTCTCACAATCGGAGTTCCACATCTATCAACTCTAGGGGAAGTGTAGTCCCCCATTGTTCTCCTTGGTGCATTATCTTCTGCCATGGTGACAGCTGCTACTTCAATTTGTGGTTCTTGCACACTTGGTAACTCAACTTGTTGCTCTTGTCTACTAGAAGATGCTCTTTCTCTGTTCTGTCTTGCCTTGGCTTTCTTTCTATTCCTTCTACAGAGTCTCTCGATCTCAGGGTTGAATTGGAGTTCACCTGGATCGATTGTACCTCGCATACAAGGAACAAACAGAGTAGCGCCGAAAA
Source organism: Sophora flavescens (assembly GCA_030762895.1). Lineage (NCBI taxonomy): Eukaryota > Viridiplantae > Streptophyta > Magnoliopsida > Fabales > Fabaceae > Sophora > Sophora flavescens. The sequence goes on along the minus strand of CM061062.1, from coordinate 26,846,043 downwards.
AGAACAGAACAAAACAGAAAAATACAGCAGAGAACAGAAAACAAGAAAGGAAATAAAACAGTAAGAAAACAGCAAAAAATGCCTAAATTAGGAGTCCCCTTTGGTACTCGTGATATTGGCACACCGATCCCCGGCAACGGCGCCAAAAACTTGACACGGACTCGACAAGTGTACCGGTTCATTGCAAGTAATAAAACGGTAAGACCGGATATCGTTCTCAGGGATCGTGGACAATTACCACTTCGCAAATTAGACTACTATCTAGGCGATCAAATTTTGGAGTGAAGGTAGCTCTATCATCTAACAAGCAAACAAGAATAAAATGTTTTTGTTCTTTTTGGAATTTTATCAAACAGTTAGAATGCAGACAGAAATGTGAATAACAATTAGATAGAATTGTTAGGGTTAGACTAAGCTAATCCTCCCTTGATTGTTATGAAATGACAAGTAACACAGTTCCTAATTCAATTATGACAATCAAGTCTTTTTTGAAATACTCAAGCCTAATGTCTTAGGTGCATTGAGCCTAAAACCCCAAATTAAACCCTAATTCCTTAGGTGGATTAACCTGAGATTTTGCATTAAGTCAAGACTTATAAGATTGCAAGCACCTCAAGACCTATGTCTAGGCTCATGAACTACTTGGCATTTGATTCATGAGCAAGCTCTAACACCAACCTTCCAGTTATCTATTAAAGCAACTAATCATTCCTAGGGTGATCAAGCCTAAGAAAGCATTAAGCATGGAATCAAACACTCATAAAGAACAAGGAAACTTCATTACAATCAAGTCATTTTACAATCAAGTTTAGAAGAGCAATCATCTAACCCCAACAAGAAGGAGTTTAGCTACACATAATTGAAGATAAAACAAAAGAAAGAGTTACAGAGATGAACAAAGGAGAGAGCTCCATAGAATGTTGCACAGCAGCCACAGCAGCAGAGGATCTGTTTTTAGGTTTTTCTGGCTGTCCTTCTGTTCTGCTCAGAGACCCCTTTTATAACTCGCGTCCCGTCACGGCCGTGACAGCCATCACGGCCAGGCCGTGATGGTTTCTGACTTGGGCGCCTCTTCATTTACTGATTCATCACGGCCGTGATAGCCATCACGGCTAGGCCGTGATCGTTTCTGACTTTTCCAACTAACAGGTCACGGCCGTGATAGCCATCACGGCTGGGCCGTGATCGTTTCTGACCTTTCCACCTGATTCATCACGGCCGTGATCGTTTCTGACTTATGGAGATCTTGCACAGCTGACACGTCACGGCCGTGATAGCCATCACGGCTAGGCCGTGACAGCTTCTGACTTTTGGCTCAATTCTTTCTTCAGCTACTGCTCCCTCACGGCCGTGAGGGCCATCACGGCTAGGCCGTGATACTCTCTGCTTGGCTCAATTTCTTATCTTTTAAAGCTCTAAGTCATCCAAGCTTCATACTTGCTAATTCTTGGGCATTTAATCATGAATATCTGGAAAACAACACACAATACCACCTTATCCGTTCCAAAGGAAAAACTAAACAAAATAAACACTAAAATGGCCTAACTATATGCAAATGCATGCAGAAATGTACATGGAGAATGAGGTGAAATCACACTCATCATCAAACCTGCTGAAGAATGATGCCCTGTTCCAGTTTGATGAAAATTGCAAGGAAGCATTTGATCATCTGAAAAAAGCATTGACTTCTACCCCTGTCATCCAGCCCCCAGATTGGACACTCCCTTTTGAACTAATGTGTGATGCTTCCAATTTTGCTGTGGGAGCAGTTCTGGCACAAAGGGTGGGCAAGGTTGCCCATGTAATTCACTATGCTTCTAGGACATTAGATGCTGCACAGTCAAATTACACCACCACTGAGAAAGAACTGCTAGCTGTTGTATTTGCACTTGATAAATTTAGGTCTTATTTGCTAGGTTCTAGGGTTATTGTTTTCACTGACCATGCAGCTCTGAAATATCTGTTAAAGAAGCCAAAAGCTAAGCCAAGACTGATCCGGTGGATGCTTTTGCTCCAAGAATTCAATGTGGAGATAAAGGATAAGAGTGGAGCTGAAAATTTGGTAGCCGATCACTTGAGCCGGATAGCTAGGGATGAGGATCCTTCTCCCATCCAAGATGATTTCCCTGATGAGAGACTTTTACATCTGTATGGGGTAACCCCCTGGTTTGCTGACATTGTAAATTTTCTTGTTCTTTGGTGTTGTTCCTGCAGGTACAAGTAGACATAAGTTCCACAAGCTCAAAAGCGATGCAAAGTACATTGTGTGGGATGATCCCTACCTGTGGAAGTTTTGCAGTGATCAGGTTATTCGGAGGTGTATCCCCGATCATGAGACAGAGTCCATTTTACACTTCTCTCATGCCTCCCAAGTTGGAGGACATTTTGGACCACAGAGAACGGCAAGAAAAGTCCTGGATTCTGGGTTCTACTAGCCCACAATTTTTAGGGATTCCTATGAGGTATACAAGAATTGTAAAGAATGTCAAACAGCAGGCCCTGCCATCACTCGTAGGAGTGAGATGCCTCAGCAGCCCATGCTTTATTGTGAAGTTTTTGATGTGTGGGGGATGGACTTCATGGGTCCTTTCCCTCCTTCTTTTGGTTTTGTATATATTCTTTTGGCTGTAGATTATGTTTCAAAGTGGGTGGAAGCAATCCCCACTAGGACTAACGATGCTCAAATTGTTTCCAAATTTGTTAGGTCGAACATTTTTTGCAGGTTTGGCATACCCAAGGCCATCATCAGTGACCAGGGCACACACTTTTGAAACAGAACCATGGAGGCCTTACTCAGGAAATATGGGGTTGTACATAGAGTGTCCACTGCTTACCATCCCCAAACCAATGGCCAGGCTGAAATATCAAACAGGGAGATCAAGCAAATTCTAGAGAAGATGGTGCAGCCGAACAGAAGGGAATGGAGCCGCCATCTGGAAGACGCACTATGGGCCCAGAGGACTGCTTTTAAGACACCTATAGGAATGTCCCCCTTCCGGCTTGTATTTGGCAAGGCATGTCACCTCCCGGTGGAAGTTGAGCACCGTGCATATTGGGCGAGAAAGAGTCAGTAACTTGGACATGAAGGAAGGCTGGTGTTGAAAGAAAGCTGCATGATTAAAGCAACTTGAGGAGCTTAGGCTAGAAGCCTATGAAAGCTCCAGGATTTATAAAGAGAAAACAAAACTTTTTCATGATAGGATGATTCTTAGGAAAGAATTTTTTGTGGGTCAGAAGGTCTTATTGTTTAACTCCCGCCTGAGATTGATGGTTGGGAAACTTAGGTCCAAGTGGATTGGACCATTTGTGGTTACTAATGTGTTTCCTTATGGTGCAGTAGAGATTCAAAGTACAGGTACCAACAAGACCTTCAAGGTTAACGGGCAGAGGCTGAAGCCATTCCATGGTGTGGATGCTGGTATTCCTGTGGAAGTTAATGTTGAGGAGCTCTCCTTGGAAGCTCCAACCTACACTGACACTTAATCAGGGAGTTTCTTTTCCTTTCCCTCACTCTGATTGTATAGTTCTGTTGTTCATTGGGGATAATGCATGTTTTAAGTGTGGGGGAGGGAACTAGTTGTAGTTTTTCCTTTTCTTTGAATAAAGCTCCTGAATAATTTGAGAAGCTCAGGAGTATTTGTGTGTTGAGTCTTTTGTGGCAAGTTTGATGGATTTTGATTGATGTTGCACAGATTGCGTGCATGATTGATATGTGATGATTCCCCCTAGGCTGAAAAATTTTTGAGTTTGAAAAGTGATTCCCATGTGAAATTGAAAACTGAACTTTGAGATTTTGTTATGATGGCATGATTTATGATAAGTTTGGGGTGATAGGAAGCACACACTAGGGATAGAATCTCTATCAAACAATTTGCATGAATGTCCAGGTGAGGTTTTGAGACCCCAACATGTTTTTTGACTGTGTGAAAATCTCTTTTAAGTTGCACTTTCCTGAATTTGATTGAATCTCTTTTTGGTTTTCATGTTTATGTGTTTGCTTCAGATGATTTAGGCATTTTCTTTGTAAATAGCTACTTGGCCTAAAATAACCAATTCCTGATGCATGTTCCCTAGTTAGCCCCTTTGAGCCCACGATTAGCCTATTGCTTCTTGATAACCTAATGTTATAAGGCCAAAAATCTAGAAAACCATATTAACCCGATCTTAGGATTAGGAGAGCATGGAATCTTAGAATGGGTACAAGAACTAAGTTTGGGGTGGCTACAAGGTGTAATGTGTTGTTTGGGATTGGGAAAAAGAAAAAATATATAAAAATGATGTTTGTTTTGTATGCTTAAAAAAAAAAAGAAGTTTTAGAAAAATAAAAGAGGCTGTAGTCACCCAAGGCAATTGAAAGGAAGAATGAGAAAAGGAACTTGAGTAGAAATTCAAAGTGTAAAAAGTTCATGCTCTCTTAGTTCCTAGGGTCTTCAGCCTAGTTCCTTTTGTATATCCTACACTTAGCCAGGCCCCATTACAACCCATAAAAAGACCTTTTGATGTTGCTTGCATGTTTTCTGTGGGAACCATTTTTGAGATGAAAATCAAATTTTTGGGAAGTGCTCTTAAAAGTGAAATTGAGTGCAATGTTAATAGCCTGACACAAATTGAGTGATTGAGTGAACACTAAATGCCCTTGTGAGGAAGGCAGTTGTTTGGAATTGGTGATCTCCCTCTTGTGTGTAACTTGGATCCCCTTCTTAGATTAATGATTGTTTGATTGATGAAATTCTCAATTGTTTAGAATAAATGAATGTGGGGATTGCTTTGTTTGAAAGGGGGGACATTGAAGAAAACTGTTTTGATGTGTTAGTTGAATTTGTGCAAGGTTGATTGAATCCTTTAAGCTTGCCAGGTCTTGAGTCTTTTTAAGTTTTTGAGTTTTAGTTTGCTTGGGGACAAGCAAAGTTTAAGTTTGGGGTATTTTGATAAGCCTCTGGCTCATCTAGTTTTATGGCTAGTATGACCAGGGTTTTGTGCAAATTATATCCGATTTTCACCCAAATTAGATTAGATTGTCCTCAAGCAAGGTTTTGAGTCTATAAAGTAGTTTTAGGTTAAATTATCCAGTTTTGAGTCAAATAATATACTTATAGTTATTTCTTTGTTTTCAGGTTAAGTAGAAGTTGAGAGAATAAAGAAGCAGGGGATTCGCCTCGCTAGAGTTTTGCTTGCCTCGCGAACCTGAAAGCCAGCAGAACAGTGAAATTGACATCCTCTCTGGTTCGCCCCGCGGCTGCTCTTCTCGCCTCGTGACCCCGAAGGCTGACTGTTCCAGGAAATTGCAAGGTTTCTGTGTCGCCTCGCGAAGACTTTACTCGCGTCGCGAGTAATCCATCCCTGAAGACCAGAAGTCAGCACGGTTGATGCATGTTAAAGGTCACGGCTGTGGCAGTTTCGAAGTTGAAGAGTCTCGCCTCACGAGCATCCATTCGCCTCGTGAGTCTGGAAGTCATAAAGCATCACGGTTGGCCCCTGATATTCATAACGGGCGTAATAAGAAGACTCTTCAGTTCCTCGCCTCGCGGAAGTGGTGTTCGCCTCGCGAGAATACCAAAGGTTGCAGACTGTTCACAATAATCGCGTCGCGATAAAGGCTTCGCCTCGCGAGTGTGCATAATTCATGAATGTTATAAATAGTTGTCTTGGCAGATTATGAAGGACTTTGGCTTCTCCATTGTTCTGTTTACATTTCTTTTCTGTGTGTTTTCGTTTTTGTTATGGAGAACTAAGTTTCTAGGATCAATCTATTGTAATCGATTTCCACTAGACTTGAGGTTCTTGTATTTCCTGTTTGTATGTTTTTTCCCTCTTCAATGCCATGCTTTATATTTCTGTTTGCTTAATTCAGGAGTATATTGTATTGTGTTGATTTAATTCCGGTGATATCATATTCCTATAATTAATCGCATCTGCTTAATTTGCGTGTGTACGTTTCGTGTTCGCTTAGTTCACGAAGGGCTTAACCCCGTTTGCTTAATTCGGTAATAGGGACATGTATCTGTAGTAGTGGTTTCGCTTGTAAAATGTTGCTACAACTGGGAGGGGATTAAAATCTGCTTAGGGCTTGGAAATTGCATGAACCTATGATAGTTGGGAAATCGAGAGCAATAGATTAATCTTTATGAGGTCATTTGATAACCTCTTTGAACTGCCTTATTTTATTGCTCTGTTTTCATTGTTTTGTTCTCTTTGATTGCATCCCAAACCAACCCCCCCAAAACTAATTTTTGTGAAAAATAACACTTTAAGGGTCCTTGAGAACGACAGTAGGAGTTGTCGCCCTAAACTACAGTTTTAAAACCCGCTCGTCCTTTTTGGCGCGTGCGCGACAGCGCGACCAATACCTCACCCTAATCACTCAGAGAGACTCCCTCTCTCTTTACAATCGAAAAGTAAAAACAAAAGTTGATTCCTAACTCTCAATAGTCAGATATACAAATTGAAGCACTTATAAGAATGAAACACTCTTTTCACAATAAGCCCAAGCAAGAAGATGAATGATTTTCACAATTGACTTCGTATATAATTTCTGATCTGGTTGTGATTTTTATTCAATTTTTAAAGTGTTCCTTTGATCCCTCTTTATATAGAAAACAAGTTATAGTCGTTGGGATCAATCAAAACAGATTTGAGTCTGATAACAGTATCTGTTTTCTTGATTCTAGTTCTTTAAATAAGATTCTATATTGGTTCTTATAGCATTCGCGTCCATCTTAAAAATAACCGCGTCCATCTAGCCATTAAGATTTTACATTCGGATGGGCTAGTAGACGAGCTCCATATGCCACGTCATTGGACGAATACTCCTTTAAGAACTTAGCAAGTCCAAAGACGTGTGGACGAGCGCTTCTGTCACTTTAGTGGACTAGCACTTCTGTCACTTTAGCGGACGAGCACTTCTGTCACTTTATTGGACGAGCACTTCTGTCACTTTAGTGGACGAGCGCTTGTGTCATTTTAGTGGACGAGCGCTTGTATCACTTCAGTGGACGAGCGCTTCTGTCACTTGTGTTGGACGAGCGCTTCTATCACTTGTATTGGACGAGCGCTTCTATTACTTGTGTTGGACGTTCGCTTCTATTCCTTGTGTTAGATGAGCGCTTCTTATGAAATTTTATTTCCAAAAATAATTTTCATAAACGAAAACTTATTCCTTTTAATGCAGGTTATGAAAAATGATTTTCTTCATGCATCTTTTTGATTGAGCTTCTTTGTGACTAAGAGATTTCTTTCTCTTACAAATCATCTAAGACTTAAGTCTAATTTCTCCTTTAAGCTCTTGTTTTGATGATTCCTTGATCTTTGTCATTGCTCTTTGATTCCTTCAAGTTCTTCCTTGAATGTTCTCCTTGTCTTTGATCACTGAACTTGTTGATTACTTCTTGATACCTGTCTTTACAATTTGACACTAAAACACTTGCATACACATTAAGTTGTATTTGTCATATGTCAAAATCTCTAAGTCATTGAATCTAACAAACTCCTCTTACCTCTTGAAGTTTTTCGGTTTTCGTTTTGAAAATTCTCGTTGATCTTCCGATTTCTCTTCACAACGTAAAACCACAACTAACTTATCCTTCACAACAACAACACAATCAAGTTACCAAATGAAACAACAATACCCATCTAGTTCCTATGACTAGAATTCGACCACATCGACAAAAATAGGCTAGAGGTTTCTAAAATTCTCAAGCTTTCGGATTGATGATCCTTAGGCATTAAAAAGACAAGATCAATTGCTATAACTCAAAAATTGAAACAAAATCATCTAACTCATCAAGAGCTAGGTTTCGGCCTTCATTAAAAAATTAGGTTAGGAAATTTATTTGGTTCCAATCTCTTGGATTCAACAAGTATATGTATTATAGAGATGAAATCAAGTGTTACTTTCCAAAAATTGAAACAAAATTCATCAACTTTCTCTAGCAATGGTTTCGACCATATAAGGAACAATAGGAAAGAAATTTTCTTTTGATTCATGCTCTTGGATAATGAATATAGGAATCATAGTGAGTTCATAGAAATTGGTTTCACATCAAAAGGATTTTTCTTTGATTTTCAATAAATTTTTGAATAAAAACTCAAGAACTTAAAACATGATGACCATGGCATGAAACTCATGAAATAAGAGAAGAAGATGACCTCAATGATCAAGGAGAGGAAGATATACATCTTGGATGATGAAAGAATGGAGTGGAATGATCAAGTTCTTCAATAATCACTATGGATTTCTAAGCTTTTTGGAGAGAAAACTCAAGGAATATGATGATGAAATTGGGAAAATGACTAAGTGTTGTGTGTGTAGGGTGTGGCTAGGGATGGTGTGACTCCCCGATTTTTCTGCTTTCTAAGATCGGTATAAATATAAATAAACGTTTATGTTTTTATCTGAAACTTAGAAAATGATTTTGGGAAAACCAAAGTAATATTCATATTATACTTATTTTTGTAAGTATACGGTTCAATTTTTGGTTAAAAATTCAGACGGAACCCGGTCTGCGTTTTCACTAACAGTAAGATTTTACTGATCAGAAAACCTAATTTTGACCCGAAAACAAAATGAATAGATTTTATATCTTATTTCCAACGATATAGGTTATTTTGAAAATTTTCAAAATAAATAGGTTATTATACTTTATTCGGGCGTAAAAACCTAAATCGGGTAATCGACAGAGTCGAGAACAGACGTGCAGAGACAAAATCCGACACCAGATGGATGAAGACCATGATGACTCATGGGGGGTGACTCACCTAGCAATTTGTGAACGTAATGATGAGTTTAAGGGTGAAAAGACCAAAATGCCCCTAACCTAACCTAGTTAAATATTAACCATGGTTAAGGCAAGACAAATTCAAATTAGTTTCTTCCTCTTCTTGTGGCCACAAATCAGCCACTCATCTACAAATTCTCGACCTCACATTAGTAATGATGATTTTCTTAATATCTAGATATTTATTTATGAAAATGACCATTTTACCCTTGAGTTTCCATGGTTATTACAAGTTGTGCCATCAACATTTGGACCAAAATAACCCCTTAACCCACGGTTCCACCTCCCATAACCCACATTTAGACCAATTTCAACTCATTTTATGCCTTCTTCACCAAGTTCATTATTTTCTCTAAGAACACATAAAGACTTCATTGATGCTCATACTCATCTGAAACCGTACCAAAATTATGACCCTTTTATGTTCTGAAACGCGCAAAAATTCTACATGAAAGTTTTTTCTGTTCATCTCTTATTTCCAACGAGCTAAAGATCATCAAAAACGGATAAGTATATTGGGAGATATGCCCAAATTACCAAAACAGCTCAAAATCCTCAACATCACACGAGAACAATGAAAAGAAGTCCCTTTACGCCCCTATTATGGTCTGAATCAAACAGACCCTTAAACATAAAAGTTGTGCCTATCCTTCGTACCTTTCTAACAAGCCAAAGTTTATAATTTTTAGATGAGTAAATCGTGATATATGCTCATAACACCACCGGACCCTCAAAGCTGCCAAATTTTCAACTTAGCTTGTTTTGATGCCATGAACATCATTTTCCAATTTCTAGATCCAATCTTCAAAAATTTCTAGAAAATCATAGAAAAATCCTTTTAATGTGATTCCAATTTCTATGAATTCATCATGATCTCTATGTTCATCATTTAGAAAGTGATACTTGATTTTATCTGTCTATTGCCTATGTGTATTGAATCCAAGAGATTGAAACAAAATAAAATCTCTAGCCTATTTTTCTAGTAAAGGTCGAAACTAGCTCATGATTGAGTTAGAAGATTCTGTTTCAATTTTTAAGTTATGATCATTGATCTAGTCTTTCTAATGCTTAAGGATTACTAATCCAAGAGCTTGTGAATTTTTGAAATCTTTAGCCAAATTAATCACTCATGGCTGAAACTTCAACATAAGAATTAGATGGATTTTGTTGTTTCATTTGTTGATTTGGATTTAATTTGTTGTGAAGGACAAGTATTGTTTGTCGTTGTGAGTTTCATGGAGGAATCAGGATTCCGAGAAGAAATTTACTGAGGAAATCTGTAACTTCAAGAGGTAAGGGAGGATTACCTGAGGGTTTTTTCCGATAGCTATATGCTATCAGTTTGTGGTCTGTATTATTTATCTGTGGTTCTTGTGGTTGTTTAAGTTATGTTACTTTTATCGGTGTTTAGTGATCTGCTGTTAATTAATTATCTGTTTTAGTTAATTATTTGAAGTTATATGTTATAGTATTTTAATGCATGATATACTATGTGGTAATTGATATAATGTGATGTTGGATGTTGTTTGAGAAGCTTGACAGTGGCCATTGCTCAATTAATTAAATGATATAAAAGCTTTAAGAAGCTTTACGATAAATATTCAATATTTAATTGAGAAATATTGGGATATATTATCATTTAAAATAATGATATGAGAAAATAAGATTTTTTAGAAAATATTATTATTCTAATGATTTATTATTGAAAAAGTAATCTATGAGTCACTGAGAGGACGTAACCGTGAAATTACTTTTGTACTGCTAATTTTCACCCGAGAAATTCTAAAATAATATAAAAAGTTATTTTGTGAAATTAATCTTCGAAAATAACTTAATTATGATATTTTAAAAAAATTACTTAAGGAGAAAAGGTCAAATTTTTACTTAAACATATTTTAAAACGTTGGACGGTGATTAGTTCTGAAAACGTGGTTACCGAAAGTATTTTATTAAAACAACGGTATTTCTTTAGCCTCAAGTGACTCCCTTTTTGAAAGAAAAGATTTTCAGAAAAAGATTTCAAGTAATTGATGATTTTACAAAGGAAATTCCAATTTTGGAATGATTTTTCAGAATCAAGTCTTACTCAACGACGATATTTCCAACAACTTGGATAAGTTGTGGGGATTTTGGATTTGGATTTGTTTTTTTTCACAGAACAAAAAGGATGTTAACGATGAAAATTTTAAGATGTTGAGAACTATGATGGTCGTAAGCTTTTTAGTTTGACAAGGAAAGATTGAACACGAAGAAAAAGCGACGAAAACAAAATGTTTTACATGCATTTCCTACGAAGTTAATCATGGTATCTTGATGATATTCATGTCACGACGTATTTGTTAATCATGGTATCATGGATATATTCTTGTCTCGACATATCATTGTACCTTGGTGGTTAATGAAAACCATACACGACGTTCTCATTGTGCCTTGTGTTGGACAATGGGGTATGGTAAAAACGACGTGCCTTATTTGACAATCGAGTCTGATCAACTCATTCATACGATGTTGGGGGATCTCCGGAGATTAAGTAAAATGTTAGACGATGAATATTGAAGTGTTCATGCATAATTTTCAAATGATGATGATCGGGTATGAAACCCATTGATATACTACTTGCTTATTTATGAGGACTATGTTATTATGAAGTTGCATATGTGTATATGTTTTCTTTTGTGTCGCGCATGTAGTTATTGTGTTAAATCCATATATTGGCATCTCACCCTTACAAATATATCAGGTTTATTCTAGACTACGGTAGTGCTTTGGTACACTAGTACGGATGAAGCGAAGGAATTCACTTAAGTCATTCGAGGACTTAACTTCTAGATGCTTGAAGAAGTATTCGTTAGTGGGAATGTCACGAGGGTATTTCAAATAACTGTCTTGTAAAGTGACCAACTTAGGAGTTTTGGTTGAGTTGTATAATTAAAAAGGTATTTAACTGTGAGATTGTAAGTTAGTCTTTGTTATAATTTTCTCTTTTGAAAATGAGACTCTTTGAGAAAACAGTGTATGACGATGTGACAACCTTGTTATGAATGTGTAAAGATATTCAATATGACTTCATTACTTTAATTTGTGTATCACGTTTCTAGAGCTTTCCGTTAAAGAAAATTTTTTTACACCGAGTTTTCTGCCTTATAATAAATTAATTTTCCGAAAGCAACCAACAAATAGAATTTTTAATTTATTTCCGCACATATTATGAAGTAATGTCCAAGGGGGTGTTACAGATGGCAATTCGTACCCTACCCATTGGGCACCCGCAAAAATTTACCCACAATAGGTAGGGTAATTACCTGCATAATGGGTAAAAGTCTGGGTACGGGTAATTATCCGCAAAATTGAATGGGTATGGGTGCGGGTACGGGTATTATGGTACCCACCCCGCCCCATACCCGCACATATGCATATGTATATATAATTATTTATTATTTATTAATATTATTAATATATATAATTTTAACTATGATACAATTTTTAAATCAAAATTAATTTAAAGATTCTTAACTTTCTAAACCTAGTTACATATATAATTCTTTTTTGGATGTTTTTATTTATTTAAATATTTTGATTTGTAATGTTTCATGAGTAGATTTAAAAGACCTTTGAGTCATTTTTTAATTATTATAACGTTTCTTTTGTTATTTATTGTTTTTTCACAGTTAAAGTGTGGGTAACGGGTGCGGGTACGGGTAAGGGTACTAAAGTTGCTAGTTATTTTTTCAAATGCGGATATGGGGACGGTACCCAAACCGTACCCATTGCCATACCTAGAGGTGGGTATTTGGACTCGGGTCCGCGGACAGTCCGTTAAACCCGCAGTCCGCGCGGACTTGGACACCCTAAAATGCGAGTCCAAAAAAATGCGGGCTTTTTGAGTCCGGTCCGTTTAGCCCGCGGGCTTAACGGACTCGGTCCGCGGATTCGCGGACCCGTCCGCGGACCCGGTCTGTTTAAAAAAAAAAAGCCTGCTGGGCCAAAAAACTGGCCCATCTCACTTATACACTCACCCTGTCACTCGTGAGCTCGCGGGTCTCTGATTGTTCTAGCCATTATTTCCTTCGGACTTCGGTAATTATATTTGATGTCTTGCTGTTTTTGATGTTTGCTCCTTGGCGCTGGGCGCTGGCTCCTGGCGCTGGGCGTACTTGCACAAAATAAATTCTCGCGAGGCGAGATAAATTTCGCGACGCGAAAGTGTAAAGTCCGCGGACAGTCCGTTTAGTCCGCGGACTATGCGGACTGGACTTGGACTCTATTTTTCAGAGTCCATTTTAAATGCGGACTATAAAGTCCGGTCCGTTTAAATGCGGACTTATGCGGACCGGACTTAAACGGACCGGACTAGTCCGTCTACCCACCTCTAGCCATACCTAGGTGTGACCGTGCGAAATGGAGGGCATTTTTGTCCAAAATTTCTCATGGCACACTTGTGAATTCACTAAACAACCAAGGGTAATTTTGTCTTTTCTTCACTAAAATATCTTAGATAATTATGTGCCATTATGACTCTGATAAGATCATCATAAATGCTCGTCATGTCAGTCACTTCAGTCACCTTAGCTCTGTATCTAGCTCCGTCGTTTACCCGACTTAGGTTTTATGCAAGTTATTTTGAAGTTTTGACCCGTATAAAATATAATATTTTATTTTTATGCGAAAATTTTCAAAAAAACCAATATCGTTGCAAATATGACATAAACCTAAACTATTTGTTCACGAGTCAAAATTAGGCTTTCTGATCAGTAAAATATTACTGTCAGTGAAAACGCAGACCGAGTTTCGTCTGAATTTTCAACCTGAAATTTAACTGTAACCTTCTAAAAATAATTAGAATCTAAATATGACTTTGGTTTATCCAAAATCATTTTCTAAGTTTAGGATAAAAATATAAACATATATATATATATATTTTACCGATATTAGAAAGCAGTAAAAATCGGGGTGTTACATCAAGAACAACAATAACTTGATATCCTTATGGTCTACAACATGTTGGCTTATCAGAATACCTAGATCCATTGCTAATGGTTGATGTGCAGTAACATGATACAGAAGGGGGGGGGGGGGGGGGATTCCCTTTTGCTTGTCATTCGTCCCCGACCAAGACTTCTTATGCCTTAGTCACTTTTCAAATGGGGAGAAGAGACAATGTATGTTACGTCCGGAGTATTGGGGACTATAGCATATATATAAGGTGATAGCTAAATAGCTAGGGTTCCCATTATTCCAAAATTGTCCATCAGTGACATCAACTCATATTTAACACATATGAGATAATTAATTTAATTAATTATCAAAATCACAAAAATCTGATAAGCATCATCTCCAAATTGATCACATATCAATTAAGAACCCTAATTGATAAATAGCTAACATAATGAGTTACAAATATCTATCCATATTATGACATTGAAATATAATAAAATATTCAAACACTACTCCCAATTAACTTGACTCAAGTAATTAATAAAATATGGATTAAAAAATGAAAATGAAATATGTAATAAGAATATGTCAATAATGCCCCCAATTTGAAGAGAAAAAAAATCCCAGGCTACTCTACTTTTATATGAATTAAAATTAAGATAAGATTCCACATTCACATTTGTCTCAAATTCTTCCATTCATGATGGTTGGAAGAGGCTTTGGTTAGAATGTGACTCCTCTTTAGTAGTGAATGCCTTCTACTCTAATGGTATGGTCCCTTGGCATCTAAGGAATAGGTGGCTAAACTGTATTGCCCTTACTAGGGATATGTCCTTCTTTTGTTCTCATCTGTATAGGGAGGGTAATGCTTGTGCTGACAAGTTGGCCAATTTTGGTTTGTGTCTTGATGGTTTTTGTTGGTGGAGCTCATTGCCCTCCTTCTTATCAGAGGATTTTGGCAGAAATAGGATGAGTCTTCCTACTTTTAGATTTGCTTAACTTCGTGGGTCAGGTTAATGCCCCCCCACGTTTCTGTTTTTATTGTTTCTTATTTTCTATCAATAAATTGGGTGTGCTGCAGATGATTGGCTTTGCTTGAGGTGCCAGCCTAGCTGGGATGTCTTGCTTGGCAGTGATGCCTTTGCACACTTCTTTTGTCAAAAAAAAAAAATATTCTTCCATTCATGAATGTCATATTTCCTTACAAGTATGACCAAATTTATTGCACAAAGTTTTTTTTTAGGGAAATTTATTGCACAAAGTTGGGATACGCTCATGGATTATTTCCCCATAATACAAGATGCATTTCAATTTATTAATTAAGATCAACATTAATACACAATTTATCCAAGAACTATAACAAAGCTCATAAATTGGGTCTGATAGCAGATAGCGGATAAGCTAGCAGATTAGAATTGAAGTGTTTGGTAAAACTAGCGGTTAAACTAACTAATATATATAAAAATGACATCAAAGTAAATGTTTGCATATATATATATATATGGGACATATCAAGTGAGAGGAACCTTTTTATGTGAGAGTGAGAAGATTATATCATAGCCACTGGATCAAACTTTAAACGGTCAAGATTAAATCACAAAGTCATGTGATTTTTTTAAGTGGTCATGTGACATTTTAAAAACATGAAATAACTTTTAATCTTAATCATTCATATATGGTTGTATGGCCCATATATATATATATAAATATATATATATATCTATATATATATATATATATATATATATATTCTCTATATTATTTATTTTAAAATAATTAACACTTTTAAAACTTTAATTTATTTTAAATTATTTATCATTTCAAAATAAAAATATTATTTTTTATTTATAATATTACTTTAGTTCTAATAAAAATAGAATGATTAGTATTTTATTTCATTAGCTAAGGATAAATGAGGGATTTAATTAAGACAATATGGATAAAAATGGAAGAAAAAATGATAATCTATATGCTATAAGCTCAAATGTTACTTCAAGTATCGTCTGAAAAAAAAAATGCTATAAGCCAGTGAAAAACCACTTTCATTGAATTATTTTCAATATTGTGAGAACATAAAGCTTGAAACAAAGCTTTTTTTTTATTGGATAATTTTTTTTAAAAAAACTTTATTTTATAAGGGATACAAACAAATTATGGACTAGGATCAGTATTATTATTCCAATCACTGATCAACCTGTCTCCTTCAACTGCATTATTATTTCCTTCAATGATCTGCCTCCCTTCTCCACCATCTTTATTCCAAGGATAGCAATCTTTTTCACCATTTTTACCAAGCCTACATGGTCCGTTTTCATGTATTCGCCAGGGGCAGAAACCGCATCTATCCCTCTCCTGAATATAAATGTCAAAGTAGTGAAATCCACCTAGCCAACTAAAGCCACAAAACCATAGAGTACTATTAAGAAAAGGGTCATGCTGAACGGTGAAAGTGAAACTTTCATTTGGATTCAAAAGATGATGCCCAATATCATGATGCTTGTCTTTACAATAAAAGTCGAGCTTCAAACCTGCTAACTTGTTCATAATTTGAATAGTTGATTTGCCAAATAAAGGAAATATTGCATTGGCACTACCCATGAACTGCAATGCAACAAATATGGTTAGCATAAAAAAGATCGATGACACAATTTTGTTGACTAATGCCATCATTTCACAATAATTTCATACAATGTTTTCATAGCGGATGTACTTCTTCTTATATAGGGCAGAAGTTATAAAGTGCCTAATTACATCCTTTGTCAGCAACACATCAGAATGAACTAAGATTAAATGGCTCTTAAATTTTCAATGCACCATCAAGTTTAGAATATTAAAGTTATTAAATAATATTTTTTTGAAAGCTGAAAAATTAATTGGATTAAACCTTCTCAATACTAGGGAAATGGATTCCGTGCTGTAATTGCGTAATAGCAAATATTTTTTTAAGTTTGTTTAATGAAGGTGTAATGTGAGTCATCCGATCTTAAATTAATGGTCGAGATTGTTTACTGCATGTAAATGCGTGAATTCATTATGACGGGGAATACGGATCTCCAGTGTATCCTCACGTGCAACTGCGGAGACTAATCCCTCGAGCTGGGTTGGACCACAAGGGTGACAAAATTCTCCCTCAAAAGTTTTTCAACACTACTGTATTCCCATAGTTATGATTCAAACTCGAGACCTTTGATTAAGCTGGAAGAGACTCGTGTCATCTCATCCAAACGCTCTTGGGTTCACAATATTAAGTTATTAAATAAACCTTCCCAATACTAAGTTATTAAATAATAACCTTTTAAATTTTGATAGGTGATACATTTTGTTCAACTTTCAAGTTTCAACATTAAATAACATCTATTTTCGAAGTTGAAATTCCCTTACCTTCTACTTTACCCATTTTCTCTTTTTCAAGTAAATCTTATGTAAGCACATACCTAAAACTGAAGTGTTGGACACAACCAATACAATCTTGATATCATATTGAATTAAAAAACATTAAAACTTACTCACATTATTGTCTAACATCCATCACTGTTAATAAATATTAAAAGGAAAAAAATCATCCACCACTGTTCGAAAATTCTAGCTTGTATTCACCGAAACAAATTTTTCTTTTTAAGAACAACTGATTTTTAAACTATCAAATTAGATTAATTAATTTGCAAGGTTATCAAGTCAATTTCATTTATACGAGAAGGAACAAGTTGAACAGGCTGTATCACAAATTCTGCTTTGTGACATTCATCCTCCAGAAGCTTTACTTGAGAGCCCCCTGATCAGAACAAAATGCGAAAACATCTCCGCTACCTGTAAATTTTCATCTATTAGGGCCTTTAGCTGCAATAATTATAGCTGCTAAAATCTTTACCGACAATTATCAATTAGCCGGTATATTTAGTGTCGCTAAAAGTATTCCCAATGATTGTAGGAAGTGGTAAAGCATTATCAATTAATTGCCACTAAAAGCCAAAAGTTATAACGGCCAAAATAGATGATTTCATCATGAGTTTTCACAATGATACCTTATGTGAAACAAAATAAGATATATTGTCATGTAACCAACATAAGAGAAGCACATAAAACAACATGAAAACTGATTTCATGAATTACTTTCAAATGACCATTACCATTTTCTCTAAAAACAAAAACTTTCTCTAAGACAATAACTCCATGAATGGGATGATGTACTTACATGGAGCGTGATGATTTCTAAGTTTCGGAACAAATCCGCTAAAGGACGTTCTCGGTTAAAATTAGGGTCTCTAAATTTTTATTGTTCCAACAATGTTATAACATGTTCAGATTGGTACCTTCTTCACTTCTCAATCTTGATTGTACACCCTCAAAAGGAATCTCTTCAGCTGATTTAAGACATTCTCACCAAAGAGTCATCAATGCTTCAAGTTGTATTATTTTGCCTTGTAAGGTTTATTTCATGCTATCTTTGCTGAAATCCTATTGTAAGAGAGGGTGAGGTATATATCCCTCTAGTGAGTTTGGAACAAGGATGAGGTGTCTATTGAGTGAATTTGAAGACTCTTACACAAAAGTAAGGTATCCAAAGTGAAGAAGGCTTAAGTGTGGTTAAATGTTTCTGTAGAATTCGGGTGAATCTCCAATTGACTAAGTTTGTTAGTTTATGCCATGTACAAATTAGCTATGTGATAACAGTTGATAGGAAGAGTCATTAGTAGTTTATGTTTTGACAGTTAGAGAAACTGAATTGTAACTGCCTTACCTATACACTGCTTATATAAAGTCATAGCTAGGCATTAGCAAATATAGAATTCTCTTTTGAGTGGTATATGCTGTAAAAGTGAGTTGAGTGATTCATAGAAACACAAGTGAGTGCAAGTGAGGGAGTGTGTGAGATCATACCTGAGATTCTTGTACTGTAAAGTCTTGGCATAGTGGATGGAAGTCTCAACTGCAGTGTGGATGTAGGGGCTGTTGTAATTCTGCCCTGAGCCACGATAATTTCCTTGTCTTCTTCTCTATCTCTTCTTTTCTGTTTCTTGCATCACAAGCACCAAAGTGCAGGCCCCCAATTCTGTGTTCTTGATTTAACAACTGGTATCTAGAGCCTCTACTGGGAGGCGTTTTCCGCGATGGGGTCAGCCAAGTTCGACATAGACAAGTTCAATGGTTAAAACGATTTCAGCTTGTGGAGAATCAAGATGAAGGTACTCTTGGTTCATCAAGGACTCGAGGATGCATTACTAGGAGCAGCTAAGCTCTCGGAGAACCTTTCTGAGAAAGACAAGAAAGACATGCTTAGCAAGGCTCATAGCACCATTATTCTCTCTCTAGGTGATGAAGTTCTCAGGGAAGTAGCTCAAGAATCAACTGCAGACGGTGTTTGGTTAAAACTGGAAAGTCTTTATATGACTAAGTCTTTAACCAATAAGCTATATTTGAAGAAGCAACTTCATCAGCTCAAGATGGAAGAAGGTATGTCAACCAAGGATCATGTCTCATCCTTTTCAACAATCATTCTTGATCTAAAAAGTATTGATGTCGAGATAAGTCAAGAAGATCAAGCAGTGATGCCTCTGTGTTCTCTACCCCCATTTTTTGAGAACCTTGTTGATACAATGTTGTATGGAAGAGATACTCTCACACTGGAAGAGGTTAAAGCAACCTTAAATTGCAGAGAAATGAAAAGGAAGATCACTGAGAATAGAGGAAAAACTAGTGATGCTGAAGGTCTGTATGCTCGAGGAAGATCAGAGAAAAAGGAAGGAAATGGCAAGAATAAATCAAGATCAAAGTCCAGAACCAAGAAGAGGTGCTACTATTGTCAAAAGGAAGGTCACTTCAGGGAAAACTGTCCTGAAAGGAAAAGAAAGAATGGCGGCAGCAGTAACAGCAATTACATTTCTAATGACATGGCTATTGTGGCAAATGGATATGAAAGCTCTGATATTTTGGCTATCACTGAAGAAATGGGAAGTGATGAGTGGATTCTTGATTCTCGATGTTCATTCCATATGACTCCAAATCGGGAATGGTTTGATTCCTACAAGGAAGCTGATGCCGGAAAGGTCTTAATGGGTAACAACATTGCTTGTAAAGTAATGGGAATTGACACTGTCAAGATCAAACTAAGTGATGGAACCATCAAAGTCCTCACTGATGTGAGACATGTACCTGAGCTCAAAAGGAACTTGATATATCTAGGCATGCTAGACCAAGCAGGATGCTGTTTTACTGGTGAAAGTGGAACCTTGAAGATCAGCAAAGGATCATTGTTGGTCATGAAAGGAACCAGGAAGCATGGCTTTTACAGACTGCAAGGTAAAACCATTTTAAGCCCTGCTAGTTTAGTCTGTGTCAAAAATAAATTCCACTGCACTTTGGCATTATAGACTTGTTCATGTAAGTGGTAAGGGTCTAGAAGAGTTATACTAACAAGGCTTAATTGGGAATGGAGATTTTGAAAAACTTGAATTCTGCGAACACTATCTTTATGGCAAACAAAAGAGGGTCAAGTTCCTAACTGCATCACACACCACTAAGGCCATAGTGGAATATGTTCACTCAGATATATGGGGACTTGTTAAGGTTCCCTCATTGGGAGGAGCTATATATTTCTTATCTTTTATTGATGATTGTTCAAGGAAGGTTTGGGTTTACTTGCTAAAACATAAAAACCAAACTTTTAAGTGTTTCAAGCAATGGAAAGTACTTGTTGAAAATCAAACATGTAAGAAGGTGAAAGTCCTAAGGACAGATAATGGCCTGGAATATCCAAGTGAAGAATTCACTGAATTTTGCAAGGATCATGGCATAATCAGGCACAAGACAGTAAGGCATACACCACAACAGAATGTCTTGGCAGAAAGGATGAACAGAACCATCCTAGAAAGGGTCAGGTGCATGCTCTCTTTTGCAAAACTGAACAAAAGCTTCTGGGGAGAAGCTGTCCATACAGCTAGTTACTTGATCAATAGGTCACCCTCTTCTGCCATAGGTTTTAAAACACCTGAAGAAATGTGGTCTGGAAGGGCACCTAGCTATGATAACATTAGAATATTTGGCTGTCCAGCATATATTTATGTCAATCAAGGAAAGCTAGAGCCAAGATCAAAGAAAGGAGTCTTTCTAGGATATCCTGATGGGGTGAAAGACTTCAAGGTATGGTTAACTGGTCCAGGAGGAGGCAAGTGCATGATTAACAGAGATATTGTGTTCCTTGAAGAAGTTATGCTTGAAAAAGGTGAAGGCAAATCCAACCAATCACAGAACAATGACAAGACGGATAAGAGTGTTCAGGTTGTGGTGGAGCACACTGAAACAGAAAGGCCAGTAGTCACACCTGAACCTGAAACTGAATTAGAAGTTGAAACCTCACAGTCCACAGTAGCATCAACTTCTTACAATCTAGTTAGAGACAGATAAAGGAGGCAAGTTAGAGCACCTCAAAGTTTTGGCTATGCTGACTTGATTGCATATGCTTTAAGTGTTGAAACAGAACAACAGGATTCTGATCCTGGCAGCTTCAAAGAAGCAATTTCTGGTCCTGATCATGAGATGTGGAAGACTGCCATGACTGAAGAAATTGACTCTTTGATGAAGAACAGCACCTGGGAATTGGTTGAAAAACATCCAAAGCAGAGAATTGTTGTCTGCAAGTGGATATATAAGAAACCTGAAATTCCAGGAGTAGAGAGTAGCAGACACAAGGCCAGACTTGTAGCTAAAGGCTACACACAGAGAGAAGGGATAGATTTCAATGAAATCTTCTCTCCAGTAGTAAAGTATACAAGCATAAGAGTCATTCTATCTCTTGTTGCTATTTATGATCTAGAATTGGAACAAATTGATGTGAAAACAACATTCTTACATGGCCGGCTAGAGGAAAAGATCTACATGAAGCAACCTGAGGGATTTGAAGAAAAAAGGAAAGAGCATATGGTTTGCCTACTGAAAAGGTCTTTGTATGGCTTGAAACAATCTCCTAGGCAGTGGTATAAGAGATTTGATTCTTTTATGCTCTTAAACAACTATGTCAGAAGCTCATTTGATAGCCGTGTTTACTTCAAAAGGCTAGAATCTGGTTGCTTCATATATCTTCTACTCTATGTAGATGATATGCTTATTACTAGCTCATATATGAATGCAATAAGCAAGCTCAAGGATCTCTTAAACACTGAGTTTGAAATGAGGAATCTGGGAGCTGCAAGGAAGATTCTAGGCATGGAAATCTTGAGGAAGAGATCAGAAAAACTACTCTACTTGAATCACTCCAGCAACATTGAAAAGGTTCTGCATAAGTTTAACATGCATGATGCAAAGACAGTTGTGACTCCTATAGCTGGACACTTCAGATTATCAGTAGATAAGTCACCTAAGAGTGATGAAGAACTGAGATACATGAGCAACATACCATACTCTAATGCTACAGGTAGCCTAATGTATGTTATGGTTTGCTCAAGGCCTGACTTAGCATATGCTGCTAGCTTAGTCAGTAGATTTATGGGAAATCCAGGCAAGGAGCATTGGTTTGCTGTTAAATGGATTTTCAGATACCTTAAGGGTACTAAATCCCTTGGATTGATCTTTGGAAAACAAAATCAGCAAACCAGAATCTTGCAGGGTTTGTAGATGCTGATTTTACAGGGGACATTGATAAAAGAAGGTCTCTAACAGGCTACATCTTCACCCTATATGGGAATGTAGTAAGCTGGAAGGCAAATCTTCAATCCATTGTTGCATTGTCAACCACTGAATCCAAGTATATTGCTCTCACTGAAGCAATCAAAGAAGTAATATAGTTGAAAGGGTTTATAACTGAGCTAGAAGGAAAGGATATTTCCACAACTGTTTGGTACGATAACCAAAGTGCAATTTGTCTCTCAAAGAATCAAGTATTCCATGAGAGGACAAAGCACATTGATATAAGACTGCATTTCATCCGAGACATAATTGCACAAGGAATGGTCGAAGTGAAGAAGGTTTCTACTGAAGACAATCCAGATGATATGTTAACTAAAGTGGTCCCAAACACCAAATTCCAACATTGCTTAGTTTTGGTGAATGTTGGAACCTGCTGCTGCAACTAAGAGTCCTTAAGGGACTGATGGCATCTCTAACAACTTGTATTGAAGATTCAAGGTGGAGAATTGTAGAATTCGGGTGAATCTCCAATTGGCTAAGTTTGTTAGTTTATACTATGTACAAATTAGCTATGTGATAACAGTTGATAGGAAGAGTAATTAGTAGTTTCTATTTTGACAGTTAGAGAAACTGAATTGTAACTGCCTTGCCTAGGCACTGCTTATATAAAGTCATAGCTAGGCAATAGCAAATATAGAATTCTCTTTTGAGTGATATATGCTGTAAAAGTGAGTTGAGTGATTCATAGAAACACAAGCGAGTGCAAGTGAGAGAGTGTGTGAGATCATACTTGAGATTCTTGTACTGTAAAGTCTTGGCATAGTGGATGGAAGTCTCAACTGCAGTGTGGATGTAAGGGTTGTTGTAATTTTGCCCTGAACCACGATAATTTCCTTGTCTTCTTTTCAATCTCTTCTTTTTCTGTTTCTTGCATCACAAGCATCAAAGTGCAGACCCCCAATTCTGTGTTCTTGATTTAACAACTGATTTAACAGTTTCTAAAGCAATTGTTAGAAACTTGATAAGACAATGGAAAATCTCGTAAAGGTATTGTGGGGATTGGATTTAGATCGCAGTGAGTGTGATTGAATTAGGATAAATCAAGATGTAATATTTGTTATCCCTACACTCAGCTATTGAATATCTATTTGCCCTTTTTGAGGAAATTAAAGCTTGCAAAAAAAAAAAATTCACATCTCAATGCACCTCCCTCTTGATATTGAAGCCACACTTGGTAAATGGTAACACATGTTGTATATTTGATTTATTTCAAAAAAATTAAATTGGAATTTTGAAATAAAAAAAAGTTAAAGGTTTTAACTTCTCTTTTATTGTCATGTAATACCTTTATTATTTTCTTATTATTCTTTTCTTATTACTCTTTATTTTCTTTATAGTATTGAACGAAAATATTTAGTTATAATAGAAACTTGATTAACTTGCTATTTGATAGAAAAAGAAACGTGCAGATAGAAATTTGATCTTTTCAGAGTTGGTTTTGAAATATTATTAAAATCACTTTAATGAATATAATTGCTTATAATATATATATGCAATTTGAAACGTGGTCAAATGGTTTTTGTTAACTACCAGGAGCTTACTGTTTTCAAATTGAATATGATATCAATAGCTTTTAATGAATGAAAACGAAATTATTAAAAGCTATTTTACGTTACAACTAAAATGAAATCAACCTTACGGAAATTAGCTCATGGAAAATTATTGACTAATGAAGAGAGAAAACTTAGAGGAATGACAGACAATGACCTGTGCCCGAGATGTAACAAATGCTCTGAATCCTTGATGCATTTGTTGAGGGATTGTGAGAATGTTCAAGAATTTTGGTCGAATAAATCATATTAATCCTAACCAGTGGAGTAAAATTTTAAGTCTGGGTCTATTCGCGTGGCTTGATTGGAATCTTTCATCAAATGATATTGGTCTGACTTCTTTGAATTGGTCCCTACTGTTTGGAGTGGTAATCTGGGCTCTTTGGCGTGACAGGAATACCCTCATTTTGGAAAATCAATGGTCCATAGGAGAGGCTTTGGCACTTTGTTTGCAACCAAAGGCAATTCACTGAGAACTCTTTAGCTCCTCCAGCTTCTAGAGACAATTTATGGAATCAAGGGCAATCTGTTTGGTGTAGGTCATTTCAAGGTGTATTCAAACTCAACGTCGGTGG
This sequence comes from Sophora flavescens, assembly GCA_030762895.1. Classification (NCBI taxonomy): domain Eukaryota; kingdom Viridiplantae; phylum Streptophyta; class Magnoliopsida; order Fabales; family Fabaceae; genus Sophora; species Sophora flavescens. Next base: position 26,821,530 of record CM061062.1, on the reverse strand, counting down.
CGCTCATGGAGCTGGTTGTGGAGGATCGGCATGTGGAGGCTTGATCAGAGATGACTCAGGTTAGTTCATCAAAGTTTTTTGCTGCAAAGTGACTTCGAGTAATGCGTTATGGGCGGAGTTATAGGGAGTTCTCTGTGGTATTTGTCTTGCTCGGAACCTTAATCTCAAAAAGGTCATGATCGAATCTGATTCCAAGGTGGTGGTAGAGGTTATTCTACGGGGCTTTTCTCCAAATCCACCGGCTCAATTTCTACTGGATGAAATCCTTCGTATGCTCAAACTCGGAGATTGGGAATTGAATTTAACTCATATTAGGAGATATGCAAATAAATGTGCAGATGCTTGTGCTCGTTTGGGATACTCTGCAACCTTTAATATTTCGCTGATGGAGAGGCCTTGGTCGTTGCTGGATTTGTTGATGAGGGATGACATTATAGGAAGTTGTTCATCTTCCTTTTCTGGTCTTTAGTTTAAGACCTTGTTTATCAAAAAAATAAAATCACACATTGAATATTTTGTAACCAATTTTACACCCACAATTCATACCAATTAAACAAAAAAAAAGTTTTAGAATTTTTTTTTTTTGGTGAATAAAAGTTTAGGTGAGTTGGGTCACGTGGGCTTACCAGGGCTAGGGTAGGCCTCATGACTCAGAGCGCATACAGATGTACACAGATTACCCACCAATGAGGTCCTCACATCAGCAGTGGGATTCAAACTCACTATAACACCCCGATTTTTACTGTTATTCAATATTGGTAAAAATATAAATGTTTATATTTTTATCTGAGACTTAGAAAAATGATTTTGGATAAACCAAAATCATATTCAGACTCTACTTGATATTATAAGTCTATAGTTAAATTTTGGGTTGAAAATTCAGATGGAACCCGATCTGCGTTTTCACTGACAGTAAGATTTTACTGCTCAGAAAACAAAATTTTGACATGAAAACGAAACGTTTTAGATTTTTATCACCTTTCGAATGATATGGATCTATTTCAAAACTTTCTCTCAAAAATAAAATATTATATTTTATTATGGCGAAGTTTCGAAGAAAATCGCATAAGAAAAACCCTAACTTTCGACCCGAAAACAGAAAATTTCAAAATGTTGCCACTTGTTGGGGACAATATATGTTTCAAGAATTTCTACCCAAAATAAAATATTTTATTTTATAGGGTGAAATTTTAGCGAAAAACGTACAAAAACCCTAATCGGGTAAACAACGGAACCAAATGCGGATGTGCAGAGATACAACGGGGGACAGAACGTTGAGTCATCGATAATGACTCAGCGGATGAGTCATGGTAGTGAGTCAACTCCCTCATAAATGCTTATAAATGCCCATAAATACCCATAAATGCTAGAATCAAAATATCTAGATATTTTGGACCTTAACCTAACCGAGGCTTAGTTAACTTCAACCAAGGTTAGCCAACCATGATAATCAACAAAAATATGTTCTTCTCACTTGGTTAACAACATGGAAGCCATCACCACTCACTCCTTTCATTTTTATTTTAATGAATTCCTTTGCAATCTGTGTATTATCTGTAAAATTATCTGTTGTGATTATGTGATGTTTGATTATTTATTGTGTGATTGTTTATGTGGTGGATGTAGTTCGTAGAATTGTTTTGTTATAACTGTGATGCATGCTATAACTGTGAAGTATGTTATATCTGTGTTGTATTGGATTATCTGTTGTTGAGTGCTTTGACTGAGAAGCCTGACAATGGTCAGTGCTTAATGTAAATTGAAGATAAAAGCTTGATAAGGTTGAAAATTAAATCAACATGATTTAATTTTGGAAAAGTTAAAGAAAAAGTGAAAAATAATATTTTAATGATATTTCGGTGAAAGATGAGTCAATGAATGACAATAAGGGCGAAACCGTGAAAAAATTTCACAGGTGTTAGTTTTTCCAAAATAAATTCAAAAATCAAATAAAAAGTTATTTCAAGTAATTAAGTTTCAAAAATAAGGTAATATTTACGTTGGAAAGGTTACTTACAACAGAAAAGTCATTTTGAGTTATAAAAGAATTTTACGGTGAAATTTTGAGAAAACGGTTTTATTTCTTTAAAAACGAATTGAGTTGGGAATAACTTTTCAAAATTTGATGTTTTCAGAAAAGAGATTTTCAAGAAATGAAGGAATTGGAGAAAAATGAAGAGTTCTGTGATTTCACATTTTATAAGCGATTTTTAACGGAAAATGTTTTCTGAAAAGGAGTTTTTACTCAACGAAAATAATTCCGTTAAACTTGGATAAGTTTTCGGAGGTTTGGTTTTGTATTTGTTGTTTCACAGAACGAAAATATTGTTAAAGAAGAAGAGCGAACCTAGTAACCGAGACGTCGGGATTCTAGTGTTCTGTTAACACGTGGATCATGGATCTGTGTTAGTGGACTGTGTGTCCTGTAAAAGTTATTGTGGACTGTGTGTCCTGTGTTGAGTTGAGTTTTCGGACTGTGTGTCCTGTGTTGTGTTGAAATTGAAAAGACTTAATATTAAATTAAGCATGGTCGTGATGTAACACCCTGCTTTTCGTTTAGTACTTTTATAAAGCTTGTTTGGTTGTTTAAGTTAGTTTTGTTAAGTTAAGAAAGTTGGCTAAGGGCTCAATGGGACTTTTTGGCTTAAAAGTCCCTTTCTGGTACATAAGCATGACCGTGCTCATTAGCCAGCACGCCCGTGCTCAACAGTGAGCACGCCCGTGCTCAATGTACGGACGGCCTCTCGTAAACGCTAAGTCCTGCACGCCTGTGCTTGCTGAGGAGCACGATCGTGCTCAAGTTCAGTCTATATATGCTTGCACAGAAACCGAGGGTTTACGTGAAAACCCTATTCTAGTGGCTGCTAATACCCTAGTGTGGCCAGAACAGTTTCATTCCCTTTTTCCATCGAACTCATTCAGTTTCTTGAGTATTGGGGACCACTGGGATGTGTAGTTTCGCCTATACACGTATATAGGTAATGTTCCTTTTTCCCCTTGTGGTTTCCTTTCATGGTTTTGAATTGGAAACTAACTGGTTTGTGTTTTTGTTAACCCAAGGCTTGATTGGGATTGAGCCGCTCAGAGGGACGGAACCGGTTTGCTGTTAGCTCACGTTGGAACCTTCAATCCAGGTATGGGGAGAAGGGTAGTGTATTCATTAGGCAGTGGGGGTAGCATAAGGTAAGGGGTTCCCATAACCCCGATTGTTGTCTCAAGTGGTATGCCTATATGTTGAGATGTTTTCTGTTGACAACATGATTATTGATTCAGTTATGTTCTATGATAACATGTCTTAGTTGTTTGGGAATGCTATGGTTATCTGTTCACATTCATGATTGGTTGCTTATGAGTATGATAATGTGTTGATCGTTGTTATTAGCATGATGTTGGTTGGTTGATGTTGTTACTATGATCAGTTTGATGATAAGATGTTAATTAAATAATTTGGTTATTAAATTACTTGATGATTAATGGATTTAATCCCAAAATTAATTAGTTAAAATATGTGTTTGAACTTTGCCCAGAACAGGACTGTTGTGTATTGAGCACAGTCATGTTGAATAGGGAGCATGGGCGAATTCTGGAAAATGGACGCTCATTAAGCACGACCGTGCAGCAGAGGAGCACGACCGTGCCTAAAAGGAAGCACGACCGTGCTTCACTTTAGTGGTAGCACGACCGTGCTCCACTTTAGTGGTAGCACGCCCGTGCTGGGGTTAAGCACTCCCGTGCTCACCCCTCTGGATAGAAACTGAGATTAAAGACTTAAAGGGGTTTTTAACCCCAATCTTCCCCAATAATGCTACGTTGACATGATTAATTAATGTTAAAGATTCGATAACTCGGTTAATGGTTAATGAAGATAATTAATGATGATAAGATGTTTAAGTTGGTAACCATTGGGTTATCGCACGTTGATAGCTTTGGTGCTTATTGGCCAAAGTGGCCTCAATGCTTATTGGTCGAGGTGTTGATGATGTTAAGTCTTGGGAGCTTATTGGCCCAAGCATGATGATGTTGACGATGAAGTCTTGGGAGATTTTTGGCCCGAGCAAAGGAGGTGCTTGTTGTTGTTTGTTGTAGTGCCATGCATAGAGCATTGGAGTTGATGGTTGAGGGGGAGGTTCGACATAGGGGAGATCACTCTAGAGTATGGTGATCTGGCCATCCATGGTAGGTCACCCGAGGTTTGGTGATTGCGGCCCTTCGTGATGAGGCATCCACGATTTGATGCACTGGCTAGCCATGGGGTTCACCCAAGGTTTGATGAACTGCCGGTGTTGGTGCTTCTATGGCCAATACGGATATGTAACTCCGAAGTCGTTCATCCTGAGTTAGTTTGGATACACATGTATAATGGAGTAGCGGAGTAGTGTTGCATTGCACCGTATAGCATACTTGATTTTGATGATGTTGATGTATGATGATATGTATATGCTAATGTATGCTTTGCTGTTGCCATGCTTGTTTGTTTACCTTGCTTCCTATCTCCATGCCGTATATGTTTACATGATTCTTACTCCCCGTTCTCTATTTGTTTGTTTGGCATGTTTGGCTTCATGCAGAGGATGACGAGCGGCTCGGAGATGAATGACTCTGAGGATCCACCACTCATAGTTAGGGCATTTTCTTTCAGTTTAGTTAGTTTCAATTGTTCTTCCATGATTTACGGAACGGTTATACCAGCTCTGTTGTGACATCGGGTTGGGACGTTGTTATTTTTTTATTTGTTTAATTGTTTTAAACTTGGTTTTATTTCTGCGTTTTGAGAACTCGTTCATGTGGGACCTTTCTACCCATGAACAAATGTTTAATTAATTCAGTAAATGCATGTTGTGTTTTATATCTTTATCTTTTAATGCTTTATAACATGCAGGGTAGCAGGGTGTCACACGTCAGCCTTTGAGCCTCGACAAGGAAAGAATGAACGAAAAAGAAAAGGTGACATGAACAAAAGTTTTACATGCATTATTTGGCAGACGTGCCTGTGATGACCATTGTGTCCTGTGTGTTGGCCAATGTGTCTTGTGTTGTTGGCCAGTGTGCCATGTGTTGTTGACCATTGTGTCCTGTGTCCTGGCCAATGTGTCTTATGTTGTTTGGCCAAATATGCCATTGAGCTACAATCCACAAAAGGTGGATCGACAAACTGAGGAAGTCAAGACCAAAGTGGGTCTATTAGGGACATCCGAGTTAGTGAGCCACAAAGGCTGAGGCCTCGCGACCTCTAATCGTGGACGTAACGATGCAAAACGTGGATGTACTCAATCAGGGACTACTCAATATTATTTTAGGTGCTTGAGTGTGATATGTAACACCCTGCTTTTCATTAAATGCCTTTCTTAAGCCTGTTTGCTTGTTAAGTTGTTTGGTTAAGGGCTTAGTGGGATTTTTGGCTCAAAAGTCCCTTTCTGGTGGTTGAGCACGCCCGTGCTCAATAGCTAGCATGCCTGTGCTTAAAGTCTGAAGCGTGTTTCAGATTTTAAGTTGAGCACGCCCGTGCTCAATGTGCGGATCGCGTCTCGCTGACGCTAAGTACAGCACGACCGTGCTCAAGGTTAAGCACGGCCGTGCTCAGGTCCAGCCTATATAAAGTTGGCACAGAAATCGAGGGTTACGAATTAACCCTATTTTCTGTCATCGATCGTCGTCTAGTGCGGTCAAAGCAACCCCCTTCCCTGTTTCCGCTAAACTCAGCCAGGTCTTGGAGTTTTGGAAGTCGTTTGGGAAGCCTAGTGCGTCTGTGTTGGGTTAGAGGTAAAGGTCCCTTTCCCTTTTTGGTTTCTCTTTCGTTTTTGGGTTTGAGAAATTGATCGTTTGTGTTTATGATCAACCAAGGCTTAGTACCAGAGTAAGCCGCTTGTGGATTCGGGACTGGTTTGCGATTTAGGACGCCGTTGGAGCTACCTTCAATCCAGGTATGGGGAGAAGGGTAGTGTACTCATAGGCTCGTGGTTAAAGTAAAGTAAAGGGGTTCCCATAACCCCGTTGATGTATGTTTATTGTATGATTTAAAGACTATGTTGATGATGTATATTTTGGTTGGTCTATGATGATATGTTATATTCTCCATATTTTTGAGGATTAATTCATGTTGAACGCGACACCCTAGTCTCGGGTCATCACATGGCTACCCGTTTGCGGAAATAAAACTTAATTTGTTGGTTTCTTTCGGAAAATCATGTTTTCTCAACGTTTATCTTTTCAAAATATGGTGATAAATTTTTTCTTTTTCCTTTTCTCCTCATAACCACAACAACGCTATCAAGTCCCACTTAAATACATAATGTATATAAGTCCTCTCACTATACTGCCTCATATGTTTTCTCACATAAAACATCATCAGCTTAATTCTAACAACATAATATAACATAACCGTACCTACGCTGGTCGTAACTAACAGACACTACACCCCTTAAAAACAAAGAATAAAGATGCGTCGAACTAGACAGCCTTCATCTCCTTGTAGATATCATACCCCTCGTACGATTCTGATATGTTTGTAAGGGTGAGACGCCAATATATGGATTCATCACCATAACTAAATGCGCAACACAAAAGAAGGCACATACACATATACATGTCTATAACAACGTACTCATTCATATTATATCACATCGTTTATCAATGGGTTTCACACCCCAAACATCAACGTTGGAAAACTATGCATGAACACTTCAATACATCTTCTAAACATTCATACTTAATCTCATGATATATCTCCAACCTCGTAAACCTCGTGATGAGTTGATCAGACTCAATTGCCACAGGCAAACAGCCACAGGCACGCCCATCGCACACTGTCCAACATCGTGGCACAGTGATAACACTCTGAGATGGGGCCTCATTGTCCAAACCCCGGGCACAATGAGAACATCTTTGTACGATATACCCTGACGCCGCAAGGTAATCCCTCGTTTAATCATGGCACGTCTGCCAAATGCATGCAAGAAAACATTTTGTTCTCAACACTTTTCTTTGTGCTATATCTTTATTTGTCAAAGCTCTCAAAAGCTTACGACTTAACATATTTTGAAACATCTTTACATCTTTTATTAACAACACAGGACCTCAAAGTCCGAGTGCTCAATCACGAAGCCCCTAGACCTTGCAATCAGTCTTAGGTTCGTGGTAGTAGAAAACATCTTACAATGTGTTAACTTCTTTTAGTAGATACCTAGTCTACAACACAACTAACCTTAATACCCCGACGTCTCTGTTATTAAGTTCCATAACATCATTTTACATCATTTTACATCATTTTTACATCTTTTTACATCTTCTTACATCTTTTTACATCTCACATCGTTCTACATCTTTTTTACATCTCTTACATCTTTTTACATCTTTTACATCTTTTACATCTTTTTACATCTTTTACATCGTTTTACATCTTTTACATCTTTTACATCATATTACATCTTTTACATCTTTTACATCATATTACATCTTTTAAATCATTTCTGAGTTCTATATTATCCTTTACGTCATTAAGTAAAACTCATTTACCGAAAATTCTTTCTACTTGAAATTCGTTTATAAAACGTCAATTCATAGAAAATCCACATTTCCTTTGGAAACACATTTTTTTTCCAAAATAACATCAAATCATCAACACCTACTTTTTATTGAAACTTCAACTCTAATAAATCAATTCAAATTTAATCTCTTTTCAACATAAGTACTGCTGTTTTTAAACTCTCACCGTAAATAATTTCAAAACTTGTCGTCGTTTAGCATTTTCAAAGAAAACGTCTTTAAGTCAAACTTTGACATTTCTTCTAAAATAATTTTCTTATATAATAAATAAAGTCTTTTCGAATATTAATATCATAAAATCACTTTTTATAATATCTCGGAATTTCTTGTGTAAAAATTAGCAGTACTAAAAAGATTTCACGGTTACGCTCTCACCGTGACTCATAAACTTCTTTTACACTAATAAATCATTAAAATAATAATCTTTCTCAAAACTCATTATTTTTCCAAAATCATATTTTCCTCTACTATTATATTCCAACATTCCCCATAAAACATTGAATATAACTTTCACAGCTTATTAAATCTTTTATCTCATTATTCGGTTGTGCACTGACCACTGTCAGGCCTCTCAAACAACACTCACAAATAACATTCAACATCATCATCATAATTATATCCCCAGGCAGATCATGCATCATAACAACATAATATACTACTGCAGATAATTAAAAGCAGATCAATCGTCATTACACAGATAAACAACACATCGTAAACATCATAAACAATTAATCACAAACCACATATAAATCATATAAATCACACAAAAAGCAAATAGTTATAGAGAAAATCCCTCAGGTAAGCTCCCCTTACCTCTTGAAGACTCAAACTAACGTTTTCAAACAACCTCCCGATTTAATCCGGTTTCCTCCGTCGGCTTTAGGTCAAACCAACCCGATTGATTCCTTCAAACGAATTGCAACCAAAATAAATCAAATCAAACCACAACATACTTAACTCATGAGGGTTAGGTTTCGGCCAAGGGCTGACTTTTAGGGTTCAAAATCCTTAAAATTGCTAATCATGATTAAGTCATAGATTAATGGTCCTTAATTAACCTAAATCATAGATTAGTGACTAAACAACTAAGTTTCAAACTCAAAACTTCCTAACTCTTTTATACAAGGATTCGGCCTCAACATGTTTATAGGGCTAGGGTTCTTAGTTTAATAAACCAACTTGGATTTATAAGGCATACATACTAAGAGTTTGATTAACAAGATCATTAAGGAAAACTATGAACAAAAACTCAACAAATCTAACCACCTAGGGTTTCGGCCAACATAGGGATTTTTGAGTAAAGATTTTCATTTTAATAATCTATCATGGATTTGAATGTGTATACATACATTTCATATAGAATACATGATCATACATGACAATACATGAACAAAACTCTACCAAACCTACTTTACTAGATTCGGCCAAGGCTAGATTTTTAGGAAAGAAATTTCTCATGATCTTATGCTTCTAGATGATGAAAATAGAGATGATTATAAGATCATAGCAATTGGTTTCATGTCAAAAGGATTTTTCTAGAATTAGTTATGAATTTTCAAAGTTCTAGATCTAGAAACTTAAAAGTGATGAACAACTATGAAATAAACTTTGAATCAAGAAATTGATTGAAGAACATAGACATGATTAGAGAAGAAGAATAGGATTCACCTCTTGGAGATCAAAAACAAGTGAATATCCAAGCACTTTCTTCACAAATCTAACACTAGTAGACTTATGAACTTTAGGGTTTTTGAACAAAAAGGCATTAGAAAATAAGTGAAAAGTGAGAGAAGGTATTTATAGGCATGTGGGCTGCGCCACTTTTGAGGACCAAGTAGAAAGGAGGTGGCTTTTCAAAGGATTTAAGTGCAAATAACTCATAGGGACCATTTTGCAAAGATTCCATAAGTTTAAGGACTAGTTTGCAAATTGTCATTAAATTGTCATGATGACTTTTTGCCACAATAAATGTGGTCTTATCTTGATGACTTTTGGGCTGATTTTTGTCATAAATATCTTAGGAAAACCTAGCTTGTTGAAGAAGATTTGAGAAAATAGTAGAATAATGTGGAAGAATGTAGAATGGTGTGGAATGTAGTAGAAACTTCTAGAATGTTCTTTGCTCTTTGCTCATCCAAGATGAGGGCAACCTTCACTCCATATTGGGCTTGCGCATGGGTCTAGGGAATTTGGGCTTGAATTCATCTTTGTGGGGCCCACTAAAAAGATTTTAGGCTTATGATGACATAGGAAACTTATATGGCTTCAAATAGGCTTTATGGAACTTAAGTCATGGGTAAGGAATTTGGGCCTCAAAGCCACGGTCCTCTATGGATTTGGAACAAGGATTCTAGCCCAATTCACTTAAAAAAACTTAGAAACTAACTCGGGGACAAAAGGGTAATTAACAGAAAGTTCAGGGACTAAAGCGTAAAATCCATAAATTTTCACTTTAACCCTAAAAAACCTTCTAGACTTAAAAATATGATTCATCCCCTTGAATCATCTCAAAATCCTAAGATAAACCCTCTATCGGCTCTTAGAAACTCCAAAATCTCTTCCGTCGTCTACCCGATTACTTATTCCGCCCGTAAAACGTAAATTATTTTATTTTTTTCCTGAAATAATTCTAAAAATATACTCTTGTAGGAAATAAAATAAAAATCTTAAGTCTTTCGTTCACGAATTAAAATTAGGTTTTACGAGCGAAAACTTTTCTTGTCGGTGAAAACACGAAAAACGCATGCACATAGGTTTCCGTCTGAATTTTCAACCCACAAACTTCCCCGTAACTTATGAAAATAAGTATAACATGGAAATGACCTTGGTTTGTCCAAAATCATTTTCTAAGTCTTGGATAAATATATATATATATATATTTATATATTTATTACCGATATCACGAAGCAGCGAAAATCGGGGTGTTACATTGAATATTGTAACACCTACCTTGGGCATTACATGATTACCCATTGTGGAAAATAAAACGTAGTTAAATCACTGGTTACTTTTGGAAAATAATATTTTGTTATTAAATAAGTAAACTAAAAATGGTGATAATTTTTTTCCCTTTTCTTTCCTTAAGATAGATGAACACTCAGAACATAAACATCAGAAACACATACGAATATATATATATATATATATATATATATATATATATATATATATATATATAATTCAGATTAGCAGTTGCATCATAAGTACATAGTTACAAAGTGAACATAAGGCCTTTATAAGAACAGGTTATTGACAAAGTTAGAAAATGAGTAGATAAGAAAACATAAGCATCATAAAACAAAAGGGTCCGGAACCACATCACAAAAGACCATGGTTTTCAGAAAACCAGGGATCAGCCGGACAAGGATAAACTTCCCCACAAAAGAAAACCCAAAGCTGGTCCAACTAGAGATGGCCGTTAGGAAGGCCATAATGAACACCCCCACTCCCAGAAGACGAATCAGGCAAGACATCCAAAACCTCCCCTCCTTCGTCCGGAGAGTCATCATCATCGTCCTTATCAAGAACTATGTACTCTGGCTCATCATCGAAGAACTCCTCCGGATCCTCCCCCGGGGGTGAGTCAGGTACAACTCCGGGAAGTGGTAGTCCAAGAGGTGGATGCTCTTGCAACTGTCCTCGCTCAGCCAAAACATGAAGGTAATACCAGGGAGGTGGTAGTGAAATCCTCACCGACTGGACAGTCTGAATCCTCCGTTGTGGTCCGCCCTCAACAGCTCCCTCCAGTGGACTAACAGGCCCGGTATAGGTAGCAGAGTGGGATCCCGGGTGGATATCCCACACTCCCGGATCTTGAGCGTTGTCAAAAATTAGCTTCATCGTGCCTAATGGTGCTAAGGGATGTTAGGATCCATCTAAACTCATATATATATATATATATATATATATATATATATATATAAATATATATATATATATATATAACAATTCCATGTAGGAAAGGAAAACAACAAGAAAGTATGCAAGAGTGAGATACCAATATATGGATTAATCACAATAACCATATGCACGACACAAAACATCAGATAGCATGCAAAGTCATGTATCATAAAATTCTTGAAAATAAACAGTATTATATCTAGGGGTCTCATACCCTATAAATCATGGTTTTATAAAAATGTTCATAACACTTCAATATTCAGGCTCTAACCTAATCTTATGAGATACCAACTTCATTTTTTGTTTAAGCTGATCAAGCTTTTTACATGGATCATTGTCAACAAAAAGAATCCAATGTCCAACACCTTTGTAACTCATTGGTAGATCACTCAGCAACCAATGGTTATTTCACACAAGTTATGACATCTCAATTGTCATTACGATAAACGAGAAACTTCTGTCCATGCATTGGCAGATCACTCGGCAACCAATGGTTATCGTGGTTCATGGGCGTATTTCTCCAAAATTCATTGGCCAACACATGACTCAATGATTTCTAACTTGGAAACATGGCACGTCTGCCAAACAAATGCATGTGAAAATAATTTTATTCTCAATGTTTATCTGTGTGTACATTCTTTCCTTGTCGAAGCTCAAAGGCTAACGACTATTCATAAAATCTTTAACTTTAAGATTCTTCAACATCAACACGGGACATGAATTCCGAGTGCTCAATCACAACGCCCTAAACCGATGCACCAGTCTTGGGTTTGTGGTTATAGAAAACAACTTTCACCTTTTTCAACATTTATCACAACGTGATTAGGACACACAGTCGACAACTACGTGGTTACGACGCACAGTCCACAACAACGTGATTAGGACACACGATCCACAACAACGTGACACGGATCAAAGATCTACGTGTAAATTACAAAACACTAGTATTCCGACGTCTCGCATACTAGATTCACTTTCCAGCGTATTTATTCTTTTTCATTCAGTGAAACACAATTACAAAATGAAACTTCAGCAAATTATCCAAACTTGCCGGAATATTTTTCAAAAGTAAATTTTTTCTAGAAATCCATTTCATTGGAAATTCATTTGTAAAATGCTAAATTATAAAGAAATTCATTTTTCTTTTGAAATTTTTCTTTTTCTTCCAAACCATCTTCAGAACGTTGTCAAATCCTTTCAAATTCTTTTCTAAAATATCTATATCTATATTTATTTAATATACATTTTCAGGTTGCTGTTGGGGTAATTTTTGACCCATGTCACACAACCCATAGCCCACAAACAAATCACTAAAGACAAAAAAGGGACCCATTTTTAGAAATTTTAGACCAATGGCTTGGAGATGGTATTATTGTAAATAAGTGATAAAATGAGCACTTTTATATTTCTGGCAATCTTTTCCAATACACTTCCCACACTTCCAAAAAAACCTCACTAACCCAAACCCATCGATGGCTTTTCAAATTTCAATTTCCTATTTTCAATGCAACCTGTTTTGGATATAACTCTACTGCAGCACCCTTGCATTCTTCTGATGCCTTAAAAAAAGAAAAAAATTAATTTCAAATGCTATTCATCTCTCTCTCCATATTCATTATGCCTCTCCTTCCCCCTGAGCTGAAACCCTGAAGCCTTCTCTCCCTGAGGCTGTGTTTGGGAATTTTGGAGATGACTGAGTGGAGTGGTTACTAATGGAGTGAGGTGGAGTGGTAAAAATATATCACTCCATTGTTTAGAAGTTTGAGGGAGAAATCCCAAACCCTCTAATTTGGAGGGTATAAAAATTGGAGGTTTGGATGGGATGAAGTGGTTTGGGTTACCATCCTAAACCATCCCACTCCATTAAAGAATGAACTCCGAAACAATGGGTCAAGCCTTCTATCACTAACCACACCACCCCATCCTCCCAAACATACCCTTTAGCCAAGTTTCTTCTCTCTCATGTTTTCTTTCACCCATTCTTTTTTCTTTCACTCATCCCCTCCCTATCGGAGACTCCTCTTGCCGGCACAGCTCTTCTCTTCCTATTGGGAGCAACTTCTCAAATTTCTTCTTCCATCATCTATCTTCTCTACTCATGTGTGCCGCCCAAGAGGCAGTTCATAACGTAAGTCGTTGGTTGATTTTGTTTCTTTGTTCTCTTCGTCTCTTCGTCTCCATTCCTCTGTTGATTCAATTCGCAACTCTCCATTTTCTTAGTGTTAATTTACTCTATTCTTTGTATCCATATAATTCAAAAAGATTTAGGGGTTAGGGTTCATTTCAAATGAACCCAGAAGATGAAATGGAGAAGATGATACCAATATCTCTCTCCCTACTGCTCTTCATTTTTACTTTATTTTGTTTGCATTTTATTAAGCTGTATATTTATTCATCCAAAATCTCATTTACTAGCAGTTGTTAAATTCTATCATTGAGAAAGTTGATTGTTAATTTGCTAGATGTGTAACACCCCGATTTTCGCTGCTTCGTAATATCGGTAATAAATATATAAACATATATATTTTTATCCGAGACTTAGAAAATGATTTTGGACAAACCAATGTCATTTCCTTGTTATACTTATTTTCATAAGGTTACGGAGAAGTTTTTGGTTGAAAATTCAGACGGAAGCCGGTCTGCCGTTTTCTGTGTTTTCACTGTCAGTAAAAGTTTACTGCTCAGAAGACCTAATTTTAATTCGTGAACGAGATGAAAAATGTTTTTATCGTATTTTCTACGATACTGGAAGTTTTGAAATTTTTGGTAAAAAAAATAAAATAATTTACGTTTTACGGGCGGAATACGTAACCGGGTAGACGATGGAAGAGATTTTGGAGTTTCTAAGAGCCGATAGAGGGTTTATCTTAGGATTTTGAGATGATTCAAGGGGATGAATCACATTTCTAAGTCTAGAAGGTTTTTCAGGGTTAAAGTGAAAATTTATGAATTTTATGCTTAAGTCCCTGAACTTTCTGTTAATTACCCTTTTGTCCCTGAGTTAGTTTCTAAGTTTTTTTCAAGTGAATTGGGCTAGAATCCTTGTTCCCAATATCTTAATGGATGTGGCTATGACGCCCAAAATTTCTTGTTCATGGATTAATTCCATAAAGCCCATTTGAAGCCATATAAGTTTCCTATGTCATCATAAGCTTTATGCCTTTTTGGTGGGCCCCACAAAAATGAATTCAAGCCCAAATTCCCTAGGCCCATGCGCAATCCCAATATGGAGTGAAGGTTTCCCTCATCTTGGATGAGCAAATAACATTCTAGAATTTTCTACTACATTCTACACCATTCTACATTCTTCCACATTATTCTACTATTTTCTCAAATCTTCTTCAACAAGCTAGGTTTTCCTAAGATATTTATGACAAAAATCAGCCAAAGTTAGTCAAGATAAGACCACATTAAATGTGGCAAATGGTCATCATGACAATTTATTAGCAATTTACAAAATAGTCGTTATACTTTTGGAATCTTTGCAAAATGGTCCCTATGAGTTATTTGCACTTTAATCCTTTGAAAAGCCACCTCCTTTCTACTTGGTCCTCAAAAGTGGCGCAGCCCACATGCCTATAAATACCCTTACTCACCTTTCACTTAGTTTCTATTGCCTTTTGTTCAAAAACCTAAAGTTCATAAGTCTTTGAGTGTCAAGTTTGTGAAGCAAGTCCTTGGATCTTCACTTGTTTTTGATCTTCAAGAGGTGAATCCTATTCTTCTTCCTTAATCAGTTCTATGTTCTTCAATCAATTTCTTGATTCAAAGTTTATTTCATAGTTGTTCATCACTTTTAAGTTTCTAGATCTAGAACTTTGAAAATTCATAACTAATTCTAGAAAAATCCTTTTTACATGAAACCAATTGCTATGATCTTATAATCATATCTATTTTCATCACCTAGAAGCATAAGATCATGAGAAATTTCTTTCCCTAATTTCTGGACTTGGCCGAACCTAGGTCAATGTTGTGTTCATAGGTTTTGTTTCATTTTCATGTCTTGATTCATGATTCAATATTCTAGTATCTTGATAGTTCTTGTATTTAAGTATATATAAGATAAAAAAAAATCAAACTCTAACCTATTGATTTCATCAAGGCCGAAACCCTAGTTCTTGGAACTAGATGAGTTTTGTTCAAAGTTTTCATTAATGATCTTAGTAATCAAGCTATTAGTATGTATGCTTAATAAATCCAAGTTGGTTTATCAAACTAGAAACCCTAACCCTATGTTCTTGTGTTGGCCGAATTTACCAATTTGAGGATTAGGATGGTTTTGATTCTTAACTTTGTTGTTTAGCCCTAATCCATTTCCTTAAGTATATTAGGACCATTAATCTATGACTTAATCATGATTAGAAATTTTAAGGATTTTGAACCCTAAAAGTCAGCCCTTGACCGAAACCTAACCCTCATGAGCTAAGTATGTTGTGGTTTGATTTGATTTATTTTGGTTGCAATTCGTTTGAAGGAAACAACCGAGTTAACTGATTTAAGCCGACAGAGGAAACCGGATCGAATCGGGAGATTGTTTGAAAACGTTAGTTTGAGTCTTCAAGAGGTAAGGGGAGCTTACCTGAGGGATTTTCTCAATAACTATTTAATTTTAGTGTGGCTTATATGATTTATATGTGGTTTGTGATTAATTGTTTATGTTGTTTACGATGTGTTGTTTATCTGTGTATCGGTGATTGATCTGCTTTTCATTATCTACAGTAGTATATTATGTTGTTATGAGCATGATCTTCCTGGGGATATAATTATGATGATGTTGTTGAATGTTGTTTGTGAGTGTTGTTTGAGAGGCCTGACAGTGGCCAGTGCACAACCGATTAAGCAGATAAAAGATTTAATAAGCTGTGAAAATTATATTCAACGTTTTATGGGGAATGTTGGAATATAAAAAGTGATTTTGTGAAATTAATATTTGAAAATAACTTATTTATTATATAAGAAAATTATTTTAGAAGAAATGTCAAAGTTTGACTTAAAGACGTTTTTCTTTGAAAATGCTAAACGACGGCAAGTTTCGAAATTATTTATGGTAAGAGTTTAAAAATAGCAGTACTTATGTTGAAAAGATATTTAATTTGAATTTATTTATTAGAGTTGAAGTTTCAATAAAAAGAAGTTGTTGATGATTTGAAGTTATTTTGGAAAAAAAATGTGTTTCCAAAGGAAAAGTGGATTTTCTATGAATTTACGTTTTATAAACGAATTTCAAATAGAAAGAATTTTCGGTAAATGAGTTTTACTTAATGACGTAAAGGATGATATAGAACTTAGTAACCGAGATGTCGGGGTACTAGTGTTCTTATGACGTTATCCTATTTTGGATTTGTTTTTCGCAGACAGAAAAGATGTAAAATGATGTAAAAGATGTAAAACGAAGTAACAGATGTAAAATGATGTAAAAGATGTAAAATGGTGTAAAAGATGTAAAAAGATGTAAAAAGATGTAAAACGATGTAAAAAGATGTAGAAAGATGTAAGACGATAATATGGAACTTAATAACCCAGACGTCAGGGTATTAAGGTTCGTTGTGTTGTAAAATGGGTATCTATTTAAAGAAGTTAAAACGTTTTAAGTTGTTTTCTACTATCACGAACCTAAGACTGATTGCAAGGTCTAGGGGCTTTGTGATTGAGCACTCGGACTTTGAGGTCCTGTGTTGTTAATAAAAGATGTAAAGATGTTTCAAAAGATGTTAAGTCGTAAGCTTTTGAGAGTTTTGACAAATAAAGATATATCACAAAGAAAAGTGTTGAGAACAAAATGTTTTCTTGCATGAATTTGGCAGACGTGCCATGATCAGAAGGGGGATTACCTTGCGGCGTCAGGGTAGATCATACAAAGATGTTCTCATTGTGTCCAGGGTTTGGACAATGAGGCCCCATCTCAGATTGTTATCACTGTGCCACGATGTTGGACAGTGTGCGATGGGAGTGCCTGTGGCGGTGTGCCTGTGGCAATCGAGTTTGATCAACTCATCAAGAGGTTGTAGATATCTCATGAGATTAAGTATGTATGTTTAGATGATGTATTGAAGTGTTCATGCATAGTTTTTCCAATGTTGATGTTTGGGGTGTGAAACCCATTGATAAACGAGATATTATGATATGAATGAGTATGTTGTTATAGACATGTATATGTGTATATGCCTTCTTTTGTGTTGCGCATTTAGTTATTGTGGTAAATCCATATATTAGCGTCTCACCCTTACAACCATATCAGAGTAGTACAAGGGGTATGATCTCTACACGAAGACGAAGGCTGTCTAGTTCGAGGCATGTTGTTACTGTTTTTATCGGTTGTAGTGTCCGTTAGTTACGACCAGCTTAGGTAATATTATGTTTTGAGAATGAAGTTGATTATGATTTATGTGAAAAAAAAATGAGGCAGTATAGTTGGAGGACTTATATACATTATGTATTTAAGTGTGATTTGATTACGTTGTTGTGGTTATGAGGTTAAAGAAGGAGGAAAAAAAAATTTATCACCATATTTTGAAGAGATAAACGTTGAGAAAACATGATTTTCCGAAATCAACCAGCAAATTAAGTTTTATTTCTGCAAACGGGTAACCATGTGATGACCCGAGATTAGGGTGTCGGAAGATGTATATTTTCATTCTTAAATTTATAACATGTTTTTTTTTAAGTTTTTTCCTCCATTATCTAATGCTACATGAGGGGGTACTTTAGACAGAGCAAATGGAGTAGAGGATAGCAAGCATGGAGATTTATTAGGGCTGCTAATTTAACGTATATGATCATTTTTTTAAAATGCTTGTATATGATTGGAGCTGTAGTGTTCTTGAATCAAAAGCTAAAAATTCCAAAAAAAATTGATAAGCAGTGCTCTTCTATAATTGAGAGCTGCTTGCACATGTTTGCATTTTCATCTCTGTTAAACTTCAATATTTTTTTAATTTTTTCCCATGTCTCTTGAGATCCAAGCATAAAAGTTATCACCCTATAGAACATAGATCAATTTAAATGTGACTTTTGTCCTAATAGTTGGCCAACTTACCTTCATATCAAATGCTGTTAAATGTGAATTCACATGGAATATGCTGCCATTACAACCTTAACTGGCACAACCTTCTTCATTTTGGCTTGGTGATTGTTATTTTTCTTTGTTGTGTTCTGAAGGCTGATTGGCATGTGTGTATATGTTGGTGTTCTATATACTATATCACAGTTCATAACTGATTTTTAACTGAAAAAGAAAAGTTCCTAATGAATGATAAATTTGTTTTGATGATGTTACCTTTTTAATGGGAATGTTAATGGTCGCAATTTAATCACTAACCTTTAGCTATTTTACTTATCTTAGAGAATGTTATTATTACTTAAGCCACTTGATGTTAACCTTACATATATCTTCCTTTAGTGCATTTTTTCTTTGTATTTTTCTTCTTCATAATGCTACATTCCTTTGCAGTTCACAGTGCCAATAGGTGAATTTTTGAACTCATGCCAGCTCTGACAACATTTTGAACTCCAATAGCCTCTACCACTCTCCCTTTCTCTCTCTCTCTCTCTCTCTCTCTCTCTCTCCCTCCTGTTAATGTTTCTTCAATCACTACACTATTGCTTTTTGAATAATTTTTTCTTTATATTTCACTACATGAAAATAAGTGAATAGTGACGAAAATATAGCGGCGGTTACATAAACCGCCGCCGGTTAATGGATCATCACCTAAATTAGAGGCGGTTTTAATAAATGGCTTAATCAAATAAATTTTAGCGGCGGTTTGTTTCAAAACCGTCACAATCATCATTAAATTATCGGCGGTTTATGATGAACCGCCGCAAAATTAATCTATTTTTACATTTCCGCAGGTTCTCAATTAGTTCCCGCTACTTTCACAAAATAACCCATGCAATTTCTGAACCTGAACCCTAACCCATGAAATTTCTTCTTCAACGCCGTCGTGGATGGCTTCGTGAACCCAGCCACATTCTCTGCTTCCGTGCGCAAGGTTTATAATTACTTGCCCCCAAATTTCACAGTTCCACCACCAGGTATGCAGTCTGAAACTATATATTCTGTGTTAGAGTTTCCTTTGCTTCTAGTTGTAATGTTTTAGAATAGGAAATTGTTGTAGTTATAGGTTTGTGGGTGTCAATAAATTTTTGAGATTGAAACCTTTTGCCCAAAGATTTTTTTTAACCTTTATGTGCTCTGAACATTCATTCCTCATCCCTGCTACTCATCTATGCTCCACGTATATCCATGGACCATTAGCTCACACATGTACACTCACCGATTCACCAAAAATCATTGTGTAGCTTCTGGTAGCAATGCCATTGCGCACTTGCAAGGTTGGAAGGGAATGGTGTAGCTAAAAATTGCATCATATTTTGAAAAAGAGAAAGTGCGCCCCACCTGTTTGATAAAGTGTTTCAACACGTCAGTGCCTTAGTTAAATGCTTGTTATGCTTTATCTCATGGTCCCGTTATCTCATGTGTGTTGGATGAATGCATTTGGACCTAATATTTATTGTGATTGTTGTATGCGTCATCATTGGTCTTGTAATGTGTATGGAAGCTGTCTTGCATATCAAGGTGCATTTGTTGTTTGGAATTTTGGAGCCATAATGCAATAACTGGGAGTTTTGTTATACCTGGGTATCATGATTTGTGTGCTATTAGCTATCTATATTATTTCAGTACTTTTGATTTTAAAGCTTTGCTGCTCTGTTATAATGATCAATTTAATGGAAATCACTAATACTCTGTTACATTTGCTTCTTCTTTTTGTTCGTTGCTTTGCTCAGTTAGTTGCTAGGTTTTTTGATCGATGGTGGTTCATTCTAAATTCTGATTTCTGGTCGCACACTTAAAGGTATGTAATATGTATTCCTACTTTAATTATTCAGAGATTAGGACATTGATTGGCTTAGACATTCAGAAGTTGGCATTGAGATGTATCAATAAAATTATTCACATTATGTAAATAAAAAATTGAACTTAATAAGAAACCAAATAAAACTAGTTCTAACAAATGATGGGTATGAATCACTGTTTCCAGTGGTGTTTACAAATTGTCACTTTTTCTTTCTTCCCCACATCTGTAATTTAATGCAATTCATTAACTATAATGTGAAAAGCTTTTGAAAAACTGATTTAAGAACCTTTGCCTGCATGACTATATATATGATCTTCAAAACACCTCTTGCCATGGTCAAGGCATCACAAAAGTTTAGGTTTCCAGCAATAAATCCATTGATGCACACAAACTCAAAGAAGGAATGCCAGCCTCCCTTGACAGTTCATTACACTTTAGACCTCACCACTGTGATGGTAAAGGCTTTCTACTCCTAAACCTAACAGGAGATAGTTTAATTGACTACAATGATTTAGTTAAATAAAGTTTTCAAAAAAAGGAAATAGTTTAATTGCTGTAATGAAGGTTCTTTCTCTCTTTGGAGTTTTCCATTACATCCTTCACTTTTGAAGTTAATATGTTATTAATGTTACTAACTTACTAACTTTTTATTACTTTGTTTAAATTTAGAAGGAAAGTTCACAAGTAATGGATAAATCATGGATTACAAAGCCATGAAACTCTGTTGAGTATGAGCAAAGGGTTAGGGGATTTATTGATTTTGCTTTTGAACAACGTTCAGTTAATGACACATCAACATGCCCTTGTAAACGGTGTGGTTTTAAGAAGCGACAAAGTAGGGATGTGATGTACGATCACCTAATATGTACACCATTCCCAGAAGGATATACATTTTGGTACTATCATGGGGAGATCAGGATAGGAGAAACTAGTAATGTCTCAACTAGTAATGCTCCAAATGTAGTTCAAGACAACATGGTTGTTGAAGATCCTATTCAGAACATTATCAACGATGCTTTTGGAGTTGATAGACACCGTGCAAACAAAGTACCTGTTGCATCAAATATAGAGGTTGGCGGGGATGGAGTGACACCGAATGTAACTCAAGAAGGGCACGAAGATGAAGATTTTTATGAATTAGCAAGAGATGGAGAACATCCCTTGTTTGATGGGTGCACAAAATATTCTAGACTGTCTTTTCTGGTGAAGTTGTATCATATCAAATGTTTGTGTAGGATGAGCGATAAAGCAATGACAATGATATTAGAATTATTGCATGATGCATTTGTACATGCAAAGATTCCGAGTTCATTCTACGAGGCAAAAAAAAATTATCAACAAGCTTGGTTTGAACTAGGAAAAGATACTTGCATGCCCTAATAATTGTATGTTGTATTGGGGTAATCGAGAGGATGAAGAAAGGGAAACATGCAAAGTTTGTAACATGTCTAAATGGAAATCAAGAATAAAAGTTGGCAAGACTGAAGTGTCTAATGATGCAATAATAGGAGTAAGGTACCACCAAAAGTTCTTCATTACTTTCCACTAAAACCTCGATTACAGAGATTTTTTTGTCTTCAAAAACTGCTGAGGATATGAGGTGGCATGCTGTGGATAGTAAAAATGATGGAATAATGAGGCATCCTAGAGATTCAAAATCTTGGAATAAGTTTGATTCAACACACACTTCGTTTGCATCAGATCCGCGAAATGTGCGTCTTGCATTGGCTAGTGATGGTTTTAATCCCTTTGGTGTTATGAATGCAAGTTACTGATGTCGGCCGATTATTCTCATCTCATACAATACTCCTCCATGGGTGTGTATGAAGCAGACATCTTTTATCGTTTCAATGATAATTCCTGGCAAAAGAATGCCAGGAAATGATACAGATGTCTACTTACAACCTTTAATCAAAGAGTTGAAGGAATTATGGAATGAGGGTGTGGATGCCTATGATTCTTTCAGCCGAGAGATGTTCAAATTACATGCAGCTTTAATGTGGACAATTAGTGATTTTCCTGGTCTAGGAACCCTCTCTGGGTGGAACACATACACAGGACTTGCTTGTCCATCTTGCAATTTTGACTCTATTCATTGTCGTCTTCCTCATAGTAAGAAATCATGTTTTATGGGTCACCGTCATTTTCTTGATCGAAGGCATATATTTAGATTGAACAGGGTTCGTTTTAAGGGAGAGCAAGATTTACGTGAACCACCAAAAACATTATCTGGTATTGAAATTTTTGAACAAGTCCGAGATATAAATGTCACATTTGGTCAAAGACCAAAGATAGACAGAAAGGGAAAAAGAACACATGGTGGGCGTGTTCCACAAAGTAGCACCCAACAATGGAAGAAGAAAAGAATATTCTTTGAACTTCCATATTGGAAGCATAATTCTTTGCGTCACAATCTTGATGTGATGCATATTGAGAAGAATGTGTGTGACAATGTCATCTACACTTTTCTTAATGATAGTGCAAAGACCAAAGATCATATCAATGCTCGAAGAGACCTTAAAGATATGGGCTTTAAACCAGACCTTTGGCCTGATGAAAATGGAAAGTATCCTTTAGCTGTCTTCACAATGACTAATCTTGGCAAGAAGGCATTTCTAACGACTTTAAGGAACACCACTGTGCCAGATGGTTATTCAAGCAACATATCTAGGTGCATTGATTTGGATAACCTTAAGCAGAATGGGATGTTGAAAAGGCATGATTGTCATATATTGATGGAGCAATTTCTACCATTAGCCATGCGAACAGGGTTGCCAGATGAGGTGTCAGCAGTATTAATTGAGTTGTGCTCATTCTATAGACAATTGTGTGGTAAAGTGTTGAATGTTGAAGATTTAGACAAACTGCAACGTCAAATCGTCCTCACTTTATGCCACATGGAAATGTTATTTCCTCCTTCATTCTTCACTGTCATGGTTCACTTGGTTGTTCACCTTGTTGATGAAGCCAAGCTTGGAGGTCCTGTGCATTATCGTTGGATGTATCCTATAGAAAGGTAGAAGAAGTGTGGTGACATTTCCTTTTCTTTAAAAAAAAGTTAGTATTGTATTGTATAAGGTTGCTATTAGTAACATTTGTTGTGGTTTAATAGGTAATTAGGACAACTGAAATCCTATGTGCGTAATAAAGCACGACCAGAGGGGTCTATAGCAGAAGGTTACCCTATGCAAGAGATTTTGACATTTTGTTCAAGGTATTTAGATAATATTGAGACACGATGGAATCGACCCGGCCGTGTAAATGATCACCCTAATGATATACAACCTCAATCACGAGTTTCTGAATTGTTTCCTCAAGTCGGAAAACCGGTTGGTGGCTATTCATATTTTACCCTTACACCATTGAAAAGCTACAAGCTCATAGACATGTCTTAACCAACTGCCCTGCAGTTGATTGTTACCTTCGGTGAGTAATTCTAGCAATTGTATAACTTAAAAAGTTTTTGTTTTAATAAATGTAACATGATACATCTATATAGGCAATATAGAGATATTGTACAAAGGCAACTAAGGAGTCATACAAGGAATGCTTCCGAGATAGACAAAAAAGTTCATAGAGAGTTTGTTCGTTGGTTTGCCAATCGTGTGAGTGAAAAAGTTTGTTAAATTTATATATTGCATTTATTTTGGTGATATGCATGACACTAACAACAGAAATTCTTGTTTCTAGATTGCCAACAATGTTGACAGTCTTACTGGACAGATAAAGATGTTCTTATTAGTCTTTCTCAAGGTCCTTCCAACCAAGCTAGAAAGTTCAGTGCATATAATGTCAATGGATTCAAGTTTCGAACATTGGAACGAGACAAATGCTTAAAAACTCAAAACAGTGGCGTTTTTGGCACATTTGGAACAATAAGTTACTCAAGCAATAGTGATGCCCATATGAGGTTTGGAGGGGTGCCTTATTATGGAAATTTGATAGACATCATTAAGCTTTACTACATTGGCTTCACAATGCCATTGTTTAAATGCAATTGGGCTAATACCACTAATCCTAGATGTATGAAAACAGATAAGTTGGGTTTTACCTCGATCAACTTTGCAAGATTAATACATACCGGTGAACATGAAGATGATGAGCCTTACATTAAAGCTTCTGAAGCTCAAATGGTTTATTATGTGGAGGATGAGAAGGAAGACGGTTGGAGCATACCAATTCATTTGAAGCAAGAGACTTGTAAGAAATGGGTGAAGATGATGAAGAATTTATGCCATCCAATGAGGCTTGCCCGTCACAAAACTTAGAACAATTTTTCTCTGATGATACTACACATATACAATTGGCAAGATTGGCTATAGATGATGAACCTCAAACTTCAACCATTAATGAAAATGTTGAGGATGATAACAATGATATGACTTTATGGTTACTACAAGTAAAATTGTTTTAGGTTTTAGTTCATTTTTATATATTGTAATAAGAATTTTCCATCTTATTCTATTAGTTTAATATGAATATTTGTATTTATGCATATGATGATGTTATTATGTGAATATCTATATCTTGCACTTTCATTTACAATTATATGCTATAGTTTTTGAATTAAAGTTATTGACATTAATGGTATTATAGGCATGCTTCGGAAAAAAAGGTGTGTTCCTCCTAGTCTATCAACATCAAATCAACATGTATCATATTCGAGCACTTCCCAACCTGCATCTATTAATCCACCTTTGAGTGAGTCTGTAGTTCACATAGGTTCATCCACTCAAGATGTGCTACAGACAGTCCCTTCCACTCGATCGGTAACTCAGTCTGGATCTGAAAATATTGGACATCATGAACCTGAAGTGGCTCCAGATTCTTCATCGATAAATCAGAGACTGCCTCGTACATGTGGATAGTGGATGCCATTGGTATGTGATTTACATCTTCCTAGTTTCTCTAAATTTTTTTTAATCTTGTTATACTTTTGGATAGCAATAGTTTGGTGTAATTTGTGTTAGATGACGAAGGCATTGTTACACAAACACGTATGAGAATTAAGGATGTGTTTGCACTTCGTGACGGCAAAAGAGTTGTGACCGAGTGGAATGCAGAATGAAAACCTGTAGGAGACTCTGGTGGTTTACTTAATGGATTTTTGGGGTCGATAGCAAGCAATTTTGACCATTTCCCCATTATATTTGAAACTTGGCGTAAAGTTCCCAATCAATACAAGCTAAACATTTATGATGGATCTATAAAGGTATCAATTTTTTCTGAGTACTTGTATTGAAGAACCTTCAAGAATCAATGGATTCAATGCAATAAAGCTTATTGTTATCATTTTGATATCTCTTAGTCTAGAAACATTTAATATGGGAAGAATATTATACATCTACCTTTTCTCAATTTGCTGATTATTGATGCTGTGTGAAGAATCCAAATTTCAGTTAATGTTAAGTTCCTAATATCAATTCACAGACTAGAATGCAAACTGCCCCATTGTCTTAAGAATAAGTAGTAATTTTTCCTTAATCAGGTTTCTATATGCTTCAAATTTTTAGCTATGTAAGTTTAGGATTATATTGATATTGGATGTATCAACATGTAAGCCCAAAACAATCTGTGCTATTATTTTGTGGTGACGTGCTATAATGTTGTTATAACTTATAAAGCACTGGACTGTTTTAGTTAAGATCTCATTTAAACCAGATTCTGCTTTATTTAGATTCTTAAAGCCATGTTCAATCATCTGTTGTTTCCTTGATCAACTCTTACTTTTCTCTCATTGATTTTACTGGTTTGGCAGAGGAAATAATTGTTTGTTTTGGCCATGTTCATGACTTATTTTTTTGAACATTCATGTCTTAATTGTTGTTTCAAGAATTGGGCATTGGGTGTGACTTGGGTTTTCAAATGTTTGATACAATAACTTTATAAGTGATTTTTGATTTCTTGTTTATATTATTTACTAACAATAAATTTTTTATGTTTGCCTTGAAGACTAAATTTGTTGTTGATGATCCGGGTCACAAAAGGTATATCTTTGCTAGCTTGGGGAAAAAATGGAAGGACGATAGGTGCAAAATGTTTAATAACTTTTATAACTGGGAGCTTAGTTTCGACCAAAATTGTCAGTTGCACCCACCAAAAATCCCCCCCGACGATTGGGTTGTCTATTTGCAATATAGACTAAGTGAAAAATCTCTGGTAATAATCATAAATCTGATTTTTTTTTTTAACTCAATATATCATTTATTGATTGTCATTTTTGTTAAATATGCAGGAAAAAGCTGAAAAAAATGCAGTAAATTGACAAAAGCAAGTGATTCATCACACATTAGGGTCAAAGTCACTTCCAAGAAAGAAAGATGAAATGGTATAATCGTATATATTGTCATGATGTTGAATAATTTTTGGAAATGAAGTGATTTTATTATAACATTACTGCTTGTATGGTACAGAAACTTAGGAAAAGCAAGACAAGCGACCCTATAGTAAAGGTGATATGTATCCTATCGCTCATAAAAGAAAGGATGGATCCTATGTTAGCGAGGAGGCAAGACTCAAAGCAGTATGTTTGGATGGAAATTGTTTTCTTTGGATTTACTGTTACATATTGTGAACATTGTCTGGTTGCTTATATGTAGGAACAATTACAAAATGAAATTCATAACTCTGCTACTGAGAATGAGGCTTTTTTAAAAGTTTTTGGACCAGAGCATCCTGGACGACTTCGTGGTGTGGGATTCGGGGTGACCAAAACTCAAATATATGGACCCACTTATCGGTCTAGTGACTTGGCAACAGCTAATGCCAAAATTCAAAAGCTAGAATCAGAAGTTGATGGGTTAAAGACACAAGTAGTTGAAATGGATTCATTAAAGGCAAAACTTGTTGACTATGACGACATGAAAGCCCAAGTTGCTTTTCTTATGCAAAATTTTAATGGAAATCAGGTAATTAGTTATGGTTGCAACTTGCTGAATTCGGATGTCTTTGTTGTGAAATTAGTTATTCGCATCTAATTTGTGATTTTATCTTTCAATTCCAGGTGGCAGACTTACAATCGCCTAGAGAAGTGAGACGATCTTCTGCCTCTAGTCATGATCCTGAAGATCGTGGAGCTTCATCATCACACAGACTTAATTAGATATATTATATGTAAATGGTGTCAAAAACTTGTATTTACATATGTTTTTATGTTAGGATAATTTTGAATAATATTTTGCTTTTTGCAGATTATTAAGCTTTTTTTATCATTTTAATGATTAGGTTTTGAAGCATTTTTGTGTATCAATTTAATAAATTTATTAGTTCTTAGTCAAAAGTTTTTATTAAAATAGGGATATATTAAAAAAAATTAGACAAATAATGAATTGAATCAGTTTTAAAAAAAAACAAATATTTAATATTTTGAAGCGGTTAAAACCGCCGCTATATTGTTATCTACAATTTATGTAGTAGCTTTGGTGGCGGTTCCAAACCACCGTTATAATTTCTGTGCATTATATATTGTGATACTTTGTGGCGGTTTTGAACCGCCGCTACATTTTATAGTTTTTTCAAAATATGCTTTTTGTGGCGGTTTCTTACCACCACTAAATTTCCAACCGTAGTGCCAGCGGTTGTGCAAAACCGCCGCAAAAGAGCTTCGCGACGGTCACTTCTGAGGCAGTTTCCAAACCGCCGTAAAACAAACCGCCGCTATTTGACATATAAAACCACCGCAAAACACCATATTTTTTGTAGTGTTTCCTTTATGACTATGACTATTATCTCTTTTTACCTTACTATTAATGATTAATGATACAAAGTTCCTTGATAACTGAGTTTTCTGTCACTTTCCAATCAAACTATTCTTGGGTGTAGTTAGCTTTTTATTTAATGCTACAATGGATTACTTACACTGCACTTGGTTGTAGATGTTCTTGTTGCATGATTTATCAGCTACCAAAAGGCTTATAGGTAATTTCTCTTTCTCTTTCTCTTTCTATTCTTTGTTGGATTATAGAACAATTTGTTAGATATTTCTTTAATTGTCTAGGTTCTTTATTATTTATGCGGAAGCGTTAAATCTGTAGGCATACATTTTAGAGCACATTTACCACATAGTCTAGGATCTACATCATGCCAGATTACTAGGATTCTAAGATTATGAATATACTTGGATCTATAAGGGTTCCTGATCTTAAAGCATTCTTCAAAGAATGAACTTGATAACCAACCTTCATGAACGACGGAGAGCGGCAATCAATCACAAACCAGAGGTTGAATCACGAATCAAGAGTTGATTGTCTTCTAATGCGAAATACCTTGACAATCAACATGGATGATGATGAAAACAAATATATGGTTCGCGGTGGCTTTATGGTTCTTCCTCAACCTGGACTCCTTATGCCTTAGTCACTCTTCAGATGGGGAGAAGAGGTGGTGAGCGTTGTGTCTGCTATATTGGGGATCATAGCCTATATGTAGGGTGATGACCAATTAGGGTTCCCATTATTGCGAAATTGGTCATCGGTGACATCCACTCATATTTTACCCATATCAGATAATTAATGATATAATTAATTATCAAATAAGAAATCTGATTGGCCTTACCTCTTAATTTGATCACATATCAATTAAGGTCCCTAAAAGATACATAGCTAATATAATTAATTACTGATATCCACCCACATTATGAGATATTGGAATAAAATATTCTAACAATCTCCCACTTGGGCAATATATCGTAATAATTATATCATAGTTCTTTAGGCGCGCATCCGAATGCTATTTATCCTTAGATTTCTACTTTACAATATGGTCAACCTTATACATCAATAATGGGACCACCGCGGCTGTCGCCACTAACGTATACCGTGACAAAACCCCAACGACCACCATATCAATGCACTTAATGACATAGATCGATATGGATGAGTGGCATGGAAATTTCATGCAATGTGATCTCTAAATCATGCCTATTTCCAACTGGTCCAACTTAAGTCTTTAGTGAGATCATACCGAAGTTCCTTAGCTGAAAATTAAATATTTGCACATAACCAAAACTTAAGATAGTTATAATAATAATAACCTCATAAACTTTATTTCTACAGAAAATCAAACATAACATAAAGTTTGTTCAAATCCAAAACATAGAACATAGAACAAGATAACAAAAAAAAAAAAAAAATCCCCCTAATCTAAGGCAACCTCAAAACCAACACCCATGTAAGCAACATGCTCATCAAAGACCTTAGGTGTCAAGCCTTTGGCTAGTGGGTTAGCTTGCATAAAGTTTGTTCCTGTATGTTCTATAGATAATTGGAAACTTGATGTCAATAACCTTCGACTTCATTAAAATCCTGTTGTTATTGGAGTCAACACAACTGACTTATTGTCACAATATAACTTGAGTGGTCTTTCAATTCCTTTATTATATACAGCCTAGTGACAAAATTCTTCAGCCATATCCCGAGGTTGGATGCCTTCTATCTTGGCACCCAACAAGATCGGAGTCAGAATACCTTACGATCTCTAAACTATAAGATCTCTGATCCATGAACATATATTCTTTTGTTCTCTTTAAGTACCTTATGATCATTTTGACTGCTTTCCAATGATCCTTTTCTGGATTGCTCCAGTATCTATCTAACACTACATTATGTACGCTATGTCCGAATGCATACAAACCTGAGCATACATCAGATTTCCCACAACTGAAGCATAGGGAATCTTCTGTATTTCCCGAATTCCAGATTTCCTTTTGGCATTAATTGCGACTAAAATAGTCTCCCTTAGTTATATGGATATTCCCTGGTTTACTATCTCTCATCTTGAACCTATCCAAAACTGTATCGATATATCTCTTTTGTGATAATCCATGGATACCTCGAGTGTGATCTCTAAGTACCTGAATTCCTAAGACAAAAGAGGCGTCCCCAAGATCTTCCATCTCGAAAAAAAAAATTCGTTAGAAATTTCTTGGTTTCGTGCAATGAGCCTATATCCTTGCTGGCTAGTGAAATGTCAACATATAACACCAAGAGTATAAATTTTCTCCCACTAAAATTGCCAACCCACAGTTGTCCACGATATTTATCTCAAAACTAAATGAGACAATCACCTGATGGGACCTGTGGTGTCACTAATGAGACACCTTCTTTAGCCCATAGATAGATTCCGTCAGTTTGTAAACCACCTTCTCTAAGTCTTTCGACTCAAGGTTTTACAGTTGAACTATATACATCTATTTCATAAATGTGGCCATTGAGAAATACCGTCTTGAAATCCATCTTATGAAGCTCCAAATTATAATGAGCAACGAGAGCCATGATTGTCCTAAAAGAGTCCTTCATTGGTCCCGAAGAGAAGGTTTCATTACAATCAATCATTTCTTTTGAGTATAGCCTTTTGTCACTAGACAAGCCTTATACCTCTCCATATTACCCCTTGAAACTTTCAGGTAATAGGATAAGTTTCAAACCTTATTGTCCAGCTCGAGCTTGTACTCATTCCTTCAATCCACTTTTCCGAATGGAAACTTCATATGGATTTATGGGAGTTGATATAATCATCTTCCATTACACCATTTTAGCTTATGTTCTTGGAGAAATACTATATCCAAAGTATTATTTATCCTTTCTTTAGTGGATCGTGCCAAAAGGCACCGGCTCCTAATGCTCTAGTTCTTGAGGGTGTTGAGTTTGACCTTCAGGAATAATTTCCTTATATTGAATGGGAAGAATAACAACAATGTACTTACAAGGATCCAAACTTGATACACAAATAGCAACTATATGAATTGGTTCAGGAATTAGAACCGGTTCTTCCTCAAATATAATGTTTCTAACCTTATCTCCCCCCAAACTAAATATCCTCAAAGAACTATTCAGTTCCTATCTCAAGGTATCTTTAACTTGGGATTTTAAAAAAAAATTTAATACCCCATTTGAACTTTCATAGTAACCAATAAGGTAGCCACTTACTGTTTGGGACTCCAATTTCCTTATCGAGGCTTACAAGGCCTTGCTTTAGTTGGATATTCCTATACTTAAAAGTGATTGGTCGGTTACTTAAGTTGGTTCTCTGTCAAGCATTTAAGCTGCAATCCTTAGTGTTACTTCCATAGTGACTCTGGTAAGGTAGAATGACTAATCATACTCCTCAGCATATCTTTAAGAGTCATTACTAAGACTTAACTGTATTCTTGATAGCCATGTTCTGATCTATTTAACTTTAATACATTTGAGACAAACAATAAAATGTATAAGGCCAATGAAATCTTGGATTCTCTCATACAAGTCGCTCAACTCTATTTATAGAGATGTGCCCAGAATGTTTGTATCATAATGGTCCTTAATTTTAATTATTATTAACTTTATGCTTAGTGTCGTATGATTCCTCACTCAATGTTTTACCATAAGAGGTTTCAATACCAAGCAATTATAGATCGTCACAGTCAATAGCTTAACTAGTACCAACAATATTTGAATTTAAAAGGCAAATTGAATCCATCGTTTCTAAATGAACAAAAATTATTCTTGATTTGTTCAATAAGAAGCCAAAACCAAATTTCATCTAAATGATGACTAAACCAAAATGTCTTTAAATTCCAAATATTAGCTAGTAACAACAATCTGAAACGTCAATAGCCTTATCCTTTACTGACTTGGTTAATTCCAATATAGATGCATCTTTCAGCACCACTTAACCTTCATAAGTTCAAACAATTCTTTATAGGTATGCCAAACATGATATTTGAGACATTTCTTCTTTAGATGCCCAATGTCCATATAAAAGAAACAATTGTGACCTTAGTTGTTTCTTTTAAGATGAGCCCTTAGAAGCTTAATCCTTAATTTTCCTTTTTTTGTTTGCCCTTATCTTTAGAGGTATTTGAGAAATGAGCACTATTTATCTTCTCTTACTTCATTCTTTCCTTTCTTGCACACCTTATAAAATGAATCCATTAAGATATCATTTATCTTCATAACAGCTATAAGCTGCCTTAAACTAACTGAATTGTGCATGAAGGAATACCAAATGCTAAATGCATGGGTGATGAGCCTCTGTTTGACTGGTTTTATAACCAGTAAAGACCTTGGCTTTGTGCTTATTTTATATCATTTTTACCCAAATTAGACTTTATTGTCCTTAAGTAATATTTTGAGTCTGTAAATTGTTTTTAAGTTAATTTAGTCGATTTAGAGTTAAATAAAATACTTATTTTATTTTCTGTTTTTCAGGTTAATAAAATAAAAATAAAATAAATCTGGAGCCACTCGCCCCGCGAAGGATCTCTCGCCCCGCGAGTCATGCAAGCCTGAAAAGTCAGAGACGATCACGGTTTACCCGTGTTGAAGATCACGGCCGTGGCAGTTTTGAAGTTGAAGCGTTCGCCTCGCGAGAATTCCTTCGCCTCGCGAATACTTGAAAGTTAGAAGCCATCACGGTTTGGGCATGTTGAAGGCCACGGGCGTAACAGTTGAGAATTTGAAGAGTTCGCCTCGCGAACATATGCTCGCCTCGCGAGAAGACCAAGAGTTGCAGACCTTTCGCATAATTCGCCTCGCGAGGACTTGGATTCCAGAACCGTGTATATAAGTATTCTTAGGCAGAACTGAAGAGTGAGTTTTAGGTAGTCAGAATTAGCCAGTTTTGGCTAGTTTCTGGTTTCTATTCTTTGTTTTCTTTTAGTTTAGTTTATTGTTTTCTTTTGTAATGGAGAATTAGTCTCCTAGATTAATCTACTGTAATTGGTTTCTGTTATGACTTGAGGTTTCTTGTATTTCTTGTTTTCATCTCCTTTTCTCTTTTCAACGCAATGCTTTATATTTCTGTTTGCTTAATTCAGGAGTATATTGTGTTGTGTTGGTTTATCTCGGTGATATCATGTTCCTATATATAATCGCGTTTGCTTAATTCGCGTGTGTACGTTTCGTGTTCGCTTAGTTCACGAAGGGCTTAACCCCGTTTGCTTAATTCGGGAATAGGGACATATATCTGTAGTAGTGGTTTCGCTTGTAAATTGTTGCTACAACCGGGAGGGGATTAGAATTTGCTTAGGGTTGCATGAACCGATGATAGTTGGGAAACCGAGAACAGTAGGTTAATCGCTTAGCTTATTTGGTAACTGCTCTGTTTTCTTTCTTTGTTTTCTGTTTTGTTTCTTAACTTAGTTTTAATCTCAAAACCCCCAATTCTAACTTTTTCTAACTTTTTCTGATAATAATAACAACACCTAAAGAGTCCTTGAGAGATGATCCGAGTTGTCGCTCTATACTACATTATTTTGTAAACGCTCGTTCTTTTTGGCGCGTGGCGACAGCGCGGTCAATGGGCAAGTCGTTAGATAGCCCAAGCTTTAGAGCCTTAAGTTTATGAGCAAGATTGGACATTCCTATAAAGTGCTCCTTAAATTTCCCTTGCTTTTATTCTTAATGAAAAAACTAGCTCTCCAATGAGTGCTTGTTTCACCTTTATTGCTTTTAGAAAGTGATGAGTGTGATTTCACCTCATATTTCATGTACATTTTACATGCATTTTCATATAGTTTAGGCATATTTAATTTGATTTTTAGTTAGTTTTTATCTTGGAACAGGTGAGGCGGTTCTGTGGTGTTGTTTTGCAGAAATTAAGGATTAAATGCCCAAGATGAGCCATGATGGAGCTTGGATGAAGATAGAGCCTGAAAAGTGAAGAAAATGAGCCAAACAGAGCCCATCACGGCCTAGCCGTGATGACCATCACGGCCATGATCAAGCAGAGCTGGAAAGAAAGAAGACAAAAGTCAGAGTTCATCACGGCCAAGTCGTGATGCCTGTCATGGCCGTGATAGGTCAGTTGAACTAGACTCTCAACAGGCAGAACTCATCTCGGCCTGGCCGTGATGAGCATCATAGCCGTGATCAGTAAAAATTTGAAAGCACGCCATGGCAGAACATGTCACGGCCTGGCCGTGATGGCCATCACGGCCGTGACGCACGCCTAATTTATAAATAGGCATCTGGCAGAACAGAAAAAGAGGACTTTTGTGGAGATTTTTACCCTAGACAGACTTAGAACCCTAGAGGAGCATTCTCTGAGCCAAGGGCAGCGGTGACGGCTGTGGAAAGCTTCCATGGAGTCTTTCTTCTCCTTTATCTCTATTGTTTTGATTTTGGCTTTCTCTATAACTATGAGTAGCTAAATCCCTTCTTGTTGGGGTTAGATGTTTGCTTTTCTGAACTTGGTTGTCTCTTGATTTGGTTTTAATACAAGTTCCTACTTCTTTATGAGTATTTGATTCTATGCTTAATGCTTTTCTTGGCTTGATCACCCTTGGAATGATTTGTTGCTTTGATAGACAATTGGAAAATTGATGTTAAGGCATGCTCATGAATCAAATGCCAAGTAGTTCATGAATCTAGGAATAGGTCATGGGGTGCTTGCAATCTTATAAATCTTGGCTCTTTATTGAAAATCTCAGGTTAATCCACCTAAGGAATTAGGGTTTAATTTGGGGTTTTAGGCTCATTCCACCTAAGGAATTAGGGTTTGAGTATTTTAGAAGGTTTGATTGTCATAAATGAATTAGGACTTATGTTAGTAACCATTTCATTGCAATAAAGGGAAGATTAGTGTAGTCTAACCCTGACAATTTCATCCATTTGTTAACCACATCTCTTTTCGCTTGTTAAGTGTTTGTTAAAATTCCTAAGAGACCAAAAATATTTTATTCTTGTTGTTTGGTTACATATTAAGAGCTCCCTTCCATCCAAACGATCGTCTAGATAGTAGTCCGATTTGTGAAGTGGTACTTGTCCGCGATCCCTGAAAATGATATCCGGTCTCACCACCGTATTACTTGTACGACTAGGTATACTTGCCTATATTTCGTCCAACAAGTTTTTGGCGCCGTTACCGGGGATCGGTGTGCCAATATCACGAGTACCAAAGGGGACTCCTAGTTTAGGCTTTTTCTTTGCTTTCCTACTGTTGCTGTTTTTTTTCTTTTTTTGTTTTCCTTGTAACTGCATAATTGTCCACTTGAAGCTTGACTTGTACTTGCTATATTTGTTGTTGTTCTGCTCTGTTTGTTTCCTTGTATGCGAGGTACAATTGACCTAGGTGAACTTCAATTCAATCCTGAAATCGAGAAGCTTTGTAGAAAGAATAGAAAGGAAGCCAAAGCAAGAAAGAATAGAGAAGGAGCATCTTCTAGAGTACAAGAACCACAAGTTGAGTTACCAAGTGTGCAAGAATCGCAAGTTGAAGTATCAATTGTCACCATGGCTGACGACAATGCACAAAGGAGGACAATGGGGGACTATACTTCCCCTAAAGTCGATAGATGTGGAACTCCAATTGTTAGACCTGAAGTGGCTTGTAACAATTTTGAGATAAAGGCAGAACTTCTCAATCTTGTGCAGCAAAATCAATTTGGAGGTTTAGAGAGTGAAGACCCTCATTCTCACATTGGCACATTTATTGAGTTATGTGATACTATCAAGCTAAATGGAGCTTCCGAAGAGGCTATTCGTTTAAGGCTCTTCCCTTTCTCTTTGAGGGATAGAACTAAGTCATGGCTCCAATCCCATCCTCATGGGAGCATTATTACTTGGAATGATTTGGTGAGCAAGTTCTTATCTCGTTTCTTCCCTCCATCGAGAATGATCAAGTTGAGATCAGAGATCAATGCTTTTGCACAAAAGGGTGGTGAATCACTTTATGAAGCATGGGAGAGGTTCAAATCTTTGCTTACCGCTTGTCCAAATCATGAGTTAGAAACATGGCAACAAGTTGCAACCTTTGTCAATGGTCTCAACCGAAATTCTTGAAGTATGATTGAAGCGGCTGCGGGTGGAACATTGAGTCAAAAGACACCCGATGAAGCAAAGGCCTTGATTGAAATTATGGCTAATAATGATTATCAAATGCCTAGTTCTCGATCATTGGCCAAGAGAGGTGTTTTGGAGCTTGATGAATATAGTGCTCTTAAGGCGCAAATGGCTGCTCTTACCAAGCAATTGGGGTTCATTCAACTACAAAATTCTCAATTACAAGCGGTCCAAGTTCAAGCCGTCTCAGTGTGTGACTTCTGTGGAGGTAACGATGCCAACGGCAATTGTGAAATTAGTGTGGTTGGAGGTCCTGGGCAAGAAGAAGTGAACTACATGGGAAACCAAGGGCCTAAGCATGATCCTTTCTCTAACACCTACAATCCGGGGTGGCGTAGCCATCCTAACTTTGATTGGAGACAAGGGTAAGGCTCAAGTTCTCAAGTAAAACCTTCTCAAGAGAATTCAAGCAATTTGGATAATATTCTAGCCCAATTCATGCAAGCAACTCAAGCTAATTTGAAGGGTCAAGAAGCAGTGATGAAGAATCAAGATGCCTCCATCAAGAATCTAGAGCACCAAATAGGCCAATTGGCAAAGCAAATGACGGAGAGAGCTCAAGGAAAATTGTTGGGAGATACCGAGAAGAATCCAAAGGAGGATTGCAAGGCAATTACTACAAGAAGTGGGAAGGTGGTATTTCCACAAGAAAAAGAGAGAGAAGAAAAGAGAATTGGTGAGGGAGTTGATGAGGTGATCATTGAAGATGCAATCAATGAAGAACTAGAGACTTCCCAAGCCACTACCCCTAGTCCTACTGTTGTTGAAGTTGAAAAACCAAAGAGAGAAAAATATGTGGATGAATAGTTTGCAAGAAAGAAGACTAAAAAGCAAATTCTTGAAGAAGTTGACAATCCTAAGGAGTTGCCACCGTATTTCAAGATACCTTATCCTCAAAGGTTGACGAAAGAGGTAAAGGATCAACAATTCTCTAAGTTCTTGGATGTGTTCAAAAAGTTGCAAATTAACATCCCTTTTGCCGAAGCTCTTCAACAAATGCCTTCCTATGCCAAATTTATGATGGAGATTCTTTCTAACAAGAGGAAGTGGAAGGAGGAGACAGTCATGCTCACGGAAGAATGTAGTGCCATACTCCAAAGGAAGTTACCGGTGAAGATGAAGTATCCGGTTAGCTTTACTATTCCATGTGCTATTGGTCATTTGAACATTGGAAAAGCCTTGTGTGATCTTGGTGCAAGTATCAATCTTATGCCTCTCTCCATCTTCAAGAAGTTGGGAATTGGTGAAGTGAAGCCAACCGGGATCTCTCTCCAATTGGCGGATCGTTCCATTACGTACCCTTATGGCGTAGTAGAGGATTTATTGGTAAAAGTAGACAAGTTCATCTTTCCGGTAGACTTTGTGGTGTTGGATATTGTGGAAGATAGTGAGACCCCATTGATTCTTGGAAGACCATTCCTAGCCACGGGTAGGGCTTTGATCGATGTAAATCAAGGGAAGTTGGTGCTTAGAGTCCAAGATGAGAAGGTCACCTTCAATGTTTTTGAAGCAATGAGACATCCAAGTGACAAAGATACATGTATGAGTGTGGACCTTGTTGAATCATTGACTGATAAGAGTGTTCAACAAACTTTTGAAGATTCATTGGAAGCGGCTCTTATGGTTGAGAATATAGGAGAAGAGATATGTGAGGAAGAAGTTGAGATCATGGTTAAATCCCTTGAGACTTGTCTAGTTTTGAATAATGATGAAGACAAAGTTTTGGAGGATGTGCGGATTGAAGACAAGGGTGAAACACCTGTGCTAGAGTTAAAGGAACTTCCATCCCATCTCCATTATGCTTTCCTTGGAGTGAATTCTTCATTCCCGGTGATCATTAGTAGCGGATTGAACTCCTTAGAGGAAGATAAGTTGTTGAGAGTACTTAGAGAGCACAAATCCGCAATTGGGTGGTCTATGTCCGACTTGAAAGGGATAAGTCCCTAATTTTGTATGCACAAAATCCTTTTGGAGGAAAACTTCAAGACGGTCAGACAACCCCAAAGAAAACTTAACCCAAACATGAAAGAAGTTGTAAGGAAGGAGGTTATGAAGCTTTTGGATGTGGGTATAATTTATCCAATCTCCGATAGTCCATGGGTGAGTCTGGTCCAAGTTGTTCCTAAGAAAGGGGGGATGACGGTTGTTGCAAATGATAAAAATGAACTCATTCCCTCAAGGACCATTTCCGGATGGAGGGTGTGTATTGATTATAGAAGATTGAATGAGGCTACAAGAAAAGATCATTTTCCCTTACCTTTCATTGATCAAATGTTAGAGAGATTGGCGGGCCATGCCTTTTATTGTTTCCTTGATGGATACTCAGGGTATAACCAAATTGTGGTTGACCCAAAGGACCAAGAGAAGACCGCTTTCACTTGTCCCTATGGCGTCTATGCATATCGGAGGATGCCATTCGGGTTGTGTAATGCACCCGCCACTTTTCAAAGGTGCATGCTTTCCATATTCTCTGATATGACTGAAAAATTCATTGAGGTATTGATGGATGATTTTTCCGTATTTGGTAACTCTTTTGATGATTGTCTGAAAAATCTTGCATGTGTTTTGAAAAGATGCCAAGAAACTAACCTTGTTTTAAATTGGGAAAAATGTCATTTCATGGTTAGGGAAGGTATAGTTCTTGGTCATAAGATTTCATCATGGGGGATAGAAGTTGATAAGGCAAAAATTGAAGTAATCGAAAAACTTCCCCCTCCCATAAATGTGAAAGGTGTTAGAAGCTTCTTAGGGCACGCGGGTTTCTATAGGAGATTTATAAAAGACTTTTCAAAGATTGTAAAACCCTTGTGCAAACTCTTGGTAGTTGATACTCCTTTTGTGTTTGATGATGATTGCATGCATGCTTTCCAACTTTTAAAGGAAAAACTCACCACCGCACCGGTCATTGCACCTCCAGATTGGAGTTTGCCATTTGAGTTAATGTGTGATGCAAGCGACTATGCGGTGGGAGCCATCTTGGGTCAAAGGAAAAATAAAATGCTGCATGTTATTTACTATGCTAGTCGTGTGCTGAATGATGCTCAATTAAACTATACCACGACTGAAAAAGAATTGCTTGTTGTAGTATTTGCATTTGATAAGTTTAGATCTTACTTGATTGGCTCTAAAACTACTGTGTACACTGACCATTCCACTTTGAAGTATCTCATGACTAAACAGGATGTCAATCCAAGGCTCATTAGGCGGGTACTATTGCTCCAAGAATTTGATTTGGATATAAAGGACAAGAAAGGAATGGAGAATGTGGTAGCTGACCATTTGTCTAGGCTTCCAAAAGCAGATATACAAGCAAAATATGAGTTGCCAATTCAAGAAGAATTTCCGGATGAGAGGTTGTTTATGGTGCAAGTGGCACCTTGGTTTGTGGATATTGCAAATTACAAGGCCGCCAACAAGATTCCGAAGGACTTTAATGCACAACAAAGGAAGAAGCTCATCCATGATGCTAAATACTATGTATGGGATGAACCTTACCTTTTCAAAAGAGGTTCGGATGGAATTCTTAGAAGATGTATTCCAGAAGAAGAGATTAATGGGGTTCTGACTCATTGCTTCAACTCACCTTATGGAGGACACTTTGGTGGTGAGCGAATCGCCATGAAAGTCTTTCAAAGTGGCTTATTTTGGCCTACCATTTTTAAAGACTCTAGAGCTTGGGTAATGAAGCGTGAAAAGTGTCAAAGAACCGGAAGTATATCAAAGAGAAATGTGATGACTTTGAAGGGTATTTTAGAGGTGGAGCTCTTTGATGTGTGGGGGATCGACTTCATGGGTCCTTTCCCATCATCCTACAACAACAAGTATATTTTGGTTGCGGTTGACTATGTGAGTAAATGGGTAGAAGTTGTCCCAACTATGAAAGATGATGCAAAAGCGGTGGTTAGTTTTGTGAGAAAGAACATTTTTACCCGATTTGGAACCCCTAGAGCCATTATTAGTGATGGGGGTACTCATTTTTTCAACAAAGAGTTGAATGCGGTGCTTGCCAAGTTTGGAGTCAATCATAAAGTTGTCACACCATACCACCCACAAACTAGTGGGCAAGTGGAGTTGTCTAATCGGGAATTAAAGTGGATCTTGGAGAAAACAGTGAATAATGCGAGAAAAGATTGGGCAAAGAAGCTGGATGATGCACTTTGGGCCTATCGGACTGCATATAAAACACCTATTGGTATGTCACCCTACCAATTAGTGTTTGGAAAATCATGTCACCTTCCGGTAGAGCTCCAACATCGTGCCTTTTGGGCTGTGAAAGCCTTGAACTTTGATACGAAGCTGGCTATGGACAACAGACTGTTGCAATTGAATGAGTTGGATGAATTTCGACTCTTGGCATATGAGAGTGCAAGAATCTATAAGGAAAGAACAAAGTTTTGGCATGATAAGTACATTCTTCCAAAGCATTTTGAAGAAGGCCAATCAGTTTTGCTCTTTAACTCACGTCTCAAGCTATTTCCGGGCAAGTTGAGATCAAGGTGGTCGGGTCCATTCTATGTCAAGTCAGTTTCTCCATTTGGTGTGGTTGAATTGGAAGATCCATCGTCTGGAAGAACTTTCACTGTTAATGGGCAAAGGCTCAAGCACTACCTTGGAGGAGACTTTGATCGTCAAACAGTCTCCATCCCTCTTAAAACACCCTCTTAGAGATCATCTGCCCGTCAAGCTAGTGAGGTTAAAGAAGCGCTTATTGGGAGGCAACCCAAGTTTTCTTTTCCCTTTTCCATTTGTTTTTGAATTTAACTCTTGAATAATTTGAGAAGATCAAGAGGAAAAAAAATCATAAATTAATAGATCTGTTAAGTGTTTTTAGGGTAAGAAGGAAGGAGAAGCAAAAAGGGCAAGGACAAGCAAAGTCAGCAACCATCACGCCCAGGCCATGACACTGGTCACGGCCGTGATGAGCCAGCCATGAAGATCAGATAGGATCACGGCCCAGCCGTGATACCCATCACGAGCGTGATTTGAGGACCCTGAAGATCAGAGAGCGTCACGGCCTAGCCGTGATGGAGGTCACGGCCGTGACAGGTCAGCTCCTATGGACAGAATTGAACACGGCCGTGACACATTTTCCAGTCTCCCTTTGACTAGGCATGTGAGCCAACACCCGCTACCACCTCGGTGAGTTGTTCCATTTTCCCCTCTCTCCGACTTGATTATTTACATTGGGGACAATGTAAATTTTTAAGCTTGGGGTAGGAGTATTTTTGCAAATTTTTGAATTTTTACATTTTTCATGTTGCATTCATATAGGCATAGCTTTGCATGATCACATGATTCGATTACCCCTTGCTTAGATTATGCATCCAATTGTGAGAACTTAGTGCCAATTAAATTGAGATAGTGAATTTTTGAACCCAATTTTTTTATTCTTGTGATAAGGCTATAAATAAAAATTCTTGAGATGATCTTTGATAGTTGATAATTAGCATGTGGTTCCTTAGATTTGTGTTTCTCACTGATTTTTGAACTACTAAAATGTGAGATTTTGAGCCAAAAAGGGGTACTCACTAAATCTACCTCATTCTTTGTGATAGAGTATTGTATTCCTCTTGGATTGTATTATCTAGAACTTGACTTGAAACCGTTTTGAAACTTAAAAATTTTTGAAAACATTTTTGAAAATGATTGAGGCACTAGGTATTTTTCCGACCTTCCGAGCTTTGATTGACTAAATGCTACCCCTTAGTTGCCCAATTTTGAGCCTG
The DNA here is from genome assembly GCA_030762895.1 of Sophora flavescens. Taxonomy (NCBI): domain Eukaryota; kingdom Viridiplantae; phylum Streptophyta; class Magnoliopsida; order Fabales; family Fabaceae; genus Sophora; species Sophora flavescens. Next base: position 26,779,683 of record CM061062.1, on the reverse strand, counting down.
AAAGAATAAAATACTTTTCTTGGTAACTTGAATTACTTTGATGAATATGCTTGGTATGGCTCCTATTAAAGTATTACAAAAAGGGTAGAAAGGTAGTTGAAAAAGTATGGGATGAGAAAGTCAGAAAATATTTCTCTTGAATTGAAAATCTCCCCTTCTCAAAAAAAAGGAACAAAATAGTGAGAAGGGGATGACAAAAGAAAGTGGGAAATAAAATAAAAAGAAAGAAAGAAAGGTGGAAAAATGAATCAAAACCCAGAAATGTATTTTAGAAGGTGTCATGTTTTGCAATGCTTAATATTTTGTTTAGCCTTTTTGAAATTTCCTTTTCTTGATTTCCCTACCTAACGATTAATCCCATGGCCCCGTTACAACCAAAGCAAAAGACCTCTTGATTCTTAATTGTTTTCATTAATAAAGTAGAGATTTGGTTAATAGTCAAGCTTATGTTAGAATTCATTCCTTGAGGAAATTGAGCGAATTGTCATATATCCCTAAACACTTGCGTGAGATGAGAAAGAGTGCCCGAATTAGTGAGAATATGAGTCTAGGAAACCTAAGCTTCTAATTGGACTTGAAATTGATTGTCTCTTGGTGAATTATTTGAAAATGACTGTTACTTGGATTAGTTACTCGGGTTCTTGGTTCACTATCCATGCTCTGATTATTTATATCTTCTAGTCTTGGTGATTGCTTGAGGACAAGCAAAGTCTTAAGCTTGGGGTGATTTGATGAGTGTGATTTCACCTCATATTTCATGTACATTTTGCATGCATTTTCATATAGTTTAGGCATATTTAATTTGATTTTTATTTAGTTTTTATCTTGGAACAGGTGAGGCGGTTTTGTGGTGTTGTTTTGCAGAAATTAAGGATTAAATGCCCAAGATGAGCCATGATGGAGCTTGGATGAAGATAGAGCCTGAAAAGTGAAGAAAATGAGCCAAACACTACAAAAAAAACAATTGTTTAGCGACCGTAATTTTCTGTCGCTAAACCATGTAAATCAGTCGCTATTTGTTTTAGCGACCGAATCAGAGACCGATTTATGATGGTAGCTGAATACCTGGTCGCTAAGGTTTTAGCTACCGAATTATTATTTCTGTCACTAATTAGCGACCGTAAATTCGGTCGCTATATAATAATAATCGGTCGCTATTAGGTTGGTCGCATTTTTGGGGTAACCATTTCTAGCGACCGATAATCGGTTGCTAGTTCGGTCGCTAATTTTGGTTACTGTTAACCTATATTAGCGACGGATTTTCGGTCGCTATACATCATCTGTAAATGTTAAATAAAGTTTAGCGACCGAATTATTGGTTTCTAATTCGGTTGCTAAACTGGTTATTATTAATCTTTTTTTTAATTTTAATTTTTATAATAATTTTTTTCTGATTTTCTTTAAACGTTAGAAAAATTACTAATAAAACACACCAAATAACTTATGAAATATACAATCATAAAAAATAATAAATATATATAAAAAGAATAATCCAAAATGTCGTACAAGAATCGTTTAAAGTCAAAAATATGGAGAGAAAAAATCAGTCATGATGAGGGGGAGATGGAGGAATCCAATCATCCTCAGCGTCCGTACCACCGACATCTGCTAGCTGATCGTCCTCTGCGATAGCTGACATCGATGTAGCTGGCGGGGAGGCGAACGAGGAGCGGCAGCAGCGGCACAACCGTCGAGCATCATCTCCGAGCAAGCGGCGTCTGGATCCTCATCTGCTCCAACACCAGCCGCAGTGTCTGGCCCTGCTCGATGCTCGCCTGCATCAGCTGCTGGTGTGCCCGAGTCAACTGTGCAATCTGGTTCGCCATCTGCTACCCTCTCTCGCTCTTCTCCCGAAGCTCCGCGTTCAGCTGCGTGATGGTGTCCTGCATTTGGTGGAACTGCTCCTGAGGGATGGTATAGGCGCAGCAAGGAGCAGGCGTGCCGGACGATGAAGCGATGAACTCGGCTCCCAGGTGTCCGAGGCCATACACGTGCCCCTTCTTGTTCCTGCCCCCGACGACCTCCAAATAAATGGCATTATCGTCGACGGAGACAGGAGAGCAGCCATCACCAGTCAAAGCCTCATCTTGTGACTGTGAGGCACGTGATATGGCATCGTCCTTCTTCTCGTTGAAGCCCGCCTACAAAGTATAGTTGAAGAGATTTAGTTAAAATAATTATATCCAATATTAACAAATCATTTATAATAAATTACAAGTAAACACTAAATTATTTTTTTGCTTACAGCATAGTTACGGGCCTTGTCGTTGACCCATGTCCCCGACTTCAACTTCTTCGTCCTCTCCACCAACTCCATAGCAGTCGGGGCCCGCTGTTTCTGTGCTTTCTGCACAAAATAATATAATATTAAATTCATAAGAATAATTAAAAATGAAAACTAATTAATTAAATAGTATATTAAGTCAAAAGTTTAATGTATTACCAGCTCGTCGTAGTGGGCGGCGGCTGATTTAGACCCACCGGTCCAAGCACATGCGCCACCATCAGAAGCTCGATTACGCCGAGCTGTGGCCTGGATCTCCTGGAACTTCTCAATAGCCCAGATCTTGGTCCAGCTGCCTCTTGATCTCGGGATCCACCCACCTCCCCTTATTCTCGCCCCTTCCTCGGCTTGTTCATCGATTCTTCATAACCAGTGAGCCTTTATGCTCAAATATGTCCCTGACGAGAGCCTCTAAAGCTAAGTCCCACCTATACTCTTTCTGCAACTTACAGTTGTTAGGAAATTCGTGTGTACATATATATAATGTAAATTTAATTTAAAAAACTTAATAAATTGTTACCTTAAACTCTAGAAACAACTGATCCCTATGGCCCGGTGGGATGGCCTTCCATGTAGGCCATGGACCATCAAACTTGCGTCACAGGATCTTCGATATCGAATCAGAAGGGCCCTTCGCGGGCAGAAAGCTGCAGCAAAATTAGAGCATTAATAAATGTTATAATTAAATTTTAAAAACAAGTAAATAGAAATTAATGATACTTTATATATATTAAAAAATTAAATTAGCATACTCGTTATCCCCCCTGGGGATAAGAAGAATCCTCCTGTAGGATGGACCACGACTCTCCTGTCCCGATGATGATGATGGTCCTATCGTCGTAGGTGTGGATGATGAGGGTGCAGCCTGTGTCCCGACCACATGAGGATGGGTGGGGGGTGCAACTCCATCACCCTGAGGTGTCCCGTCAACAGAGGTGCTGGTAGGATGGTCTCGATCTGAAGGCTGTGGGTCGGCTGGCGAAGGGAATCTCGCAGCACGACCTCCACGACGACCCCTACCTCTGGAGGAATCTGCCATCTGTGAAAAAAATGAAAATATGATTACACAACAGTGTAAATAATACAAAAATAAATTACCTAATAAGTAGAATGACATTGACACAATGAATTATGACATAAATAAATTACCTAAGTAGAATCTCCATCACTAAATTCACCCTCACTCTCATCAGTATCACTTAGATTAAATATTGTAGCAAACATCCTATTGAGCTCCGCTCTCCACTAACAAGTAGCAGTTAATTGTCAAACACATGCATAATTTCTAAATTATCAGCACACAACCAGCATCCCGCCTTTCGGACAGGATCACATCCTATTGAGCTCCGCTCTCCACTAACAAACAACACATATTGACAAACACATGCATAAACATTAAATTATCAGCATACAATCAGACAAGATCACATCCTATTGAGCTCCGCTCTCCACTAACAAACAACACATACTGACAAACACATGCATAAACATTAAATTAATTATCAGCATACAATCAGACAAGATCACATCCTATTGAGCTCAGCTCTCCACTACCAAACAAGACGATAATTCACATAATACATTACACTGAGTGTTCAGAGAACTGACCTGAGAGAGAAAACACAACTGAGCAAGGATAAGTGGAGGAGCCGGTAGAAGAATATGACAACAAGGACCTATCGTGCATAAATGAAATTATTCATTTCAAATCAAATCACTATTCTATTATGTTAAATTTTTATACCTAAATAATTTATCACATGAATATCTAGTGTTAAAGCATGTGCTCACGAAAAAATAATCAATGAAGCATAAAAAATAATAAGATTGGAGAGCTGAAGGTCAATTTATTTTGATTTCGACTTTTTTTTTAAAAATTATCCTTAAATCGGGCCTAACTGTTTACACAAATCGAATCAATATATTACATATCCAGTACCATAAAAAAATGTGGATAATGCTAGAATTTCTTTCTATCAAAGAGAAGATTTTCCATGTTGTTCAATTTTCATGTTAGTAAACATGACAGTGCCCATTAAAATAGAAAATAATAGAGAGAAAACTGAAAGGTGTAATTGATTGAATGAGAAAGTTTATTACATCAAGTCATATATAAAAGTCACTTATATTATATGTAAGATAAAGCAACTGATTTGTAACTAACCACTAATTAACTATATTAATTATATGATCTAATAGTCCATCCTAGATAGACAAGATGTTAGGGTCTTAGTTAGTAGGGAAAAATTGTCATAACTCACAAATTCCATTTCTATGATTTTCTAGAATTTAAATCATAAAAATCAAGGAATATGAAAAGTTGTAGCAACTTAGTGATTTGAATGAAAAACATGAAGAGAAAGGAAGGATGATCATTGATCACTAGACAAGCACAGATATCAAATTTGGAGATTTGTTTCCCTTTATGCAAAGAGTTACAAATTTTTGAAATCCAAGAGTAAAATAAAAGGGTATGGTTCGGCCAAGTGGGGGAAATAGGGGAGAAATTTTTGTTCATCAAATCATTTGGCAAGCATGAAGAGTATGATTATAGAAGCACCAATATTAAGTTTCAAGACTTAAATCAATGGGTACAAAGAGTTATGATTTTTCTACCATTTTCAAGCTTAATTCTTTTTGAACAAAATTAAGAACAAGCATGAAGCTAATCAACTCAACATCAATTGTAATGAAGAAAGGTTGGAGGAAAATTACCTCTAAGTGATGATCCTTGAGTAAGAAATCAAGACACCTTGAGAAACTAAGATAAAAGAGTGAAAATGTGTTGGATGAAAAAATGAAAATGATGAGTAACAAAGAAAGGGCCGGTGCAAAACAGGGAAAGAAAGGAAGAAATTATCTTAGGAGGAATCTTATGTTCTTGGATGTTTAAGCATGATGAAGAGAATAAGAACTTGGAGCTTTAAGTATAGAGTTTGTAAACTTAAGGGCATCAGCAACTTAATCACAATGGATTCTAGGATGAAGCATGAGAGAAAGTGATACACCAATGAAACATTAAAATAACCTATGATAATATGTTTTCCAGTTTTTTATTTTACTTTTTAAAATTCTTTTATTTTTTAAATTACACTTTTATCCCCACCCCACCCCACCCCAATAACCGTAGATGAAGACCAAGACCATCACAAGATGACCATCACGAAGGAGCAACTTCACTCTCTGGTCAAGCAGGAAAAGGAGAATAAATGGAAAGCGGTCTGCATCAAAATCCAATCTTTGCTAGATATACAACAAACAATTCTTTAAAAGTGTTCACATATTATATAAGCAAGCAACCAAAATTGAGTATAAATAACATGGCTTGTCCTATACCTGCTCTTGCTTCTCATGAATTTCCTCAATAAAGACTCGTTTCTTTAACGTAAAATGAAAATGGAACATATAAATTCCAAAGAAATCAATGGAAATTGAATAGAAAAACCAGCAGCAAAAACATGCACTTCATAATAGTGAGACGGAGAGAGATATATGCGAGAGAAACAGAGACAGAGAGATGGAGTAGAGGAGAGGTTACCTGAGCAGAGGGGAGATAACGGTGGTGACCGGAGGTGTCTTGGGGTGTTGAGGTGACCGGAGCGCGCGCCGTAGAAGAGAGAAACCGAGGGTGGAGAGAGAAACGCGACGGAAAAAATGAGGAAGAATGAGGTTCTGTCGAATTTAGGGATTTCAGTTTTAGCGACCGAATTAATTCGGTCGCTAATTCGATCGTTGATATGGTTAGTTTTAATTTGAATTTGTAATTTTAGCGACCGATTTAAATTTCGGTCGCTAACATGCGCAATTTTATTTTTTTAACGCTCCATTTAGCGACCGAATTAATATTGGTCGCAAATATAATAAATTTTAAAGTGTTAATTCATAGACTTAGCGACGGATTTCTAAATCGGTCTCTAATCTAAATACAGTTTGACCGTTGCATTTAATTCGGTCGCCATTTCGATCGCTAACAATTCATACATTTCTGACTTTTACTTTCCTTTGTTTAGCGACCGAAGTAGCGACCGATGTATCTGCTACGCTCTATTTCGGTCGCTATTTCGGTCGCAGAATCAACTCTAACCAGCGTTTCATGTAGATCCTGAAATCGGTCGCTATTTCGGTCGCAAAAAGCAACCAAAAAATTCGGTCACTATTTTCGGTCGCTAAATGGCCTTTTTTTGTAGTGAAACAGAGCCCATCACGGCCATGATCAAGTATAGCTGAAAAGAAAGAAGACAAAAGTCAGAGTTCATCACGGCCTAGCTGTGATGCCTGTCACGGCCGTGATAGGTCAGCTGAACCAGACCCTCAACAGGCATAACTCATCACGGCCTGGCCGTGATGAGCATCATGGTCGTGATCAGCAAAACTTTGAAAGCGCGCCATGGCAAAACACGTCACGACCTGGCCGTGGCCATCACGGCCGTGACGCGCGCCTAATCTATAAATAGGCATCTGGCAGAACAGAAAAAGAGGACTCTTGTGGAGATTTTTACCCTAGACAGACTTGGAACCCTAGAGGAGCATTCTCCGAGCCAAGGGCAGCGGTGACGGCTGTGGAAAGCTTCCATGGAGTCTTTCTTCTCCTTTGTCTCTATTGTTTTGATTTTGGCTTTCTCTATAACTATGAGTAGTTAAATCCCTTCTTGTTGGGGTTAGATGTTTGCTTTTCTGAACTTGGTTGTCTCTTGATTTGGTTTTAATACAAGTTCCTACTTCTTTATGAGTATTTGATTCTACGCTTAATGCTTTTCTTGGCTTGATCACCCTTGGAATGATTTGTTGCTTTGATAGACAATTGGAAAATTGATGTTAAGGCATGCTCATGAATCAAATGCCAAGTAGTTCATGAATCTAGGAATAGGTCATGGGGTGCTTGCAATCTTATAAATATTGGCTTTTTATGCAAAATCTCAGGTTAATCCACCTAAGGAATTAGGGTTTAATTTGGGGTTTTAGGCTCATTCCACCTAAGGAATTAGGGTTTGGGTATTTTAGAAGGTTTGATTGTCATAAATGAATTAGGACTTGTGTTAGTAACCATTTCATTGTAATCAAGGGAAGATTAGTGTAGTCTAACCCTGACAATTTCATCCATTTGTTAACCACATCTCTTTTCGCTTGTTAAGTGTTTGTTAAAATTCCTAAAAGACCAAAAATATTTTATTCTTGTTGTTTGGTTACATATTAAGAGCTCCCTTCCATCCAAACGATCGTCTAGATAGTAGTCCGATTTGCGAAGTGGTACTTGTCCGCGATCCCTGAGAACGATATCCGGTCTCACCACCGTATTACTTGTACGACTAGGTATACTTGCCTAGATTTCGTCCAACAGAATGCACTTTTCAACTTTAGCAAGGAAATCTGACATTAATTATGCCATTCGAAATAACACCCCAAAAGATTTCTGGAATATTATGCTTTATTATCATAAGACCCAAGCGATTGGAGCGGTTCCACTTCCTATACTTGATTCTCTCTTCAAATGTACTGGATTGAGTGAGAGAAGGTGGGTTTCTCTATCTTTATGCCAGGTCTAAATCGAAAAACTTTATTGTTTTTCTTTCAATCCTAAAAGTCAGAACTTTTGAGAATTAAATTAACAAATACATAAGCAATATTAACTTTAATGAGAACAAAAGTATCATAAAGATACTCACAAAAAATAGTCAATGCATCATTAATATCAAGTCTTGAGACAATAATATTAATTGCTAGAGGTATTTTGATGTAATGATCAAACACTAACGATAATTTGTCAAACAACAGCCTCTTTGGACATTCTGTTATTCACATGAAAATAATCTTTATAATCACTACGTGTTTACCATCACAAGTGTGAATGGAACCCGGCCAAATATTAACCTTCCTTTGGGTCGATCAATACCCGCATGGATATATACCCACACAACATTCAATATATCTTATGAGCAATTTCCACAAGAGAAGTCACCTTGGTGACTTCATACTTTAATTGGCTCACTCGAAATCCAAATTGGCAAATTAAAGACCCAAACAAGATATCAAACGCACCATTAATTCCCAATCTTCGTATTGTAAGAATTAACTACTAGTGGTACTCTCAATGCAATGATCAAATATTGGTGGTAAGTTCTGTCAAATAATGGTCACCTTCGGGCATCCCATTATCCACATGGAAAATACCTTTATAATCACCGCACATTTACCACCACATGTATGTAATTATCCGGTCAAACCGTGCCTTCCTTCGGGCCGACAACAGCTCGCATGAATAACTACATACTACATCTTTTGTAAATTCAATTGAATCAAATTTACACAACAGAGGTTACTTCAGCAACGTGTTATTTCAACTAACTCAACCAAAATTGCCAGGTAATTTAATAAAAATGGGAGTGTCTAAAATTTGATGAATCCACATTTAAACTTGAAAAACATGATTGTTCAAATGTGAAATAAATCTCAAATTTATTTATATTTAACTGTACTGGCCACAACCCCGGCGATCTGTGATGCTTGCTATCAGAAAAATGTATTTAAAGTTGACACAAAGAATACCCGCCCAAGACTTTTGATTTCAAAAGAAACTATTACAAGCCATTATAAAAGTTAATAATCATTGAAGATCATACCACAATTCGTATCAGTGGCCGAGTGCCTTGCGAAACTTTCCAGAACAAATCCATGTTTGCAATTTGCATAGACATACTCCAGCCAAACATATATATATATATATATGACAAAGCTTTAATTTGAATCCTTTGATTAAAACACATAAATATATTTAACAAAAGATTCATGTCAAATAGTCAAAAGCATTTCCATCAAAGGCAATCACGTATGGTCACGTCCAGCAAGAAGGAAAACAAACTGCAAAACCATGTACAGCCATAGAAAATCAATATATAAAGCCACCAAAAAACAATGTGAATAGTATAAACAAGAAAGGCTTTAGGAATAGAAAGCCGTATGAGATACAGGAAGCCATGATTTCATTTTAAATCATATATAATATATCCAAACTTTCTATATACAATAGAAATAGAAATAATTATGCATTCCCGAACAAGGCTTCACGTGCCGGGTACATAACCTTTCCTTTATGGTTTTGAAAACCCATGTTAAATTTTAAGTCCATTGAAATCGTATCGCAAAAAGATCAAGATTTCACAAATTCCAACCAAACTAAGTACCCATATTCGTTCGAAAAAAAAAATCAAGCACAAGAACCAAAAATTGGCTACAGGAAACACCATATATTAAAGCCAATTGAAAAAACTATTTCTTTTTCTTTTATAAATCCAAATAATCCAACAATAATGATTGCTCTGATATCATTTGTTAGATATTTCTTTAATTGTCTAGGTTCTTTATTCTTTATGCAGAAGCGTTAAATATGTAGGCATACATTCTAGAGCACATTTACCACATAGCCTAGGATCTACATCATGCCAGATTACTAGGATTCTATATTATGAATATACCTGGATCTATAAGGGTTCTTGATCTTAAAGCGTTCTTCAAAGAATGAACTTGATCACCAACCTTCATGTACGACGACGGAGAGCGGCAATCAATCACAAACCAGGGGTTGAACCACGAATTTGATTGTCTTCTAATACGGAATACCTTGACAATCAACATGGATGATGATGATAACAAATATATGGTTAGCGGTGGCTTTATGGTTCTTCCTCAACCTGGACTCATTATGCCTTAGTCGTTCTTCAGATGGGGAGAAGAAGCGGTGTGCGTTGTCTCCGATGTATTGGGGACCATAGCCTATATGTAGGGTGATGACCAACTAGGGTTCCCATTATTCCGAAGTTGGTCATCGGTGACATCCACTCATATTTTGCCCATATCAGACAATTAACGATATAATTAATTATCAAATAAAAAATCTGATTGGCCTTATCTCTTAATTTGATCACATATCAATTAAGATCCCTACGAGATAAATAGCTAATATAAATAAATATTTTATGATGCTGCTTGAAAGAGGTCTCATTTTTGCAGCAATAGAGAACTATATCATGTAGGAATGGGAAAGCTTTCTCATTGTCACGATTCTTCTTCTACACCTTGATTTACTATATCATGTAGGAATGGCATTGGCTTTGAAGAGCAAATACGGATTTTTGAATGAGATTTTCAAAACATTGAGCAGGGTAGAATCTTATGGTGGTAAATTTTCTATCACTCTTGGATTATTTGCTTTAAAAGCTATTAAAGACGAGAAACTAGAGCGTTAATAGGAAGGCTTGAGTATCATAAAGAAAGGTAATATGGAAGGTGCACTTCATGTATGAAGGCATAGATGTTCGTGCTGTCATTTCCAAGATGAAAATTTCTATATCTAGAAGATGTGAACCCAATAGACACCAATCACAACCAATGATACATGAGAATCAACACTATATCATGCTCTTATGCGTATCTAACTTTATTCATGCATATTATCCTGTGCAGATCCTTAAACCTTTTGAACAATGTAAAGCGAACTCGATTAATTTGAAGTCTAAGATTTTATTTGTTAACGTAATTAATGAATTTGCAGATGCTGCTAAATCATGCAAGACTATTTTAGACATTGTCAAATCGACATTACCAGAAGATTGGGTTGAAAATTAACTTTGTTTGAGACAGTAAATTACGAGACTAATAAATGCTTTAGATCTGCTTCAATAGTTGTGGAAACTTTTTGAATAAATAGAGAGAACTCAGACTGCATACAAGAATTACTTCTAGCTTTAAAATATGCTACCGTGAGAGGTTTGATGTTGGTGAACCTGAAGATGATCACTTCGAGGGTCTTTCAACTGATGTAGTTCTCAATTGGTGTTTGTACATAACTTAAAGTGAATCATGAGATTCATGACATTGGGATGGATTTGGATGAGTTAACTCCTGCCAAGAGAACCACAATAGATGAGTCTGATGGACTTTATAAGTCCGCAATGAATTGTTTTGTGGTGTAATTGGATTTGAAACTTTCCATTTTGTCTGCTGGATCTATGTTTTTTTTTTTTGCAAGTTTTAATTTAGTTGTTTGAATGAGAAACTATTTGACGTTGAACTCTTGGTGCAGTGATCAAATTATTAATACAAATGTTTTTGGAAGTTATTTGGATGTGACATTTGTCAATCTATAATGTCTATTTTGAATTAGTTTAATTAGTATGTACTATCAGTTTACAGGTTTTTACACTGTCAACCAATCACAAATCATGATATCAATGATTTTTTAGGTGATTTAGATAAGAATCAAAGATTTTCAATGACGTGGCGATCTGTTATTGGTTGACAGTTTAAAAAACATGTGCATACCAATTAAACTTATTTTGAATTAAAACATTTCAATTTTATATGAATGAGATGTATGCCTAAAATCAGTCATTTTATTTTATTTTTTTAAGGGAAAAAATCAATCATTTTGTTGATCCTTACATTTTTAATTTTATATTTTATATAAACATTCAGAAGCCAACACAATTCCCGTGCATTGCACGGGTTCTTATACTAGTTGCCAACCATTTCCAAAGGTTTTCCTTCATAAACATACTTTTAAAATTATTTTCACTTATACTAAAAATTGTTTTAAGAAAATGACTTTCCTCTAGCTTTTAAAATATTTCACACTTAGTTCTCAAAATATTTTCCGTCTCATTCTTCAAAAATGATAACATACTAAAATATTCCATTTACAATTCAATCTTTAAATTCATTCTTTTATCAAGAAATCATCAAATAAATATTTTTGTTCCAAAATTCTCATAAGGCTTATTAAGACTTTTACTATCATAATTAATTGAGCACCGACGAGTGTCAGGCATCTCAGACAATCAATCAATGAACAGTAATATTTCCACATCAATATCTTGACAGCCAATACAGTTCATGCCATATAGTAAACCTATAACACATCTTCAGATAAGTCATCAAGCTCAGACATTTAAACAGATAGTTCAATCACCACAGATAACACAGATAAATCATAACAAGACTTAAGACACATCACAAATCACAACTAATAGCATACGGCTATTGAAACATCCCTTAAGCAGTCTCCTCTTACCTGAGTTCAAAGTAGAGATGTTTCTTGTCCTTTGTCAGGTACCACAATCTTCCTCGTTTGCTTCACAACGGAAGTCTAAAGATTCCAACACATAATCACAAGTTAAAAACAACCAAAAACATCCCATCTACCTAAGGCATAGGTTCGACCATAGCATAAAAATAGGGTTAGAGATTTCAAAATGTGTCAAACTCATGGATTAATGATCCTTAAGTATTAGAGATTCATAAACAATGATCATTTAACAAGGATTGAACAAAAAACCCTCTAAGCTACACGCTTAGGGTTTCGGCCATGACCTCTAAAATAGGCTAGAAATTTTTACACTTTTCAAGCTTTTGGATTTAACAACTAAAGGTACAAAAGAGTTCAAATCCATGATCATATTTCAAAAGTTGAAACAAAACTTCCTTGCTCCACAACCACATAGGTTCGGCCTTGCTAGGAAAATAGGGTAGGAAATTTTTGTTTGATGTAAGCTCTTAGATTAACAATATAGAGATCATTGCGAGTCCATAGAAATTGGTTTCAACTCAAATGGATTTTTCTACTAATTTCTATAGATTTTAGAAGTTTCTAGATCTAAAAATAAAAAGTGAATGAATATGGCACATAACTCTCAAAATGAATGAAAAGAAGACTTAGATGAGTAAGAGTATAGAGTATTACCCTTGAAGCTTGAAAGAAAATGGATGAGGATGAACACTTGAAGAAGTAGAAACAATGGAGCTTGTAATTTTATTTTTTATAAGTTAGTAAGAGTGTAAAAGTGATGAATGAAAGAAAGAAGTGTTTATATAGAGGAGGAGGGAGAGTGAGGCGTGAAGAGGGAGAGGAAGAAGAGATTGGAGAGCAAGTTTGGGGTTCATGAGGTGTTTGGTTGGAAAAAGTGAGGAAAAAATGGGTTTTTGTTTATAATATGATATATTCAAAAAGTTGTCATAATGACTTTCCTTGATGTAACATAGACTTTAGTCCATCAAGTCACTTCACTCAAACAAGTCACCTCAGTCTTCTCAGCTCTCTATTCTGCTTCTTTGTTTACCCGATTAAAATTTCCGATCGTAGTTTTCGACGATTTCGCCCGAATAAAATATTTTATTTTATTTTCAAACGTAAATTTTCAAAAATACCCAAGATCATTGGAAACACGATAAAAACACTAACCGTTTCGTTCATGGGTCAAAATCAGGTTTTCTGCTCAGTAAACTTTTACTGTCAGTGAAAACGCAGATCGATTTTCGTCTGAATTTTCAACCAAAAATTTAATCATGACTTTCTATAGTGAGGTAGAGCAAGAGAATGATTTTAGTCTATCTAAAATCATTCTCTGGATTTTTAACAAAATAAACACACAAAAACATGTATTTACTGTTATAGAAAGACAGACAAATCGGGGCGTTACAAATATGAGCATGATGTTGATATGTTAATCGTTGTTATTAATATGTTATTGGTTGTTGATGTTATGTTGGTTTCATAGTTGATGCTATGAATGTTGAGTTGATGGTTAAAATGTTTAAAACATTAATTGGTTAAATTAGGTCCTAAAACGAGTTAGAGATTAATAGGTTTAAACACCCTAAAACTTGATTAAGTTTTGGATTCAGTTTCTGCCCAGAACAGTACATTTGTGCATTGAGCACGACCGTGCTGAACAGTTAGCACACCCGTGCTCCCAGTTTGAATTCTGGGAAATGGTCGTGTAGTAAGCACGCCTGTGCAGCTGAGCACGACCGTGCTCAAAAGGAAGCACGATCGTGCTCAACTTAAGTGGCAGCACGCCCGTGCTGGGGTTAAGCACTACCGTGTTCACCCCTATGGACAAAACCTGAGATCAAGGACTTAAACATGGGTTTTTAACCCCAATCTTACCCAACGATGATGATGACATATTTAATCAATGATAAAGGTTAAATCACTTAATTAAAGATTAATTAAGATGGTTAAGTCGGTAACCGTTGGATTACCGCACATTTATGAGTTGTACCTTGGTGCTTTTGGGCCAAGGGAAACTTGACCCCGCGGTTTGGGTTTAAGGTGCTGTTGATGTTGTACCTTGGGGCCGATAGTTTTCTCCAAGGGGACCATGAACCGGTTGAGTCTAAGGTGTTGCGGTGGATTCCGCTAAAGGTTAAAGTGTTGCAGTAGATTCCGCTGCGGTCGATTCAGCCTAAGTCTTCAGTTGATTCCATCGAAGCAAAGGAGGTGGCTGTTGCCCGTTGTTTTTTGTATGCTGCAAGCATCATTGGATATGTTGTTGTTGGTGGATGTTCGACATAGGGGAGGTCGTCCTAGAGTACGGCGATCTAGCCATCCACGGTAGGTTACCCAAGGTTTGGTAACCGTGCGCCCCCTTGATGAGGCATTCGTTGGTTTGATGCGTTGGCTATCCAAGGAGTAGATTCTCCTGTATTGAGTAGATTCTTAATGTGGATATTTAACTCCGAAGTCGTTCATCTCGAGTTTAGTGGATCAACATGCATTGTTGGAGTAGCGGAGTAGTGTTGCATTGTATTGCATAACATATTGTTATCTTGATGATGATGTTTAATGAGACGTTGTTATGCTAGTTGTTGCTATGCTTGTTATTTACTTTACTTCCTATCTCCTTGATGAATATGTTTACATGATTCTTATTCCCCTCCTTATTTTTGTTTGTTTGACCTGATAGGCATCTTGCAGAGGATGACAAGCAGCCCGGAGAGGAGTGACTTTGAGGAGCTGCCACTCATAGTTAGGGCTTGTTCTTGTTTTTAGTTAGTTTGTTTCAGTAGTATTCCAGTTATTTCGGAATGGTTATACCAGCTCTGTTGGGACATCGAGTTGGGACGTTGTTTATGTTCTACTTGTTAAAATTGTTTAAACTTGGTTTATATTTTCCGTGTTGTAAACTCGTTTATGTGTGAATTTTCTACCCATGGACAAATGTTTTAACTTATTCAGTAATGCATGTTCTATTTTTATTTTATTTGTATTCTTTATAACATGCGGGGTAGAAGGGTGTCACTTTTAGTGGTATCAGAGCAGGTCTGTCCTCTCAGGCCGTGGTACGAGTCTGTTGTGTGCTCTAGTTTGAATTGTCTATAGTTGTTATAGACAATGATGTTTTAAGTTAGTTGCATGGAGCTTTTACCCACTTAAGTTTTTGTATCTAAGAGTTACGTTGGACGTGCACAGGAACTCATGGCAGGTAGAGGACGCAACGATCAGGCAATTACGGACGCATTGGTACTTTGGCCAATGCTATCGGACAAGTCAACCATAACAACAAAAATGGTGGGCCAGCTGAGTTCCAGGCACTGGATAAGTTCCAGAGGAACAATCCTCCGTCATTCAAGGGAGCGTATGATCCGGAAAGGGCTTTGCTGTGGTTGAGGGAGACTGAGAAGATCTTCTGAGCGATGGATTGCAACGATCAGAAGAAGCTCATCTTTGCTGCCTTCATGTTGACTGAGGAGGCTGAGCACTAGTGGGACAACTGCAGGAAGAGGATGCAAGCTGAGGGCACAGCGGTTACATGGGCTGTGTTCAGGCAGAGGTTTCTGGATAAGCACTTTCCAGCGGATATCAAGGACAAGAAAGAGATGGAGTTCTTGTCCTTGAGGCAAGCTTCGTTGTCAGTTGTCGTGTATGCAGCCAAGTTTGAGGAGCTAGAGAGGTATTACACTCCTTATCAGCATGAGACAGATGACCGCTCCAAGTGCGTCAAGTTTGAAGCTGGACCCCGACTCTGGAGATCAGGAGATCAGGATCTTCCCGATTCTGGTCAACAAATGCCGGATTTATAAGGATGCTAGTCAGTTCAGAGTTGCCAAGGGATCGAATAGTCAGAGTGGCAAGAGGACTGATCAGAGAGACAAGGGCAAGCAACGTTATGCTCCGACCGGTAAGGACTCCAAGCAGAGTGGAAAGAAACCACAGTTTCAGTAGGATAGGTTCAGGGGAGGGTTCTCTAATGCCCCCAGAGCTATGAAGTGCGGCAAGTGCGGCACAACGGATCACTACTCCTCCCAGTGCAAGGAGCCAGCTGTGATTTGCTTCAGGTGTGGCAAGTCAGGTCATATCAGCCGCGAGTGTGAAGGAGCCAAGGCTGAGCCTCCCAGTGCTAGCAAGAATTAGAGGTCTCAGGCCAACAGACTGAAGACCACTGGAAGAGTCTTTACTCTCAGTGGAGCCGAAGCATCCGAGTCTGATGACTTGATCCAAGGTATATGTTTTATTGATGGAACTCAATTGAATGTATTTTATGATTCGGGTGCTACTCACTCGTTTATATCGCATGATAGGGTCAAGAGTCTTGGTTTACCAGTTTCTTTTCTTGAGTATGATTTGCTTATGTCTATACCTACAAATAAACCTGTTTCCACATCTTATGCATGCAAGAACTGTCATATAGTCATAAATGATAAAACCTTTGTTGCTGATCTTGTATGCTTGCCTCTAAAAGACCTTGATATCATTCTTGGCATGGACTGGTTATCTTCCAACCACGCCTTTCTGAACTGTTTTGATAAAACCTTGGTTTTTGAAACTTCAACGGAGTCCAAGAATCCGGACTTTCTCTCTGTCGACCAAGTTCAAGCTTCGATGAAAGACAAAGCCCAAGTATACATGATGATAGCTTCCCTGGAAGTAGAAAGCAAACCTCTTGATGTGGCCAGTGTAAGACTATGCCCTCAATCATGTTTTGATGTATGACAAACAAAGTGTATTTTGGATAAGATTTTTGATTTTGACTATGTACTTATTACGTGTTAAGTTGCATGCAAGATCACTCATGAAAAAGATAAATCAACGATTAAATGATGGAAGACCAAGGATACAAAGCAATGGAAAAGGACTAAAGCATCAAGCAATGAAGATCTTATACTTTAGATGCTATTGTAAAAATAGCACATTTGATTTCTTAGGTGAATCACTTAAATTTAAGAAGATAATAATTTTTTACAAAGGATAATATAAGCGCTCGTCCAACACTGGGATAATATAAGCGCTCGTCCAATGAAGTAATAAAAAGCTGACGTCCAATGAAGTGATAAAAAGCTGACGTCCAATGAACTACTAAAAAGTTGGCGTCCACTAAAGTGACAGAAGCTCGCGTCTACTAAAGTGATAGAAGCTCGCCTCTACTAAAGTGACAGAAGTTCGCGTCTACTAAAGTGACAAAAGCGTCCTGACACTAACAAAAGTTGGCACATGGAGCCGTCCACTGAAGTAACAAGAAGCGCTTGTCTACTAAAGTGACACATGGAGCTAGTCTACTAAGACGCCTTGAAACAAGCCAATAGAAGCCCCCACTAAAGTACAAATGGAGCCACACCAAATGAAAAAATGAGAGAAACTATTTCAAACCAACACAAATAAAACACAAACAGAACAAAAATTTTTAAAAAATCACTAAAAAAAAGCTTCCAAAAAGTGCTTCATCCTTTGAGAGAAAAGTGTGATATTTCTTAGAACTTCAATTTGTATAATCAGACTTTTAGAGTCTTTCTTCTACTCAATTCTTTCTGTGAATTAGTGTGATTAAGAAAGGGTATCTCTTACGATTGACCAAGGATAGAAGGGATCCTTGGGCATAGAAAAGCAAGTGTGCTTTTTGGTGTGTTCTTGAGCAAGGAAGTTATCCTTGTGAATGTTGTAATTGGATATTGTAATTTCTGGTTATAGTGGAGAAAACCACAGAGGTGTGGGACTGGATGTAGGCTTACCAGAGGAGGTAGCCGAACCAGGATAAATCGGTTTGCGTGTTCTTCTCATCTCTAAACTCCATATACATATTATATGCACTTGTGTGTTGTGAATGAGTTTTAAGAATGCTTGTTAACTTGAATCTTTGATCTACAATCTATGTTAAACTTGTTGTTACTTCTTATAATTCTTCTTAACATCATTACTTGTTACATAACGTGATTCTTGGGAATTAAAATTGAGTGAAAACCAATTTTCTTTAAGAAAACTCTGTTTTGTTTTAAATTGTTGAAAAATGTTTCAATATCTCAATTCACCCCCCCCCCCCCCCTCGAGATTGTAGCCATTACCAACAAGTGGTATCAGAGTGAAAAAACTCTTGTTACAAAGCTTAATAGCTTCAAGAGATGGCTACAAATGATATCCTGGGTGATGGGGCTTCACTCACTAGTCCCCCTGCCTTTAATGGCTCCCAATACATGTATTGGAAAGAGAGAATGCTTATCTTTCTTGAGGCTGCAAGTTTAGATGTATTAGATGGTGTTGAAAATGGTCCCTATGTTCCAGTTATTCTTTATGCTAAGGGAAATGAACAGACTAAACCAAAATATGACTGAAATGATGATGATAAAAGAAGAGTTGGTTATAATGCTAAGGCAAAAAATATTATAAAAGCTGCTTTGAATTATGAGGAGTTTTTCAGGGTCTCCAGTTGCAAAACGGCAAAGCAAATGTGGGATACTCTTCAACTCACTCATGAAGGAACCAACGATGTGAAAAGAGTAAGAATGAATGCACTAGTCCATGAATATGAACTCTTTCACATGAAGAATGGTGAGGAGATAGATGAACTGCAAAAGAGGTTTACACACATTGTGAACTAGCTAGAAGGACTCGGACATACAATCACAGATGATAAAAAGATTAACATGATAATGAGATGTTTGAGTCGTGAATGGCAGCCAAAAATTACTGCAATTGCTGAAGCAAAGGATCTAGACACCATGCAGATTGCTACTTTATTTGGCAAGTTGAAAGAACACGAATTGGAACTCAATAGATTGAAAAGTCGTGAAGATAAGGAGAAAAGGAATAAAGGACTCTCACTCAAGTCTCATATCTCCAAATAATCAATAGAAAGTGATGAAGATGAACACATTGATGAAAGTGAAGAATCCGACGAAGAAGACATGGGATTGCTTGTGAGGAAATTTAGAAGATTCATCAAAAAGAATAGAAACAAGAAGCAATTCAGTTTTCCTACCAAAAAGAACACGAACAAAGGTGAGAGCTCTTCCTCAACAATTAAATGTTTTGAATGTGGAAAGCTTGGACACTACAAAAATGAATGTCCAAAGCTACAAAAGAAAGCAGTATGAGAAGAATGACAACAAAGAAAAGAAATGAAGAAAGCCTAGAAGAGCATACATAGCTTGGGAAGAAAATGATATGGATTCCACTAGTGGTGAATCTGAAAATGAAGAAGCCAACCTATGTCTCATGGCAAATCAACAAAGTGATAGTGAAACCGAGGTAAATGATTCTTCTCCTACCTATGATGAGTTACAAGATGCTTTTGATGATTTGCATGAAGAATATATTAAAATTGGTAAACAACTTATATCTTCTAGGAAGATCATCGCAAAATAATGTAGTGACTCTGCATCTTTACAAATAAAGCTTAAAGAACTAGAAGCTAAAAATTCACAATTACTTGCATCTAGTTCAATTTGCACCAAATGCACTACACTAGAAAAGGAAGTTGAAAAACTGAATACAACTCTATCTAAGTTTACTTTGGGTAGAGATAACTTGAATGCCATATTAGGACAGCAAAAGGGTGTGTATGACAAAACTGGAATTGGATATAAGCCAATGGTACTTGAAAAATCTTTTAAGAAACTTTTTGTTGCACCTATTTTTTCAACTAGTCCTTTTGTTAAATGCTATTATTGTCTAAAGAAAGGTCATACAGCTGCTACTTGTAGACTTAGAAAGAACATACATGTTGGCATTAAACAAATTTGGGTTTCAAAAGGAACTTATGTTGCTACTAACACCAAAGGACCCAACCAGATTTGGGTACCTAAAGAAAAAGTATAAAAAAATCTGTTTTGTAGGTGTGTTTGAAGGTCAAAAGCTCAAGCTGGTTTTTAGATAGTGGCTGCTCCAAACACATGACCGGAGACATCACAAAATTTACATCTTTCACTCCCAAAGAAGGTGGAAACGTCACCTATGGAGACAACAACAAAGGAAGAATTCTTGGTATTGGAACAATAGGAAAAAGTCCAGCAATCAAGATTGAGGATGTTCTCTATGTGGAAGGGCTCAAACACAATCTACTAAGTATAAGCCAATTATGTGATAAAGGCTACAAGTTAAACTTTAACTCAAATTTGTGTATGATCAAATCTATTCATGATAATAACATAAAATTGATTGGAAATAGAATCAATAACATCTATATGCTAGACTTAGACAATTTAACTTCCAATGATGCATGTTGCTTAATTTCCAAAGAAGATGAAAGTTGGCTTTGGCATAGGAGAATAGCTCACATTCATATGGATCACTTGAATAAATTGATTTCCAAAGAACTTGTAATTGTTTTACCAAATAAGAAGTTTGTTAAAGAGGGCTTATGTGATGCATGCCAAAAGGGTAAACAAGTGAAAACCTCATTTAAGGCTTAAAACACTGTTTCAACTAGTAGACCCTTACAATTGCTGCACATGGACCTTTATGGACCTTCAAGGACAAAAAGCTTTGGTGGAAATCTTTATGCTCTTGTAATTTTTGATGACTTCTCTAGATTTACTTGGACCTATTTTTTAGAACAAAAGAATGAAGCTTTTAAAGCTTTTAAGAAAATGGCTAAGGTTGTTCAAAATGAGAAAGACGTGAAAATTGTTTCAATTAGGAGTGACCATGGAGGAGAATTCCAAAATGAGGAGTTTGATAACTTTTGTGATGAACATGATATAAAACACAATTTTTCTGCACTGAGAACTCCACAACAAAATGGAGTAGTTGAGAGGAAAAATAGGTCACTTGAAGAAATTGCTAGAACCATGTTAAGTGACTCTAATTTACCAAAGTATTTTTGGGTTGATGCTGTGAGTAATGCATGTTATGTTTTAAATAGAGTTCTAATAAGGCCAATTTTGAAGAAAACTCCATATGAACTTTACAAGGGAAGAAAACCTAACATTTCTCATTTTCATGTCTTTGGTTGTAAGTGTTTTGTGCTAAATAATGGCAAGGATAATCTTGGGAAATTTGATCCCAAAGCTGATGAGGGTATTTTCCTTGGATATTCGTTAACTAGCAAAACATACAGAGTGTTTAATAAGCGTACTTTATCAATGAAAGAATCTGTTCACATAACATTTGATGAGTCTAACCCCAAAAGGTTGGGAAATGACATTTTTGATGATGCAGAAACTCTTGAAGATGAAGTGAAATATGATGAAGGAAAAGAGAGCAACAAGGAAAAGGAATATGAAGAAAGCAATAAAGAACCTCAAGTAGAAATTCAACAAGAAAATCTTCCTAAGGAGTAACCACTAGAAACTCTTTAAGGAATATTTTGAATACCATGGCGTTTGTATCTCAAATAGAACCAAAATATGTTGATGATGCTATTAATGATAAACATTGGATGATTGCAATGCTAGAGAAGTTAAATCAATTTAAAAGGAACAAAGTTTGGGATTTAGTTCCAAAACCCAAAAGTAACCAAATAATCGGAACTAAATAGGATTTTAGAAACAAAATGGATGATAATGGAATAATAGTAAGAAACAAGGCTAGACTAGTAGCTAATGGATATAATCAAGAATGAATTGATTATAATGAAACACATGCTCCCGTAGCTAGATTAGAAGCCATAAGAATGCTATTAGCCTATGCATGTATAATGAACTTTAAACTGTACCAAATGGATGAGAAAAGTACCTTTTTAAATGGAATAATACAAGAGGAAGTGTATGTAAGCCAACCCCCTGGCTTTGTTGATAGTGAGTTCCCAAATCATGTCTATAAACTCACTAAAGCCCTCTATGGACTCAAGCAAGCTCCTAGAGCTTGGTATGAGAGGTTAAGCAATTTTCTCCTAGAGAAAGGCTTTAAAAGAGGAAAAGTTGATACAACACTATTTACTAAAATAAAAGCACACAATATCTTACTTGTTCAAATATATGTTGATGACATTATTTTTGGTGCTACTAATGAGTCTTTATGCAAGGAATTTGGTGAACTAATGCAAAGTGAATTTGAAATGTCCATGATGGGAGAGCTTACCTTCTTTCTTGGACTTCAAATTAAACAATGCCAAGATGGAACCTTCATAAGCCAAACAAAGTATTGCAAGGAACTACTAAAGAAGTTTGGAATCGAAAGTGCAAAGGAAATGGCAACATCAATGAGTCCAGCCTGCTACTTGGACAAAGATGAACATGGTAAATCTATAGATGTATCCAAGTATAGAGGTATTATCGGATCCTTACTTTATCTCACTGCAAGTATGCCAGATATAATGTTTAGTGTGTGTATGTGTGCAAGGTATCAAGCTAATCCTAAAGAATCACATCTTACCGCAGTTAAAAGAATCATGAAGTATCTTTTAGGAACAAAAGAAATGGGGCTGTGGTATCCCAAGGGATCCACTTGCACATTAATAGGATATTCCGACTTTGACTTTGCTGGATGCAATAAAGTGTGATAACACTAGTGCAATTAATCTAACAAAGAACCCCATTATGCATTCAAGAACCAGGCATATTGAAATTTGGCATCATTTTATCAGGGATCATATTCAAATTGGTGATGTTGTGATTGAACATATAGATACAACCAAGCAATTAGCTGATATATTCACCAAACCACTAAATAAGGAGAGTTTCCTCTTTATAAGAAGGCAACTTGGCATAATTGATCCTCAAAATAATTGATATCGGATGTTATTTTTGATAATATAGTCAATATGGAAAGCGAGGCAGCACAAGTTGCTGAAAATTATGAAGGACATGGACAATATGCTTTTATCTAGTCTCAGTTTAGACTAAGTGTCCTTGGGTGTCTGTAATTCCTTTTTCTGATTTCAATGTTTTGGTTGTTTTGATGTATTGCACATGTTCTGTAATGATTTATTATCAATAAATGCAAGACTGTTTTTCAGTTTGATTTCAATATTCTCCATAGTTTCTTTTTGATAATGACAAAGGGGGAGAAAGATGAACCATACAACCAATAATTCTGTCTTGCATTTGCTGTAAAAAAAAATTTCTCTGATACCTAAGTATGAACTGCATTGAAAAGACATACTTGAACTAATAATAAATGCAAGATGACTTTTTCATGACAATCATATGATAACACTTGATTTTTTAAAGATATCAATGAGACAAGGGGAGGATGAAAATGACTCAAGAACCATGCTTACTGAACAGCTG
Organism: Sophora flavescens; assembly: GCA_030762895.1. Classification (NCBI taxonomy): domain Eukaryota; kingdom Viridiplantae; phylum Streptophyta; class Magnoliopsida; order Fabales; family Fabaceae; genus Sophora; species Sophora flavescens. The sequence goes on along the minus strand of CM061062.1, from coordinate 26,756,186 downwards.
CACTCTGATTTTTAATAACTAAGGTTAAGTATGGTAAGGTTTGTCATAATCAAAAAGGGGGAGTTTGTAAGACTATGCCCTCATTCATGTTTTGATGTATGACAAACAAAGTGTATTTTGCATAAGATTTTTGATTTTGACTATGTACTTATTACGTGTTAAGTTGCATCCAAGATCACTCATGTAAAAGATAAATCAAGGATTAAAGGATGGAAGACCAAGGACACAAAGCAATGGACAATGACTAAAGCATCAAGCAATGAAGATCTTATACTTTAGATGCTATTGTAAAAATAGCACATTTGATTTCTTAGGTGAAGTACTTAAATTTAAGAAGAAACTAATTTTTTACAAAGGATAATATAAGCGCTCGTCCCACACTGGGATAATATAAGAGCTCATCCAATGAAGTAATAAAAAGCTGACGTCCAATGAAGTGATAAAAAGCTGACGTCCAATGAACTACTAAAAAGCTGGCGTCCACTAAAGTGACATAAGCTCGCGTCTACTAAAGTAACAGAAGCTCGCGTCTACTAAAGTGACAGAAGCTCGCGTCTACTAAAGTGTCAGAAGCGCCTGTCTACTGAAGTAACAAGAAGCACTTGTCTGCTGATGTGGCACATGGAGCTCGTCTACTGAAGTAACAAGAAGCGCTCGTCCGCTGAAGTAACAAGAAGCACTCGTCTGCTGATGTGGCACGTGGAGCTCGTCTACTGAAGTAACAAGAAGCGCTCGGCTACTAAAGTGACATATGGAGCTCGTCTACTAAGGTTTACGCTCTTTGGACTTACTAACTCCTTAATGAGAAGCTCCGTCCACTAAAGTACTAAATGGAGCTCGTCTACTAGCCTACATGAATGTAAAATCTTAATGTCTAGATGGAAACGGTTATTTTCAAGATGGACGCGAATTCTACAAGATCAATCAGAATCTTATTTCAAGAACAAGAATCAAGAAAACAGATTTTGTTAAATCAGATCCAAATTTGTTTTAATGGATCCGAACGATTATAACTTGTTTTCTACGTAAAGAGGGATCAAAGGAACACTTAAACAACAACCTTACACATTCTGAAAGTGAAAAATACGAAAGATTCAAAAGCTTCCAAAAAGTGCTTCATCCTTTGAGAGAAAAATGTGATATTTCTTAGAACTTCAATTTGTATAATCAGACTTTTAGAGTCTTTCTTCTACTCAATTCTTTCTGTGCATTAGTGTGATTAGGAGAGGGTATCTCTTAGGATTGAACAAGGATATAAGGGATCCTTGGGCATAGAAAAGCAAGTGTGCTTTTTGGTGTGTTCTTGAGCAAGGAAGTTATCCTTGTGAATGCTGTAATTGGATATTGTAATTTCTGGTTATAGTCGAGAAAACCACAGAGGTGTGTGACTGGATGTAGGATTACCAGAGGAGGCAGTCGAACTAGAATAAATCGGTTTGCGTGTTCTTGTCATCTCTAAACTCCATATACATATTATATGTGCTTGTGTGTTGTGAATGAGTTTTAAGAATGCTTGTTAACTTGAATCTTTGATCAACAATCTGTGTTAAACTTGTTGTTACTTCTTATAATTCTTCTTAACATCATTACTTGTTACATAACCTGATTCTTGGGATTTAAAATTGAGTGAAAACCAATTTTCTTTAAGAAAACTCTGTTTTGTTTTAAATTGTTGAAAAAGGTTTCATTATCTCAATTCACCACCCCCCCCCCTTGAGATTGTAGCCATTACCAACAGCCAACTTGCCTGTTGTGCGGGACTTTCCTGAAGTGTTCCCGGGAGATGTTTATAACCTACCCTCGGAGAGAGATGTTAAGTTCATCACAGACTTAGTGCCTGGCATCGGGCTAATCTCCATAGCACCCTATAGAATGTTTCCTTTAGAGCTAGCTAGGTTGAAGGAGCAGTTGGAGGACTTGATGAAGAAGCAGTTCATTAGGCGGAGTGTGTCTCCGTGGGGAGCACATGTGTTGTTGGTGAAGAAGAAGGATGGTAGTATGAGGTTGTGCATCGACTATCGACATCTCAACAAGGTGACCATAAAGAATCGGTATCCCCTCCCTAGGATTGATGATCTCATGGACCAGTTGATGGGTGGTTGCGTGTTTTCTAAGATAGATTTGTGGTGGTGTTTATAGATGACATCTTAGTGTACTCCAAGAGCAAGGAGGAACATGAGGAACACCTGAGGGTTGTCTTGCAGACCCTTAAGGAAAAGCAGTTGTACGCTAAGTTGTCGAAGTGAGTCTGGTTAGAGGAAGTGAGCTTCTTAGGACATGTCATCTCTAAGGATGGCATATCTGTGGACCCAGCTAAGGTAGAAACGATGCTCCAGTGGGAAGAGCCAAAGTCTGTAACCGAGATTAGGAGTTTCTTGGGGTTAGTCGGGCATTATAGGCGGTTCATAGAAGGTTTCTCTAAGATAGTTGTACCCTTAACCCGTCTCACCAAGAAGGGTCAGTTGTTTGTGTGGGACTCTAAGTGTGAAGAGAGTTTCCAAACCCTTAAGGATAGGTTGATATCAGTACCAGTGTTAGTTTTTCCAGATCCTAGTGAACCCTTCGTAGTTTACTGTGATGCTTCTAAGCAAGGGTTAGGTGGTGTGTTGATGCAGAATGGTAAGGTAGTCGCTTATGCTTCTTGGGAGTTGAAACCCCATGAGAAGAACTACCCTACCCATGACCTAGAGTTAGGAGCTGTGGTATTTGCCTTAAAGATCTGGAGGCATTACCTTTATGGAGCGAGGTTTTAGGTCTTTAGTGATCACAAGAGTTTGAGGTATCTCTTTGATCAGAAGGAGTTGAATATGAGACAACGTAGGTGGATGGAGTTCTTTAAGAATTATGAATTCCAGCTGACCTATCACCCAGGAAAGGCCAATGTGGCAGCCGATGCCCTAAGTAGGAAAACCTTGCATATCTCCACTTTGATGGTTAGGGAGATGGATTTGATTGAGGATTTTAGAGACCTTAGTCTAACTTGTTTAACCCTTTGAGTATTAGGCTTGGTACCTTGAAGGTTACCAATAGCTTGATGGATCAGATTAGAGAGGGTCAGAAGTTAGACAAGTTTCTCTTGGACCAGCGAGAGTTGCTCGCTCAGGGTAGAGACCTTAGTTTCAAGGATGGAAGTGATGGTTTCTTGAGGTTTAAGGATAGAGTGTGCATACCAGATGTTCCTGAGCTTAGGAAGTTGATACTTGAGGAAGGACATAGGAGTGGATTGAGTGTGCACCCAAGTGCCACTAAGATGTAACAGGACCTTAAGAGGATGTTTTGGTGGCTTATAATGAAAAAGGATGTGGACAAGTTTGTGTATGCGTGCTTGGTTTGTAAGAAAGACAAGATAGAACATCAAAAGCCTTCAAGTAAGTTGTAGCCTTTGAGTATCCCAGAATGGAAATGGGATATCTTCTCCATGGATTTTGTGTCTGGACTCACTAGGACTCCAACTGGTTTTGAGGCTATATGGGTTGTTGTGGATAGATTGACTAAGTCTTCCCATTTCATCCCAATGAACATGGAGTATCGTTTAGATAAGTTAGCCAAGATGTACATCAAGGAGATAGTTTGGCTTCATGGTGTACCCTCTAACATAGTATCGGATAGAGACCCGAGGTTTACCTCCAGGTTCTGGGAGAGTTTACAGCATGCTTTAGGGACAAAGCTTAGGCTTAGTTCAGCTTACCACCCACAGACTGATGGCAGTCTGAGCGGACAATCCAGTCCTTAGAGGACTTGTTGAGGGCTTGTGTGCTAGAGCAGTCTGGTAGTTGGGACAAGATTTTGCCCCGGATAGAGTTCACCTACAACAACAGTTTCCATTCCAGCATTGGGATGGCACCTTATGAGGCTATTTGTGGGAGGAGATGTAAGACACCCTTATGTTGGAATGAACCTAGTGATATTGTGGAGCTAGGACCAGAAATAGTCCAGGACACAACAGAAAAGATCAGGATGGTTCAAGAAAAGATGAGAGTGGCACAGAGTAGGCAAAAGAGCTACCATGACAAAAGGAGGAAGGCGCTCGAATTCCAGGAAGGCGATCATGTATTCTTGAGAGTTACTCCAACGATTGGGGTTGGTAGAGTGATGAAGACGAGGAAACTTACTCCAAGGCATTGGTCTTTACCAGATCCTCAAAAGAGTCGGCGAAGTCACCTACCAAATAGCCTTGCCACTGTTCTTATCCAATCTCCATAATGTTTTTCATGTGTCTCAACTCAAAGTATATCCATGACCCTAGTCAGGTGATAGTTCCCGACGCTATACAGTTGAAAAAGAACTTGACGTTTGAGGTGTTACCCCTTCAAGTCGAGGATAAAAGGGTGAAGCATCTAAGAGGCAAGGAGATTCCTTTGGTCAAACTAGTTTGGAGTGGGGCTACTGAGGAAAGTGGTACCTGGGAGCTGGAGAGCAATATGATGGAAGCGTACTGTTGATGGAGTGTTCTGGGCAAGTATACCCAGTCGTGCAAGTAATACGGTGATGAGACCGATTATCGTATCCACGGGGATGGGATGTCAATTACCAATTCACAAACTCAGCAACTATCTAGACTATGAAGAGGATTTAAAATAAACAAAACAGAAGGAATAAAATCTGTTTGTATTTTTGAGGACTTTTAACAAACACTTGGAGTGCAGAAAGAGGTGTTGGGATCAGATTTCACCAAACCTCTGCCTCATGTACTACCAGGACTAGATACCTCCCATTCATGCTTCAAATATTAAAATCAATCCACTAGATTACTCAAGCCCCGATTCCTCAGATGGCAAGAGCCTAAATCCACTAATAGACCCTAATTCCTTAGGTGACCTAGATTAATGAATTTGCACTAGGATTAGGGATTACGCGATTACTAGTAAACCAAACTCCATTCCTAGACGCAAGGGTTACTAGGTGATTGAATTCAGTTCCGGTTCTAATACGAATTTCCCAATTGCATACCAAAACACTAATCGAGTCATGGGGGTGCTAGCCACAACAAGCATTAAGCATGGAAAATCAATCACTAATACGAAGGCATGAACATAGAATAATCAGTCAAGGCAAATACATAATAATCAGTTTGATTTCATCTAATCCCAACAACCGGGATTTAACTACTCATAAAAGAGAAAGCAAAAACCAGAGAAATAGGAGAAGAGGAGAGAAGAAACTCCATGGTAGCTTTCCACTATCGTCACAGCAACCCCTCTCAGCAACTCCGTTCTAGGGTTCCAATTCTCCACAGCCGCAGCCTCCAAGGTCTTGTGATAAGCCGGTGGCTCATCTAGTTTTATGGCTAGTATGACCGTGGTTTTGTGCTAATTATATCCCATTTTCGCCCAAATTAGACTTGATTGTCTTCAAGCAGCATTTTGAGACTCTAGAGTATTTTTAGGTTAATTTAGTTGATTTAGAGTCTAATAAAGTACTTACTGTTAATCCTTGTTTTCAGGTAATAAAGAGAAGCAGTTCTGGAGTTTTTCGCCCCGCGAGAGGCTACTCGCCCCGCGAACCTGAAGCCTGACTGCGCCATAAATGCCATCTTCTCTGCCTCGCCCCGCGAAACAATGTCTCGCCCGCGAGAAATCCAACCCTGAAGGATAGAGATCATCACGACTTACCCGTGTTGAAGGTCACGGCTATGGCAGTTTGGAATTTGAAGAGTCTCGCCTCGCGAGCCATTATTCGCCTCGCGAGAGAGCCAAACACTGAAGACTGTTCGTAATACAAGCCTCGCGAAAGGTAGTTCTCCTCGCGAGCTCGTGGAATCCAGAATCTGTATTTAAGTCTTTTAGTCAGAATTGATCAGTCGATCTCATCTCCTCTCCTCTCCTCTCTTCTTCTTTTCTTTTCATAGGACGGTTGTCAAAATAGGTTTAGGTTTATGTTTGTAATGGAGAACTAGTCTCCCTTGATCAATCTACTACGATTGGGTTCCATTGACGCTTGAGGTTTTGTAATTCCTGAACTTTATGCTATTCTCTTTCAATACTTGTTTTATATGTTCTGTTTGCTTAATTTAGAATCGTATAGAATAGGTGTTGATTTATTTCGATGATTGTTTGTTCCTATACTTAATCGTGTTTGCTTAATTCGCGTGTGTTCGTTCATGTTCGCTTAGTTCATGAGTGCTTCACCCCGTTTGCTTAATTCGGGAATAGGAACATATGTCTCGTAGCATTGGTTTCGCTTGTTAATTGATGTTACAATCGAAAAGAGAGTAGAATCTGCTTAGGGCATGGAATTATATAAACCGATGATAGTGGGAAACCGAAATCAGTAGGTTGATCGCTTAGCTTATTTGGTAATTGTTTAGTTTACATTGTTTTTCTGCTTTGTTTTCTTTGTTTAATTTCAAATATCCAACAACCCCCCCCCCCCCCCCCCAAAAAACTGACTTTTTCTGTTAACAACAACCCAAGAGTCCTTGTGAGACGATATCCGAGTTGTCACTCCCTAAATTACATATTTTTATAAACCGGTCGCTTTTTGGCGCGTGCGCGACAGCACGTTCATCTTGATAAAATCCCTGTTTTTCTGTGTATTTCTGGTCTCCACTAGGGTTCCCAGCTCCCTGTTTCTGTCTTCTGCGCTCATATTTATAGAGAGGCCACGCGTCACGGCCGTGATGGCCATCATGGCCAGGCCGTGACGTGTTCTGGAGTGGGCGCGCTTTCAAATTTGGAGCATCACGGTCGCGAGCCTCATCACGGCTAGGCCGTGATCGCTTCTGCCTGGCCTGTCACGGCTGTGATGGTTATCACGGCTAGGTCGTGACAGCTTCTAACTTTTGCCTTCAATCTTCTCAGTTTTCTTGATCATGGTCGTGATGGTCATCACGGCCAGGCCGTGATGGGCTCTGCTTGGCTCATTTTCTTCACTTTTCAAGCTCTATTTCATCCAAGCTCCATCAAGGCTAATTCTGAGCATTTTTCCTTAAATTCCTGCAAAACAACACCAAGAAACCGCTTCACCCGTTCCAAGGGAAAAAATAACTAAAATCAAATAAAGAATGCCTAATCTATATGAAAAATGCATGCAAAAGTGTACAGAAAACATCATGTAAAATCACACTATCAAATCACCCCAAGCTTATTCAATTTCTTGTCCTCAAGCAATCACTAAGGCCAGAAGATCAAACTAATCAAGGCATGGATAGTGAACCAAGAACCCGAGTAAATACTAATCCAAGTAATAGGCATTTCAAACAATTCAGCAAGAGACAATCAGTTCAAGTCCAATTAGATGCTTAGGTTTCTTAGACTCATTTTCTCACTGATTTGGGCACTCTTTGTCACCTGAAGCTCACCCCAAGCTTGTTTATTTGCTTGGCTCTCTTTCTCACCTCACTCAAGTGTTAGGGAAATAAGACAATTCTCTCCATTTTCCTCAAGGATTGAATTCTACCATAGGATTGACTATCAACCAAATCTCTACTTTATTAATGAAAACAATTAAGAATCAAGAGGCTTTTACTTTGGTTGTAACGAGGCCATGAGATTAATCGTTAGGTGGGGAAATCAAGAAAAGGAAATTCCAAAAGGCTACACAAAATATCAACATTGCAAATCATGCACCTTCTAAAATACCTTTTTGGGTTTTGCTTCCTTTTTCCACCTTTCTTTATTTCTTTTCATTTTATTTCTCACTTTTCTTTTTGTCATCCCCTTCTCTATATATTTTTCTTTTTCTTTTATTTGGAGAAAGGGAAATTTTTCAACTCAAAAGAAATAATTTTCTGATTCTTTCATCCCAAACTTTTTTCCAACTACCTTTTTACCCTTTTTTGTAATACTTTAGAAGGTATCTTATCAAGCACTTTTATCAACAAATTTCAAGGTACCAAGAAAAGTATTTCATTTTTTCGGCTCAAAGTTGGGCAACTAAGGGGTAGCATTTGTTCAATCAAAGCTCAGAAGGCCGAAAAAATACCTATTGCCTCAATCATTTTCAAAAATGTTTTCAAAAATTTTTAAGCTTCAAAATGGTTTCAAGTCAAGTTCTAGAGAAAATCATCCAAGAGGAATAACACTCTAACACAAAAAGTGGGGTAGATTTAGTGAGTACCCCTTTGGCTCAAAATCTCACATTTTAGTAGTTCAAAAATCATTGAGAAACACAAATCTACGGAACCACATGCTAATTATCAACTATCAAAGATTATCTCAAACATTGTCATTTGTAGCCTTATCACAAGAATAAAAAAATTGGGTTCAACAATTCATTATCTCAATTTAATTGGCACTTAGTTTTCACATTTGGATGCAAAATCTAAGCAAGGGAAATCGAATCATGTGATCATGCAAAACTATATGAATGCAACATGAAAAATGCAAATGCAAAATACCCCTACCCCAAGCTTAAAATTTTACATTGTCCCCAATGTAAACAATCAAGTCGGAAAGAGGAGAAAAAATGGAACGACTTACCGAGGCGGTAACGGGTGTTGGCTCTCATTCCAGTCAGAAACTTGTTGGGAAGTACATCACGGCCGTGAGCCTCATCACGGGCAAGTCGTGATCAATTCTGATCCATGGGTGTTGGCCTGTCACGGCCGTGAACCCCATCACGGCTAGGCCTTGATGCTCTCTGCTCTTCAGGGTCTTCCCATCACGCCCGTGATGTGGATCACGACTGGGCCGTGATCCTTTCTGGTCTTCATGATTAGCTTGCCTTTGATCTTTTCCTTGTCTTCTTGCTCTCCCTTCCTTCTTTCCCTGAAATCACTTGGCAAATCTCAATTTATTATTTTTCCTCTTGATCTTCTCAAATTATTCAAGAGGTTAAAATCAAAAACAAAACTAACTAAAGAGAAGGGTTAAGAAAACCTGGGTTGCCTCCCAGTAAGCGCTTCTTTAACGTCACTAGCTTGACGTTCTAGGATCCTCCTCCTGGATCCCACGGTCTGTGGAGTGGAGATTGCAGAAGTAATATGACTTTATCCTCAACTCCACCCAGTCAGTGTGTGAAAACTCCATTGACCTCTACAATTATGAACTCACTTCCTCTCGGGTCAAATTGTGTTTTCACGAGGAAGTGTGCCAGACAAGTGGAAGGGACTAACTTACCAGTGTCCACACATGCATGCAAGCCAACATATTTGTCCAATGCAGAAAATTCAGATTCCTTAGCAAGCATGGTGGAGTCCACTACCACTTCATCTTCGTTTTGAACTATCCCCCAAACCATATTTTTCTCGAATTATGCTTCATCTGACTCTTGTACTAACTGTTTGCAAATCTCCTCAACTTGCGTTTTGAAGTTCTGCTTCACAGTTCCGATACTGTCATAATTGGCTCTTGCCTTGGCCTCAGAGGTGGATAGTTCTTGGGAATACTGTTCTAGAGCAGCTTTCAACGGTGTTTGCTCCTTCCATTCCCATTCCTCTTCTTGTTTCTCTTCTACCACCACCACTTCATCTTCAATCACGTCCATGCTAGCCAATAGATTCTCTTCAGTTTGAATTCCATGTGACTTTTCTGCTAGTAATTTACAAAATTCACTGGCTTGTTCTTCCAACTTCTGAAAGATGTCGCTTAGGGACGCTACTATATTACCAGCATTTTTCCCTGCTCGCATCTCAACCCTCTGAATCATGGAACTAATTTCCTCCTGGCTACGTTCTATGCTCAAGCTCAGAGGATAAGCATCTATATCCCAAAGAATCTCTAGCAGATCAGGATCCAGCTTAAAGTGTGGTGGTGGTTGCAAGGATGACAAATAGGACTGCCATTCCTCCTTGGAGTAAATCTTCACGTGCTTAACAGTGATACCATCAAACACGATCCAGTCAAGTTGAGCTTCCCAAGTTGGATGGTAATGATAGTCCATGTGTTTCCTCACCTTTACACAAACAAACACTCAAAAGAAAAAAAATCAAATCTGTACAGATAAAATGTCAAATATATATACAGAAAAATTAAAGATAAAAATATCTAAATTAGTTGCCTCCTTTGTTACTAATGATATTGCCAAAACCAATCCCCGGCAACGGCGCCAAAAACTTGTTGACGGAGTGTTATAGGCAAGCATACCTAGTCGTGCAAGTAATACGGTGGTGAGACCGGTTATCGTATCCACGGGGATTGGATGTCAATTACCAATTCACAAACTCAGCAACTATCTAGACTATGAAGAGGATTTAAAATAAACAAAACAGAAGGAATAAAATCTTTTTGTATTTTTGGGGACTTTTAACAAACACTTGGAGTGCAGAAAGAGGTGTTGGGATCAGATTTCACCAAACCTCTACCTCATGTACTACCAGGACTAGATACCTCCCATTCATGCTTCAAATATTAAAATCAATCCACTAGATTACTCAAGCCCCGATTCCACGGATGGCAAGATCCTAAATCCACTAATAGACCCTAATTCCTTAGGTGGCCTAGATTAATGAATTTGCACTAGGATTAGGGATTACGCGATTACTAGTAAAGCAAACTCCATTCCTAGACGCAAGAGTTACTAGGTGATTGAATTCAGTTCCGGTTCTAATACGAATTTCCCAATTGCATACCAAAACACTAATCAAGTCATGGGGGTGCTAGCCACAACAAGCATTAAGCATTGAAAATCAATCACTAATACGAAGGCATGAACACAGAATAATCAGTCAAGGCAAATACATAATAATCAGTTTGATTACATCTAATCCTAACAACCGGGATTTAGCTACTCATAAAAGAGAAAGCAAAAACCAGAGAAATAGGAGAAGAGGGGAGAAGAAACTCCATGGGAGCTTTCCACTATCGTCACAACAGCCCCTCTCAGCAACTCCGTTCTAGGGTTCCAATTCTCCACAGCCGCAGTCTCCAAGGTCTTGATAAAAGTCCCTGTTTTTCTGTGTATTTCTGGTCTCCACTAGGGTTCCCCGCTCCCTGTTTCTGTCTTCTGCGCTTATATTTATAGAGAGGCCACGCGTCACGACCGTGATGGCCATCACGGCCAGGTCGTGACGTGTTTTGGAGTGGGCGCGCTTTCAAATTTGGAGCATCACGACCGTGAGCCTCATCACGGCTAGGCCGTGATCGCTTCTGCCTGGCTTGTCACGGTCGTGATGGTTATCACGGCTAGGCCGTGACAGCTTCTGACTTTTGCCTTCAATCTTCTCAGTTTTCTTGATCATGGCCGTGATGGTCATCACGGCCAGGCCGTGATGGGCTCTGCTTGGCTCATTTTCTTCACTTTTCAAGCTTTATTTCATCCAAGCTCCATCAAGGCTAATTCTGAGCATTTTTCCTTAAATTCCAGCAAAACAACACCAAGAAACCGCTTCACCCGTTCCAAGGGAAAAACTAACTAAAATCAAATAAAGAATGCCTAATCTATATGAAAAATGCATGCAAAAGTGATGTTTTGAGAAAACGGTTTTATTTCTTTAAAAACGAATTGAGTTGGGAATAACTTTTCAAAATTTGATGTTTTCAGAAAAGAGATTTTCAAGAAATGAAGGAATTGGAGAAAAATGAAGTTCTCTGTGATTTCACATTTTATAAACGATTTTTAACGGAAAAGGTTTTCTGAAAAGGAGTTTTTACTCAACGAAAATAATTCCATTAAACTTGGATAAGTTTTCGGAGGTTTGGTTTTGTATTTGTTGTTTCACAGAACGAAAATATTGTTAAAGAAGAAGAGTGAACCTAGTAACCAAGACGTCAGGATTCTAGTGTTCTGTTAACACGTGGATCGTGTATCTGTGTTAATGGCCTGTGTGTCCTGGAAAAGTTATTATGGACTGTGTGTCCTGTGTTGAGTTGAGTTTTCGGACTGTGTGTCCTGTGTTGTGTTGAAATTGAAAAGACTTAATATTAAATTAAGCATGGTCGTAATGTAACACCCTGCTTTTCGTTTAGTACTTTTATAAAGCTTGTTTGGTTGTTTAAGTTAGTTTTGTTAAGTTAAGAAAGTTGGCTAAGGGCTCAGTGGGACTTTTTGGCTTAAAAGTCCCTTCCTGGTACATGAGCATGACCGTGCTCATTAGCCAGCACGCTCGTGCTTAAAGTCTGTAGTGTGTTGCAGGTTTTAAGTTGAGCACGCCCGTGCTCAACAGTGAGCACGCCCGTGCTCAATGTACGGACGGCGTCTCGTAAACGCTAAGTCCAGCACGCCCGTGCTTGCTGAGGAGCACGATCATGCTCAAGTTCAGTCTATATATGCTTGCACAGAAACCGAGGGTTTACGTGAAAACCCTATTCTAGTGGCTGCTAATACCCTAGTGCGGCCAGAACAGTTTCATTCCCTTTTTTCATCAAACTCAATCAGTTTCTTGATTATTGGGAACCACTGGGAAGTGTAGTTTCGCCTATACACGTATATAGGTAATGTTCCTTTTTCCCCTTGTGGTTTCCTTTCATGGTTTTGAATTGGAAACTAACTGGTTTGTGTTTTTGTTAAACCAAGGCTTGATTGGGATTGAGCCGCTTAGAGGGACGGAACCGGTTTGCTGTTAGCTCACATTGGAATCTTCAATCCAGGTATGGGGAGAAGGGTAGTGTATTCATTAGGCAGTTGGGGTAGCGTAAGGTAAGGGGTTCCCATAACCCCGGTTGTTGTCTCAAGTGGTATGCCTATATGTTGAGATGTTTTCTATTGATAACATGATTATTGATTCAGTTATGTTCTATGATAACATGTCTTAGTTGTTTGGGAATGCTATGGTTATCTGTTCACATTCATGATTGGTTGCTTATGAGTATGATAATGTGTTGATCGTTGTTATTAGCATGATGTTGGTTGGTTGATGTTGTTACTATGATCATTTTGATGATAAGATGTTAATTAAATAATTAGGTTATTAAATTACTTGATGATTAATGGATTTAATCCCAAAATTAATTGGTTAAAATCTGTGTTTGAACTTTTCCCAGAACAGGACTGTCATGCATTGAGCCCGACCATGTTGAATAGGGAGCATGAGCGAATTCTGGAAAATGGACGCTCATTAAGCACGGCCGTGCAGCAAAGGAGCACGACCGTGCAGCAGAGCACGGCCGTGCCTAAAAGGAAGCACGACCGTGCTCCACTTTAGTGGTAGCACGCCCGTGCTGGGGTTAAGCACTCCCGTGCTCACCCCTCTGGATAGAAACTGAGATTAAAGACTTAAAGGGGGGTTTTAACCCCAATCTTCCCCAATAACGCTATGTTGACATGATTAATTAATGTTAAAGATTCGATAACTCAGTTAATGGTTAATGAAGATAATTAATGATGATAAGATGTTTAAGTTGGTAATCGGTGGGTTATCGCACGTTGATAGCTTTGGTGCTTATTGGCCAAAGTGGCCTCAATGCTTATTGGTCGAGGTGTTGATGATGTTAAGTCTTGGGTGCTTATTGGCCCAAGCATGATGATGTTGACGATGAAGTTTTGGGAGCTTTTTGGCCCGAGCAAAGGAGGTTCTTGTTGTTGTTTGTTGTAGTGCCATGCATAGAGCATTGGAGTTGATGGTTGAGGGGGAGGTTCGACATAGGGGAGATCACTCGAGAGTACGGTGATCTGGCCATCCATGGTAGGTCACCCGAGGTTTGGTGACTGCGGCCCTTCGTGATAAGGCATCCACGATTTGATGCACTGGCTAGCCATGGGGTTCACCCGAGGTTTGATGAACTGCCGATGTTGGTGCTTCTATGGTCAATACGGATATGTAACTCCGAAGTCGTTCATCCTGAGTTAGTTTGGATACACATGTATAATGGAGTAGCGGAGTAGTGTTGCATTGCATCGCATAGCATACTTGATTTTGATGATGTTGATGTATGATGATATGTATATGCTAATGTATGCTTTGATGTTGCCATGCTTGTTTGTTTACCTTGCTTCCTATCTCCATGCCGTATATGTTTACATGATTCTTACTCCCCGATCTCTGTTTGTTTGTTTGGCATGTTTGACTTCATGCAGAGGATGGCGAGCAGCCCAAAGATGAATGACTCTGAGGATCCACCACTCATAGTTAGGGCATTTTCTTTCAGTTTAGTTAGATTCAGTTGTTCTTCCATGATTTACGGAACGGTTATACCAGCTCTGTTGTGACATCGGGTTGGGACGCTGTTATTTTTTTTATTTGTTTAATTGTTTTAAACTTGGTTTTATTTCTGCGTTTTGAGAACTCGTTCATATGGGACCTTTCTACCCATGAACAAATGTTTAATTAATTTAGTAAATTCATGTTGTGTTTTATATCTTTATCTTTTAATGCTTTATAACATGCAGGGTAGCAGGGTGTCACACGTGAGCCTTTGAGCCTCGACAAGGAAAGAATCAACGAAAAAGAAAAGGTGACATGAACAAAAGTTTTACATGCATTATTTGGCAGACGTGCCTGTGATGACCATTGTGTCCTGTGTGTTGGCCAATGTGTCTTGTGTTGTTGGCCACTGTGTCATGTGTTGTTGACCATTGTGTCCTGTGTGCTGGCCAATGTGTCTTATGTTGTTTGGCCAAATGTGCCATCGAGCTACAATCCACAAAAGGTGGATTGACAAACTGAGGAAGTCAAGACCAAAGTGGGTCTATTAGGAACATCCGAGTTAGTGAGCCACAAAGGCTGAGGCCTCGCGACCTCTAATCGTGGACGTAACGATGCAAAACGTGGATGTACTCAATCAGGGACTACTCAATATTATTTTAAGTGCTTGAGTGTGATATGTAACACCCTGCTTTTCGTTAAATGCCTTTCTTAAGCCTGTTTGGTTGTTAAGTTGTTTGGTTAAAGGCTTAGTGGGATTTTTGGCTCAAAAGTCCCTTTCTGGTGGTTGAGCACGCCCGTGCTCAATAGCCAACATGCCTGTGCTTAAAGTCTGAAGCGTGTTTCAGATTTTAAGTTGAGCACGACCGTGCTTAATAGTGAGCACGCCCGTGCTCAATGTGCAGACCGCGTTTCGCCGACATTAAGTCCAGCACGACCGAGCTCAAGATTAAGCACGGTCGTGCTCAGGTCCAGCCTATATAAAGTTGGCACAGAAATCGAGGGTTACGAATTAACCCTATTTTCTGTCATCGGTCGTCGTCTAGTGCGGTCAAAGCAACCCCCTTCCCTGTTTCTGCTAAACTCAGCCAGTTCTTGGAGTTTTGGAAGTCGTTTGGGAAGCCTAGTGCGTCTGTGTTGGGTTAGAGGTAAAGGTCCCTTTCCCTTTTTGGTTTCTCTTTCGTTTTTGGGTTTGAGAAATTGATCGTTTGTGTTTATGATCAACCAAGGCTTAGTACCAGAGTAAGCCGCTTGTGGATTCGGGACAGGTTCTTTGTTTTAGGGACGCCGGTGGAGCTACCTTCAATCCAGGTATGGGGAGAAGGGTAGTGTACTCATAGGCTCGGGGTTAAAGTAAAGTAAAGGGGTTCCCATAACCCCGTTGATGCATGTTTATTGTATGATTTAAACACTATGTTGATGATGTATATTTTGGTTGGTCTGTGATGATATGTTATATGCTCCATGTTTTTCGAGGATTAATTCATGTTGAATATTGTAACACCTATCTTGGGCATTACATGATTACCCATTGTGAAAAATAAAACGTAGTTAAATAGCTGGTTACTTTCGGAAAATAATATTTTGTTATTAAATAAGAAAACTAAAAATGGTGATAATTTTTCCCCCTTTTCTTTCCTTAAGATAGATGAACACTCAGAACATAAACATCATAAACACCTACGAATATATATATATATATATATATATATATATATATATATATATATATATATATATATATATATATATATAAAATTCAGATTAGCAGTTGCATCATAAGTACATAGTTACAAAGTGAACATAGGACCTTTATAAGAATAGGTCATTGACATAGTTAGAAAATGAGTAGATAAGAAAACATAAGCATCATAAAACAAAAGGGTACAGAACCACATCACAAAAGACCATGGTTTTCAGAAAACCAGTGATCAGCCGGACAAGGATAAACTTCCCCACAAAAGAAAACCTAAAGCTAGTCCAACTAGAGATGACCATTAGGAAGGCCATAATGAACACCCCCACTCCCAGAAGACGAATCAGGCATGACATCCAAAACCTCCCCTCCTTCGTCAGGAGAGTCATCATCATCGTCCTCATCAAGAACTATGTACTATGGCTCGTCATCGAAGAACTCCTCCGGATCCTCCCCCGGGGGTGAGTCAGGTACAACTCCGGAAAGTGGTAGTCCAAGAGGTGTATGCTCATGCAACTGTTCTCGCTCAGCCAAAACATGAAGGTAATACCAGGGAGGTGGTAGTGAAATCCTCACCGACTGGACAGTCTGAATCCTCCGCTGTGGTCCGCCCTCAACAGCTCCCTCCAGTGAACTAACAGGCCCGGTATAGGTGGCAGAGTGGGATCCCGGGTGGATATCCCACGCTCCCGGATCTTGAGCATTGTCAAAAATCAGCTTCATCGTTCCTAATGGTGCTAAGGGATGTTAGGATCCATCTAAACTCATATATATATAACAATTCCATATAGGAAAGGAAAACAACAAGAAAGTATGCAAGAGTGAGATACCAATATATGGATTAATCACAATAACCATATGCACGACACAAAACATCATATAGCATGCAAAGTCATGTATCATAAAATTCTTGAAAATAAACAGTATTATATCTAGGGGTCTCATACCCGATAAATCATGGTTTTATAAAAATGTTCATAACACTTCAATATTCAGGCTCTAACCTAATCTCATGAGATACCAACTTCATTTTTCGTTTAAGCTGATCAACCTTTTTACATGGATCATTGTCAACGAAAAGAATCCAATGTCCAACACCTTTGTAACTCATTGGTAGATCACTCAGCAACCAATGGTTATTTCACACAAGTTATGACATCTCAATTGTCATTACGGTAAACGAGAAACTTCAGTCCATGCATTGGCAGATCACTCAGCAACCAATGGTTATCGTGGTTCATGGGCGTATTTCTCCAAAATTCATTGGCCAACACATGACTCAATGATTTCTAACTTGGCAACATGGCACGTCTTCCAAACAAATGCATGTGAAAATCATTTTATTCTCAAAGTTTATCTGTGTGTACATTCTTTCCTTGTCGAAGCTCAAAGGCTAATGGCTATTCATAAAATCTTTAACTTTAAGATTCTTCAACATCAACACGGGACACGAAGTCCGAGTTCTCAATCACAACGCCCTAAACCGATGCACCAGTCTTGGGTTTGTGGTTATAGAAAACAACTTTCACCTTTTTCAACATTTATCACAACGTGATTAGGACACATAGTCCACAACTACGTGGTTAGGACGCATAATCCACAACAACGTGATTAGGACACACGGTCCATAACAACGTGACACGGATCAAAGATCTACATGTAAATTACAAAACACTAGTATTCCGACGTCTCGCATACTAGATTTACTTTCCAGCGTATTTATTCTTTTTCGTTCAGTGAAACACAATTAAAAAATGAAACTTCAGCAACCTATCCAAACTAGCCGGAATATTTTTCAAAAGTAAATTTTTTCTAGAAATCCATTTCATTGGAAATTCATTTGTAAAATGCTAAATTATAAAGAAATCCATTTTTCTTTTGAAATTCTTCTTTTTCTTCCAAACCATCTTCAGAACGTTGTCAAATCCTTTCAAATTCTTTTATAAAATATCTATATCTATATTTATATAATATACATTTTCAGGTTGCTGTTGGGGTAATTTTTGACACATGTCACACAACCAATTGCCCACAAACAAATCACTAAAGACAAAAAAGGGACCCATTTTTAGAAATTTTAGACCAATGGCTTGGAGATGGTATTATTGTAAATAAGTGATGAAATGAGCACTTTCAAATGCAACCTGTTTTGGAGATAACTCTGTTGCAGCACCCTTGCATTCTTCCGATGCCTTAAAAATAGAAAAATAATTAATTTCAAATGTTATTCATCTCTCTGTCCATATTCATTACGCCTCTCCTTCCCCTTGAACTGAAACCTTGAAGCCTTCTCTCCCTGAGGCTATGTTTGGGAATTTTGGAGATGACTGAGTGGAGTGGTTACTAATGGAGTGAGGTGGAGTGGCAAAAATATATCACTCCATTGTTTAGAAGTTTGACGGAGAAATCCCAAACCCTCTAATTTGGAGGGTATAAAAATTGGGGGTTTGGATGGGATGAAGTGGTCTGGGTTACCATCCTAAACCATCCCACTCAATTAATTAATGAACTCCCAAACAATGGGTCAAGCCTTCTATCACTAACCATACCACCCCATCCTCCCAAACATACCTTTTAGCCAAGTTTCTTCTCTCTCATTTTTTCTTTCACCCATTCTTTTTTCTTTCACTCATCATCTCCCTATCGGAGACTCCTCTTACCGGCACAACTCTTCTCTTCCTATTGGGAGCAACTTCTCAAATTTCTTCTTCCATCATCTATCTTCTCTACTCACACTAGTGGAAAATATACATTAGACGGTAAAGGTTTACGTCAGTTAACCAAAAGCTAGACGTTAAAAAGGAGGCGGTGGCAGTTTTGTAAATATCAGGCTTCATTAATTCAATTTTAACGTCACTTGTTTTAATGACTGACGTTAAAAGTGAAGTGACTCACTTTTAACGTCAGTTCAATAAAGAACTGACGTTAAAAGTGAACATTTTAACGTCAGATCGATAAAGAACTGACGTTATAAGTAAGTCTCTTCACTTTTAACGTCAGTCCCTACATCAATAGACGTTAAAAGTTATTTTAATAAATTTTTTTATCTAGTATACGATTCCTTCCGCATTGCCTTCCTCAAAGTTTCAGTTTCACATGAATTGCTTTGATGTTTTGTGTTTCTGTTTTGAAAACTAAAATATATGTGTGAAGTATAAGTTGAATCAATAACCCAAACCGGATCTCATTCATGAAGTGTAATACATGATCGATCGATCTGAGAAGATTGAAAGGGTTTAAAATCCTATAAAAAGTTACATTGAAAGGGTTTAAAATCCTAAACATTAAAGCTACATCCCATCAGAGAGTTTTATGAAATATGCCAAAGGTAAAACTATATATACTCCGAAGACCTCAGAAAACTGGGGGGCATGAGAGAGCTCAAGAGAGAGGCAAAAACAGGTGCACCAGATCCGTTTCAAGCAAAGGCGGTGGTTCCAGAGACTTCCAAGACGGTCACTTGCTGCCAAAGCTGAGGTTTTGGAGCTGTGACCCCGAGCACCTGATTAGCCCTCCACGGTGATTCTCCGGAAGGTGATAAGGTGAGCAACTCACACAATGTAATTTACTCAGACTTATCACCCATGCAATGTAATTTACTCAAACTCAGAAGTTGTTTGACCATTAAGACAAAGACCTTTGAGTCTAGGAATAGGAAGAAAGAGTGATGAAGTTAATCTCCACGGCAGAGCCATATTGTGAAGCGAGAAAATTAAAAGGATGGAAGGAAGCTATTTATAGGAGCAGGGGATGAAGTTACTAAGCTATTCTCGATTTTGTTGAAAACTTACCTATAAACTTAATGCTCATTAAGAGGATTGAGTTACAAGGTGCATGGGTAAGTAGCACAAGATGCAGTCAAAGGAATGAATGTTTTTGCAGATATCTATACACTTTTAACGTCGGTTTTTAAAAAAGCGGCGTTAAAAGTGTTTTTAATAAAAAATATTAATTGTTAACGTCGAGTTTTTATACAACCGGCGTTAAAAGTTTGATTTTTACTTGATTAAATAAATAGCTGCGTAAATAATCCTATATATTATACACGTGCGAGAATGAATATTGGAAATAATGTAATTAATATCACGGGAACTTGGCAGTCATCAAATAAGTTGACGTTAAAAATGAGGTGGTGGGTAAACTATTTGCGTCGAGTTCTATAAATAACTGACGTAAATAATTATGAAACTCATTTCATTGGTTGTCATGTCCCTGTTGTCCCTCTTAACGCAGATCACTCCATATAGTACTGTAGTTTATTTCTAAACCTTTTTTTATACAAGTTTATTTTTAATTTTTATTAATTAGCTTGAATTAGTAAACAAATTATTGTGCAAATTAAAATAAATAAACACTTAACATAAAACAAGTTATATGTATAATCAAATCGTATGACATTGAAGCGATTCATAAGTTAAAATTACATGATTAAAAGATAAAAAATTTCTGCAACATAGCCCTAAAATATAAAAAAGTTTCTGCATCAACATCATTTTCTTCTCAGTCCTGTCATCAGAAACTCCAATGGATGCATCACCTCCCTCACTTGAATTCCAAGATGCAAAGTAAATCCTCAGTCACTAGCAGTGAAAGCAAAGTGAAATGGATCTTTGCATCTTTCCTCTTCAGTGGAGTTCCTTGATGCATCATCTTGAATCCACAATTACTTGCTTCCAAAGCAAAGTGAAAGGGATGACGGGGATGAAATAAAGTGAGAGAATCACATTACGTGATTCACCCAACCTCAATATCCATGCAATGTAATTTACTCAAACTCAAGTTGTTTGACCATTAAGACAAAGACCTTTGAGTCTAGGAATAGGAAGAAAGAGTGATGAAGTTAATCTCCACGGCAGAGCCATATTGTGAAGCAGAAAATTAATTAAAAGGAGATGGAAGCTAGGAAGCTATTTATAGGAGCAGTGGATGAAGTTACTAAGTTATTCTGATTTTCTTGAAAACTTATCTATAAACTTAATGCTCATTAAGAGGATTAGGTACAAAGGTGAATGGGTAAGTAGCACAGTAGTCAAGGGAATGAATGTTTCTGCAGAAACTAATAAACCTTTAACTTCCGTTGTGTAATACAACTGACGTAAGAAGTTGTGAGTGTTTTTAACGTCTGTTTCTTAATACAACTTACGTTAAATATATGACATTTAACGTCAGTTATTACTAACAACTAACGTAACAAGTGTGAGAGTTTTTAACGTCAGTTTATTAAGACAACTGACGTTAAATATATGATCTTCAACGTCAGGTTTTACCAAAAACTGACGTAAAATGTTGTTTTATTTTAATTATAACGTTTACCCCCGCGCGCCTTCTCCACTTCTCTACGTCTTTTCTCTTTTCATCACGCTCAACCCTCACTCTCGCTCTCACTCTGCCCTAATCGCGCGCTCATCTCTACCGCAACCACCGCGAGGGCTTCTTCGCCACCACCGTGAGGTACACTCTTAACCCCTAACTCTGTCTTTCCCGCTCCTTCTTTGCAATAACTTGACATCTCTCTTTCCCCTGGCCTTCCCGCGCACTAACTCTCCTTGTCCCTCTGCTCTCGGTAACCACATCGAACGTTGGCCACCACTCGAGCTTCCCCACCACCACCACGCGAGCGCCTATTTCTGGTGAGTCTTTAATTAGGGCACATTTTTTTATTCACGGTTTTGAGTGCATGCATGTTGCTCTGCTGGTTTGAAACTGTAGTCTCAGTAGTTGAAACTTGAAACTGTGAGTTTGAGTTGTTTGGAATGTCTCTATTTTTGGTTTTGAGTGTATGTTGAAACTGTAGTCTCAGTAGTTGTAACTTTAAACCGTGAGTTTGAGTTGTTTGGAATGTCTCTATTTTTGGTTTTGAGTGCATGTTGCTCTGCTGGTTGATCTGTCACGGCCGTGATGCTCATCACGGCTAGGCCGTGATCAGTTCTGCCTATGAGGGTCGGGTTCAGTTGGCACGTTACGGCCGTGATGGACATCACGGCCAGGCCGTGACCAGTACTTGGCAATGTTCAAAAACTATAGTTTTCAATCTCCCGTATTGTCCTTATATTGGATATATAGATGTTTTGTATATCTACAGGACCTATCTAGTTATTTTTATTTATACTTCTGTATTTATTTTGAGTTATAACCTATGTTAATACATATATATTGTTTTTGAACAGACATACATATGGATCAGTCGGATAGCCCACATGCACGGGAGGACATTTTTGGGGTTTCGCAGGACCCGATCACGCCTACGCCTTCTGATTCTAGTGTAAGTTTACATGCATGTTATATACTATCTTTAGTCCTTCTTGTTAATGTAAGTTTATAATGTTACAACCCTCTATTTTATCATTTTTTTTTGTCCATACAGACATCACAGGCTCATAGGAAACGGGGTAGAGGAGCCACCTCGTTGAAGAAACTAGAGAAGGACAGGCAGAGCGGACAGAAGCTTGAGGTGTCCTTCGATGCTAATCTAAATGCCCAGGGACCCCGTGCTAAAGAATTTAATAAGTGGGTGTTTCTACAAGCGAAGCAAAGACGTAAGCATCAACTACAACCATCGGAATGACGTCCCACGTAACGTTAAGGATCAGATTTGGGAGGCTATCACGGTATTTTACCTTTACATTCGTTTGATTTACATTATTAGATAATTATCCGAGTTATAATCCATCCAGTTGTTATATATGTATCTAATGTGTAGGTAGCTTGGACTGTGCCAAATGACGAGGATCATCGTCATAAATGTATGAAAATGGCATCAAAGCGTTGGAATGGGTTCAAGCATGATCTTACCAGGTACTATCTATATGGGAAGAAGCGGCTTGATAAAATGTTCTCGGATTACCCCTGGATTGATCGGGATACTTGGGATATGTTTGCCAGGAGTCGACAGGATGAAGAATTTCAGGTTGGTTGATTAAGTTAATTTTGTATGCTTATTATAGATCATTTAAATATATTTAATTATGTGTTTTTGTTTGAATAGGCTAAGGCAAATAAGGGTCGGCAGAATCAGGCGAAGAACGTCCACCGCCACACCATGTCTCAGGGTGGGTACCATACTCGGATCCAGCAGATGATGGCGGATAGGCTGAGGGCGAAGCAGGAAGAGCACTCTGCTAGGATTGAAAGAGGAGAGGTGCCCGAGGGCACACCATCAAGTCCTCCGTCGGACATCGACCGCGAGGATGTCTGGTTAGCCGACCGCATGACAAAGGCGGGATCTTTTAAAGCTGATGCCACTCGCGAAGTGGCAGATAAGATTGTAAGTAAATAATTAACTTGATTTCAATTGATATTTGTATAGATATTTGCAACACTTTTCACTTGCACGTTTTTTCATTTTTTTTCATTGTAGATGGATCTTAAAGCAAAATCCTCCCAGGGCGCATTCGTCCCTTCTGGACGGCAGGACGTCTTGATGACTGCTCTAGGCAAGAAAGACCATCCTGGTCGGGTTCTCGGTGTTCCTGGGAACGTGACCATCAAACAATATTATGGCAAGTCTGCTTCACGAAAGCGGGTGGTCAATGAAGCATCAATTTTGGCTGACATTACTCAACACCTCATGACCAACCCAGATATTACAACACATGATGCAAGGCTTAATAGCCAACCCAGAATTCAAGCAGGCGCTTGCCAGAGAGCTTTCCTCCGTCGGTACATCCCAGGACACCGCAAGGCTTGCCAACGCTTCACATGTGAGCACAAAAGAGAGTTTTAGTAGGGCACATGTGGAGGACGATGAGTTGGCAGCTAGGGAGCGGGAGTTGGAAGTCCAGCGCCATGAGCATGAGTTGGAAATGAAAAGGCGTGAGCTTGAGTTGGACTCCAAACGACGTGAGCTCGAAATGTTAGCAAAGGTATTTATTCATTATTAATGTCCAAAATAGTCAAATAATTACTTGTGTTTTTTTAATTATCAAAAACTTATATATTTTATTTTTCCTAAATCAAGGCCAAGTCGACGTCGGTGTCGCTGTCACCTATCACTCGTTTGTTCTCACTTGGTGAGGATTATGCGTTTGAGATTTTTGCATGTCCATTGGAGCACGATGGATGGGTGGCACGCCCAAATCAAGAGAGGATATTTTCCTTCGTTGGTGACGATCTTGGGAACGCCTGCAGAAATAACGTCTGGATGAACAGCAATGTCATCAGTCTCTGGTGCACGTAAGTTAATTTTAATTTTATAACTTATTTATTTTTGGTATTTTTCCATTTAATAATTTATTTTAATTTCAATATATATATTATGTAATTAACATCCACACCCTTTTCATATCTTAGGTATCTCCATCGTCTTCAGCTTGATAAGGGCGTTGCATCAGTTTACGGTTTCTTAGATCCATCAATCCTTCTGCCCGAGTTCTTTGTTGGTGATGCATTAAGTAAATACATAGGGAAGGTGTTGGGAGACAATCCGAAAGAATTATATCTGGCTCCCTACTGTATGGATGACCATTGGCAGTTGTTGGTACTTCACCCGTCTAGGCATACTGTCATATTCTTCTGCTCTCTCCACCATGATCTGCCACCGAAGGTGGTGGAAGCTGTAAATATGTAAGTAACTAATCTTAAATTTAATTTAAGTTTTAATATCAGTTGTTTTTAGTTTATTACACACATGATAAATGAGTTTGTTAATTGATCGACATGATTATTTGTTTATGATAGCTATTTGAAGGCGAGTAGCATAAGTTGCGCCAACGGGAGAAGTAGGACTTCTAAGGCTAAAGCAAATCCTGTATGGAACATCCTCAAGGTTTGGTAGTTTATTTATCAAATAATTATTATTATAATTACTAATTTATGTGTATATTCAACTGACGTTGAAATTAATTTTGTTGGTAGTCTCGATTTCAACTTTGACAGGTTGGTCGTGCGGCTATTATGTGATGCTTCATATGTTGAACATAGTCTCCGCATCTATTACGGATGGATGGAAGAAGGTAATATTTAAACAACTTGTTAAATTATATATTATAGTTTTGAAGATGACTTGCATTGATGTTATTGTTATTATTTGAACGTGTCTAGGCATTTATCGACCAATCGCCTATTCAAGAAGATGAGTTAAGAGACTTGAGGATGCGCTTCGCTGAATTCTTCTTCAAGTATGCGGCTGAGAAAGGAATTGACAACATACCTCCGCACTACTTAGATAAATAGTTTTTTTGTTAACTTTAGAAACTAATTAATAACATGTATATATATATCCTTAGATAGTTTTGTTTTTTAGACATTGGAACTAAAATTTATTTATATATATACATGGGTTTTGGTTTTAAGTCCCCCATTGTTCAATTTTCCTTTGCAATTCTGTAATGTGTGTGATATTCGTATTCTGGGACTGAATGCGGGGATAGCTGAGGGGAGTGATATTTTAAAACTGAATTTAAAAAAAAAAACTTATTAACGTCAGTTGTATCAAACAACTGACGTTAATAGCATTTTATAAAATATACAGTACTCTATTAACGTCAGTTGTTTATTACAACTGACGTTAAAATTAAACCTTTAACGTCAGTTCTTTAAAACAACTGACGTTAGTTTTAACAAAATCAACGTCTGTTGTATTAAAGAACTGATGTTAATAGTTTTAGTTTAACGTCGGTTTTGTTAAGGAACTGACATTAATAGTGTTATATTTAACGTCAGCTGTATTTACGTCAGTCAGTATTCTGACGTAAAAAATCAATTTTAACTGACGTAAAAAGCACTTATTGCACTAGTGTCATGTGCGCCGCCCAAGAGGCAGTTCATAACGTAAGTCATTGGTTGATTTTGTTTCTTTGTTTTTTCGTCTCTTCGTCTCCATTCCTCTGTTGATTCAATTCGCAACTCTCCAGTTTCTTAGTGTTAATTTACTTTATTCTTTGTATCCATATAATTCAAAAAGATTTAGGGGTTAGGGTTCATTTCAAATGAACCCAAAAGATGAAATGGAAAATGAACCCAAAAGATGAAATGGAGAAGATGATACCAATATCTCTCTCCCTACTGCTCTTCATTTTTACTTTATTTTGTTTGCATTTTATTAAGTTGTATATTTATTCATCCGAATTCTCATTTGCTTGCAGTTGTTAAATTATATCATTGAGAAAGTTGATTGTTAATTTGCTAGATGTATATTTTCATTCTTAAATTTATCACATGTTTTTTTGAAGTTTTTTCCTCCATTATCTAATGCTACATGAGGGGGTACTTTAGACAGAGCAAATGGAGTAGAGGATAGCAAGCATGGAGATTTATTAGGGCTGCTAATTTAACGTATATAATCATTTTTTTTGAAACACCTGTAGATGATTTGAGCTGTAGGGTTCTTGAATCAAAAGCTAAAAATTCCAAAAAAAAATTGATAAGCGGTGCTCTTCTATAATTGAGAGCTCCTTACACATGTTTGCATTTTCATCTCTGTTAAACTTCAATATTTTTTTAATTTTTTCCCATGTCTCTGGACATCCGAGCATAAAAGTTATCACCCTATAGAACATAGATCAATTTAAATGTGACTTTTGTCCTAATAGTTGGCCAGCTTACCTTCATATCAAATGCTATTAAATGTGAATTCACATGGAATATGCTGCCATTACAACCTTTACTGGCACAACCTTCTTCATTTTGGCTTGGTGATTGTTATTTTTCTTTGTTGTGTTCTGAAGGCTGATTGGCATGTGTGTATATGTTGGTGTTCTATATACTATATCACAGTTCATAACTGATTTTTAACTAAAAAAGAAAAGTTCCTAATGAATGATAAATTTGTTTTGATGATGTTACCTTTTTAATAGGAATGTTAATGGTCTCAATTTAATCACTAACCTTTAGCTATTTTACTTATCTTAGACAATGTTATTATTAATTAAGTCACTTGATGTTAACCTTACATATATCTTCCTTTAGTGCATTTTTTCTTTGTATTTTTTTTCTTCATAATGCTACATTCCTTTGCAGTTCACAGTGCCAATAGGTAAATTTTTGAACTCATGCCAGCTCTGACAACATTTTGAACTCCAATAACCTCTACCACTCCCCCCCCCCCCCCCCCCCTCTCTCCTGGTAATGTTTCTTCAACTACACTATTGGTTTTTGAATAATTTTTTCTTTATATTTCACTACATGAAAATAAGAAAATAGTGGCAAAAATATAGCGACGGTTACATAAACCGCCGCCGGTTAATGGATCATCACCTAAATTAGAGGCGGTTTTAATAAATGCCTTAATCAAATAAATTTTAGCGGCGGTTTGTTTCAAAACCGTCACAATCATCATTAAATTATCGGCGGTTTATGATGAACCACCACAAAATTAATCTATTTTTACATTTCCGCGGGTTCTCAATTAGTTCCGGCTACTTTCACAAAATAACCCACGCAATTTCCGAACCTGAACCCTAACCCACTCAATTTCTTCTTCAACGCCGTCGTGGATGTCTTTGTGAACCCAGCCACATTCTCTGCTTCTGTGCGCAAGGTTTGTAATTACTTGCCCCCAAATTTCTCAGTTCCACCACCAGGTATGCAGTCTGCAACTGTATACTATGTGTTAGAGTTTCCTTTGCTTCTAGTTGTAATGTTTTAGAATAGGAAATTGTTGTAGTTATAGGTTTGTGGGTGTCAATAAATTTTTGAGATTGAAACCTTTTGCCCAAAGAATTTTTTTTAACCTTTATGTGCTCTGAACATTCATTCCTCATCCCTGCTACTCATCTATGCTCCACGTATATCCATGGACCATTAGCTCACAAATGTACACTCACCGATTCACCAAAAATCATTGTGTAGCTTCTGGTAGCAATGCCATTGCGCACTTGCAAGGTTGGAAGGGAAGGGTGTAGCTAAAAATTGCATCATATTTTGAAAAAGAGAAAGTGCACCCCACCTGTTTGATAAAGTGTTTCAACACGTCAGTGCCTTAGTTAAATGCTTGTTATGCTTTATCTCATGGTCCCATTATCTCATGTGTGTTGGATGAATGCATTTGGACCTAATATTTATTGTGATTGTTGTATGCGTCATCATTGGTCTTGTAATGTGTATGGAAGCTGTCTTGCATATCAAGGTGCATTTGTTGTTTGGAATTTTGGAGCCATAATGCAATAACTGGGAGTTTTGTTATACCTAGGTATCATGATTTGTGTTCTATTAGCTCTCTATATTATTTCAGTACTTTTGATTTTAAAGCTTTGTTGCTCTGTTATAATGATCAATTTAATGGAAATCACTAATACTCTGTTACATTTGCTTCTTCTTTTTGTTCGTTGCTTTGCTCAGTTAGTTGCTAGGTTTTTTGATCGATGGTGGTTGATTCTAAATTCTGATTTCTGGTCACACACTTAAAGGTATGTAATATGTATTCCTACTTTAATTATTCAGAGATTAGGACATTGATTGGCTTAGACATTCAGAAGTTGGCATTGAGATGTATCAATAAAATTGTTCACATTATGTAACTAAAAATTGAACTTAATAAGAAACCAAATAAAACTAGTTCTAACAAATGATGGGTATGAATCACTGTTTCCAGTGGTGTTTACAAATTGTCACTTTTTCTTTCTTCCCCGTATCTGTAATTTAATGCAATTCATTAACTATAATGTGAAAAACTTTTGAAAAACTGATTTAAGAACCTTTGCCTGCATGACTATATATATGATCTTCAAAACATCTCTTGCCATGGTCAAGGCATCACAAAAGTTTAAGTTTCCAGCAATAAATCCACTGATGCACACAAACTCAAAGAAGGAATGCTAGCCTCCCTTGACAGTTCATTACACTTTAGACTTCACCACTGTGATGGTAAAGGCTTTCTACTCCCAAACCTAACAGGAGATAGTTTAATTGACTACAATGATTTAGTTAAATAAAGTTTTCAAAAAAAGGAAATAGTTTAATTGCTGTACAGAAGGTTCTTTCTATCTTTGGAGTTTTCCATTATATCCTTCACTTTTGAGGTTAATATGTTATTAATGTTACTAACTTACTAACTTTATATTACTTTGTTTAAATTTAGAAGGAAAGTTCACAAGTAATGGATAAATCATGGATTACAAAGTCGTGAAACTCTGTTTAGTATAAGCAAAGGGTTAGGGGATTTATTGATTTTGCTTTTGAACATCGTTCAGTTAATGACACATCAATATGCCCTTGTAAACGGTGTGGTTTTAAGAAACGACAAAGTAGGGATGTGATGTACGATCACCTAATATGTACACCATTCCCATAAGGATATACTTTTTGGTACTATCATGGGGAGATCAAGATAGGCGAAACTAGTAATGTCTCAACTAGTAATGCTCCAAATGTAGTTCAAGACAACATGGTTGTTGAAGATCCTATTCAGAACATGATCAACGATGCTTTTGGAGTTGATAGACACCATGCAAAAAAGTACCTGTTGCATCAAATATAGAGGTTGGCGGGGATGGAGTGACACCGAATGTAACTCAAGAAGGGCACGGAGATGAAGATTTTTATACATTAGCAAGAGATGGAGAACAACCCTTGTTTGATGGGTGCACAAAATATTCTAGACTGTCTTTTCTGGTGAAGTTGTATCATATCAAATGTTTGTGTAGGATGAGCGATAAAGCAATGACAATGATATTAGAATTATTGCATGATGCATTTGAACATGCAAAGATTCCGAGTTCATTCTACGAGGCAAAAAAAAAAGTATCTACAAGCTTGGTTTGAACTATGAAAAGATACTTGCATGCCCTAATAATTGTATGTTGTATTAGGGTAATCGAGAGGATGAAGAAAGGGAAACATGCAAAGTTTGTAACATGTCTAAATGGAAATCAAGAACAAAAGTTGGTAAGACAGAAGTGTCTAATGATGGCAATAATAGGAGTAAGGTACCACCAAAAGTTCTTCGTTACTTTCCACTCAAACCTCGATTACAGAGATTGTTTTTGTCTTCAAAAACTGCTGAGGATATGAGGTGGTATGCTGTGGATAGTAAAAATGATGGAATAATGAGGCATCCTAGAGATTCAGAAGCTTGGAAGAAGTTTGATTCAACACACACTTCGTTTGCATCAGATCCGCGAAATGTGCATCTTGCATTGTCTAGTGATGGTTTTAATCCCTTTGGTGTTATGAATGCAAGTTACACTATCTAGCCAGTTATTCTCATCTCATACAATACTCCTCCATGGGTGTGTATGAAGCAGACATCTTTTATCGTTTCAATGATAATTCCTGGCAAAAGAATGCCAGGAAATGATATAGATGTCTACTTACAACCTTTAATCAAAGAGTTGAAGGAATTGTGGAATGAGGGTGTGGATGCCTATGATTCTTTCAGCCGAGAGATGTTCAAATTACATGCAGCTTTGATGTGGACAATTAGTGATTTTCCTGGTCTAGGAACCCTCTCTGGGTGGAATACATACACAAGACTTGCTTGTCCATCTTGCAACTTTGACTCTATTCCTTGTCGTCTTCCTCATAGTAAGAAATCATGTTTTATGGGTCATCGTCATTTTCTTGATCAAAGGCATAGATTTAGATTGAACATGGTTCGTTTTAATGGAGAGCAAGATTTACGTGAACCACCAAAAACATTATCTGGTATTGAAAATTTTGAACAAGTCCAGAATATAAATGTCACATTTGGTCAAAGACCAAAGATAGACAGAAAGGGAAAAAGAACACATGGTGGGCGTGTTCCACAAAGTAGCACCCAACAATGGAAGAAGAAAAGCATATTCTTTGAACTTCCATATTGGAAGCATAATTCTTTGCGTCACAATCTTGATGTGATGCATATTGAGAAGAATGTGTGCGACAATGTCATCTACACTTTGCTTAATGATAGTGCAAAGACCAAAGATCATATCAATGCTCGAAGAGACCTTAAAGATATGGGCTTTAAACCAGACCTTTGGCCTGATGAAAATGGAAAGTATCCTTTAGCTGTCTACACAATGACTAATCTTGGCAAGAAGGCATTTCTAACGACTTTAAGGAACATCACTGTTCCAGATGGTTATTCAAGCAACATATCTAGGTGCATTGATTTGGATAACCTTAAGCTGAATAGGATGTTGAAAAGTCATGATTGTCATATATTGATGGAGCAATTGCTACCATTAGCCATGTGAACAGGGTTGCCAGATGAGGTGTCAGCAGTATTAATTGAGTTGTGCTCATTCTTTAGACAATTGTGTGGTAAAGTGTTGAATGTTGAAGATTTAGACAAACTGCAACGTCAAATCGTCCTCATTTTATGCCACATGGAAATGTTATTTCCTCCTTCATTCTTCACTGTCATGGTTCACTTGGTTGTTCACCTTATTGAAGAAGCCAAGCTTGGAGGTCCTGTGCATTATCGTTGGATGTATCCTATAGAAAGGTAGAAGAAGTGTGGTGACATTTCCTTTTATTTAAAAAAAAGTTAGTATTGTATTGTATAAGGTTGCTATTAATAACATTTGTTGTGGTTTAATAGGTATTTAGGACAACTGAAATCCTATGTGCGTAATAAAGCACGACCAGAGGGGTCTATAGCAGAAGGTTACCCTATGCAGGAGATTTTGACATTTTGTTCAAGGTATTTAGATAATATTGAGACACGATGGAATCGACCCGGCCGTGTAAATGATCACCCTAATGATATACAGCCTCAATCACGAGTTTCTGAATTGTTTCCTCAAGTCGGAAAACCGGTTGGTGGCTATTCATATTTTACCCTTACACCCATTGAAAAGCTACAAGCTCGTAGACATGTCTTAACCAACTGCCCTGCAGGTGATTGTTACCTTCGGTGAGTAATTCTAGCAATTGTATAACTTAAAAAGTATTTGTTTTAATAAATCTAACATGATACATCTATATAGGCAATATAAAGATATTGTACGAAGGCAACTAAGGAGTCGTACAAGGAATGCTTCCGAGATAGACAAAAAAGTTCATAGAGAGTTTGTTTGTTGGTTTGCTAATCGTGTGATGCCATCCAATGAGGCTTGCCCGTCACAAAACTTTGAACAATTTTTCTCTGATGATACTACACATATACAATTGGCAAGAGTGGCTATAGATGATGAACCTCAAACTTCAACCATTAATTAAAATGTTGAGGATGATAACAATGATATGAGTTTATGATTACTACAAGTAAAATTGTTTTAGGTTTTAGTTCATTTTTATATATTGTAATAAGAATTTCCATCTTATTCTATTAGTTTAATATGAATATTTGTATTTATGTATATGATGACGTTATTATGTGAATATCTATATCTTGCACTTTCATTTACAATTATATGCTATAGTTTTTGAATTAAAGTTATTGACATTAATGGTATTATAGGCATGCTTCGGAAAAAAAGGCGTGTTCCTCCTAGTC
Source organism: Sophora flavescens (assembly GCA_030762895.1). NCBI lineage: Eukaryota > Viridiplantae > Streptophyta > Magnoliopsida > Fabales > Fabaceae > Sophora > Sophora flavescens. Next base: position 26,724,173 of record CM061062.1, on the reverse strand, counting down.
TATCAACATCAAATCAACATGTATCATATTCGAGCACTTCCCAACTTGCATCTATTAGTCCACCTTTGCGTGAGTCTATAGTTCACATAGATTCATCCACTCAAGATGGGCTATAGACAGTCCCTACCACTCGATCGGTAACTCAGTCTGGATCTGAAAATATTGGACATCGTGAACCTGAAGTGGCTCCAGATTCTTCATCGATAAATCAGAGACTGCCTCGTACATGTTGGATAGTGGATGTCATTGGTATGTGATTAAAATCTTCCTAGTTTCTCTAAATTTTTTTTAATCTTGTTATACTTTTGGATAGCAATAGTTTGGTGTAATTTGTGTTAGATGACGAAGGCATTGTTACACAAACACGTATGAGAATTAAGGATGTGTTTGCACTTCGTGACGGGAAACGAGTTGTGATCGAGTGGAATGCAAAATGTCAACCTGTAGGAGACTCTGGTGGTTTACTGAATGGATTTTTGGGGTCGATAGCAAGCAATTTTGACCATTTCCCCATTATATTTGAAACTTGGCGTAAAGTTCCCAATCAATACAAGTTAAACATTTATGATGGATCTATAAAGGTATCAATTTTTTCTCTAAGTACTTGTATTGAAGAACCTTCAAGAATCAATGGATTCAATGCAGTAAAGCTTATTGTTATCATTTTGACATCTCTTAGTCTAGCAACATTTAATATGGGAAGAATATTATACATCTACCTTTTCTCAATTTGCTGATTATTGATGCTGTGTGAAGAATCCAAATTTCAGTTAATGTTAAGTTCCTAATATCAATTCACAGACTAGAATGCAAACTGCCCCATTGTCTTAAGAATAAGTAGTAATTTTTCCTTAATCAGGTTTCTATATGCTTCAAATTTTTAGCAATGTAAGTTTAGGATTATATTGATATTGGACGTATCAACATGTAAGCCCAAAACAATCTGTGCTATTATTTTGTGGTGACATGATATAATGTTGTTATAACTTATAAAGCACTGGACTGTTTTTGTTAAGATCTCATTTAAACCAGATTCTACTTTATTTAGATTCTTAAAGCCATGTTCAATCATCTGTTGTTTCCTTGATCAACTCTTACTTTTCTCTCGTTGATTTTGCTGGTTTGGCAGGGGAAATAATTGTTTGTTTTGGCCTTGTTCTTGACTTATTTTTTTGAACATTCATGTCTTAATTGTTGTTTTAAGAATTGGGCATTGGGTGTGACTTGGGTTTTCAAATGTTTGATACAATAACTTTTTAAATGAGTTTTGATTTCTTGTTTATATTATTTACTAACAATAAATTTTTTATGTTTGCCTTGAAGACTAAATTTGTTGTTGATGATCTGGGTCGCAAAAGGTATATCTTTGCTAACTTGGGGAAAAAATGGAAGGACAATAGGTGCAAAATGTTTAATAACTTTTATAACTGGGAGCTTAGTTTCGACCAAAATTGTCAGTTGCACCCACCAAAAATCCGCCCCGGCCATTGGGTTGTCTATTTGCAATATAGACTAAGTGAAAAATATCTGGTAATAATCATAAATCTGATTTTTTTTTTCCTAACTCAATATATCATTTATAGATTGTCATTTTTGTTAAATATGCAGGAAAAAGCTGAAAAAAATGCAGCAAATCGACAAAAGCAAGTGATTCATCACACATTAGGGTCAAAGTCACTTCCAAGAAAGAAAGATGAAATGGTATAATCATATATATTGTTATGATGTTGAATAATTTTTGGAAATGAAGTGATTTTATTATAACATTACTGCTTGTATGGTACAAAAACTTAGGAAAAGCAAGACAAGCGACCCTATAGTAAAGGTGATGTGTATCCTATCGCTCATAAAAGAAAGGATGGATCCTATGTTAGCGAGGAAGCAAGACTCAAAGCAGTAAGTTTGGATGGAAATTGTTTTCTTTGGATTTACTGTTACATATTGTGAACATTGTCTGGTTGCTTATATGTAGGAACAATTACAAAATGAAATTAATAACTCTGCTACTGAGAATGAGGCTCCGTGAAAGTTTTTGGATATTACATATTGTAAAAGTTTTTGGACCAGAGCATCCTGGACGACTCCGTGGTGTGGGATTCGGGGTGACCAAAACTCAAATATATGGACCCACTTATCGATCTAGTGACTTGGCAGCAGCTAATGCCAAAATTCAAAAGCTAGAATCAGAAGTTGATGGGTTAAAGACACAAGTAGTTGAAATGGAATCATTAAAGGCAAAACTTGTTGACTATGACGACATGAAAGCCCAAGTTGCTTTTCTTATGCAAAATTTTAAGGGAAATCAGGTAATTAGTTATGGTTGTAACTTGCTGAATTTGGATGTCTTTGTTGTGAAATTAGTTATTCGCATCTAATTTGTGATTTTATCTTTCAATTCCAGGTGGCAGACTTACAATCGCCAAGAGAAGTGAGACGATCTTCTGCCTCTAGTCATGATCCTGAAGATCGTGGAGCTTCATCATCACATAGACTTTATATCTAGGGTGTACTACTCATACACGGTTGTCGGCGGTTGATGAGCCTCTGTTTGACTGGTTTTATAACTAGTCAAGACCCTGGCTTTGTGCTTATTTTATATCATTTTTACCCAAATTAGACTTGATTGTCTCTAAGTAATATTTTGAGTCTGTAAATTGTTTTTAAGTTAATTTAGTTGATTTAGAGTGAATAAAGTATTTACTTTTATTTTCTGTTTTTCAGGTTAATAAAATAAAAAGTAATAAATCTGGAGCCGCTCGCCCCGCGAATGATCTCTCGCCCCGCGAGTATTGCAACCATGAAAAAGTCAGAGACGATCACGGCTTGCCCGTGTTGAAGATCACAGTCGTGGCAATTCTGAAGTTGAAGCGTTCGCCTCGCGAGCATTCCTCGCCTCGCGAGTCTTGGAAGATCAGAAGCCATCACGGTTTGGGCGTGTTGAATGCCACGGGCGTAACAGTTGGAAGCTGAAGAGTTCGCCTCGCGAAGGATGTGCTCGCCTCGCGAGAAGACAAAGAGTTGCAGACCTTTCATGTAATTCGCCTCGCGAGCAGTGCTTCGCCTCGCGAGTACTCTGACTCCAGAAACGTGTATATAAGCAGTCTTAGGCAGAAATGAAGGGAGAGTCAGAATTAGCCAGTTTTGGCTAGTTTCTGAGCTAGTCTTAGTTAGTCTTTTGTTTTCTTTTTAGTTATGTTTTGTTTTCCTTTTGTAATGGAGAACTAGTCTCCTAGATTAATCTACTGTAATTGGTTTTTATCCATGCTTGAGGTTCTTGTATTTCTTGTTTTCATTTCCTTTTCTCTTTTCAATGCCATGCTTTATATTTCTGTTTGCTTAATTCAGGAGTATATTGTGTTGTGTTGGTTTATCTCGGTGATATCATGTTCCTATATATAATCGCGTTTGCTTAATTCGCGTGTGTACGTTTCGTGTTCGCTTAGTTCACGAAGTGCTTAACCCCGTTTGCTTAATTCGGGAATAGGGACATATATCTGTAGTAGTGGTTCCGCTTGTGAGTTGTTGCTACAACCGGGAGGGGATTAGTATCTGTTTAGGATTTGCATGAACCAATGATAGTGGGAAACCAAAAGCAGTAGGTTAATCGCTTTAGTTTATTTGTTAATCTGTTTTACTGCTCTGTTTTCTTTCTTTATTCTGTTTTGTTTTCTTTATTTTAGTTTCAATCCAAAACCCCCCATTTCTAACTTTTTCTGTTAATAATAACAACACCTAAGAGTCCTTGAGAGACGATCCGAGTTGTCGCTCTATACTACATTATTTTAATAATCGCTTGTTCTTTTTGGCGCGTGGCGACAACGCGTTCAAAAAATTGGCGCCGTTGCCGGGGACTCTGGTTTGTTGTTATTAGCAGAAAAAAAAAAAAATTTTCTCTTTTCTAGTTAGTTTTGTCTGCTTGTCTGGTTGTTTGATTGCCATGGATAATTACATGTATGGATATTTGCCTAATGTTTATTATGAACCACCTTGCATGTATTATCCTAGTTTTAATGAGCCACCACCATACTATCCTAGCCAAGTGACCACCTCTGCACCTTCCGAACCTTCACAGAGCACCTTGAATGAGATTGCTTCAATGCTACAACAAATGGAAGCGAACAATCAACGGATGGCACAACAAGATCTTGAATTCCAACAGAGGATGGAGGCTGAATACCAGAGGAGCCAAGCTGAATCTCAAAAGTTGTGGGCTCTAATTGATCAAGTTACCGCCAACTCAGCTGCAATGCTAGCTCCACAGCCCATTGAAGAACCTACAGAGGCACAATTTATTCTTGAAAATACCTCTGAGGATGAGTCTGATCATCGATACTCACATTCTTGAATTGTGTGTTGAATCCCCTGATGATTGTTATTGTGATGGCAATGCTTTGTGTGTAGATTGCTATTTTGAAAGGTATGTTAAGCAAAGCATCCATATGGATCAGGAGAACATTTGCTCCACCATGCTTGAGGATAAAGAAGACTCTTTGGTCTTAGATGCATGTGTTGAGAGTAATGGGGTGGATGATGAATTAATTGCTGAATTTCCAGACATTGTGGATTTTTCTGATTCATTTTCTTGTAATATATGTACTAACTCTAACCTTTGTTTGGTGTGTGCTGAAATTTCTGCGTGTATAGCAGGTGAAAAATTTGTTAGTGCAGTGGATGAAGACCTTGCAGGAGTTGCAGCAGCACCAGTAACCATTTCTAACTGTTTGCCACTTTCCCCTGAGGAACCAGTGATGGATTTTGCACCCTTGGATTTTGCACCATGGCCGGTCCAAGAGGTTGAAACCCACTTTTATTGGGAGGATTTTATTGAGAAGGAGGTCATCTGTGACCCCAGAGGAAGTGAAAAGTCCGCCGCACTGGGTGGAGTTATTATAATTGTCAAGTGCTCACCTCCGCATCAAAGCTGCAAGTTAGGGAGGCTTGGAATGAATTTCAGTCCTTTGGCTACCATGTGGGCCTTATGCTACAAGCAGTGGGATCCTGGTGGAACCGCCCTTCAATGAGTTTTCTTTACCTTTCTTCTTTTTAATTTTCTTTTCCTTATTTTATTTCTGTTTTATTGTCAATAATGCTCCTGAATAATTTGAGAAGCTCAGGAGTTGTGTTTGTGTCTTGGTTATGGCAAGTTTATTGGATTTGATTAATATTTGCATAAATGGATTGCATGTTAATTGATTGTTTTCCCCCTAGGACTTGAAAAAATTTTGAAAAATTGATCTCCATATGATTGAAAACTGAACTTTGGGATTTTGTTATGATGGCATGATTTATGATAAGTTTGGGGTGATAGGAAGCACACACTAGGGATAGAATCTCTGTCAAATAATTTGCAAAAAAATGTCTAGGTGAGGTTTTGAGCCTCCAACATGTTTTTGACTGTGTGAAAATCACTTTTCAAGTTGCACTTTCCTGAATTTGCTTGAATCTCTTTTTGGTTTGCATGATTATGTGTTTGCTTCAAATGATTTAGGCATTTTCTTTGTAAATAGCTACTTAGCCAAAAAAATAACCAATTCCTAATGCATGTTCCTTAGTTAGCCCCATTGAGCCTATTAGCCTGTTAATTCTTGATAACCTAATGTTATAAGCCCATAAATCTGGAAAACCATGTTAACCCGATCTTAGGATTAGGAGAGCATGTAATCTTAGAATGGGTGCAAGAAATTAAGTTTGGGGTGGCTACCCGGTGCAATGTGTTGTTTGGGATTGGGAAAAAGAAAAAGAAAAAGAAAAAAAAAAGAAAAAGAAAAGTGTAACAATGAAAAAAAAAATAGAAAAAAAAAAGAAAAGAAAAGAAAAAAACAGAAAAATAATAAAAGTGCAAAAATGCCAAAAAGAAATAAAAAGGTTGTAGTCACCCAGAAGCATAAAGAAAAAAATTAAGAAAGGAACTTGAGTGGAATTTCAAAGTGTAAATAAAGTTCATGCTCTCTTAGTTCCTAGGGTCTTCAGCCTAGTTCCTTTGTATATCCTACCCCTAGCCAGGCCCCATTACAACCCATAAAAGACCTTTTTGATGTTGCTTGCATATTCTCTGTGGGAACCATTTTGAGATGAAAATCAAATTTATGGGAAGTGCTTCTGAAAAGTGAAATGAGTGAATTGTTGATAACCTGACAAAAACTGAGCGATTGAGTGAACATAAATTTCCCTTGTGAGGAAGGCAGTTGTTTGATTTTGGTGATCTCCCTTTTGTGTGTGACTTGGATCCCCAGCTTAGATTTCTGATTGTCTGAATAATGAAATTCTCAATTGTTTAGAATAAATGAATGTGGGGATTACTTTGCTTGGAAGGGGGGAACATTGAAAAAAAAAAAATTCTTTGATAAATTGCTTGAAATTTGTGTGAAAGTTGATTGAGTCCTTAAGCTTGCCATGTTTTGCCAGGTCTTGAGTCTTTTTATGTTTTTGAGTGTAGTTTGCTTGGGGACAAGCAAAGTTTAAAGTTTGGGGTATTTGATGAGCCTCTGTTTGACTGGTTTTATAACTAGTCAAGACCCTGGCTTTGTGCTTATTTTATATCATTTTTACCCAAATTAGACTTGATTGTCTCTAAGTAATATTTTGAGTCTGTAAATTGTTTTTAAGTTAATTTAGTTGATTTAGAGTGAATAAAGTATTTACTTTTATTTTCTGTTTTTCAGGTTAATAAAATAAAAAGTAATAAATCTGGAGCCGCTCGCCCCGCGAATGATCTCTCGCCCCGCGAGTATTGCAACCATGAAAAAGTCAGAGACGATCACGGCTTGCCCGTGTTGAAGATCACAGTCGTGGCAATTCTGAAGTTGAAGCGTTCGCCTCGCGAGCATTCCTCGCCTCGCGAGTCTTGGAAGATCAGAAGCCATCACGGTTTGGGCGTGTTGAATGCCACGGGCGTAACAGTTGGAAGCTGAAGAGTTCGCCTCGCGAAGGATGTGCTCGCCTCGCGAGAAGACAAAGAGTTGCAGACCTTTCATGTAATTCGCCTCGCGAGCAGTGCTTCGCCTCGCGAGTACTCTGACTCCAGAAACGTGTATATAAGCAGTCTTAGGCAGAAATGAAGGGAGAGTCAGAATTAGCCAGTTTTGGCTAGTTTCTGAGCTAGTCTTAGTTAGTCTTTTGTTTTCTTTTTAGTTATGTTTTGTTTTCCTTTTGTAATGGAGAACTAGTCTCCTAGATTAATCTACTGTAATTGGTTTTTATCCATGCTTGAGGTTCTTGTATTTCTTGTTTTCATTTCCTTTTCTCTTTTCAATGCCATGCTTTATATTTCTGTTTGCTTAATTCAGGAGTATATTGTGTTGTGTTGGTTTATCTCGGTGATATCATGTTCCTATATATAATCGCGTTTGCTTAATTCGCGTGTGTACGTTTCGTGTTCGCTTAGTTCACGAAGTGCTTAACCCCGTTTGCTTAATTCGGGAATAGGGACATATATCTGTAGTAGTGGTTCCGCTTGTGAGTTGTTGCTACAACCGGGAGGGGATTAGTATCTGTTTAGGATTTGCATGAACCAATGATAGTGGGAAACCAAAAGCAGTAGGTTAATCGCTTTAGTTTATTTGTTAATCTGTTTTACTGCTCTGTTTTCTTTCTTTATTCTGTTTTGTTTTCTTTATTTTAGTTTCAATCCAAAACCCCCCATTTCTAACTTTTTCTGTTAATAATAACAACACCTAAGAGTCCTTGAGAGACGATCCGAGTTGTCGCTCTATACTACATTATTTTAATAATCGCTCGTTCTTTTTGGCGCGTGGCGACAGCGCGTTCAGCGGTGCTAAATTTGGTTTGTGTGAAGGGGAGAAATGGTTGGATCGATAAAAGCTTCACGGAATTGCTTGAAGTGTTGAAAGACTTGCTTCCAGAGTACAACACATTACCTGACCGTGACTATGAGGCCAAGAAGGTATTGTGTCCTATGGGTATGGAGTATAAGAAGATACACGCATGCCCCAATGATTGCATATTGTACACCGATGTTCATGAAGACAATCACGATTGCCCCAAATGTGGGTTATCACGATACAAAGTGAAGGGTGGTGATGATGATGATGATCTTGATGATGTGAGAAAAAAGGGTCCTCCTGCGAAGGTGTTATGGTATCTTCCAATAATTCCAAGGTTCAAGCGATTGTTTGCCAATGCGAAAGATGCGAAGAATCTTAGATGGCATAATGATGAGAGGAAACGTGATGGAAAGGTTCGTCATCCTGCTGATTCTATGCAATGGAAGAATATCGATACTATGTTTCTGGATTTCGCCGATGAGCCAAGAAACCTAAGTCTTGGACTTGCTACGGATGGAATGAGTCTTTATGGTAACATGAGTAGTATTCATAGTTCATGGCCTGTTCTGTTGGTAATTTACAACATGCCCCCTTGGTTGTGCATGAAGCGCAAATACATGATGTTGTCTATGATGATTTCGGGCCCAAAGCAACCGGGAAATGACTTAGATGTTTATCTATGTCCCTTGATTGAAAACTTGAAAACATTGTGGGTGGAAGGTGTAGATGTAGTTGATGGGTATTCTCATGAGACTTTCAAGCTTCGTGCCATGTTATTTTGCACCATCAACGACTTTCCAGCATACGGTAACTTGTCCGGGTACAGTGTCAAGGGGCATAAAGCATGCCCTATATGTGAAGAAGGCACATGCTACACTCAGTTGCATCATGGAAAGAAGACGGTTTACCTTGGGCATCGGAGATTTCTTAGACGTGATCACCCATATCGTAAGATGAAAAAAGCTTTTAATGGATGCCAAGAGACAGAAAAAGCGCCGGCGGCCTTAGTTGGAGAGCAGGTTTATCCAAGGGTAAAGGGCTTCGATGTTATATTCAGCAAGTCCAAAAAGAAAGGTAAAGCTGCTGAGAAAAACATATGGAAGAAGAGGTCGATATTCTTTGATCTTCCATACTAGCGCAAGCTTGATGTCAGACACTGCATTGATGTGATGCATGTGGAGAAAAATGTGTGTGATAGTGTGATCGGGACGCTTCTCAACATTCAGGGCAAGACAAAGGATGGTGTGAATGCTCATCTCGACCTCGTTACTATGGGTATACGAGAGCAGTTAGCTCCAGTTGTTGAGGATGGTAAGCGGACTTATTTGCCGCCGGCATGTCATACTTTTACTATCATAATTAATTGAGCACCGACGAGTGTCAGGCTTCTCAGACAATCAATCAATGAACATTAATATTTCCACATCAATATCTTGACAGCCTATACAGTTCATGCCATATAGTAAACCTATAACACATCTTCAGATAAGTCATCAAGCTCAGGCATTTAAACAGATAGTTCAATCACCACAGATAACACAGATAAATCATAACAAGACTTAAGACACATCACAAATCACAACTAATAGTATACGGCTATTGAAACATCCCTTAAGCAGTCTCCTCTTACCTGAGTTCAAAGTAGAGATGTTTCTTGTCCTTCGTCAGGTACCACTATCTTCCTCGCTTGCTTCACAACGGAAGTCTAAAGATTCCAACACATAATCACAAGTTAAAAACAACCAAAAACATCCCATCTACCTAAGGCATAGGTTCGACCATAGCATAAAAATAGGGTTAGAGATTTCAAAATTTCTCAAACTCATGGATTAATGATCCTTAAGTATTAGAGATTCATAAACAATGATCATTTAACAAGGATTGAACAAAAAACCCTCTAAGCTACACGCTTAGGGTTTCGGCCATGACCTCTAAAATAGGCTAGAAATTTTTACACTTTTCAAGCTTTTGGATTTAACAACTAAAGGTACAAAAGAGTTCAAATCCATGATCATATTTCAAAAGTTGAAACAAAACTTCCTTGCTCCACAACCACATAGGTTCGGCCTTGCTAGGAAAATAGGGAAGGAAATTTTTGTTTGATGTAAGCTCTTAGATTAACAATATAGAGATCATTGTGAGTCCATAGAAATTGGTTTCAACTCAAATGGATTTTTCTACTAATTTCTAAAGATTTTAGAAGTTTCTAGATCTAAAAATAAAAAAGTGAATGAATATGGCACATAACTCTCAAAATGAATGAAAAGAAGACTTAGATGAGTAAGAGTATAGAGTATTACCCTTGAAGCTTGAAAGAAAATGGATGAGGATGAACACTTGAAGAAGTAGAAACAATGGAGCTTGTAATTTTTTTTTCTAAGTTAGTAAGTGTGTAAAAGTGATGAATGAAAGAAAGAAGTGTTTATATAGAGGAGGCGGGAGAGTGAGGCGTGAAGAGGGAGAGGAAGAAGAGCTTGGAGAGCAAGTTTGGGGTTAATGAGTTGTTTGGTTGGAAAAAGTGAGGAAAAAATGGGTTTTTGTTTATAATATGATATATTCAAAAAGTTGTCATAATGACTTTCCTTGATGTAACATAGACTTTAGTCCATCAAGTCACTTCACTCAAACAAGTCACCTCAGTCTTCTCAGCTCTCTATTCTGCTTCTTTGTTTACCCGATTAAAATTTCCGATCGTAGTTTTCGACGATTTCGCCCGAATAAAATATTTTATTTTATTTTCAAACGTAAATTTTCAAAAATAACCAAGATCATTGGAAACACGATAAAAACACTAACCGTTTCGTTCATGGGTCAAAATCAGGTTTTCTGCTCAGTAAACTTTTACTGTCAGTGAAAACGTAGATCGATTTTCGTCTGAATTTTCAACCAAAAAATTAATCATGACTTTCTATAGTGAGGTATAGCAAGAGAATGATTTTAGTCTATCTAAAATCATTCTCTGGATTTTTAACAAAATAAACACACAAAAACATGTATTTACTGTTATAGAAAGACAGACAAACCGGGGCGTTACAAATATCAGCATGATGTTGATATGTTAATCATTGTTATTAATATGTTATTGGTTGTTGATGTTATGTTGGTTGCATAGTTGATGCTATGAATGTTGAGTTGATGGTTAAAATGTTTAAAACATTAATTGGTTAAATTAGGTCCTAAAACGAGTTAGAGATTAATAGGTTTAAACACCCTAAAACTTGATTAAGTTTTGGATTCAGTTTCTGCCCAGAACAGTACATTCGTGCATTGAGCACGACCGTGCTGAATAGTGAGTACACCCGTGCTCCCAGTTTGAATTCTGGGAAATGGTCGTGTAGTAAGCACGCCTGTGCAGCTGAGCACGACCGTGCTCAAAAGGAAGCACGATCGTGCTCAACTTAAGTGGCAGCACGCCCGTGCTGGGGTTAAGCACTACCGTGTTCACCCCTATGGACAAAACCTGAGATTAAGGACTTAAACATGGGTTTTTAACCCCAGTCTTACCCAACGATGATGATGACATATTTAATCAATGATAAAGGTTAAATCACTTAATTAAAGATTAATTAAGATGGTTAAGTCGGTAACCGTTGGATTACCGCACATTTATGAGTTGTACCTTGGTGCTTTTGGGCCAAGGGAAACTTGACCCCGCGGTTTGGGTTTAAGGTGCTGTTGATGTTGTACCTTGGGGCCGAGAGTTTTCTCCAAGGGGACCTTGAACCGGTTGAGTCTAAGGTGTTGCGGTGGATTCCGCTAAAGATTTAAGTGTTGCGGTAGATTCCGTTGCGGTCGATTCAGCTTAAGTCTTCGGTTGATTCCGTCGAAGCAAAGGAGGTGGCTGTTGCCCGTTGTTTTTTGTATGTTGTATGCATCATTGGAGATGTTGTTGTTGGTGGATGTTCGACATAGGGGAGGTCGTCCTAGAGTACGGCGATCTGGCTATCCACGGAAGGTTACCCAAGGTTTGGTAACCGTGCGCCCCCTTGACGAGGCATTCCTTGGTTTGATGCGTTGGCTATCCAAGGAGTAGATTCTCCAGTATTGAGTAGATTCTCAATGTGGATATTTAACTCCGAAGTCGTTCATCTCGAGTTTAGTGGATCAACATGCATTGTTGGAGTAGCGGAGTAGTGTTGCATTGCATTGCATTGCATAGCATAGCATACTGTTATCTTGATGATGATGTTTAGTGAGATGTTGTTATGCTAGTTGTTGCTATGCTTTTTATTTACTTTACTTCCGATCTCCTTGCTGAATATGTTTACATGATTCTTATTCCCCTCCTTATTTTTGTTTATTTGACCTGATTAGCATCTTGCAGAGGATGACAAGCAGCCTGGAGAGGAGTGACTCTGAGGAGCTGCCACTCATAGTTAGGGCTTGTTCTTGTTTTTAGTTATTTTTTTTCAGTAGTATTCCGGTTATTTCGGAACGGTTATACCAGCTCTGTTGTGACATCGGGTTGGGACGTTGTTTATGTTCTACTTGTTAAAATTGTTTAAACTTGGTTTATATTTTCCGTGTTGTAAACTCGTTTATGTGTGAATTTTCTACCCATGGACAAATGTTTTAACTTATTCAGTAATGCATGTTCTGTTTTTATTTTATTTGTATGCTTTATAACATGCGCGGTAGAAGGGTGTCACTTTTAGTGGTATCAGAGCAGGTCTGTCCTTTCAGGCCGTGGTATGAGTCTGTTGTGAGTCTGTTGTGTGCTCTAGTTTGAATTGTCTATACTTATTATAGACAATGATGTTTTAAGTTAGTTGCATGTAGCTTTTACCCGCTTAAGTTTTTGTATCTAAGAGTTACGTTGGACGTGCACAGGAACTCATGGCAGGTAGAGGATGCAACAATCAGGCAATTGAGGACGCATTGGTACTTTTGTCCAATGCTATCGGACAAGTCAACCATAATAACAAAAATGGTGGGCCAGCTGAGTTCCAGGCATTGGATAAGTTCCAGAGGAACAATCCTCCGTCATTCAAGGGACCATACGATCCGGAAAGGGCTTTGCTATGGTTGAGGGAGTCTGAGAAGATCTTCTGAGCGATGGATTGCAACGATCAGCAGAAACTCATCTTTGATGCCTTCATGTTGACTGAGGAGGCTGAGCACTGGTGGGACAACTGCAGGCAGAGGATGCAGGCTGAGGGCACAGCGGTTACATGGGCTGTGTTCAGGCAGAGGTTTCTGGAGAAGCACTTTCCAACGGATATCAAGGACAAGAAAGAGATGGAGTTCTTGTCCTTGAGGCAGGCTTCGTTGTCAGTTGTCGTGTATGCAGCCAAGTTCGAGGAGCTAGAGAGGTATTACACTCCTTATCATCATGAGACAGATGACCGCTCCAAGTGCGTCAAGTTTGAAGCTGGACCCCGACCTGAGATCAAGCAGGCCATCTGCTACCAGGAGATCAGGATCTTCCCGATTCTGGTCAACAAATGCCAGATTTATAAGGATGCTAGTCAGTTCAGAGTTTCCAAGGGATCGGATAGTCAGAGTGGCAAGAGGACTGATCAGAGAGACAAGGGCAAGCAGTGTTATGCTCCGACCGGTAAGGACTTCAAGCAGAGTGGCAAGAAACCACAGCTTCAGCAGGATAGGTTTAGGGGCGGGTTCTCTAATGCCCCCAAAGCTATGAAGTGCGGCAAGTGCGGTGCAACGGATCACTACTCCTCCCAGTGCAAGGAGCCAGCTGTGATTTGCTTCAGGTGTGGCAAGTCAGATTATATCAGTCGCGAGTGTGAAGGAGCCAAGGCTGAGCCTCCCAGTGCTAGCAAGAATCGGAGGTCTCAGGCCAACAGACTGAAGACCACTGGAAGAGTCTTTACTCTTAGTGGAGCCAAAGCATCCGAGTCTGATGACTTGATCCAAGGTATATGTTTTATTGATGGAACTCAATTGAATGTATTTTATGATTCGGGTGCTACTCACTCGTTTATATCGCGTGATAGGGTCAAGAGTCTTGGTTTACTTGTTTCTTTTCTTGAGTATGATTTGCTTGTGTCTACACCTACAAATAAACCTGTTTCCACATCTTATGCATGCAAGAACTGTCATATAGTCATAAATGATAAAACCTTTGTTGCTGATCTTGTATGCTTGCCTCTAAAAGACCTTGATATCATTCTTGGCATGGACTAGTTATCTTCCAACCACGCCTTTCTGAACTGTTTTGATAAAACCTTGGTTTTTGAAACTTCAACGGAGTCCAAGAATCCGGACTTTCTCTCTGTCGGTCAAGTTCAAGCTTCTATGAAAGACGAACCCCAAGTATACATGATGATAGCTTTCCTGGAAGTAGAGAGCAACCCTCCTGATGTGGCCAGTGTAAGACTATACCCTCATTCATGTTTTGATGTATGACAAACAAAGTGTATTTTGCATAAGATTTTTGATTTTGACTATGTACTTATTACGTGTTAAGTTGCATGCAAGATCACTCATGAAAAAGATAAATCAAGGACTAAAGGATGGATGACCAAGGACACAAAGCAATGGAAAAGGACTAAAGCATCAAGCAATGAAGATCATATACTTTAGATGCTATTGTAAAAATAGCACATTTGATTTCTTAGGTGAATCACTTAAATTTAAGAAGATACTAATTTTTTACAAAGGGTAATATAAGCGTTCGTCCAACACTGGGATAATATAAGCGCTCGTCCAATGAAGTAATAAAAAGCTGACGTCCAATGAAGTGATAAAAAGCTGACGTCCAATGAACTACTAAAAAGATGGCGTCCACTAAAGTGACAGAAGCGCGCGTCTACTAAAGTGACAGAAGCTCGCGTCTACTAAAGTGACAAAAGCTCGCGTCTACTAAAGTGACAGAAGCGCTCGTCTACTAAAGTAACAAGAAGCGCTCGTCTGCTGATGTGGCACATGGAGCTCGTCTACTGAAGTAACAAGAAGTGCTTGTCTACTGATGTGGCACATGGAGCTCGTCTACTGAAGTAACAAGAAGCGGTCGTCTGCTGATGTGGCACATGGAGCTCATCTACTGAAGTAACAAGAAGCGCTCGGCTACTAAAGTGACATATGGAGCTCGTCTACTAAGGTTACGCTCTTTGGACTTACTAAGTCCTTAATGAGAAGCTCCGTCCCCTAAAGTACTAAACGGAGCTCGTCTACTAGCCCATCTGAATGTAAAATCTTAATGGCTAGATGGAAACGGTTATTTTCAAGATGGACGCGAATTCTACAAGATTAATCAGAATCTTATTTCAAGAACGAGAATCAAGAAAACAGATTTTGCTAAATCAGATCCAAATCTGTTTTAATTGATCCCAACGACTATAACTTGGTTTCTATATAAAGAGGGATCAAAGGAACACTTAAACAACAACCTTACACATTCTGAAAGTGAAAAATACGAAAGATTCAAAAGCTTCCAAAAAGTGCTTCATCCTTTGAGAGAAAAGTGTGACATTTCTTAGAACTTCAATTTGTATAATCAGACTTTTAGAGTCTTTCTTCTACTCAATTCTTTCTGTGAATTAGTGTTATTAAGAGAGGGTATCTCTTAGGATTGAACAAGGATAGAAGGGATCCTTGGGCATAGAAAAGCAAGTGTGCTTTTTGGTGTGTTCTTGAGCAAGGAAGTTATCCTTGTGTATCCTGTAATTGGATATTGTAATTTCTGATTATAGTGGAGAAAACCACAGAGGTGTGGGACTGGATGTAGGCTTATCAAAGGAGGTAGCCGAACTAGGATAAATCGGTTTGCGTGTTCTTCTCATCTCTAAACTCCATATACATATTATATGCACTTGTGTGTTGTGAATGAGTTTTAAGAATGCTTGTTAACTTGAATCTTTGATCTACAATCTGTGTTAAACTTGTTGTTACTTCTTATAATTCTTCTTAACATCATTACTTGTTACATAACGTGATTCTTGGGAATTAAAATTGAGTGAAAACCAATTTTCTTTAAGAAAACTCTGTTTTGTTTTAAATTGTTGAAAATGGTTTCAATATCTCAATTCACCCCCCCCCCCCACCCCCCCACCCCCCACCACGTCATTGAGATTGTAGCCATTACCAACAAGTGGTCTCAGAGCGAAAAAACTCTTGTTACAAAGCTTAATAGCTTCAAGAGATGGCTACAAATGATATCCTGGGTGATGGGGCTTCACTCACTAGTCCCCCTGCCTTTAATGGCTCCCAATACATGTATTGGAAAGAGAGAATGCTTATCTTTCTTGAGGCTGCAGGTTTAGGATGTATTAGATGCTGTTGAAAATGGTCCCTATGTTCCATTTATTCTTGATGCTAAGGGAAATGAACAGACTAAACCAAAAGATGACTGAAATGATGATGATAAAAGAAGTGTTGGTTATAATGCTAAGGCAAAAAATATTATAATAGCTGCTTTGAATTATGAGGAGTTTTTCAGGGTCTCCAATTGCAAAATGGCAAAGAAAATGTGGGATACTCTTCAACTCACTCATGAAGGAACCAACGATGTGAAAAGAGTAAGGATGAACGCACTAGTCCATGAATATGAACTCTTTCACATGAAGAATAGTGAGGAGATAGATGAACTGCAAAAGAGGTTTACACACATTGTGAACCAGCTAGAAGGACTCGGACATACAATCAAAGATGATAAAAATATTAACAAGATAATGAGATGTTTGAGTCGTGAATGGCAGCCAAAAATTACTGCAATTGCTGAAGCAAAGGATCCAGACACCATGCAGATTGCTACTTTATTTGGCAAGTTGAAAGAACACGAATTGGAACCCAATAGATTGAAAAGTCGTGAAGATAAGGAGAAAAGGAAGAAAAGACTCTCACTCAAGGCTCATATCTCCAAAGAATCAATAGAAAGTGATGAAGATTAACTCATTGATGAAAGTGAAGAATCCTAAGAAGAAGACATGGGATTGCTTGTGAGGAAATTTAGAAGATTCGTCAAAAAGAATAGAAACAAGAAGCAATTCAGTTTTCCTACCAAAAAGAACACGAACAAAGGTGAGAGCTCTTCCTCAACAATTAAATGTTTTGAATGTGGAAATCTTGGACACTACAAAAATGAATGTCCAAAGCGACAAAAGAAAGAAGTATGGGAAGAATGACAACAAAGAAAAGATAGGAAGAAAGCCTAGAAGAGCATACATAGCTTGGGAAGAAAATGATATGGATTCCACTAGTGGTGAATCTGAAAATGAAGAAGCCAACCTATGTCTCATGGCAAATCAACAAAGTGATAGTGAAACTGAGGTAAATGATTCTTCTCCTACCTATGATGAGTTACAAGATGCTTTTGATGATTTGCATGAAGAATATATTAAAATTGGTAAACAACTTATATCTTCTAGGAAGATCATCGCAAAACAATGTAGTGACTCTGCATCTTTACAACTAAAGCTTAAAGAACTGGAAGCTAAAAATTCACAATTACTTGCATCTAGTTCAATTTGCACCAAATGCACTACACTAGAAAAGGAAGTTGAAAAACTGAATACAACTCTATCTAAGTTTACTTTGGGTAGAGATAACTTGAATGCCATATTAGGACAGCAAAAGGGTGTATGACAAAACTGGAATTGGATATAAGCCAATGGTACTTGAAAAATCTTTTTTTTGAAACTTTTTGTTGCACCTATTTTTTCAACTAGTCCTTTTGTTAAATGTTATTATTTTCTAAAGAAAGGTCATACAGCTGCTACTTGTAGACTTAGAAAGAACATACATGTTGGCATTAAACAAATTTGGGTTCCAAAAGGAACTTATGTTGCTACTAACACCAAAGGACCCAACCAGATTTGGGTACCTAAAGAAAAAGTATAAAAAAATCTGTTTTGTAGGTGTGTTTGAAGGCCAAAAGCTCAAGCTGGTTTTTAGATAGTGGCTGCTCCAAACACATGATCGGAGACATCACAAAATTTACATCTTTCACTCCCAAAGAAGATGGAAACGTCACCTATGGAGACAACAACAAAGGAAGAATTCTTGGTGTTGGAACAATAGGAAAAAGTCCAGCAATCAAGATTGAGGATGTTCTCTATGTGGAAGGGCTCAAACACAATCTACTAAGTATAAGCCAATTATGTGATAAAGGCTGCAAGGTAAACTTTAACTCAAATTTGTGTATGATCAAATCTATTCATGATAATAACATAAAATTGATTGGAAATAGTATCAATAACATCTATATGCTAGACTTAGACAATTTAACTTCCAATGATGCATGTTGCTTAATTTCCAAAGAAGATGAAAATTGGCTTTGGCATAGGAGAATAGCTCACATTCATATGGATCACTTGAATAAATTGATTTCCAAAGAACTTGTAATTGTTTTACCAAATAAGAAGTTTGTTAAAGAGGACTTATGTGATACATGCCAAAAGGGTAAACAAGTGAAAGCCTCATTTAAGGCTTAAAACACTGTTTCAACTAGTAGACTCTTACAATTGCTGCACATGGACCTTTTTGGACCTTCTAGGACAAAAAGCTTTGGTGGAAATTTTTATGCTCTTGTAATTTTTGATGACTTCTCTAGATTTACTTGGACCTATTTTTTAGCACAAAAGAATGAAGCTTTTAAAGCTTTTAAGAAAATGGCTAAGGTTGTTCAAAATGAGAAAGACGTGAAAATTGTTTCAATTAGGAGTGACAATGGAGGAGAATTCCAAAATGAGGAGTTTGATAACTTTTGTGATGAACATGGTATAAAACACAATTTTTCTGCACCGAGAACTCCACAACAAAATGGAGTAGTTGAGAGGAAAAATAGGTCACTTGAAGAAATTGCTAGAACCATGTTAAGTGACTCTAGTTTCCCAAAGTATTTTTGGGCTGATGCTGTGACTACTGCATGTTATGTTTTAAATAGAGTTATAATAAGGCCAATTTTGAAGAAAACTCCATATGAACTTTACAAGGGAAGAAAACCTAACATTTCTCATTTTCATGTCTTTGGTTGTAAGTGTTTTGTGCTAAATAATGGCAAGGATAATCTTGGGAAATTTGATCCCAAAGCTGATGAGGGTATTTTCCTAGGTTATTTATTAACTAGAAAAGCATATAGAGTGTTTAATAAGCGTACTTTATCAATGGAAGAATCTGTTCACATAACATTTGATGAGTCTAACCCCAAAAGGTTGGGAAAGGACATTTTTGATGATGCAGAAACTCTTGAAGATGAAGTGAAATCTGATGAAGGAAAAGAGAGCAACAAGGAAAAGGAAGATGAAGAGGGCAATAAAGAACCTCAAGTAGAAATTCAACAAGAAAATCTTCCTAAGGAGTGGCAAGTTTCAAAGAATCATCCCCTAGACAATATCATTGGTGAGATCACCAAAGGGGTAACCACTAGAAACTCTTTAAGGAATATTTGCAATACCATGGCGTTTGTATCTCAAATAGAACCAAAATGTGTTGATGATGCTATTAATGATAAACATTGGATGATTGCAATGGTAGAGGAGTTAAATCAATTTAAAAGGAACAAAGTTTGGGATTTAGTTCCAAAACCCAAAAGTAACCAAATTATCGGAACAAAATGGGATTTTAGAAACAAAATGGATGAGAATGGAATAATAGTAAGAAACAAGGCTAGACTAGTAGCTAAGGGATATAATCAAGAAGGAATTGATTATAATGAAACACATGCTCCCGTAGCTAGATTAGAAGCCATAAGAATGCTATTAGCCTATGCATGTATAATGAACTTTAAACTGTACCAAATGGATGAGAAAAGTACCTTTTTAAATGGAATAATACAAGAGGAAGTGTATGTAAGCCAACCCCCTGTCTTTGTTGATAGTGAGTTCCCAAATCATGTCTATAAACTCACTAAAGCCCTCTATGGACTCAAGCAAGCTCCTGGAGCTTGGTATGAGAGGTTAAGCAATTTTCTCCTAGAGAAAGGCTTTAAAAGAGGAAAAGTTGATACAACACTATTTACTAAAATAAAAACACACAATATCTTACTTGTTCAAATATATGTTGATGACATTATTTTTGGTGCTACTAATGAGTCTTTATGCAAGGAATTTGGTGAAGTAATGAAAAGTGAATTTGAAATGTCCATGATGGGAGAGCTTACCTTCTTTCTTGGACTTCAAATTAAACAATGCCAAGATGGAACCTTCATAAGCCAAACAAAGTATTGCAAGGAACTACTAAAGAAGTTTGGAATCGAAAGTGCAAAGGAAATGGCAACATCAATGAGTCCAGCCTGCTACTTGGACAAAGATGAACATGGTAAATCTATAGATGTATCCAAGTATAGAGGTATTATCGGATCCTTACTTTATCTCACTGCAAGTATGCCAGATATAATGTTTAGTGTGTGTATGTGTGCAAGGTATCAAGCTAATCCTAAAGAATCACATCTTACCGCAGTTAAAAGAATCATGAAGTATCTTTTAGGAACAAAAGAAATGGGGCTGTGGTATCCCAAGGGATCCACTTGCACATTAATAGGATATTCCGACTTTGACTTTGCTGGATGCAATAAAGTGTGATAACACTAGTGCAATTAATCTAACAAAGAACCCCATTATGCATTCAAGAACCAGGCATATTGAAATTTGGCATCATTTTATCAGGGATCATATTCAAATTGGTGATGTTGTGATTGAACATATAGATACAACCAAGCAATTAGCTGATATATTCACCAAACCACTAAATAAGGAGAGTTTCTTCTTTATAAGAAGGTAACTTGGCATAATTGATCCTCAAAATAATTGATATCAGATGTTATTTTTGATAATATAGTCAATATGGAAAGCGAGGCAGCACAAGTTGCTGAAAATTATGAAGGACATGGGCAATATGCTTTTATCTAGTCTCGGTTTAGACTAAGTGTCCTTGGGTGTTTGTAATTCCTTTTTCTGATTTCAGTGTTTTGGTTGTTTTGATGTATTGCACATGTTTTGTAATGATTTATTATCAATAAATGCAAGATTGTTTTTCAGTTTGATTTCAATATTCTCCATAGTTTCTTTTTGATAATGACAAAGGGGGAGAAAGATGAACCATACAACCAATAATTTTGTCTTGCAATTGCTGTAAAAAAAAATTTTCTCTGATACCTAAGTATGAACTGCATTGAAAAGACATACTTGAACTAATAATAAATGCAAGATGACTTTTTCATGACAATGATATGATAACACTTGATTTTTGAAAGATATCAATGAGACAGGGGGAGGATGAAAATGACTCATGAACCATGCTTATTGAACAGCTGCACTCTGATTTTTAATAACTAAGGTTAATTATGGTAAGGTTTGTCATAATCAAAAAGGGGGAGTTTGTAAAACTATACCCTCATTCATGTTTTGATGTATGACAAACAAAGTGTATTTTTCATAAGATTTTTTATTTTGACTATGTACTTATTACGTGTTAAGTTGCATGCAAGATCACTCATGAAAAAGATAAATCAAGGATTAAAGGATGGAAGACCAAGGACACAAAGCAATGGACAAAAACTAAAGCATCAAGCAATGAAGATCTTATACTTTAGATGCTATTGTAAAAATAGCACGTTTGATTTCTTAGGTGAAGCACTTGAATTTAAGAAGAAACTAATTTTTTACAAAGGATAATATAAGCGCTCGTCCAACACTGGGATAATATAAGCGCTCATCCAATGAAGTAATAAAAAGCTGACGTCCAATGAAGTGATAAAAAGATGATGTCCAATGAACTACTAAAAAGCTGGCGTCCACTAAAGTGACAGAAGCGCGCATCTACTAAAGTAACAGAAGCTCGCGAATACTAAAGTGACAGAAGCTTGCGTCTACTAAAGTGACAGAAGCGCCTATCTACTGAAGTAACAAGAAGTGCTCGTCTGCTGATGTGGCACATGGAGCCCGTCTACTGAAGTAACAAGAAGCGCTCGTCTGCTGAAGTAACAAGAAGCACTCGTCTGCTGATGTGGCACATGGAGCTCATCTACTGAAGTAACAAGAAGCACTCGGCTACTAAAGTGACATATGGAGCTCGTCTACTAAGGTTACGGTCTTTGGACTTACTAAGTCCTTAATAAGAAGCTCCGTCCACTAAAGTACTAAATGGAGCTCGTCTACTAGCGCATATGAATGTAAAATCTTAATGGCTAGATGGAAATGATTATTTTCAAGATGGACGCGAATTCTACAAGATTATTCAGAATCTTATTTCAAGAACAAGAATCAAGAAAAAAAGATTTTGTTAAATCAGATCCAAATCTATTTTAATTGATCCCAACGACTATAACTTGTTTTCTACATAAAGAGGGATCAAAGGAACACTTAAACAACAACCTTACACATTCTGAAAGTGAAAAATACGAAAGATTCAAAAGCTTCCAAAAAGTGCTTCATCCTTTGAGAGAAAAGTGTGATATTTCTTAGAACTTCAATTTGTATAATCAGACTTTTAGCGTCTTTCTTCTACTCAATTCTTTCTGTGCATTAGTGTGATTAAGAGAGGGTATCTCTTAGGATTGAACAAGGATATAAGGGATCCTTGGGCATAGAAAAGCTAGTGTGCTTTTTGGTGTGTTCTTGAGCAAGGAAGTTATCCTTGTGAATGCTGTAATTGGATATTGTAATTTCTGGTTATAGTGGAGAAAACCACAGAGGTGTGTGACTGGATTTAGGCTTACCAGAGGAGGTAGCTGAACTAGGATAAATCGGTTTGCGTGTTCTTCTCATCTCTAAACTCCATATACATATTATATGCGCTTGTGTGTTGTGAATGAGTTTTAAGAATGCTTGTTAACTTGAATCTTTGATCTACAATCTGTGTTAAACTTATTGTTACTTCTTATAATTCTTCTTAACATCATTACTTGTTACATAACCTGATTCTTGGGAATTAAAATTGAGTGAAAACCAATTTTATTTAAGAAAACTCTTTTGTTTTAAATTGTGAAAAAGGTTTCAATATCTCAATTCACCCCCCCTTGAGATTGTAGCCATTACTAACAGCCAACTTGCCTGTTGTGCGGGACTTTCCTGAAGTGTTCCCGGGAGATGTTTATAACTTAAACTCGGAGAGAGATGTTAAGTCCACCACATACTTAGTGCCTGGCACCGGGCTAATCTCCATAGCTCCCTATAGAATGTTTCCTCTAGAGCTATCTAAGTTGAAGGAGGAGTTAGAGGACCTGGTGAAGAAGCAGTTCATTAGGAGGAGTGTGTCTCCGTGGGGAGCACATGTGTTGTTGGTGAAGAAGAATAATGGTAGTATGAGTTTGTGCGTCGACTATCGACAGCTCAACAAGGTGACCATAAAGAATCGGTATCCCCTCCCTAGGATTGATGATCTCATGGACCAGTTGATGGGCGGTTGCATCTTTTCTAAGATAGATTTGTGGTGCTGTTTATGGATGACATCTTAGTGTACTCCAAGAGCAAGGAGGAACATGAGGAACACCTGAGGGTTGTCTTGCAGACCCTTAAGGAAAAGCAGTTGTACGCTAAGTTGTCGAAGTGAGTCTGGTTAGAGGAAGTGAGCTTCTTAGGACATGTCATCTCTAAGGATGGCATAGCCGTGGACCCAGCTAAGGTAGAAACGGTGCTCCAGTTGGAAGATCCAAAGTCTGTAATCGAGATTAGGAGTTTCTTGGGGTTAGTCGGGCATTATAGGCGGTTCATAGAAGGTTTCTCTAAGATAGTTGTACCCTTAACCCGTCTCACCAAGAAGGGTCAATTGTTTGTGTGGGACTCTAAGTGTGAAGAGAGTTTCCAAACCCTTAAGGATAGGTTGATATCAGCACCAGTGTTAGTTTTGCCAGATCCTAGTGAACCCTTCGTAGTTTACTGCGAATCTTCTAAGAAAGGGTTAGGTGGTGTGTTGATGCAGAATGGTAAGGTAGTCGCCTATGCTTCTAGGCAGCTGAAACCCCAAGAGAAGAACTATCCTACCCATGACTTAGAGTTAGGAGCTGTGGTATTTGCCTTAAATATCTGGAGGCATTACCTTTATGGAGCGAGGTTTTAGGTCTTTAGTGATCACAAGAGTTTGAGGTATCTCTTTGATCAGAAGGAGTTGAATATGAGACAGCGTAGGTGGATGGAGTTCTTTAAGAAATATGACTTCCAGCTGACCTATCACCCATGAAAGGCCAATGTGGTAGCTGATGCCCTAAGTAGGAAAACCTTGCATATCTCCACTTTGATGGTTAGGGAGATGGATCTGATTGAGGAGTTTAGAGACCTTAGTCTAACTTGTTTAACCCTTTGAGTATTAGGCTTGGTACCTTGAAGGTTACCAATAGCTTGATGGATCAGATTAGAGAGGGTCAGAAGTTAGACAAGTTTCTCTTGGACCAGCGAGAGTTGCTCGCTCAGGGTAGAGACCTTCGTTTCAAGGATGGAAGTGATGGTTTCTTGAGGTTTAAGGATAGAGTGTGCATACCAGATGTTCCTGAGCTTAGGAAGTTGATCCTTGAGGAAGGACATAGGAGTGGATTGAGTGTGCACCCAAGTGCCACTAAGATGTAACAGGACCTTAAGAGGATGTTTTGGTGGCTTAGAATGAAAAAGGATGTGGACAAGTTTGCGTATGCGTGCTTGGTTTGTAAGAAATCCAAGATAGAACATCAAAAGCCTTCAAGTAAGTTGTAGCCTTTGAGTATCCCAGAATGGAAATGGGATATCTTCTCCATGGATTTTGTGTCTGGACTCACTAGGACTCTAACTGGTTTTGAGGCTATATGGGTTGTTGTGGATAGATTGACTAAGTCTTCCCATTTCATCCCAATGAACAAGGAGTATCCTTTAGATAATTTAGCCAAGCTATACATCAAGGAGATAGTTTGGCTTCATGGTGTACCCTCTAACATAGTATCGGGTAGAGACTCGAGGTTTACCTCCAGGTTCTGGGAGAGTTTACAACATGCTTTAGGGAAAAAGCTTAGGCTTAGTTCAGCTTACCACCCACAGACTGATGGCAGTTTGAGCGGACAATCCAGTCCTTAGAGGACTTGTTGAGGGCTTGTGTGCTAGAGCAGTCTGGTAGTTGGGACAAGATTTTGCCCCGGATAGAGTTCACCTACAACAACAGTTTCCATTCCAGCATTGGGATGGCACCTTATGAGGCTATTTATGGGAGGAGATGTAAGACACCCTTATGTTGGAATGAACCTAGTGATATTGTGGTTCTAGGACCAGAAATAGTCCAGGAAACAACAGAAAAGATCAGGATGGTTCAAGAAAAGATGAGAGTGGCACAGAGTAGGCAAAAGAGCTACCATGACAAAAGGAGGAAGGCGCTCGAATTCCAGGAAGGCGATCATGTATTCTTGAGAGTTACTCCAACGATTGGGGTTGGTAGAGTGATGAAGACGAGAAAACTTACTCCGAGGCATTGGTCTTTACCAGATCCTCAAAAGAGTCGGCGAAGTCGCCTACCAAATAGCCTTACCACCGTTCTTATCCAATCTCCATAATGTTTTTCATGTGTCTCAACTCAAAGTATATCCATGACCCTAGTCACGTGATAGTTCCCGACGCAATACAGTTGAAAGAGAACTTGACGTTTGAGGTGTTACCCCTTCGAGTCGAGGATAAAAGGGTGAAGCAGCTAAGAGGCAAGGAGATTCCTTTGGTCAAACTAGTTTGGAGTGGGGCTACTAAGGAAAGTGCTACCTGGGAGTTGGAGAGCAAGATGATGGAAGCGTACCCGCACCTTTTCGTTTGAGGTACGTAGAAATTTCGAGGACGAAAATTTTATAAGGGGTGGAATTGTAACACCCTGCTTTTCATTAAATGCCTTTCTTAAGCCTGTTTGGTTGTTAAGTTGTTTGGTTAAGGTCTTAGTGGGATTTTTGGCACAAAAGTCCCTTTCTGGTGATTGAGCACGCCCGTGCTCAATTGCCATCTCGCCCGTGCTCAATAGTGAGCACACCCGTGTTCAATGTGCGGATCGCGTCTCACTGACGCTAAGTCCAGCACGACCGTGCTTAAGGTTAAGCACAGCCGTGCTCAGGTCCAGCCTATACAAAGTTGGCACAGAAACCGAGGGTTCCGAATTAACCCTATTTTCGGTCATCAGTCGTCGTCTAGTGCGGTCAGAGCTGAAGTTGACACAGGCAAACATAAGAAGGGGGGTTGAATTGTGTTTGTTAATAATTTTTGAAAACAACTTTTAAAACAATTTTTTGCACACAAGGAGATTAGAAACAGAAGCAAGCACAAAGAAAAAGATCATTTTTAAAAGACTTTAACAAAAGCAATACCAAAACCCCTCGATTAGAAAGAAACAAATAACGTTGTAAGAGTTCAGAGATAGAAGAATCACACAAGATGTTTTATCCTGGTTCACTCTCTTCCGACCAAGAGCTACGACCAGTCCCTTCTACTTGAAGGATTTTCTCCACTATTATCAAAATAGATTACAGCCAAGTATTCAACACCTCTCCACTATGTATGAGGATATGACAGCTTAAGATCAGATGAATATTTTCACAATATTCAAACTAAGAATATAGACTCTTGCTTTTGAAAGAATATAAGAATGAGTGGTTATCGATTGGCAAAAGTTGAGCTCACAAGGTTGTGCAGTCAAGAGTTGTTCTTCAGTATCTCAGGTCTTCTATTTATAGTGACTTTCATCTTCACTTGTATTTCTTCAACGATTATTTTGAATAATCCTGTTTAGAAATAGCATAAAATGCATGATATCCGTTGTGACTGATAGCTTGACTGTGGCACGCTAAACAGTACTCTTGGTAGCATGAAATTGGAGGCTTACTGCTCTGAGTATTGCAGCCTGAGAACTTGTTGATCCACCTTTGTGTATAATCCAGCTTTTTTCAGCCATAAAGATGTCATCTTACAGATCGTTTTGCAGTATCTCATTGTACGATTTTGCTTTTTTCATTTCTTGATGGTATTATGTTTCTTTTACAACAAGGGAAAACATTAAAGCAGATAAAAAGATGTGAAGAACAAATATTCTATTGAAATAAATATCAATCATTTGAAATAAATTCAAAAGATTCAGATTGCATTTAATTCATTCAAAGATGGAGCCCGTCTACTTTAAAAAACTCTGTCTACTTAGTTATATGTGAGACTAAGTCTGTTCAATATTTTATTTTGCTCGTCTGATGATGTGGCATATCCTCTTGTCTATCAAGTCTTTGGACTTGCTATTTCTCAAAGATCTCTATCTAGTGACGTGGCAGTTAGAGCTCGTCTACGAGATTACTTTATTTTTCAGTTCATTTACTTTTGCTAATTACTTTCGTCTGCTTACGTGGCAAGATGGACGTGCTTATTATCAAGTCTTTGGACTTGTTGTATCTAACAAGTTATTTAGGTATTCGTCTAGCTACCATATAGAGCCTTATTCATTTAAGAAAACCAGTTTACTTAAGTAAATAAATAAGTAACTTTACCAAAATATTGAGAAGCCCGTCTACAATGTGGCACATTTTTCAATGAAAACTTATCCCATGTTTCTTTTACTTATATTTAAATATTCCTACATAACTGAAAGCACATGTTAGATCTCAATTAACACTTTGCCAATCAAATTTAATCCTTTTGTTAGCATCAAAACTTAGAGATTATTTAATCCAAAACTACTTTGGTTCCAACAATCTCCCCCTTTTTGATGATGACAAAACTATTTAAATTTGAAAAGCAAAGTCTAACAGAGCTCGCAGGGCTCCTCCTAAGACAAAGCATTCAAATAATTAAGCAGAAAAAGCATATGAAAAACAACTGCATATAAGCTAACAAATAGGTGCAACAGCTTATCATACTTAGAGTATATATAAAGGAATAAATAAGCATAGTCTTCTCCCCCTTTTTGTCATCATCCAAAAAGGTAAAAGGAGTGGACCATCATTGTCAGTATATAAAAAGAATATAAAAGGTTAAGGTTAGGCAGGAGGAGGTGGTGGAGGTGGAGGGTTCTGAGTCTAGCTTTTCTTGAAATCCATGAGGAATTCCAGCATTTTATTCATAACCTCTAAGGTTGGAGCCATTGAAGTTTGAACTTGCTGTTGGACATCCTCCTTAATTTTCTCAGTCATCTTCTCAACCTTCTCATCAACTATCTTGCCAACTCTGTCATCAACTATTTTACCAAGAACCTCTTCAAGATTAGGTGGCAGAGCCTGTTACCTTGAGCTTTCAGCAGACTCGTGAAATGTACTTAATGTTCTTTAATGATCTGAAGGGTGCATCACAACTAGAGATAATGGTTGAGAAGAGTGCTTTTATGATGAGCTCTGATTGTGAATGGATTTAGCTGTTTCCTCTAAGCCAACAGTAGTGGCATTTTGATCAGGTTCTTCAACAATAGGTTCATCTGCGATAGGCTCTAAAGTAGGTGGAGGGATCACTGAGACTTATTTTGCCCATCTGATGGGGCAGATGAATTCCACATTTTTACTATTTATAGGAAGTCCCCAAAGGTCTTTATAGATCATATATCTAAAATTTGAAACACCACACTTCCCTCTGACCTTAGGAATTTCCATCTTCTCTTCTTCAGACAGTACAGAGGAAGAAGCCTCTCTTGTGTAGTGAATAATATGAGATTTCCAGAAATCAGTAGCTCGATGTTCATTGATCAACTTATTGGATTCAGTATTCAAAAAGAAATCCATTATTGATTATTCAAAAGTTTCTTGATGTAGATCAAGCATTGCTTATTCAGCTTCAGGCATGACTCCTTTGAATCTTCTACTTTTCTTGTCTTTGTCCTTATTCAGATCTACCATCGGCAGTCTTGGACAGATTCTGTAAGGCATTATTCCAACTCTGGTTGCTTCATTATGTCTTAGCCAGGATGGAGGGACAAAATGCACGGCTCTATCAACTCTGAAATGACTAAATTCCCACTTTAGCATTTCATAGATGAGTTGATCCAGAAAGAAATCAGACGCCCTCCCATAGATTCTGGGATGCTCAAAGGATACCCACTTTGTGTCCCTTGGCATGATCATGAGAACATGCTTTGAGGATATTGCTCTTCGCTCAGGGATGGTAGGAAGATTTTTCTATTGGGGTCAGTCTCCCAAACATGTATGATATGTCTCTCAACTCCATCAGTGTGGGGTATGAAAGGAGGAGTTTTGACAAGGTTAGGGTGAATTTTTATGGGGGGAATTTGTTTAGGGTTAGGTGAATGACTAACGGTCCTAAGTTGTTGTGCATTTGTGAAGGCACATTTTTGATTAATTTACAGTCAAGATGTGGTAGGTAAAGGGGTTTAACAGGTGGGCTGACTTCTTCCTCACACTTAGGTAGAGGATACCATCTGTTGGGAATGTGTTCGGGTTCAGGTTGATAAGATTGAAACAGAAGTTTCCATTCTCTTTTTACGTTGGCCCAATCCTCAGATTTGCCCTCATAAAGAACAGAAGTTGGGGTGAAGGGAAATAAGGTTCTCGAGGGTTTAGGGGAAGGAGCACCAGGGGAAATGCCATCATCTGGTTGATTGAACCAGGGATCATCGGCAGGGATAATAGGTTGAAATTGTGGAGTGACTATTTGTGTTGGTTGGGGTGAAAGGGGCGTGGGAATGTACACATCATCTGGAGTGGAGACAGCAATGTTATTATCAACAGGCACATCATCAATTCTAGTTTCTAAACTAGACACTAAGGCATCTACTGTGATTTGAACAGGATCACTAGCAGAGATGGTTACCTTAGATGTCTTAATTGTTCGGGATTTTCTTGCTGGTTGCCTTATAGGTTTTGTTGTAACAGGCACAACGACCTCAGCAGCAGCAACAGAAGTCTTCTGGTTCTTCAGGATTGTACTGATAGGAACGCTGTCCTCATCAGCTTCCTCATCTTCATTGTGAGAGAAGATAACTCTTCTTTGATTCTTTGCAGCAGGGGCATCAGAAGGTTCCCTGATAATAATGCCACCAGCTGGTCTCTTGGGGGCAGGCTTCCTTGTTGCAGTGGTCTTTTGCCTAGTTACTCTTTTTACTCTTAGGACTTCAGCATTGTTTTGTTCCACCATTTCTTCTTTAGTTTTCATTAACTCCTCAGTCTTGGCCATTACAGCAGCCGCATAGGTACTAAGGTTCATATTAGGTATATTCATTTAACCAAATTCTGCAGCCGACATTGGTTTTTCAGTTAAGATCCTAGCTTGCTCCTAAGGAGTCCTTGCAGCAAGAATCTCATGAATTCCTTGAGCCTTGAAAATCTTGGAAAGAAGATGGCAATAGGGAAATGCTGGGAGTCTTTTCTTGTTCATCACAGCATCTCTAAATCTTCCATACAGAATTCTTGTAAGATTAATCTTCGTTTCGGTGAGAAGATAGAAGAGGCAGAATTTGTGCAGAGAGGGGAGGTTGTCTTTGGATCCAACCTTATGAAGAACCACCTTATTAAGGAGCTGATGAAGGATGCAAACAATGTCCTTCATTTCAACAACTTTCCTAGTGTGAGTTCTGACTGTGTCTTCTTTCATGAGACAGACTTCAATAGTCTCAGAGCCACCCAAGTCCTCTTCCCATGACTCAGTAAAAATCAAACCCTCCTGAGCATAGAAAATAGCATCAACAATAGTCTTTTTCGAGACTACAATCTGCTTTCTCAACACCGTAGAGAAGAAGTCAGTATCAGTCACTTGAACATTTCTCCAGAAATCCCTAATCAGGTTGGGAAAGATAATGACTTTCTCTGTGAAGAGTCCTCCCCACCCAACTGCATTAACATACTTGCTTATGTCTAGGTTGTAGTTTTGCATCACTCCAAAGTTGAAATGATGCTCAATTGCTAAGTTGAGCTTGTCCACGTTAAAGGTTGAAGAAGAAGTCATTTTACGTGATCAAAGAGCTTAGGGTTTGAAAGCAGAGAGAGAGTGTGTGTGTGATAGCTCAAGAGGTTAGAGAAGTGTAAAGTTTTTCTCAGGGGGAAAAATATTACTTATAAAGGAATTTTGAATCTCAAGGGTAAAAAAAAACTTTTGACATGACATGTCATTATGATAAAACGGCGTTGATACTTGGAACTATAAAAAGGTCTTGATGGGATTGATGGAAGTACTGACTCAGCAAAGAGAATAAAGGATAAATTTGTCATTGAGACAAAATAAATGCATTTAAAAATGTGCGTAAACACGGGCAGATGTGAACTCGTCTAAAACTACATAATGGACGTGGTAACTAACAACAGTGGACGCGTCATATAGACGTGCAACACAACATACAATAGACGCCCAACTTTTAATAGGTATTAGACGAGCATAGGTGATAGACGCAAGATTAACAAAACAAATTTTTCTCAATGCTGGACACCTAAATAAATCCACACATATCATATTAAGATGCTTCCTAATAAAGATAAATATGTCCTCTGCAAGAGGTTTAGTAAAGATATCTGCCCATTGATGGTCAGTATCTACAAATTGAATATCAAACACACCTTTTTGCACATAATCCCTAATAAAATGATGTTTAATCTCTATGTGCTTAGCTCTAGAATGAAAAATTGGATTTTTAGATAGATTTATTGCGGCAGTATTATCACACATAAGCGGAATACTACTTACAAACACATTATAGTCCTCCAATTGATGTTTGATCCAGAGAAGTAGTGAGCAGCAACTTGCAGCTGATATATACTCAGCTTCAGCAGTTGATAAGGCAATGATACTTTGTCTTTTGGTTGACCAAGATACAACATTAGCTCCAATGAAGTGACATCCTCCACTAGTGCTTTTTCTTTCAATTCTATCTCTAGCATAATCAGCATCACAGAAACCAACTAATCTGTAATCTTCATTTTTATTAAAGCACAAACCAAGATTAGTAGTACCTTTTAAATATCTGAAAATTTTCTTAACTGCTGATAAGTGAGATTCTCTAGGATCAGATTGAAATCAATCACATAAACATACACTGAACATAATATCAGGCCTAGACGCAGTAAAATACAAGAGAGATCCTATCATACCTCTGTATACCTTTTGGTCTACCTTTTTCTCTTTATCATCTTTGTTCAGTATGGAAGTGGGGTGCATAGGAGTATTCATTGGTTTACAATCATCCATCTTAAACTTCTTTAGAAGCTCTTTTGTATACTTAGTTTGGTGGATGAGCACCTCGTCCAAGGTTTGTTTTACTTGGAGTCCAAGGAAGAATTTGAGTTCTCCTATCATGCTCATTTCAAACTCTTTCTGCATTAACTTAGAGAATTCTTTGCTTGGAGACTCATTCGTACCACCAAAAATAATATCATCAACATATATCTGTATAACTATGAAATTAGACTTAATGGATTTTCTAAATAAGGTTGTGTCAACCCTTCCTATATTGAATCTATTTTCCATAAGAAAGGAACTTAGTCTATCATACCAAGCTATAGGATCTTGCATAAGACCGTACAAAGCTTTCTTAAGCTTATATACATGTTCAGGATGGGTTTCACACTCAAAACCCGGAGTTTGCATAACATAGACTTCTTCATTACTAAAGCCATTTAGAATAGCACTTTTAACATCCATCTGAAAAAGCATAATACTATGATGTGCAGCGAATGAAAGTAGAATTATAATAGCTTCTAATCTAGCAACAGGTGCAAAAGTTTCAGTATAATCTATACCTTCTTCTTGAGAGAAACCTTGAGCAACACGTCTTGCTTTGTTTCTTATTACCTTACCATTTTCATCAAGTTTGTTTCTGTAAACCCACTTTGTTCCAATCACTGGTTTGTCTTCGAGCAAGGGAACCAAAGTCCAAACATCACTTCTTTCAAACTGATTGAGTTCTTCTTGCATGACCAGAATCCAACCATCATCTAGCAGAGCCTCGTCTACTATCTTTGGTTCCAACTTAGAGACTAGTGCAGAATTGTCTTGTTCTCTGAACGTTGATCTAGTTCTTAGCTTGTCATTGGGGTTTCCAATGATCTGATCTTGTGGATGATAATTCTTGAAGTACCAAGATTTTTGAACTATACCATGTTGATAAACTCCAAAGCCTTTAGATGTTTCAGAATATCCTAATAGTATTCCACTATCTGTTTTAGCATCAAACTTGCCAAGTTGATCTTTAGTATTCAGTATATAGCATTTACATCCAAAAGGGTGAAAATAAGATATGTTGGGTTTTTGTCCTTTCCACAGTTCATAATGAGTCTTATTCAGGATAGGTCTAATGTATATTCTGTTATGAATGTAGCAGGCAGTATTAACAGCTTTAGCCCAGAAGAGATCTGTTCTTTCTCTTTACCACACCATTTTGCTGTGGTGTTCTAGGTATTGAGAAGTTGTGAAGGATACCATTTTCTTTACAGAACTTATGAAATAGCTCATTTTCAAACTCTCCCCCATGGTCACTTCTGACTGAAGTGATATACATGCCTTTTTTATTCTGTACACGTTTGCAGAATATAGAAATGACCATAAAAGACTCATCCTTGTGAGTTAGGAACATAACCCATGTCCATCTAGTGTAATCGTCTACGATGACAAGACCATGTTTCTTACCACTGATAGGGGCAGTCCTTGTTTGACCAAAAAGATCAAGATGTAGCAACTCTAGTGGTCTATTGGTACTAACAACATTCTTAGATTCAAAAGAACCTTTGACTTGTTTTCCCTTTTGACATGCATCACAAAGAGCATCATATTTGAACTTAAGGTTTGGTAGTCCTCTCACGAGGTTATGCTTGTTTAACTTTGAAATTAATTTCAAGCTTGCATGACCTAGCCTTTTGTGCCAAATCCATCGCTCATCTTTAATGGACACTAGACATGAGACACTTTGATTTGAGAGGTCCTCCAAGTCAATAAAAGTGATCCATCATCATTCTTGAAAGTACATATGTTCTTATCAAAAGACACTGCATATAACTGGGAGATGGATCACGAGATAGACCTGTCATATTCGGTACAGATGGATCACGAGATGGACCTGTCGTATTCATGAGCGAGAAATAAAGGTGAATCTTCTTGGAGATAAAGGACAATTCATCTTCATCTGATCCATCTGTACCGAGATATATATATACAAGAAGATTCAACATATGTGGAGAAAGAAAGGTGGATAATTGATTGTGTTGTATATATATATATATCGGTATAGATGGATCACGAGATGGGCCTGTCGTATTCAGGAGTTCGTTCTCTGACGTTTGAGAATGCAGAGGATAGTGGTACGTGGGTAATTAATCCCAGGGCTCGCAACACTACTTATACTGGCCCGCTACGTACGATTACGGGTACGTTAACAGCTGGACCACAACATAGATCATAGAGTGTGGAGACGGTTGAGGTCTCATTACCTCTGATCTGGATGATCTTCCAGTACTTGGTAGCACAGGTAGACTTGTAGCATCGTCCTCCCCCACATGTCCAGCCATTGCACGAGACAGCACCCGCATCACCTCCTGCACCGATCGTTCTAGTTCCAGAGGTTGATGAGGGGATTGAGGAATATCCTCAGGAGGATCTAGAGGAGGACCCTGATTACCATCCTCTCGATGATGGTGTGGTCCCAGTTATAGGAACGGGAGCCGTAGTATCCTCTCTGCAATAAGAACTTGTGTAAATCGTGATATATGCTCATAACACCACCACACCCTCAAAGCTGCCAAATTTTCAACTAAGCTTGTTTTGATCGTTACTATTCATCAAGAGGTAACCTCTCTTCTACATGATCAATCATGTCTTCATTTTCATTCATTTCATGATTTTCACGCCATTAACATCATTTTCCAATTTCTAGATCCAATCTTCAAAAATTTCT
Source organism: Sophora flavescens (assembly GCA_030762895.1). Lineage (NCBI taxonomy): Eukaryota > Viridiplantae > Streptophyta > Magnoliopsida > Fabales > Fabaceae > Sophora > Sophora flavescens. The sequence continues at coordinate 26,689,701 of CM061062.1, read as the reverse complement.
AGAAAATCATAGAAAAATCCTTTTAATGTGATTTCAATTTCTATGAATTCATCGTGATCTCTATGTTCATCATTCAAGAGCATGAATCAAAATAAAATTTTCTTCCTATTTTTATGACTGAAACCCTAATTTTTAGGGTGGAGGAAATTTTGTTTCAATTTTTAAAAAGTGATACTTGATTTTATCTTTCTATTACTATGTGTATTGAATCCAAGAGATTGAAACAAAATAAAATCCCTAGCCTATTTTTCTAGTGAAGGCCGAAACTAGCTCATGATTGAGTTAGAGGATTTTGTTTCAATTTTTAAGTTATGATCATTGATCTAGTCTTTCTAATGCTTAAGGATCACTAATCAAAGAGCTTGTGAATTTTTGAAACCTTTAGCCAAATTAATCACTCATGGCCAAAACTTCAACATAATAATTAGATGGATTTTGTTATTTCATTTGTTGATTTGGATTTATTTTGTTGTGAAGGACAAGTATTGTTTGTCGTTGTGAGTTTCATGGAGGAATCAGGATTCCGAGAAGAAATTTACTGAGGAAATCTGTAACTTCAAGAGGTAAGGGAGGATTACCTGAGGGGTTTTTTCGATAGCTATATGCTATCAGTTTGTGGTCTATATTATTTATCTGTGGTTCTTGTGGTTGTTTAAGTTATGTTACTTTTATCGGTGTTTAGTGATCTGCTGTTAATTAATTATCTGTTTTAGTTAATTATTTGCAGTTATATGTTATAGTATTTTAATGCATGATATACTATATGGTAATTGATATAATGTGATGTTGGATGTTGTTTGAGACGTCGGCACAAAGGGCCGCTCAATTAATTAAACGAGATAAAAGCTTTAAGAAGCTTTACGATAAATATTCAATATTTAATTGAGAAATATTGGGATATATTATGATTTAAAATAATGATTTGAGAAAATAAGAATGTTTATAAAATATTATTATTTTAATGATTTATTAGTCTAAAAGTAATCTATGAGTCACTGAGAGGGCGAACTTAGTGAAATTATTTTTGTACTGCTAATTTTCACCCGAGAAATTCTGAAATAATATAAAAAGTTATTTTGTGAAATTAATCTTCGAAAATAACTTAATTATGATATTAAAAAAAATTACTTAAGGAGAAAAGGTCAAATTTTTACTTAAACATATTTTAAAACGTTAGACGGTGATTAGTTCTGAAAACGCGGTTACATAAAGTATTTTCTTAAAACAACAGTATTTCTTTAGCCTCAAGTGAGTCCCTTTTTGAAAGATAAGATTTTCAGAAAAAGATTTCAAGTAATTGATGATTTTACAAAGGAAATTCCAATTTTGGAATGATTTTTCAGAATCAAGTTTTACTCAACGACGGTATTTCCAACAACTTGGATAAGTTGTGGGGATTTTGGATTTGGATTTGTTTTTTTTCACAGAACAAAAAGGATGTTAAAGATGAAAATTTTAAGATGTTGAAAACTACGATGGTCGTAAGCTTTTTAGTTTGACAAGGAAAGATTGAACACGAAGAAAAACGACGAAAAAAAAAATGTTTTACATGCATTTCCTACGAAGTTAATCATGGTATCTTGATTATATTCATGTCACGACGTATTTGTTAATCATGGTATCATGGCGATATTCATGTCTCGACATATCATTGTACCTTGGTGGTCAATGAAAACGATACACGACGTTCTCAGTGTGCCTTGTGTTGGACAATGGGGTATGGTAAAAACGACATGCCTTATTTGGCAATCGAGTATGATCAACTCATTCATATGACGTTGGGGGATCTCCGGAGATTAAGTAAAATGTTAGACGACGAATATTGAAGTGTTCATGCATAATTTTCAAATGACGATGATCGGGTATGAAACCCATTGATATACTACTTGCTTATTTACGAGGACTATGTTATTATGAAGTTGCATATGTATATATGTGTCGCGCGTGTAGTTATTGTGTTAAATCCATATATTGGCGTCTCACCCTTACAAATATATCAGGTTTATTTTAGACTACGGTAGTACTTTGGGACACTAGTACAGATGAAGCGAAGGAATTCACTAAGTCATTCGAGGAAATAACTTCTAGATGCTTGAAGAAGTATTCATTAGTGGAAATGTCATGAGGGTATTTCAAATAACTGTCTTGTAGAGTGACCAACTTAGGAATTTTGGTTGAGTTGTATAATTAAAAAGATATTTAACTGTGAGATTGTAAGTTAGTCTTTGTTATAATTTTCTCTTTTGAAAATGAGACTCTTTGATAAAACAGTGTATGCCGTGGCAACCTTGTTATGAATGTGTAAAGATATTCAATATGACTTCCTTACTTTAATTTTTGTATCATGTTTTTAGAGCTTTTCGTTGAAGAAAATTTTTTTACACCGAGTTTTCTGCCTTATAATAAATTAATTTTCTGAAAGCAACCAGCAAATAAAATTTTTAATTTATTTCCGCATGTATTATGAAGTAAGGCCTAAGGGGGGTGTTACAGATGACAATTTGTACCCTACCCATTGGGTACCCGTAAAAATTACCAACAATAGGTAGGGTAATTACCCGCATAATGGGTAAAGGTCCGGGTACGGGTAATTACCCGTCAAATTGAATGGGTATGGGTGCGGGTAAGGGTACTATGGTACCCACCCCGCCCCATACCCGCACATATGCATATGTATATATAATTATTTATTATTTATTTATATTATTAATATATATAATTTTAATTATGATACAATTTTTAAACCAAAATTAATCTAAAGATTCTTAACTTTCTAAACCTAGTTACATCTATAATTCTTTTTGGGATGTTTTTATTTATTTAAATATTTTTATTTGTAATGTTTCATGAGTAGATTTAAAAGACCTTTGAGTCATTTTTTAATTGTTATAACGTTTCTGTTGTTATTTATTAATTTTTCACAGTTAAAGTGCGGGTAACGGGTGTGGGTACGGGTACTTATGTACCCATAGGGTACGAGTAAGGGTACTAAGGTTGCTAGTTACTTTTTCAAATGCGGGTATGGGGACGGGTACAATAGTATCCTACCCAAACCCTACCCATTGCCATCCTTAGGTGTGGCCGTGGGAAACATAGGGCATTTTTGTCCAAAATTTCTCATGGCACACTTGTGAATTCACTAAACAACCAAGGGTAATTTTGTCATTTCTTCACTAAAATATCTTAGATATTTATGTGCCATTATGACTCAGATAAGATCATCATAAATGATCGTCAGAGATTATGCCTTCTAAAATGATTAGAATCTAAATATGACTTTAGTTTATTCAAAATCATTTTCTAAGTCTGGGATAAAAATATAAACATATATATATATATATATATATATATATTACCGATATTAGAAAGTAGTAAAAATCGGGGTGTTACATCGAGAACAACAATATCTTGATAACCTTAGGGTTTACAACATGTTGGCTTATCAGAGATTATCAGAATGCCTGGATCCATTGCTAATGGTCGATGTGCAGTAACATGATACACAAAGGGAGGGGGGCGGGGGGTTGGAATTCCCGTTTGCTTGTGGTTCGTCCTCGACCAAGACTTCTTTTGCCTTAGTCGCTTTTTAAGTGGGGAGAAGAGACAATGTTTGTTACGTCCGGAGTATTCGGGACCATAGCATATATATAAGGTGGGTTCCCATTATTCCCAAATTGTCCATCAGTGACATCAACTCATGTTTCACACATATGAGATAATTAATTTAATTAATTATCAAAATCACAAAAATCTGATAAACATTATCTCCAAATTGATCACATATCAATTAAGGATCCTAATTGATAAATAGCTAATATAATGAGTTACGAATATCTATCCATATCATGACATTGAAATATAATAAAATATTCAAACACTACTACCAATTAACTTGACTCAAGTAATTAATAAAATATGGATTAAAAAATGAAAATGAAATATGTAATACGAATATGTCAATAATGCCCTCAATTTGAGCAGGAAAAAAAAATCCCAGGCTACTCTACTTTTATATGAATTAAAATTAAGATAAGATTCCACATTCACATTTGTATCAAATTCTTCCATTCATGAATGTAATATTTCCTGACAAGTTTGACCAAATTTATTGCACAAAGTTTTTTTTCAGGGAAATTTATTTCACAAAGTTGGGATACGCTCATGGATTATTTTCCCATAATACAAGATGTATTTCAATTTATTAATTAAGATCAACATTAATACACAATTTATCCAGAACTACAACAAAGCTCACGTATTGGCTCTGAAAGCAGCTAGCGGATTAGAATTGAAGTGTTTGATAAAAGTAGTGGTTAGACTAACTAATAAATATAAAATTACATCAAAGTAAATGTTTGCACACACACACATATATATATATGGGACATATCAAGTGAGACGATCCTTTTTATGTGAGATTGAGATGATTATATCATAGTCATTGGATCAAACTTTAAACGGTCAAGATTAAACCACAAAGTCATGTGATTTTTTTAAAAGGTCATGTGACATTTTAAAACCATGAAATAACTTTTAATCTTAACCATCCATATATGGTTGTATGGCCCACACACACACACACACACACATATATATATGTGTGTGTGTGTGTGTGTGTGTGTGTGTGTGTGTGTGTGTGTGTGTGTGTGTGTGTGTGTGTATATATATATCCTCTATATTATTTATTTTAAAATAATTAACACTTTAATTTATTTTAAATTATTTATCATTTCAAAATAAAAATATTAATTTTTATTTTTAATATTACTTTAGTTCTAATAAAAATAGAATGATTAGTATTTTATTTCATTAGATAAGGATAAATGAGGAATTTAATTAAGATAATATTGATAAAAGTGGAAGAAAAAATGATAAACTATACGCTATAACCTCAAATGTTACTTCAAGTATCGTCTGGAAAAAAAAACGCTATAGGCTAGTGAAAAACCACTTTCATTGAATTATTTTCAATATTGTGAGAACATAAAGCTTGAAACAAAACTTATATTTATTTATTTTTTGTATTGGATAATTTAAAAAAAAAACTTTATTTTATAGGGGATACAAACAAATTATGGACTAGGATCAGTATTATTATTCCAATCACTGATCAACCTGTCTCCTTCAACTGCATTATTATTTCCTTCAATGATCTGCCTCCCTTCTCCACCATCTTTATTCCAAGGATAGCAATCTTTTTCACCATTTTTACCAAGCCTACATGGTCCATTTTCATGTATTCGCCAGGGGCAGAAATCGCATGTATCCCTCTCCTGAATATAAATGTCAAAGTAGTGAAATTCACCTAGCCAACTAAAGCCACAAAACCATAGAGTACTATTAAGAAAAGGTTCATGCTGAACGGTGAAAGTGAAACTTTCATTTGGATTCAAAACATGATGCCCAATATCATGATGCTTGTCTTTGCAATAAGTCGAGCTTCAAACCTGCTAACTCGTTCATAATTTGAATTGTTGATTTGTCAAGTAAAGAAATTGCATTGGCACTACCCATGAACTGCAATGCAACAAATATGGTTAGCATAAAAAAGAACGATAACACAATTTTGTTGACTAATGCCATCATTTCACAATAATTCATACAATGTTTTCATAGCGGATGTACTTCTTATATAGGGCAGAAGTTATAAAGTGCCTAATTATACCCTTTGTCAACAACACATCACAATGAACTAAGATTAATGGCTCTTAAATTTTCAATGCACCATCAAGTTTAGAATATTAAAGTTATTAAATAATATTTTTTTGAAAGCTGAAAAATTAATTGGATTAAACCTTCCCAATACTAGGGAAATGGATTCCCTGCTGTAATTGCTTAGTAGCAAATATTTTTTTAAGTTTGTTTAGTGAAGGTGTAATGTGAGTCATCCGATCTTAAATTAATGGTCGAGATTGTTTACTGCATGTAAATGCGTGATTTCATTATGGTGGGGAATCCGGATCCCTGGTGTATCATCACGCGCAACTGTGGAGACTAATCCCTCGAGCTGGGTTGGACCACAAGGGTGACAAAATTCTCCCTCAAAAGTTTTTCAACACTACTGTATTCCTAGAGTCATGATTCAAACTCGAGACTTTTGGTTAAGCTGGAAGAGACTCGTGTCATCTCATCCAAACGTTCTTGGGTTCACAATATTAAGTTATTAAATAAACCTTCCCAATACTAAGTTATTAAATAATAACCTTTTAAATTTTGATAGGTGATACATTTTGGTCAACTTTCAAGTTTCAACATTAAATAACATCTATTTGAAAGTTGAAATTCCCTGAGTGTGTTTGGATGGGGTATTTCGAAATTCTAAGGAATTTGAAATCCAAGGTAATTCAATTGCTTCATTTAAATTACCTTCATTTTGAAAATACTTTGTTTGGATGGGGTAATTCAAATACCTTGTATTTTAAATTCTTTGTTTGGATAAAGTATTTTAATTACTTTCAATTACAAATTTTTTTTTGAATATTCTTTTTTTAAAAAATGGGATTTCAATATAAAATGTGACAAATAAATAAACAATAGCAATTTTTGAAATAATAACAATTTAAAATAGTCTTTGAAAGATAATAAAATTAGACAATTTACTTGGTTGTGAAACATAGTTGCCTCTAATTTCACATAACTGTTATGAATATTTTTTCTGGTTCAATAGTTGAAGACGGTATCTCATATTCTCAAGCACGGTCACTTTCAAATCAACATAAACTTCATATCTATTTAATTCATAATCATGTTCAAGGACCAACAATTGCTAAGCATATGGATCAATACATTCATAACAATTAAGACCAAAGTCACTATCCACTAATTAAGAAACCGGCCAATATTCATAACAAAATTAGGCCAACCCCTTTAAATAGAACCAACATGACATAACAAGAAAAAAAACAGCTTGATTAGCAAAATGAGTTTAGAATCTCAGTTTCTGGACAATAGAAAATGGACTAAGATGACTGCAAGCTCATGTAAAAAATAGTGAAGAAAAAATAATAGGGAATAGAAGAGAAAATTAGATGGAGTGTTTTTTCACTAGTGGAAATAATGTAATATACGGGAACGTTTTACGTCAGTTGACCATATGTTTGACGTTAAAAATGAGGCGGTGGCAGTTTTGTAAATATCAGACTTCATTAATTCAATTTTAACGTCAGTTGTTGTAAGGACTGACGTTAAAAGTGAAGTGACTCACTTTTAACGTCAGTTCAATAAACAACTGACGTTAAAAGTGAACCTTTTAACGTCAGTTCTTCATTGAACTTACGTTAAAAGTGAGTCACTTCACTTTTAACTTCTATTATTTCATCAACAGACGTTAAAGGTTATTTTAATAATTTTTTTTATCTAGTATACGTACCCTTCCGCACTGCCTTCCTCAAAGTTTCAGTTTCACAATTGCTTTGATGTTTTGTGTTTCTGTTTTGAAAACTAAAATATATGTGCGAAGTATAAGTTGAATCAATAACCCAAACCGGATCTCATTCATGAAGTGTAATACAGACTGATACAGAAGATTGAAAGGGTTTAAAATCCTACAAAAAGTTACATTGAAAGGGTTTAAAATCCTAAACATTTGTTGAGGCTTCGTTCCCTTCACGGGTGAGCAAGAGAGGAGAGTCGAGCGACTGAGTTTTCCAGAGCGGCTGAGCAAGGGTGCACCCGATCTGTTTCAGCAATGGTCTAGGAACAGTCATTTGCTTCCAAAGCTGCTGATTCTCCGGAAAGATGATAAGGTGAGCAACTCACATTATGTGATTCACACAACCTTATCACCCATGTTATGTGATTTACACAACCTCAGAAGTTGTTTGACAATTAAGACAAAGATCTTTGAGTCTAGGAATAGGAAGAAAGAGTGATGAAGTTAATCTCCATGGCAGAGCCATATTGTGAAGCAGAAAATTAAAAGGATGGAAGGAAGCTATTTATAGGAGCAGGGGATGAAGTTACTTAGCTATTCTGATTTTCTTGAAAACTTATCTATAAACTTAATGCTCATTAAGAGGATTAAGTTACAAGGTGCGTGGGTAAGTAGCATAGTAGTCAAGGGAATGAATGTTGTTGCAGAAACTTATACACCTTTAACGTCAGTTGTTTAATACAACTGACGTTAAAAGTGTTTTTAAAATAAAAAATATTTATTTTTAACGTCAGTTTTTTATACATCTGTGCTTTATCCACAGTCACTTGGGGAGGAGATGGAATAAAGTGAGGGAGTCATATTATGTGATTTACTCAACCTCAGAAGTTTTTTGACCATTAAGACAGAGACCTTTAAGTCTAGGTATAGGAAGAAATAACAAAGTCTCAAATGTGATAGAACCATATTGTGAAGGAATAGAAAACACACGAAATATAGAGGAAAAGAAGAGGGTGTATTTACAGACTGATACAGAAGAATGACACTTTATATAGAGAATAGTGTCTCTCTGATTTTCTTGAAAACTTATCTATAAACTTAATTCTTATTAAGAGGATTAAGTTACAAGGTGCATGGGTTAGCACAGTAGTCAAAGGAATGAATTTTTTTGCAGAAACTTATACACTTTTAACGTCAGTTGTCTTCAACAACTGACGTTAAAAGTGCTTTTAAAATAAAAAATATTTATTTTTAACGTCGGTTGTTTAATACAACCGACGTTAAAAGTTTGATTTTTTACTTCAATTAAATAAATAGTCAAAGGAATTAATGTTTTTGGATAAACGTATACACTTTTAACGTCAGTTTCTTAAGACAACTGACGTTAAATATATGACCTTTAACGTCAGTTTTTATAAACAACTGACGTCAAATGTTGTTTTATTTTGGTTTACACCCGCGCGCCTTCTGCACTTCGCTCTGTACGTCTCTTTTCTTTTTTCATCACACTCAACCCTCACTCTCAACCCTCACTCTCTCTCTGCCCTAATCGCGAGCTCATCTCCACCGCAACCACCGCGAGGGCTTCTTCTCCACCACCGTGAGGTACACTCTTAACCCTAACTCTGTCTTTCCATTCATTCTTTGCAATAACTTGACATCTCTCTTTCCCCTTCCCGCGCACTAACTCTCCTTGTCCCTCTACTCTCAGTAACCACATCGAACGTTGGCCACCACTCGAGCTCCCCTCCCCACCACCACGCGAGCACCTATTTCTAGTGAGTCTTTAGGGCACATTTTTTTATTTTTGGTTTTGAGTGTATGTTGAAACTTTAGTCTCAGTAGTTGAAACTTGAAACCATGAGTTTGAGTTGTTTTGAATGCTCTATTTTTGGTTTTGAGTGCATGTTGCTCTGCTGGTTGATCTGTCATGGCCGTGATGCTCATCACGGCTAGGCCGTGATCAGTTCTTCCTGTGATGGTCTGGTTCAGTTGGCACGTTACGGCCGTGATGGACATCACTGCCAGGCCGTGACCAGTGCTTGGCAATCTTCAAAAACTATAGTTTTCAATCTCCCGTATTGTCCTTATATTGGATATATGTTTTGTATATCTACAGGACCTATCTAGTTATGGATCGTAGTTGGATGGTTTGTAAGCGCACTAGTGCTGAGTATTTGAAGGGGGTGGGAGAATTTATAGAATTTTCTCAAAGGAATGTTCCTAATAGTAATGGAATGTTCTGTTGTCCTTGTGTCAAGTGTTTGAATACGAGGAAATGTACGGTGAAGGATATACGTACTCATTTGATTTGTGAAGGGATTTGCTTGAGTTATACAAGATGGATATGGCATGGTGATGTGTTGTTGAGTAGTACGGCAAGTGTCTCCCAAAGTGAGGACGTTGACGTAGATATGGAGGATGATCAAGTAGAGGACATGATCCGTGATATTGGACAAGAATATTTTCATCGAGCTCATGTGTATGATAGGTTGTGCGGTGATGCGGATAAGCCTTTATATCCAGGGTGTACTACTCATACACGGTTGTCGGCGGTGCTAAATTTGGTTTGTGTGAATGCGAGAAATGGATGGACCGATAAAAGCTTCACGGGATTGCTTGATGTGTTGAAAGACTTGCTTCCGGAGGACAACACATTGCCTGACCGTAACTATGAGTCCAAGAAGGTATTGTGTCCTATGGGTATGGAGTATAAGAAGATACACGCATGCCCCAATGATTGCATATTGTACACCGATGTTCATGAAGACAATCACGATTGCCCCAAATGTGGGTTATCACGATACAAAGTGAAGGGTGGTGATGATGACGATGATCTTGATGATGTGAGAAAAAAGGGTCCTCCTGCGAAGGTGTTGTGGTATCTTCCAATAATTCCAAGGTTCAAGCGATTGTTTGCCAATGCGAAAGATGCGAAGAATCTTAGATGGCATAATGATGAGAGGAAATGTGATGGAAAGGTTCCTCATCCTGCTGATTCTATGCAATGGAAGAATATCGATACTATGTTTCCGGATTTCGCCGATGAGCCATGAAACCTAAGGCTTGGACTTGCTACGGATGGAATGAATACTTATGGTAACATGAGTAGTATTCATAGTTCATGGCCTATTCTGTTGGAAATTTACAACATGCCCCCTTGGTTGTGCATGAAGCGCAAATACATGATGTTGTCTATGATGATTTCGGGCCCAAAGCAACCGGGAAATGACTTAGATGTTTATCTACTTCCCTTGATTAAAGACTTGAAAACGCTGTGGGTGGAAGGTGTTGATGTAGTTGATGGGTATTTTCATGAGACTTTCAAGCTTCGTGCCATGTTATTTTGCACCATCAACGACTTTCCAGCATACGGTAACTTGTCCGGGTACAGTGTCAAGGGGCATAAAGCATGCCCTATATGTGAAGAAGGCACATGCTACACTCAGTTGCATCATGGAAAGAAGACGGTTTACCTTGGGCATCGGAGATTTCTTAGACGTGATCACCCATATCGTAAGTTGAAAAAAGCTTTTAATGGATGCCAAGAGATAGAAGAAGCGTCGGCGGCCTTAATTGGAGAGCAGGTTTATCAGAGGGTAAAGGGCATCGATGTTATATTCGGCAAGTCCAAAAAGAAAGGTAAAGCTGCTGAGAAAAACATATGGAAGGAGAGGTCGATATTCTTTGATCTTCCATACTGGCGCAAGCTTGATGTCAGACACTGCATTGATGTGATGCATGTGGAGAAAAATGTGTGTGATAGTGTGATCGGGACGCTTCTCAACATTCAGGGCAAGACAAAGGATGGTGTGAATGCTCGTCTCGACCTCGTTGCTATTGGTATACGAGAGCAGTTAGCTCCAGTTGTTGAGGATGGTAAGCGGACTTATTTGCCGCCAGCATGTCATACTTTGTCAAAAAAAGAGAGACAAAGTTTTTGCGGGTGTCTTCAGGGCATCAAAGTTCCACATGGTTACTCTTCAAATATGAAGAGGCTTGTCTCTAGTGATCTTAAATTGGTTGGCTTAAAGTCTCATGATTGTCACATCTTGATGCAACAACTTCTGCCCGTTGCTATTCGTGGTATTGCTCCAAAAAATGTGAGACATGCCATTACTCGATTGTGCTCATTCTTCAATTCTATATGTAGCAAAATCGTTGACCCCCGTATGTCGGATGACTTGGAAGTTGAGGCTGCTACAATCTTCTGCCAATTGGAGATGTATTTTCCTCCTTCCTTTTTCGACATAATGGTTCACTTAATTGTTCATTTGGTGAGGGAGATTAGATTATGTGGGCCGGTTTTTCTGAGATGGATGTACCCAGTTGAGCGCTACATGAAGATCTTGAAAGGGTACGTGAAGAATCCTCATCGTCCGGAAGCATATATTGTTCAAAGGTATGTTGCAGAAGAAGCTATTGAGTTTTGTTCGGACTAACTTCATAACACGGATCCTATAGGGGTTCCTAAGCCTCGGCATGATGAGATCAGATGTCAAGGTAAGGGTACACATGGCTTAAGAATTAATAGCAAGGATCGGGAGGAAGTGCTTCAAGCACATTTGTATGTATTGAATAACATCGAATGTGTTCAGCCTTTCTTATTTGAACATAAAAGAAAAGTCATTCAAGAAATGCTGAACAAGAAAAGTCATTCAAGAAAAGTCATCGAATGTTGAACAAGCATAACAAGACTTTCTTACCATGGTTCAAGGAAGAAATGCTTAAGGATGGTAGTACTGCTTCTGATGACGTAAGATGGCTAGCACGTGGGCCTAGCTTCAACGTCATATGTTGGAGTGGATACGACATAAATAACTTTTCCTTTTATACAAAGGAACAAGATAACAAGAGTACCATGCAAAATAGTGGGGTTATGATCGTGGCCGAAGCAATGCACTTCTCTAGTGCAAAGGACACAAAACCCGTTAAAGCACCGACACCTTACTTTGGATATATTGAAGATATTTGGGTGCTCGATTACACTAAGTTTACGGTGCCGGTTTTTAAATGTAAGTGGGTTGATAGTAACGGTGGTGTACAAACCGACGAATTGGGGTTCACATTGGTAGACCTCAACAAGTTAGGTCATATAAATGAGTCTTTCATAATGGCTTCCCAAGCAAAACAAGTGTTCTACATCACTGATCCTTCTAACAAAAGGTTGTCCGTGGTTCTCCAAGGAAAAAGCATGTATAATGGTAGTGATGAAAATCAAGATTCAAATCTTGATATTCCCGAGACTCCTTCTTTTTCAACAAACATGCCTACTATAATCGAGGAGACACAGGTGGACGATGTACATGCCACTCGTGATGATCATCATGAAGGGATATTGATATAGGTAGTTTAAACTTAGTATACATTTATTTTTATTTTTATTTCTGTATTTATTTTGAGTTATAACCTATGTTAATAAATATATACTGTTTCTGAACAGTCATACATATGGATCATTGTTCCATTTTTCCTTTGCAATTATGTAATGTGTGTGATATTCTGTGTTACTGGGATATTTACTGAATGCAGGGATAGCTGAGGGGAATGATATTTTAAAACTGAATTTAAAAAAAAAATCTATTAACGTCAGTTGTATCAAACAACTGACGTTAATAGTATTTTTATAAAATATATAGTACACTATTAACGTCAGTTGTGTAAAACAACTGACGTTAAAATTAAAACCTTTAACGTCAGTTTCGTTATAACAACTGACGTTAGTTTAACAAAATTAACGTCCGTTGTCTTAAAGAATTGACGTTAATAGTTTTATGTTTAACGTCAGTTGTTTAAACAACTGACGTTAATTTTGACAAAATTAACGTCAGTTGTGTTAAAGAACCGACTTTAATAGTTTTATATTTAACGTCAGTTCTCAACTGACGTTAAAATTTTAACTTTTAACGTCAGCTGTATTTACGTCAGTCAGTATTCTGACGTAAAAAATCAATTTTAACTGACGTAAAAAGCACTTATTGCAACAAATGGAGGTTGTTTTTTAATTTGGTGAAAAATAATATTAAAAAAATTTATTGGTTTTGGAATGGATAAAATTTGATCCATTACATTTTTTATTGTTGGTCCAATGGATTTTAAAAAATATTGGATAAATCATAAATCATCTACTAAAAAAAATAATCCAATCCATCCAATCCATTTATATTTTTTTTATAAATAGATGGATTTGATGGATTTTCTCATGGATGGACTGGATGGATGATGGATAAATGGATCATTATGCCACCCCTAGTTCCAGCTGATAATATCAACTTTTAAAATTCTATTTTCTACGTAATTTTTTTTACTGAAATTTCTACATTATTTGTGATTATTAAAATTTGAAAATGGTGCTTAATAATAAGAATTTTTTTTTGACAGGAATAAGGAAATATTTTTTGATAGTATAAGAATATATATTTTTTGAACCAGTAGTATAAGAATAGTTTTAAAAATAGAATTTTAAGTAATTGTGGTTGACTTAGTGAAAAATACTTTGAATTTTAAAATCAATATATTTTTTTGACAAAAAATTTTAAAATTAATATAGAACATTACTACATCATGGAAATTATATTAAGAATTTAGAAAATAAAGTAAGCTATAGCAATAGCTTTGTCCCCGAATTTTGGCCTAAAAAAAAGTGTTCACCGAATTTTGCAACAGAATCCGGATTCATGCACATTAATTAGTTGATTAGGCGATGATTTAGTTTTGACGGACCGACGGAGCACGTATGTGTAAAGTGGAATTTTAAAATTCCACCTGGTGAGATGGAAATTAAAATCCCTTGTTTTGTACACAGTAAATCCTTGATAACAATTCCTGGAATTTTCAAAATTCCAAATTTCACTATCCAAACAATACATTTCAAAGAACAACATTTTAAATACCTCAAAAAATTACATTCCCCGGTCAGAATGCTTCATCCAAACACAGGGTTACTGTAAGCACATACCTAAAACGGAAGTGTTGGACACAACCAATACAATCTTGATATCATATTAAATTAAAAAACATTAAAACTTACTCACATTATTGTCTAACATCCATCACTGTTAATAAATATTAAAAGGAAAAAAATCATCCACCACTGTTCGAAAATTCTAGCTTGTATTCACCGAAACAAAATTTTCTTTTTAAGAACAACTGATTTTTAAACTATCAAATTAGATTAATTAATTTGCAAGGTTATCAAGTCAATTTCATTTAGACGAGAAGGAACAAGTTGAACAGGTTGTATCACAAATTCTGCTTTGTGACATTCATCCTCGAGAAGCTTTACTTGAGAGCCTCCCGATTAGAACAAAATGCGAAAACATCTCCTCAGCTACATGTAAATTTTCATCTATTAGGGCCTTTAGCGGCAATAATTATAGCTGCTAAAATATTTACCGACAATTATCAATTAGCCGACGTATTTAGTGTCGCTAAAAACATTCCCAATGATTGTAGGAAGTGGTAAAGCATTATCAATTAATTGCCACTAAAAGCCAAAAGTTATAACGGCCAAAATAGATGATTTCATCATGAGTTTTCACAATGATACTTACGTGAAACAAAATAAGATATATTGTCATGTAACCAACACAAGAGAAGCACATAAAACAACATGAAAACTGATTTCATGAATTACACTCAAATGACCATTACCATTTTCTCTAAAAACAAAAACTTTCTCTAAGACAATAACTCCATGAATGGGATTATGTACTTACATGGAGCGTGATGATTTCAGTTTCGAAACAAATCCGCTAAAGGACGTTCTCGGTTAAAATTAGGGTCTCTCAATTTTTATTGTTCCAACAATGTTATAACACGTTCAGATTGGTACCTTCACTACAACAGATTAGACTTTAGATTTCCGTATGCCTTTTAATAGCGTTTGTAACCGCTATCTATGCTACCGCTATTAAAACTCGTTAGCAAAGATAGCATTTAGGAAGTGCTATTAATAGGTGACTTTAGATAGCGTTTGTACACGGAAACGCTATCTAAAGTCAGACTTTAGATAGCGTTTGTATCAACAAACGCTATCTATTCCCTTTTTTTTTTAATTTTATTTCTTAACTTTTACATCCATTATTCCTGCATATTGAACTACACCAAAAAAACCACAATTGTTGCAGTCAATACAATTGTTCAAAATGTGTTCAAAATATAAGTGTTCAAATATAAGTGTTCAAAATGTGCAGCACTGTGTTTGTGCAGCACTGCATGTGTTTGTGCAGCACTGTGTTTGTGCAGCAAACCAGTAACTATACAATCAAAGTGCAACACTCTATACAGCAACTATATATATAACCAGATATAAGTACAGCACTCTGTTTCTAAAGTATTCAAATTCACACGAGTAAGACAAAACCAAAGTGCAGCAACTATACCATATCTCAATCCTTAAGAAACCAAAATCAGAAAACCAACATACATCTACAATTAATCTACATTTACAGCTTCTGTTTGTTTTTCATGAGACCAAGACAACACCAAAGTAATGTGTCGAAATGTGATCCAAAGCCTCTGTAGCATACATACTGCATTTCCACCACAAAGACTAACCTGTTACATTGGGATACAGCAGACTAATTAGGTAAATACTACTGTAGCAAGAAACAATTCAAATCAAACATAACAAAGTCTAACAAAAATAATAGCAAGAAACAAATCATGTATGTATAAATAATTAAATATGATCATACCATCTCAAGAGAATCAGCTCCAAGTAATTCCATGTTGCGGTGGTTGATAATCTGATTATTTTCCAGATTATGTGTTCAGAATGTCGATACATAGAAGAAAAATGATATTAATATACCACTTAAATAAAAGATAACTAAATTACTGATACAAAGGAATTCAAATAAATAGATTACGAAATCAAGCTTAAATTACCAAATCATGCTTAAATTTCAATAGAACCTAAACATATTAAATAAGAACCTAAACAACACATTTAGTTTGGGAGAGAAAGAGAAATCGAAAGCAGCAGAGCACTCACTGGAGAAGAAAATAGTAATCAGTTGAGCGAAATACATAGATGTTGATTGAATTTGTGTGAACCAAAAAGTGCAAGTTTGAACTTATTTTCTCCTTTCCATGCACATCAACTCGAAGGCATGTACCAATGAAAAACAAATACATAGATAGTTTGGGGTTGATAAATATAAAGCATTATTCACATACCAATGAGTATTGCTGCAACTACTGTGATCAATTTGACATAATCAAACGAACTTTTCAACAATATAGCGACACCAATCTTCCCTGACTTCAGATAGTTGAGCAGTGGAGTATGTGGAGCATTTGAAGTCAGGGAAGTACTGCGACATAAAAATTAAATAAATTAAGTTACAATTGCTAAAACATTTGAACAGTCACAGTTAAAAGCTAAGTAAACAACATACCGCCATTGGTATTTTAACTTGGTTCTGCAAGATAGTTTCCTTCATGAAACGCATGACATAGTACCCACAATCTGTACTGTTGGGTTGTCTTGGGCACTATAAAAAATAAAATAGTAAATCAATATAGTTTTTTTTATCTAATTGCGCATTAAGTTTTTGCAAATATACCTGTATCTGAATCCATTTAATGTTGGTTGCCTTTAAACGCGGCACCTTAGCTCCGATATTTGCGCGATAAACTTGCAAAGCACTAATCACAAAATCAAACAGACTTCATTAAGAAACATATTTTCAATCATCACAAACACACACATTCTTACTTATCGAACAGAATCATAGAAAATCATAAATATAAAAACATGCTTACTTATCGAACAGATTCTTTAATTCTGGGCGATCCCTAGGATCAACATTCAAGGGATCCAGATAGTAAATAATCTCTTCAACAATATTTATCGCGCACAGCACCCAATGATTCCTACAAAAATGTTGAGATAACAAATCCTAAGCACCTCAACTTTTATGTAATTCATTATTGTGAATTAAGTCCTATAGGATAAGCGACTCACCCAACATTGCACGACGCTAAAAACAAGGGCTGATATTCTCTTTCTTTAGTTGCAAACCGGTCAGCTAGATACGTTGTCTGTGAATCCCTCCCGAAGTAGCCGTATGTATTTGTTTGGTATGGGGACAAGAACAGAAACCTCCTCGTTATTTCCTTTGGAAGCAACAATTCTTCATACAAATACCTTCAATTAAAATATAAAAATGGATTACACCAATGACATCAATATTTAAATGGAAAGACTAAAAAAATATTGTACACTTTAAGCCTGATTTAGTACCTGATATATGCGGAAATAACGGAGGCAGATACCCATTCATGATTTACAACTTCTCTGATATTTTCAGTATTGAGCATCTCAATGAAATGCTGACCAAAAATATTTTGTTCCATCTCTATGTACAATTGGTCATCATTTTTCATATTCTTTCGTTCATGTATTTTAAGAAAATTCAAATATTCCAGAGAAATTGTAGTTGAACCAGTTGTAGGAGGGTTGGCCTCAGAGTTGCCTCCTTTATTTTCTGGGGTTGTAATTGACTCCTTTGTATATCCAGACACTCTGCCCTTGCCTTTAGCTTTTGCAGGTGCCTGGAAATTTTGCATTTCAATATGCCAGTTAGTGATCAACTAATGTAATGCATATACGCCGTATATGAAAAGGTGGAAAAATGCAATTACATACCATATTAATTACAACCACGAGATCAATTGGCCATGCCACATAAGTACCTATTGCATCTCTTACTGTCATCACATCTGCACGATCGATAGGTACCGGCAATGGCGCATCCCCTCGATTGCAACATCAACTCCAACTTTCACATGGTTAAGGGTACTGGTCCAAGTGTGCGAGTGTAACACCCGGCTCATTGTATACTTTACCCATAGCAACCATACGATAGTTTGGGGTCGATAAATATAGCTGACATGAGTTGACGCCCTAATCCAATGATAGATGAATAAGCTGTGAATTAAGGCATCCAATTGAATGTATTTAACTACGAATGCAATACTAGTAAAAAAAAAGGCATGCATTACCTCTGGAAGCCTGCTGGCAGATGGTAGAGTGCAACTATCTTTGACGCTTGCTTGGGATGTGAAATTAGCCTGCCTCTCCTCATCATCCTTTTGTTTCAGCTTTTCTTCCAAAATGTTCAATCTTTCAGAGAGTTGAGACACCAATGTCTCCCACCTTTTCATTTCCGAGTTATTTCTTGAACGACCTTCAGGTGGGAAGTAGTATTTTTGTGAGACACCGAAACCCACACCCCTAACACGACCAGGGTTCTCTGGCACACCTAGGGCTTTAGCAAGAATATCCTGGCGACCAAAGTCTTGTATCTCTCCCTCTACCGCAGACTGTGACAGTTCCTCCTGACACATAGTTATTGGTGAAATGCAAATGTTAAAATTATTATATATTATCATAAGAAAATAACAAATGAAAATGTAAACGTTAGTCTACTAACACATTTATTCCACACGGTCTGCGTATTTTTGTTGTCAATTACACCGGCCTTGTTCTCGCGGGCTTTCCTCGACACAATATGGCGTTTAATTTTCTTAACTTCTGGCCCCGCCTCCTGCATCTGTATATTGAGATAATATATATTAACCAAACAGTTTAAAAGTCATATTTACCAAACATATATATATATATATATATATATATATATATATATATATATATATATACATACCAATTCATCCTCAATGTCAGCATACCCCTTACGTGATGCTTTGTAAGGGCATGCAGGATCTAACGCCCTGTTGCGATTTTCATTGCTTAATTTCTATTCAGACACATATAAGTAATATTAATACATGGTTAATGTCATATGTACATATTGCTATAAAATTATAAGGACTAACGTGATATTAAACATACCAGGAATTGAGCATCTCCTGTGCGTATTGATATAAAATCTGTCCACTCATCCCTTGATATGTGTGGATATTGTGATCGAGGTTCCTCATTGATACTCCCGTTGGCATCTCTTAGAAATTGTTTGGTCAATCTAGTTCTGAATGCTCTATGTAGGTTACCAGCTTCCTGAAGTACAAATTTTTTCCGAGATTCATCAACATTAAAAGACATCTGCAAAACAATATAAACAACGTGTCAAAGTAAGTATGTTTACATAGTTTACAATATAATTTATAAATTTTAACAATTACCTGTACATCAGCCCATATGCTCTCTTTGAAACCATCCAAAGCTTCATCCTTCCAATTAGAACAAATAATTGGGACCGTTTGCCGAACAATGGCCCCAATGTAACTCTTCAATATTTTACCATTAGCACGAATTGGTTGGTCCAAAGAATTCCATTCAACCTAATAAAAATAATAAAGTAATTAAATCTAGATATCAGACAACATTATGAAATTCCTTTACTCCTAGCGCGGATGACCGCCTTCATAACTGTTGGCCCACGTCTCGCCGCTTTGGCATCACTAGAATTACTTGAAGATGCCATTTACCTACAAAAATATTAGATACAAGTAAAACATCAATGGACATTAATATAACATTAATTGATGCAAAATATAAAACAACTATGAATAACAAAATCAACACTAGCATTTAGGAAGATGCTAACTATAATATAAAAGGATCAGAAAGTTCATTTAAACACAAACACTACATACATGTTTAAGTCAACCTTTTTCTTTTCTTCATTGGATTGAGATTTGTTTGTCCTTTATTAGTACGAAATGGTGGATTGACCAAAAGCCCCTCATCATGATCATCTCTCATATACATACCATCATCCCTAGTTGGATCAATCTCAAGTGATTGTAATGTCCCGACGAAAGGATCATCTTCAATATCAACATCTCCATGGTCTTGATCATCAACATTAGTAATTATTTTGTTAGTCAAAAGAACAATGGACCTTTTCATATCAGCTGGATCAGTGACATAGAACACTTGTTGAGCTTGAGATGCTAATATAAAAGGCTCATCTTTATACCCCACCCTATTAAGATCCACCTGCATGAACCCTGACTCATCAATCTGAACACCGTTATTATTGTCAACCCACTTGCAACCAAACACACCAACCTTAAACTTTGTGTAATCCAACTCCCATATGCGTTCAATGACGCCGAAGTATGACATATTTGCATATATCGGGTTTCTGTCTTTGGCACTTGAGATATGCATCGACTGAGCTACAAGAGTCACACCACTGTTTTGCATTGTACTCCGACCATCTTGTTCTTTTGTATAGAATGTGTACCCATTAATTTTATAACCGTGGTAAGAGAAGACATGCAAACTTGGACCTTTGGCTAACCATCTCAGTCTATTTGAAACTGAAGTAGCATTTTCAGTCAACTCTGCATAAATGTGATCTCTTAGCCACGTTATAAAACAACGATTGTGTTCTCTAGTTAGCCAATTTTGATTCTTATTTGGATACAAACTCTTAAGCATGTCCTTGTGTTTTTCAACATATGGCTCAACCTCATCGGCATTGTGCAGAACATATAAGTGTGCTTGCTCCCATTCTGTCCTTGATATAGTCACTATTTCATTTCCAGTAATTCCTTGCCCCATCATTCTCCATGTGTGACGAGACTTTGGCAGCCCTATAGAATCAGCATTGGATAGGTATTCGGTACAGAATTCAACAGCTTCTTCGACAATATACCGTTCAACAATACAACCTTCTGGTCGTGATCAGTTTTTCACATACCCTTTTAATATCTTCATATAACGCTCAATCGGGTACATCCATCTCATATAAGCTGGCCCACACAGTTGTGTCTCTCTAACAAGGTGAATAGTTAGATGAACCATTATGTCAAAGAATGAAGGTGGAAAGTACATCTCAAGCTCGCATAAAGTCACAACAATTTCTCTTTGCAATGATGGCAACTTCCCAGGGTCAATCATTTTGCTGCAAATTGCCTTGAAGAATAAACATAGTTTAGTTAAGGTCCCCCCGCACTTTGTTAGGTAAAATAGACCGTATACCAATGGGTATCAACTGCTCCATGAGAACATGACAATCGTGGGACTTTAGACCTTTTAACTTGAGATCTTTCATCGATACGAGGTTCCTAATGTTTGAAGAGTACCCTTCCGGAACCTTAACTCCTTCAAGAAACTTACAAAAAACAGTTTTTTCTTTTCTAGATAGAGTGTAAGCAGCCGGAGGAAGATATGTCCTTTTACCCTTCTTCGTCGGTCCCAATTCTCTTCTTATTCCCATACTAACCAAGTCCAACCTTGCATTGATGCCATCTTTAGTCTTCCCTGGCACATTGAGTAACGTACCAATGACACTATCACATATATTTTTCTCAACGTGCATCACATCGAGGAAATGTCTTACATATAATGATTTCCAATAAGGCAAATCAAAGAAAATCGACCTTTTCTTCCACCCTCTTGTGACAATATCTCTCGCAAAAGGTTTACCGAATTGGATATTCAAATCCTTTACCTTTTCAAAAAGTTGATCACCCGTCAAAGGTGAAGGAGCTCTACCTTCTTCTGAGTTCCCATTGAACGCCTTTCTCCACCACCGGTAATGATGACTTGGATGCAAAAATCTACGATGCCCAAGAAAGACATTCTTCTTACAATGTTCTAACCGTATCCAATCCGTACCCTCTTCACATATAGGGCATGCACACTGACCCTTGATGCTATATCCTGACAGATTACCGTAGGCTGGAAAGTCATTAATTGTGCCAAACAACATAGCTCTCAAATTGAAACTTTCTTCCTTATACCCATCATACACCTCCACACCTGTCTCCCACAGTTGTTTCAAGTCTTCAATCAAAGGAGTCAAATAGACGTCTATATCATTTCCTGGTTGTTTGGGCCAAGAAATTAACATAGATAACATCATAAATTTGCGCTTCATGCATAGCCATGGGGATAGGTTATAAATCACCAAAATCACAGGCCATGTACTGTGAGAGCTACTTTGAACACCATGCGGGTTAAATCCACAAGAGCCAATGCAAGTCGTAGGTTTCTTGATTCTTGCCCAAAATCAGGATAATCATGATCAAATTTCTTCCATTGCGGAGAATCTGCCGGGTGCCGCAGCTTGCCATCTTTGATCCTTTCATCCTCATGCCATGTCAAGTGCTTTGAATCTTCAGAACTACGGTACATGCGCCTAAATCTGGGTATTATGGGAAAATACCACACAACCTTCTCTGGATCTGATTCTTTCTTCTTATATCGTGAGGCATTACATTCAGGACACATCTTTAACGATGCATATTCATTCCGAAATAAAATGCAATCATTAGGACAAGCATGTATCCTCTTGTAGCTCATGCCAATAGAGCGTAACATTTGTTTAGCCTCATATGTCCGACTAGGAAGCACATTATCCTCTGGCAACATGTCTTTCAATAGTGTGAGTAAGTCCGTAAAGCTCTTATCAGTCCATCCGTTGCCCGATTTCAAGTTATACAACTTTAACATCGCCGACAATCTTGTGAATTTAGTACAACCATCATACAATGGTTGCTCTGCATCACTTACCAACCTCCCAAACATTTGAGGACAATCCCGAAGATCCTCTTCAACAGCATTTGCAATGTCTTCAAAACGATCGCCCTCATAAGTATTTGTGTCGGTATCGTATGATGAATATCTCACACGATTCCTCATTTCACTAGACTCAGCTCTTGTCTCACCATGTTTTGTCCAACATGTATAACTTTGATCAATTCCATTACACACTAAATGTTCTTCCAAATCGGCTGCACTAACTCGCCTTGCATAACAACAATCTAAACAAGGACATATGATTGTACTAGGGTTTTCCGCATGCCGAACTGCAAAACTAATGAACTCTTTCACCCCATCCTCATACTCCTTTGTTAAACGATTGGCAGACATCCATTTCCGATCCATGCTTTCCCGATCTACAAAAATTTCCATAATTGTAATGTGGAATTTTTAATTCAATTTCATTTCAATTAATAATAGGGTGAGATCGGAATGGAAATGAAATGGCAATAATTTAAGTATATAAATACTTGTAATATACTTGCACTTAAATATCAATCTTTAACAATCGATGACTTCAAGAACCTTAAATTTATGACTATTGTGAAAATATAACCAAGGCTATCCTGGCATCCACGTTTAAGCTCTATAGAGCACATCCATTGACCCACTTAATTGTGGTCTGCCTCTGCCTAACCCCTTCACCAGCAACTTGACACAGAATTCTCACAGAGGGCTTTCAAGCAGAGAGCCATTACTGACCAACACCATATTTCCTAACTATTATGCATTCCAAGTCTAGCATCCTTAATATATCATGTTTTTTGTTGTTGAAAACGATTTCATTTCTCTCCAACCATATAGTCCAAATTATCAAACCCTATTGTTGTATAAATTGATATGCAGATTTAGTTGTATACCTTCCAGTTGTTTCCAATTCCCAATTCCATTCATCCCTTTTTCCATTGTTATGCATCAGTTCAAGTAGCTACATTATACTAAATTTGAGTATGTTAACAACTACTTGAGATGTCAATTTGGCCTAAGGATGCTACTCATGTTGTTGAGATGATCTCAAACATAGATAGAATTACCATGTGGTAGTATTGCTATCAGCCAATAGCACAAGCATCCTCATCCTAAACATATTAGGAATAAATTATTTCACAACACATGAAATTAGAAATGCAAGCACAAACCTAAATTCAGAAAACACAAGTTTTGGAAGCGTGTAACAGACTCTCATGATAAAAACTTCAGCAAATTGACAACATAATTCAAAATCTGAACTAGATTTGGGTTCTATTCAACTATATATTGGCTCTTCTTGACCTGAAAATGCTAGTCTTTATGTTGAATATACAAACCAGTAGTTCTCGAAAAAGAAGTCCACATAAGAATCATGAATTCATGATTTACTCATACTGACTATGGCATATTAATCAACTTGATTAGGTTTCTACTCAAGTCAATGCAAACATACAAATATGGAATATTAGTCTAAATATCTTCAAGTCAGGAGACACCCCAAAAGCAAGACCAAAAAGAATGCATATTCAGAAAAATATAAACAAATAATTTTACAAATTGAACATTTATCTAAAGAATTCTGTAGCAAGAAAAACTTTTAATAAAGGCTGATTCATGCATACAGGAACAATGGTTTTATACCTGCACGTCCTTCAAACTTATTGACCGATAAAGAGAATCTAACAAAAGAATTGTTGACCTGTCCAAATTAATGTTGATTGATTCCTTGCTACCTGTAAAAAAAAATTATAAAATTAAGTGACAAGATTACAAGAATCCATTATTTTGCGACTAAATGCTTTCTTGAAAGAATGATAAAATAAATTGATTGATTGAAAGTGAAAAGCAACATAATTGCATTAACCTGTTACACTAACTAAAGCACAATTGTTACAAAACCAGAACAGTAGACTCTTAGCTTAAGAATTTGCAATCGTACTATCCAAAGCCATTTAGAAGTTAGAACTATTCTACAGGAAGGTAAAACACATAGTAGCATTTCACCAAAAAATAAATACATAATAGTAGATGAAAAGCAACTTAATGCTAATTCTGCATATTAATTAAGTGATATCAAACCACTATTTTCTCCAAAGTTACCTAGAATGTTAAATATAACATGACACCGGACAGCATATTCAACAAATATTAAGACATTACCCCTTTCAAATGTTTATGCACCAGAAAAAATTGAATAAAAATATATCGAACTTCTTTACCATGTTTTATGCTCGAAGACAATTATAGTTTATATAGGACCGCATCATAATATAGTGTGTCCATGTAGAAGATGCCCAAGTAGTTTTGACAAATAGAAAACATTTCTGCTTCATAAAAACCTATTGTACATAGCATTCTGTTAAAAAAAGTATCATTGGAGCAGTTTAGACTATGCCATTATAAACCAGAACGCATGTTATATAGCCTTACAGGTATGAAACTAATAATGCAAAGTTATAGTTAGTGGGAGCAACTGCAGTTTAAATGGGCATTCTGAATCAATCTAATAGTACCAACTTGAAAAGGAGAGAAACATAAGAAATAAACATTACTTTAAAACTTAAAAGTACTAATCTTTTCACTTTGCCGAACAATTTCGCAAGCATATATACAAGTGTTTACCCCCTTTATATTAAACAAATTAAACACAATCTCTCTATTACACACTCTCAGACACAAATGCTAGCCTATGTGGCAATCATAATTGATATAGAACAAGGGAGAAAGGGAAAGAAAGACGACAGTAAGGGAGAGAGACATAGAGGATAAAAAAAGAACAGAAAAAGGTACTAAGGAGGGGGAATAGAAGTTTAGGAACAATTTCAGTTCTCAATTCAAGTCTAAATCAACAAACCAAAATACAAATAAATCCTCAAATAAGCAAACTCATCTTGATAACCAAGAAATCCTAAATCACTTAG
The DNA here is from genome assembly GCA_030762895.1 of Sophora flavescens. Lineage (NCBI taxonomy): Eukaryota > Viridiplantae > Streptophyta > Magnoliopsida > Fabales > Fabaceae > Sophora > Sophora flavescens. The sequence goes on along the minus strand of CM061062.1, from coordinate 26,663,909 downwards.
AACCCAGATAACCCTAATATATTAAACATACCCTTATACCCTTGCAAACCAAAAAAATACAATTAGAATAAGCTTCCTATGTATTATTCCGTATACACCAAATAATCCTAGTATCCATTGCTAAAGTATTCCCGTGGTCACAGAAAAACTACAGTTATAAAACTGTCAAAACTCGAATCAATCTAACTAACTTGAAATAATAAAAAAAAAGTTAAAGGTTTTAACTTCTCTTTTATTATCATGTAATACCTTTATTATTTTCTTATTATTCTTTTCTTATTACTCTTTATTTTCTTTATAGTATTGAACGAAAATATTTAGTTATAATAGAAACTTGATTAACTTGCTATTTGATAGAAAAAGAAACGTGCAGATAGAAATTTGAACTTTTCAGAGTTGGTTTTGAAATATTATTAAAAGCACTTTAATGAATATAATTTCTTATAATATATATATGCAATTTGAAACGTGGTCAAATGGTTTTTGTTAACTACCAGGAGCTTACTGTTTTCAAATTGAATATGATATCAATAGCTTTTAATGAATGGAAACCAAATTATTAAAAGCTATTTTACGTTATAACTAAAATGAAATCAACCTTCTGGAAATTAGCTCATGGAAAATTATTGACTAATGAAGAGAGAAAACTTAGAGGAATGACAGACAATGACCTGTGCCCGAGATGTAACAAATGCTCTGAATCCTTGATGCATTTGTTGAGGGATTGTGAGAATGCTCAAGAATTTTGGTAATAAATCATATTAATCCTAACCAGTGGAGTAAAATTTTAAGTCTGGGTCTATTTGCGTGGCTTGATTGGAATCTTTCATCAAATGATATTGGTCTGACTTCTTTGAATTGGTCCCTACTGTTTGGAGTGGCAATCTGGGCTCTTTGGCGTGACAGGAATACCCTCATTTTGGAAAATCAATGGTCCATAGGAGAGGAACTTTGGCACTTTGTTTGCAACCAAAGGCAATTCACTGAGAACTCTTTAGCTCCTCCAGCTTCTAGTGACAATTTATGGAATCAAGGGCAATCTGTTTGGTGTAGGTCATTTCAAGGTGTATTCAAACTCAACGTCGATGGCGCTCATGGAGTTGGTTGTGGAGGATCGGCATGTGGAGGCTTGATCAGAGATGACTCAGGTTAGTTCATCAAATTTTTTTGCTGCAAAGTGACTTCGAGTAATGCGTTATGGGCGGAGTTATAGGGAGTTCTATGTGGTATTCGTCTTGTTCGGAACCTTAATCTCAAAAGGGTCATGATCGAATCTGATTCCAAGGTGGTGGTAGAGGTTATTCTACGGGGCTTTTCTCCAAATCCACCGGCTCAATTTTTGCTGGATGAAATCCTTCGTATGCTCAAACTCAGAGATTGGGAAGTGGAAGTAACTCATATTAGGAGATATGCAAAATAAATGTGCAGATGCTTGTGCTCGTTTGGGATACTCTGCAACCTTTAATATTTCGCTGATGGAGAGGCCTTGGTCGTTGCTGGATTTGTTGATGAGGGATGACATTATAGGAAGTTGTTCATCTTCCCTTTCTGGTCTTTAGTTTAAGACCTTGTTTATCAAAAAAATAAAGTCACACATTGAATATTTTGTAACCAATTTTACACCCACAATTCATACCAATTAAACAAAAAAAAAGTTTTAGAATTATTTTTTGGTGAATAAAAGTTTAGGTGAGTTGGGTCACGTGGGCTTACTAGGGCTAGGGTAGGCCTCATGACTCAAAGAGCGCTAATAAATGTACTTATACAGATTACCCACCAACGAGGTCCTCACATCAGCAGTGGGATTCAAACTCACTGTAACACCCCGATTTTTACTGTTCTTCAATATCGGTAAAAATATAAATATTTATATTTTTATCCGATACTTAGAAAAATGATTTTGGATAAACCAAAATCATATTTAGACTCTACTTGATATTATAAGTCTATAGTTAAATTTTGGGTTGAAAATTCAGATGGAACCCGATCTGCGTTTTCACTGACAGTAAGATTTTACTGCTCAGAAAACAAAATTTTGACATGAAAACGAAACGTTTTAGATTTTTATCACCTTTCGAGTGATATGGATCTATTTCAAAACTTTCTCTCAAAAATAAAACATTTTATTTTATTATGGCGAAGTTTCGAAGAAAATCGCGTAAGAAAAACCCTAACTTTTGACCCGAAAACAGAAAATTTCAAAATGTTGCCACTTGTTGGGGACAATATATATTTCAAGAATTTCTACCCAAAATAAAATATTTTATTTTATAGGGTGAAATTTTAGCAAAAACGTACAAAAACCCTAATCGGGTAAACAACGGAACCAAATGCGGATGTGCAGAGATACAACGGGGGACAGAACGTTGAGTCATCGATAATGACTCAGAGCGGATGAGTCATGGTAGTGAGTCACCTCCCTCATAAATTCTTATAAATGCCCATAAATACCCATAAATGCTAGAATCAAAATATCTAGATATTTTGGCCCTTAACCTAACCGAGGCTTAGTTAACTTCAACCAAGGTTAGCGAACCATGATAATCAACTAAAATATGTTCTTCTCACTTGGTTAACAACATGGAAGCCATCACCACTCACTCCTTTCATTTTTATTTTAATGAATTCCTTTGATGTCCAACAAGTGTTTTGATAATTTTATCCTTCTATCATATATAAATTCGACCAGCCACCTTCACCATGGGTCATCCACCCATTTTGCTTCACCTTATCATGATGATTCATTAAAAATATCTAAGTTATAATATATTATTTCTCAACTTAACCTTGACCATGATTAAACCAACCATGATTCAAACTAAAATATCTCATTTCTTCTTTGTGGGGTGTAACACGGCCACACCTTCTTAATCACACCTTCACCACACAAATTTTCCTAATCATTATGATTACTAAGACTAGCTAGCTTATAATATTATATTTCTAACTTAACTTAACCTAGCTTAGTTAACCTTAACTATGGTTATTAACAAGGACACATCTCCTCACCCTAAACAACTCATTTTACAAGGCTGAAAACCCCTCCACACCTAGCCAATATGGTGGCTGCCCACTCCCCACACTTAACACATTTTCATTTTTCTTATACACAAGAAGACAAAGAGAAACTAAGAAAAAAACCATTGACTCACCGAAACCATACCGAAACTCTGGCCTCTTTTGTTCTGAAAGAAGGCTCTTTACGCCCCCGTTCTGCTCTGTATCAAACAAAACCTTCAACATCAAAGTTGTGCCTCTACTTCTTACCTTTTCGACAAGCCAAATTTTGTAATTTGTATATGAGCAGATCGCGAGATACACTCATAACACCAACACATCCTCAAAGCTGTCAAATTTTTAACTAAGCTTGTTTTGATAATTTCACTTCATTCCTTCATCATCCAAGAGGTAAATCCTCACTTCCTATGATCATAGTTGTCTTCAATATTTATTCATTCCATTCATTTTGTGAATACCATTATTTTTTCCATTTTCATTGATTTTATTCAAATAATTCCAGAAAATCATAGAAAAATCCTTTTGATGTGATTCCAGTTTCTATTAACTCTCTATGAACTCTATATTCATCTTCCAAGAGAATGAATCAAAAATAAATTTCTTCCCTATTTCCCTTAAGTGGCCGAAACTCTAGCCATGGAAAAGTTCATGAATTTTGTTTCAATTTTTGGAAAGTATCATTGATTTCATTTTTCTAAAACCTATGTTTGTTGAATCCAAGAGATTGAAACCTAATGAATTTCTTAGCCTATTTTATAATGATGGCCGAAACATAGCTCTTGATGAGTTAGAGGATTTTGTTTCAATTTTTGAGTTATGATCATTGATCTTGTCTTTCTAATGCATAAGGATCATCAAACCAAAAGCTTATGAAATTTTGACACCCCTAGCCTAATTTACTCATGATGACCGAATCCTAGTTCATAGGAAACTTGATGGATTTTGTTTCATTTTGTTGATTTGTGATTTAATTTGTTGTGAAGGATAAGTGTTGGATTGTCATTGTGAATTTCGTGGAGGAAATCAGAATTTCGAGAAAGAAATTACTTAGGAAATCTGTAACTTGAAGAGGTAATGGGAGTTTACCTGAGGGGTTTTAGATATCCATATGCTATCTGTGTATTATTTGTAAAATTATCTGTTGTGATTCTGTGATGTTTGATTATTTATTGTGTGATTGTTTATGTGGTGGATGTAGTTCGTAGAATTGTTTTGTTATAACTATGATGCATGCTATAACTGTGAAGTATGTTATATCTGTGTTGTATTGGATTATCTGTTGTTGAGTGTTTTGACTGAGAAGCCTGACAATGGTCAGTGCTCAATGTAAATTGAAGATAAAAGCTTGATAAGCTTGAAGATTAAATCAACATGATTTAATTTTGGGAAATTGAAAGAAAAAGTGAAAAATAATATTTTAATGATATTTCGATGAAAGATGAGTCAATGAATGACAATAAGGGCGAAACCGTGAAAAAATTTCACAGGTGTTAGTTTTTCCAAAATAAATTCAAAAATCAAATAAAAATTTATTTCAAGTAATTAAGTTTCAAAAATAAGGTAATATTTATGTTGGAAAGGTTAATTACAACAGAAAAGTCATTTTGAGTTATAAAAGAATTTTACGGCGAAATTTTGAGAAAACGGTTTTATTTCTTTAAAAACGAATTGAGTTGGGAATAACTTTTCAAAATTTGATGTTTTCAGAAAAGAGATTTTCAAGAAATGAAGGAATTGGAGAAAAATGAAGTTCTCTGTGATTTCACATTTTATAAACGATTTTTAACGGAAAAGGTTTTCTGAAAAGGAGTTTTTACTCAACGAAAATAATTCCGTTAAACTTGGATAAGTTTTCGGAGGTTTGGTTTTGTATTTGTTGTTTCACAGAACGAAAATATTGTTAAAGAAGAAGAGTGAACCTAATAACCGAGATGTCGGGATTCTAGTGTTCTGTTAACACGTGGATCATGGATCTGTGTTAGTGGACTGTGTGTCCTGGAAAAGTTATTGTGGACTGTGTGTCCTGTGTTGAGTTGATTTTTCGGATGTGTCCTGTGTTGTGTTGAAATTGAAAAGACTTAATATTAAATTAAGCATGGTCGTGATGTAACACCCTGCTTTTCGTTTAGTACTTTTATAAAGCTTGTTTGGTTGTTTAAGTTAGTTTTGTTAAGTTAAGAAAGTTGGCTAAGGGCTCAGTGGGACTTTTTGGCTTAAAAGTCCCTTTCTGGTACATGAGCATGACCGTGCTCATTAGCCAGCACGCTCGTGCTTAAAGTCTGTAGTGTGTTGCAGGTTTTAAGTTGAGCACGCCCGTGCTCAACAGTGAGCACGCCCGTGCTCAATGTACGGACGACGTCTCGTAAACGCTAAGTCCAGCACGCCCATTCTTGCTGAGGCGCACGATCATGCTCAAGTTCAATCTATATATGCTTGCACAGAAACCGAGGGTTTACGTGAAAACCCTATTCTAGTGGCTGCTAATACCCTAGTGCGGCCAGAACAGTTTCATTCCCTTTTTCCATCAAACTCAATCAGTTTCTTGAGTATTGGGGACCACTGGGAAGTGTAGTTTCGCCTATACACGTATATAGGTAATGTTCCTTTTTCCCCTTGTGGTTTCCTTTCATGGTTTTGAATTGGAAACTAACTGGTTTGTGTTTTTGTTAAACCAAGGCTTGATTGGGATTGAGCCGCTTAGAGGGACGGAACCGGTTTGCTGTTAGCTCACGTTGGAACCTTCAATCCAGGTATGGGGAGAAGGGTAGTGTATTCATTAGGTAGTTGGGGTAGCGTAAGGTAAGGGGTTCCCATAACCCCGATTGTTGTCTCAAGTGGTATGCCTATATGTTGAGATGTTTTTTGTTGATGACATGATTATTGATTCAGTTATGTTCTATGATAACATGTCTTAGTTGTTTGGGAATGCTATGGTTATCTATTCACATTCATGATTGGTTGCTTATGAGTATGATAATGTGTTGATCGTTGTTATTAGCATGATGTTGGTTGGTTGATGTTGTTACTATGATCATTTTGATGATAAGATGTTAATTAAATAATTAGGTTATTAAATTACTTGATGATTAATGGATTTAATCCCAAAATTAATTGGTTAAAATTTGTGTTTGAACTTTGCCCAGAATAGGACTGTCATGCATTGAGCCCGGCCGTGCAGCAGAGGAGCACGATCGTGCAGCAGAGCATGACCGTGCCTAAAAGGAAGCACGACCGTGCTCCACTTTAGTGGTAGCACGCCCGTGCTGCGGTTAAGCACTCCCGTGCTCACCCCTCTGGATAGAAACTGAGATTAAAGACTTACAGGGGGTTTTAACCCCAATCTTCCCCAATAACGCTATGTTGACATGATTAATTAATGTTAAAGATTCAATAACTCGGTTAATGGTTAATGAAGATAATTAATGATGATAAGATGTTTAAGTTGGTAACCGTTGGGTTATCGCACGTTGATAGCTTTGGTGCTTATTGGACAAAGTGGCCTCAATGTTTATTGGTCGAGGTGTTGATGATGTTAAGTCTTGGGTGCTTATTGGCCCAAGCATGTTGATGTTGACGATGAAGTCTTGGGAGCTTTTTGGCCCGAGCAAAGGAGGTGCTTGTTGTTGTTTGTTGTAGTGCCATGCATAGAGCATTGGAGTTGATGGTTGAGGGGGAGGTTCGACATAGGGGAGATCACTCGAGAGTACGGTGATCTGGCCATCCATGGTAGGTCACCCAAGGTTTGGTGACTGCGGCCCTTCGTGATAAGGCATCCACGATTTGATGCACTGGCTAGCCACGGGGTTCACCCGAGGTTTGATGAACTGCCGGTGTTGGTGCTTCTATGGCCAATACGGATATGTAACTCCGAAATCGTTCATCCTGAGTTAGTTTGGATACACATGTATAATGGAGTAGCGGAGTAGTGTTGCATTGCATAGCATAGCATACTTGATTTTGATGATGTTGATGTATGATGATATGTATATGCTAATGTATGCTTTGATGTTGCCATGCTTGTTTGTTTACCTTGCTTCCTATCTCCATGCCGTATATGTTTACATGATTCTTACTCCCCGTTCTCTGTTTGTTTGTTTGTCATGTTTGACTTCATGCAGAGGATGGCGAGCAGCCCGGAAATGAATGACTCTGAGGATCCACCACTCATAGTTAGGGCATTTTCTTTCAGTTTAGTTAGTTTCAGTTGTTCTTCCATGATTTACGGAATGGTTATACCAGCTCTGTTGTGACATCGGGTTGGGACGTTGTTATTTTTTTATTTGTTTAATTGTTTTAAACTTGGTTTTATTTCTGCGTTTTGAGAACTCGTTCATGTGAGACATTTCTACCCATGAACAAATGTTTAATTAATTCAGTAAATGCATGTTTTGTTTTATATCTTTATCTTTTAATGCTTTATAACATGCAGGGTAGCAGGGTGTCACACGCGAGCCTTTGAGCCTCGACAAGGAAAGAATGAACGAAAAAGAAAAGGTGACATGAACAAAAGTTTTACATGTATTATTTGGCAGACGTGCCCGTGATGACCATTGTGTCCTGTGTGTTGGCCAATGTGTCTTGTGTTGTTGGCCACTGTGCCATGTGTTGTTGACCATTGTGTCCTGTGTGCTGGCCAATGTGTCTTATGTTGTTTGGCCAAATGTGCCATTGAGCTACAATCCACAAAAGGTGGATTGACAAACTGAGGAAGTCAAGACCAAAGTGGGTCTATTAGGGACATCCGAGTTAGTGAGCCACAAAGGCTGAGGCCTCGCGACCTCTAATCGTGGACGTAATGATGCAAAACGTGGATGTACTCAATCAGGGACTACTCAATATTATTTTAAGTGCTTGAGTGTGATATGTAACACCCTGCTTTTCGTTAAATGCCTTTCTTAAGCCTGTTTGGTTGTTAAGTTGTTTGGTTAAGGGCTTAGTGGGATTTTTGGCTCAAAAGTCCCTTTCTGGTGGTTGAGCACGCCCGTGCTCAATAGCCAACATGCCTGTGCTTAAAGTCTGAAGCGTGTTTCAGATTTTAAGTTGAGCACGGCCGTGCTTAATAGTGAGCACGCCCGTGCTCAATGTGAGGACCGCGTCTCGCTGACGCTAAGTCCAGCACGACCGTGCTCAAGGTTAAGCACGGCCGTGCTCAGGTCCAGCCTATATAAAGTTAGCACAGAAATCGAGGGTTACGAATTAACCCTATTTTCTGTCATCGATCGTCGTCTAGTGCGGTCAAAGTAACCCCCTTCCCTGTTTCCGCTAAACTCAGCCAGTTCTTGGAGTTTTGGAAGTCGTTTGGGAAGCCTAGTGCGTCTGTGTTGGGTTAGAGGTAAAGGTCCCTTTCCCTTTTTGGTTTCTCTTTCGTTTTTGGGTTTGAGAAATTGATCGTTTGTGTTTATGATCAACCAAGGCTTAGTACTAGAGTAAGCCGCTTGTGGATTCGGGACAGGTTTGCTGTTTAGGACGCCGGTGGATCTACCTTCAATCCAGGTATGGGGAGAAGGGTAGTGTACTCATAGGCTCGGGGTTAAAGTAAAGTAAAGGGGTTCCCATAACCCCATTGATGCATGTTTATTGTATGATTTAAACACTATGTTGATGAAGTATATTTTGGTTGGTCTATGATGATATGTTATATGCTCCATGTTTTTTGAGGATTAATTCATGTTGAATATTGTAACACCTATCTTGGGCATTACATGATTACCCATTGTGAAAAATAAAACGTAGTTAAATCGCTGGTTACTTTCGGAAAATAATAGTTTGTTATTAAATAAGTAAACTAAAAATGGTGATAATTTTTTCCCCTTTTCTTTCCTTAAGATAGATGAACACTCAGAACATAAACATCAGAAACACATACGAATATATATATATAAGTCAGATTAGCAGTTGCATTGTAAGTACATAGTTACAAAGTGAACATAGGACCTTTATAAGAACAGGTCATTGACATAGTTAGAAAATGAGTAGATAAGAAAACATAAGCATCATAAAACAAAAGGGTACGGAACCACATCACAAAAGACCATGGTTTTCAGAAAACCAGGGATCAGCCGGACAAGGATAAACTTCCCCACAAAAGAAAACCCAAAGCTAGTCCAACTAGAGATGACCGTTAGGAAGGCGATAATGAACACCCCCACTCCCAGAAGACGAATCAGGCATGACATCCAAAACCTCCCCTCCTTCGTCAGGAGAGTCATCATCATCGTCCTCATCAAGAACTATGTACTCTGGCTCGTCATCGAAGAACTCCTCCGGATCCTCCCCCGGGGGTGAGTCAGGTACAACCCCGGAAAGTGGTAGTCCAAGAGGTGGATGCTCATGCAACTGTCCTCGCTCAGCCAAAACATGAAGGTAATACCAGGGAGGTGGTAGTGAAATCCTCACCAACTGGACAGTCTGAATCCTCCGCTGTGGTCCGCCCTCAACAGCTCCCTCCAGTGAACTAACAGGCCCGGTATAGGTGGTAAAGTGGGATCCCGGGTGGATATCCCACACTCCCGGATCTTGAGCGTTGTCAAAAATCAGCTTCATCGTGCCTAATGGTGCTAAGGGATGTTAGGATCCATCTAAACTCATATATATATATAACAATTCCATATAGGAAAGGAAAACAACAAGAAAGTATGCAAGAGTGAGATACAATATATGGATTAATCACAATAACCATATGCACGACACAAAACATCAGATAGCATGCAAAGTCATGTATCATAAAATTCTTGAAAATAAACAGTATTATATCTAGGGGTCTCATACCCGATAAATCATGGTTTTATAAAAATGTTCATAACACTTCAATATTCAGGCTCTAACCTAATCTCATGAGATACCAACTTCATTTTTCGTTTAAGCTGATCAAGCTTTTTACATGGATCATTGTCAACGAAAAGAATCCAATGTCCAACACCTTTGTAACTCATTGGTAGATCACTCAGCAACCAATGGTTATTTCACACAAGTTATGACATCTCAATTGTCATTACGGTAAACCAGAAACTTCAGTCCACGCATTGGCAGATCACTCAGCAACCAATGGTTATCGTGGTTCATGGGCGTATTTCTCCAAAATTCATTGGCCAACACATGACTCAATGATTTCTAACTTGGCAACATGGCACGTCTTCCAAACAAATGCATGTGAAAATCATTTTATTCTCAAATTTTATCTGTGTGTACATTCTTTCCTTGTCGAAGCTCAAAGGCTAACGGCTATTCATAAAATCTTCAACTTTAAGATTCTTCAACATCAACACGGGACACGAAGTCTGAGTTCTCAATCACAATGCCCTAAACCGATGCACCAGTCTTGGGTTTGTGGTTATAGAAAACAACTTTCACCTTTTTCAACATTTATCACAACGTGATTAGGACACACAGTCCACAACTACGTGGTTAGGACGCACAGTCCACAACAACGTGATTAGGACACACGGTCCACAACAACGTGACACGGATCAAAGATCTACATGTAAATTACAAAACACTAGTGTTCCGACGTCTCGCATACTAGATTTACTTTCCAGCATATTTATTCTTTTTCGTTCAGTGAAACACAATTAAAAAATAAAACTTCAGCAACTTATCCAAACTTGCCGGAATATTTTTCAAAAGTAAATTTTTTCTAGAAATCCATTTCATTGGAAATTCATTTGTAAAATGCTAAATTATAAAGAAATCCATTTTTCTTTTGAAATTCTTCTTTTTCTTCCAAACCATCTTCAGAACGTTGTCAAATCCTTTCAAATTCTTTTATAAAATATCTATATCTATATTTATATAATATACATTTTCAGGTTGATGTTGGGGTAATTTTTGACACATGTATCACAACCAATTGCCCACAAACAAATCACTACAGACAAAAAAGGGACCCATTTTTAGAAATTTTAGACCAATGGCTTGGAAATGGTATTATTGTAAATAAGTGATGAAATGAGCACTTTCAAATGCAACCTGTTTTGGAGATAACTCTGCTGCAGCACCCTTGCATTCTTCCGATGCCTTAAAAATAGAAAAAAAAATTAATTTAAAATGTTATTCATCTCTCTGTCCATATTCATTACGCCTCTCCTTCCCCTTGAGATGAAACCCTGAAGCCTTCTCTCCCTGAGGCTATGTTTGGGAATTTTGGAGATGACTGAGTGGAGTGGTTACTAATGGAGTGAGGTGGAGTGGTAAAAATATATCACTCCATTGTTTAGAAGTTTGAGGGAGAAATCCCAAACCCTCTAATTTGGAGGGTATAAAAATTGGGGGTTTGGATGGGATGAAGTGGTCTGGGTTACCATCCTAAACCATCCCTCTCAATTAATTAATGAACTCCCAAACAATGGGTCAAGCCTTCTATCACTAACCACACCACCCCATCCTCCCAAACATACCCTTTAGCCAAGTTTCTTCTCTCTCATTTTTTCTTTCACCCATTCTTTTTTCTTTCACTCATCCTCTCCTTGTCGGAGACTCCTCTTACCGGCACAACTCTTCTCTTCCTATTGGGAGCAACTTCTCAAATTTCTTCTTCCATCATCTATCTTCTCTACTCATGTGCGCCGCCCAAGAGGCAGTTCATAACGTAAGTCATTGGTTGATTTTGTTTCTTTGTTCTCTTCGTCTCTTCGTCTCCATTCCTCTGTTGATTCAATTCGCAACTCTCCAGTTTCTTAGTGTTAATTTACTCTATTCTTTGTATCCATATAATTCAAAAAGATTTAGGGGTTAGGGTTCATTTCAAATGAACCCAAAAGATGAAATGGAGAAGATGATACCAATATCTCTCTCCCTACTGCTCTTCATTTTTACTTTATTTTCTTTACATTTTATTAAGTTGTATATTTATTCATCCGAATTCTCATTTGCTAGCAGTTGTTAAATTATATCATTGAGAAAGTTGATTGTTAATTTGCTAGATGTATATTTTCATTCTTAAATTTATCACATGTTTTTTTGATGTTTTTTCCTCCATTATCTAATGCTACATGAGGGGGTACTTTAGACAGAGCAAATGGAGTAGAGGATAGCAAGCATGGAGATTTATTAGGGCTGCTAATTTAACGTATATAATCATTTTTTTTGAAACGCTTGTAGATGATTGGAGCTGTAGGGTTCTTGAATCAAAAGCTAAAAATTCCAAAAAAAATTGATAAGCGGTGCTCTTCTATAATTGAGAGCTCCTTGCACATGTTTGCATTTTCATCTCTGTTAAACTTCAATATTTTTTAAATTTTTTCCCATGTCTCTGGACATCCAAGCATAAAAATTATCACCCTATAGAACATAGATCAATTTAAATGTGACTTTTGTCCTAATAGTTGGCCATCTTACCTTCATATCAAATGCTGTTAAATGTGAATTCACATGGAATATGCTGCCATTACAACCTTTACTGGCACAACCTTCTTCATTTTGTCTTGGTGATTGTTATTTTTCTTTGTTGTGTTCTGAAGGCTGATTGGCATGTGTGTATATGTTGGTGTTCTATATACTATATCACAGTTCATAACTGATTTTTAACTGAAAAAGAAAAGTTCCTAATGAATGATAAATTTGTTTTGATGCTGTTACATTTTTAATAGGAATGTTAATGGTCGCAATTTAATCACTAACCTTTAGCTATTTTACTTATCTTAGACAATGTTATTATTACTTAAGTCACTTGATGTTAACCTTACATATATCTTCCTTTAGTGCATTTTTTCTTTGTATTTTTTTTCTTCATAATGCTACATTCCTTTGCAGTTCACAGCGCCAATAGGTAAATTTTTGAACTCATGCCAGCTCTGACAACATTTTGAACTCCAATAGCCTCTACCACCCCCCCCCCCCCCCCCCCCAACCCCCCTCTCTCTCCTGGTAATGTTTCTTCAACTACACTATTGCTTTTTGAATAATTTTTTCTTGATATTTCACTACATGAAAATAAGTGAATAGTGGCGAAAATATAGCGATGGTTACATAAACCGCCGCCGGTTAATGGATCATCACCTAAATTAGAGGCAGTTTTAATAAATGCCTTAATCAAATAAATTTTAGCGGCGGTTTGTTTCAAAACCGTCACAATCATCATTAAATTATCGGCGGTTTATGATGAACCGCCGCAAAATTAATCTATTTTTACATTTCCGTGGGTTCTCAATTAGTTCCCGCTACTTTCACAAAATAACCCACGCAATTTCTGAACCTGAACCCTAACCCACTCAATTTCTTCTTCAACGCCGTCGTGGATGGCTTTGTGAACCCAGTCACATTCTCTGCTTCTGTGCGCAAGGTTTGTAATTACTTGCCCCCAAATTTCACAGTTCCACGTCCAGGTATGCAGTCTGAAACTATATACTCTGTGTTAGAGTTTCCTTTGCTTCTAGTTGTAATGTTTTAGAATAGGAAATTGTTGTAGTTATATGTTTGTGGGTGTCAATAAATTTTTGAGATTGAAACCTTTTGCCGAAAGAATTTTTTTTAACCTTTATGTGCTCTGAACATTCATTCATCATCCCTGCTACTCATCTATGCTCCACGTATATCCATGGACCATTACCTCACAAATGTACACTCACCGATTCACCAAAAATCATTGTGTAGCTTCTGGTAGCAATGCCATTGCGCACTTGCAAGGTTGGAAGGGAAGGGTGTAGCTAAAAATTGCATCATATTTTGAAAAAGAGAAAGTGCACCCCACCTGTTTGATAAAGTGTTTCAACACGTCTGTGCCTTAGTTAAATGCTTGTTATGCTTTAGTTCATGGTCCCATTATCTCATGTGTGTTGGATGAATGCATTTGGACCTAATATTTATTGTGATTGTTGTATGCGTCATCATTGGTCTTGTAATGTGTATGGAAGTTGTCTTGCATATCAAGGTGCATTTGTTGTTTGGAATTCTGGAGCCATAATGCAATAACTAGGAGTTTTGTTATACCTGGGTATCATGATTTGTGTGCTATTAGCTCTCTATATTATTTCAGTACTTTTGATTTTAAAGCTTTGTTGCTCTGTTATAATGATCAATTTAATGGAAATCACTAATACTCTGTTACATTTGCTTCTTCTTTTTGTTCGTTGCTTTGCTCAGTTAGTTGCTAGGTTTTTTGATCGATGGTGGTTGATTCTAAATTCTGATTTCTGGTCGCACGCTTAAAGGTACGTAATATGTATTCCTACTTTAATTATTCAAAGATTAGGACATTGATTGGCTTAGACATTCAGAAGTTGGCATTGAGATGTATCAATAAAATTGTTCACATTATGTAACTAAAAATTGAACTTAATAAGAAACCAAATAAAACTAGTTCTAACAAATGATGGGTATGAATCACTGTTTCCAGTGGTGTTTACAAATTGTCATTTTTTCTTTCTTCCCCGTATCTGTAATTTAATGCAATTCATTAACTATAATGTGAAAAGCTTTTGAAAAATTGATTTAAGAACCTTTTCCTGCATGACTATATATATGATCTTCAAAACATCTCTTGCCATGGTCAAGGCATCACAAAAGTTTAGGTTTCCAGCAATAAATCCACTGATGCACACAAACTCAAAGAAGGAATGCTAGCCTCCCTTGACAGTTCATTACACTTTAGACCTCACCACTGTGATGGTAAAGGCTTTCTACTCCCAAACCTAACAGGAGATAGTTTAATTGACTACAATGATTTAGTTAAATAAAGTTTTAAAAAAAAGGAAATAGTTTAATTGCTGTACAGAAGGTTCTTTCTATGTTTGGAGTTTTCCATTATATCCTTCACTTTTGAGGTTAATATGTTATTAATGTTACTAACTTACTAACTTTTTATTACTTTGTTTAAATTTAGAAGTAAAGTTCACAAGTAATGGATAAATCAAGGATTACAAAGTCGCGAAACTCTGTTGAGTATAAGCAAAGGGTTAGGGGATTTATTGATTTTGCTTTTGAACATCGTTCAGTTAATGACACATCAATATGCCCTTGTAAACGGTGTGGTTTTAAGAAACGACAAAGTAGGGATGTGATGTACGATCACCTAATATGTACACCATTCCCATAAGGATATACTTTTTGGTACTATCATGGGGAGATCAAGATAGGCGAAACTAGTAATGTCTCAACTAGTAATGCTCCAAATGTAGTTCAAGACAACATGGTTGTTGAAGATCCTATTCAGAACATGATCAACGATGCTTTTGGAGTTGATAGACACCATGCAAAAAAGTACCTGTTGCATCAAATATAGAGGTTGGCGGGGATGGAGTGACACCGAATGTAACTCAAGAAGGGCACGGAGATGAAGATTTTTATGCATTAGCAAGAGATGGAGAACAACCCTTGTTTGATGGGTGCACAAAATATTCTAGACTGTCTTTTCTGGTGAAGTTGTATCATATCAAATGTTTGTGTAGGATGAGCGATAAAGCAATGACAATGATATTAGAATTATTGCATGATGCATTTGAACATGCAAAGATTCCGAGTTCATTCTACGAGGCAAAAAAAAAGTATCAACAAGCTTGGTTTGAACTATGAAAAGATACTTGCATGCCCTAATAATTGTATGTTGTATTGGGGTAATCGAGAGGATGAAGAAAGGGAAACATGCAAAGTTTGTAACATGTCTAAATGGAAATCAAGAACAAAAGTTGGTAAGACAGAAGTGTCTAATGATGGCAATAATAGGAGTAAGGTACCACCAAAAGTTCTTAGTTACTTTCCACTCAAACCTCGATTACAAAGATTGTTTTTGTCTTCAAAAACTGCTGAGGATATGAATTGGCATGCTGTGGATAGTAAAAATGATGGAATAATGAGGCATCCTAGAGATTCAGAAGCTTGGAAGAAGTTTGATTCAACACACACTTCGTTTGCATCAGATCCGCGAAATGTATGTCTTGCATTGGCTAGTGATGGTTTTAATCCCTTTGGTGTTATGAATGCAAGTTACAGTATCTGTCCAGTTATTCTCATCTCATACAATACTCCTCCATGGGTGTGTATGAAGCAGACATCTTTTATCGTTTCAATGATAATTCCTGGCAAAAGAATGCCCGGAAATGATATAGATGTCTACTTACAACCTTTAATCAAAGAGTTGAAGGAATTATGGAATGAGGGTGTGGATGCCTATGATTCTTTCAGCCGAGAGATGTTCAAATTACATGCAGCTCTGATGTGGACAATTAGTGATTTTCCTGGTCTAGGAACCCTCTCTAGGTGGAACACATACACAAGACTTGCTTGTCCATCTTGCAACTTTGACTCTATTCCTTGTCGTCTTCCTCATAGTAAAAAATCATGTTTTATGGGTCATCGTCGTTTTCTTGATCAAAGGCATAGATTTAGATTGAACAGGGTTCGTTTTAATGGAAAGCAAGATTTATGTGAACCACCAAAAACATTATCTAGTATTGAAAATTTTGAACAAGTCCGGAATATAAATGTCACATTTGGTCAAAGACCAAAGATAGACAGAAAGGGAAAAAGAACACATGGTGGGCATGTTCCACAAAGTAGCACCCAACAATGGAAGAAGAAAAGCATATTCTTTGAACTTCCATATTGGAAGCATAATTCTTTTCGTCACAATCTTGATGTGATGCATATTGAGAAGAATGTGTGCGACAATGTCATCTACACTTTGCTTAATGATAATGCAAAGACCAAAGATCATATCAATGCTCGAAGAGACCTTAAAGATATGGGCTTTAAACCAGACCTTTGGCCTGATGAAAATGGAAAGTATCCTTTAGCTGTCTACACAATGACTAATCTTGGCAAGAAGGCATTTCTAACGACTTTAAGGAACATCACTGTGCCAGATGGTTATTCAAGCAACATATCTAGGTGCATTGATTTGGATAACCTTAAGCTGAATGGGATGCTGAAAAGTCATGATTGTCATATATTGATGGAGCAATTGCTACCATTAGCCATGCGAAAGGGGGTTGCCGGATGAGGTGTCGGCAGATATAATTGAGTTGTGCTCATTCTTTAGACAATTGTGTGGTAAAGTGTTGAATGTTGAAGATTTAGACAAACTGCAACGTCAAATCGTCCTCACTTTATGTCACATGGAAATGTTATTTCCTCCTTCATTCTTCACTGTCATGGTTCACTTGGTTGTTCACCTTGTTGAAGAAGCCAAGCTTGGAGGTCGTGTGCATTATCGTTGGATGTATCCTATAGAAAGGTAGAAGAAGTGTGGTGACATTTCCTTTTATTTAAAAAAAAGTTAGTATTGTATTGTATAAGGTTGCTATTAATAACATTTGTTGTGGTTTAATAGGTATTTAGGACAACTGAAATCCTATGTGCGTAATAAAGCACGACCAGAGGGGTCTATAGCAGAAGGTTACCCTATGCAGGAGATTTTGACATTTTGTTCAAGGTATTTAGATAATATTGAGACACGATGGAATCGACCCGACCGTGTAAATGATCACCCTAATGATATACAACCTCAATCACGAGTTTCTGAATTGTTTCCTCAAGTCGGAAAACCGGTTGGTGGCTATTCATATTTTACCCTTACACCCATTGAAAAGCTACAAGCTCATAGACATGTCTTAACCAACTGCCCTGCAGGTGATTGTTACCTTCGGTGAGTAATTCTAGCAATTGTATAACTTAAAAAGTATTTGTTTTAATAAATCTAACATGATACATCTATATAGGCAATATAGAGATATTGTACGAAGGCAACTAAGGAGTCGTACAAGGAATGCTTCCGAGATAGACAAAAAAGTTCATAGAGAGTTTGTTCGTTGGTTTGCTAATCGTGTGAGTGAAAAAGTTTGTTAAATTTATATATTGCATTTATTTTGGTGATATGCATGCCACTAACAACAGAAATTCTTGTTTCTAGATTGCCAACAATGTTGACAATCTTACTGGACTAGATAAATATGTTCTTATTAGTCTTGTTCAAGGTCCTTCCAACCAACCTAGAAGGTTCACTGCATATAATGTCAATGGATTCAAATTTCAAACATTGGAACGAGACAAATGCTTAAAAACTCAAAACAGTGGCATTTTTGGCACATTTGGAACAATAAGTTACTCAAGCAATAGTGATGCCCAGATGAGGTTTGGAGGGGTGCCTTATTATGGAAAATTGATAGACATCATTGAGCTTTACTACATTGGCTTCACAATGCCATTGTTTAAATGCAATTGGGCTAATACCACTAATCCTAGATGTATGAAAACAGATAAGTTGGGTTTTACCTCGATCAACTTTGCAAGATTAATACATACCGGTGAACATGAAGATGATGAGCCTTACATTAAAGCTTCTGAAGCTCAAATGGTTTATTATGTGGAGGATGAGAAGGAAGACGGTTGGAGCATACCAATTCATTTGAAGCCAAGAGACTTGTACGAAATGGGTGAAGATGATAAAGAATTTACACCATCCAATGAGGCTTGCCCGTCACAAAACTTAGAACAATTTTTCTCTGATGATACTACACATATACAATTGGCAAGAGTGGCTATAGATGATGAACCTCAAACTTCAACCATTAATTAAAATGTTGAGGATGATAACAATGATATGAGTTTATGATTACTACAAGTAAAATTGTTTTCGGTTTTAGTTCATTTTTATATATTGTAATAAGAATTTCCATCTTATTCTATTAGTTTAATATGAATATTTGTATTTATGCATATGATGACGTTATTATGTGAATATCTATATCTTTCACTTTCATTTACAATTATATGCTATAGTTTTTGAGTTAAAGTTATTGACATTAATGGTATTATAGGCATGCTTCGGAAAAAAGGCGTGTTCCTCCTAGTCTATCAACATCAAATCAACATGTATCATATTCGAGCACTTCCCAACCTGCATCTATTAGTCCACCTTTGAGTGAGTCTGTAGTTCACATAGGTTCATCCACTCAAGATGGGCTACAGACAGTCCCTGCCACTCGATCGGTAACTCGGTCTGGATATGAAAATATTGGACATCGTGAACCTGAAGTGGCTCCAGATTCTTCATCGATAAATCAAAGACGTACTGCCTCGTACATGTTGGATAGTGGATGTCATTGGTATGTGATTAAAATCTTCCTAGTTTCTCTAAATTTTTTTTAATCTTGTTATACTTTTGGATAGAAATAGTTTGGTGTAATTTGTGTTAGATGACGAAGGCATTGTTACACAAACACGTATGAGAATTAAGGATGTGTTTGCACTTCGTGACGAGAAACGAGTTGTGATCGAGTGGAATGCAAAATGTCAACCTGTAGGAGACTCTGGTGGTTTACTGAATGGATTTTTGGGGTCGATAGCAAGCAATTTTGACCATTTCCCCATTATATTTGAAACTTGGCGTAAAGTTCCCAATCAATACAAGCTAAACATTTATGATGGATCTATAAAGGTATCAATTTTTTCTCTAAGTACTTGTATTGAAGAACCTTCAAGAATCAATGGATTCAATGCAGTAAAGCTTATTGTTATCAGTTTGACATCTCTTAGTCTAGCAACATTTAATATGGGAAGAATATTATACATCTACCTTTTCTCAATTTGCTGATTATTGATGCTGTGTGAAGAATCCAAATTTCATTTAATGTTAAGTTCCTAATATCAATTCACATACTAGAATGCAAACTGCCCCATTGTCTTAAGAATAAATAGTAATTTTTCCTTAATCAGGTTTCTATATGATTCAAATTTTTAGCTATGTAAGTTTAGGATTATATTGATATTGGACGTATCAACATGTAAGCCCAAAACAATCTGTGCTATTATTTTGTGGTGACATGATATAATGTTGTTATAACTTATAAAGCATTGGACTATTTTTGTTAAGATCTCATTTAAACCAGATTCTGCTTTATTTAGATTCTTAAAGCCATGTTCAATCATCTGTTGTTTCCTAGATCAACTCTTACTTTTCTCTCGTTGATTTTGCTGGTTTGGCAGGGGAAATAATTGTTTGTTTTGGCCATGTTCTTTTTTTTGAACATTCATGTCTTAATTGTTGTTTTAAGAATTGGGCATTGGGTCTGACTTGGGTTTTCAAATGTTTGATACAATAACTTTTTAAGTGAGTTTTGATTTCTTGTTTATATTATTTACTAACAATAAATTTTTTATGTTTGCCTTGAAGACTAAATTTGTTGTTGATGATCTGGGTCACAAAAGGTATATCTTTGCTAGCTTGGGGAAAAAATGGAAGGACAATAGGTGCAAAATGTTTAATAACTTTTATAACTGGGAGCTTAGTTTCGACCAAAATTGTCAGTTGCACCCACCAAAATTCCGCCCCGGCCATTGGGTTGTCTATTTGCAATATAGACTAAGTGAAAAATCTCTGGTAATAATCATAAATCTGATTTTTTTTTTTTTCCTAACTCAATATATCATTTATTGATTGTCATTTTTGTTAAATATGCAGGAAAAAGCTGAAAAAAATGCAGCAAATCGACAAAGGCAAGTGATTCATCACACATTAGGGTCAAAGTCACTTCCAAGAAAGAAAGATGAAATGGTATAATCGTATATATTGTTATGATGTTGAATAATTTTTCGAAATGAAGTGATTTTATTATAACATTACTGCTTGTATGGTACAAAAACTTAGGAAAAGCAAGACAAGCGACCCTATCGCTCATAAAAGAAAGGATGGATCCTATGTTAGCGAGGAGGCAAGACTCAAAGCAGTAAGTTTGGATGGAAATTGTTTTCTTTGGATTTACTGTTACATATTGTGAACATTGTCTGGTTGCTTATATGTAGGAACAATTACAAAATGAAATTAATAACTCTGCTACTGAGAATGAGGCTTTTATAAAAGTTTTTGGACCAGAGCATCCTGGACGACTCCGTGGTGTGGGATTCGGGGTGACCAAAACTCAAATATATGGACCCACCTATCGATCTAGTGACTTGGCAGTAGCTAATGCCAAAATTCAAAAGCTAGAATCAGAAGTTGATGGGTTAAAGACACAAGTAGTTGAAATGGATTCATTAAAGGCAAAACTTGTTGACTATGACGACATGAAAGCCCAAGTTGCTTTTCTTATGCAAAATTTTAAGGGAAATCAGGTAATTAGTTATGGTTGCAACTTGCTGAATTTGGATGTCTTTGTTGTGAAATTAGTTATTCGCATCTAATTTGTGATTTTATCTTTCAATTCCAGGTGGCAGACTTACAATCGCCGAGAGAAGTGAGACGATCTTCTGCCTCTAGTCATGATCCTGAAGATCGTGGAGCTTCATCATCACACAGACTTAATTAGATATATTATATGTAAATGGTGTCAAAAACTTGTATTTACATATGTTTTTATGTTAGGATAATTTCGAATAATATTTTGCTTTTTGCAGATTATTAAGCTTTTTTTATCATTTTAATGATTAGGTTTTGAAGCATTTTTGAGTATCAATTTAATAAATTTATTAGTTCTTAGTCAAAAGTTTTTATTAAAATAGGGATATTAAAAAAAATTAGACAAATAATGAATTAAATCAGTTTTAGAAAAAAACAAATATTTAATATTTTGAAGCGGTTAAAACCGCCGCTATATTTTTATCTACAATTTATGTAGTAGCTTTGGTGGCGGTTCCAAACCGCCGTTATAATTTCTGTGCATTATAAATTGTGATACTTTGTGGCGGTTTAGAACCGCCGCTACATTTTATAGTTATTTCAAAATATGTTTTTTGTGGCGGTTTCTTACCGCCACTAAATTTGTGACCGTAGTGCCAGCAGTTGTGCAAAACCGCCACAAAACAGCTTCGCGGCGATCACTTCTAAGGCAGTTTCCAAACCACCGTAAAACATTTTAGTGGCGGTTCACACCGCCGCTATTTGACATATAAAACCACCGCAAAACACCATATTTTTTGTAGTGTTTCCTTTATGACTATGACTATTATCGCTTTTTACCTTATTATTAATGATTAATGATACAAAGTTCCGTGATAACTGAGTTTTCTGTCACTTTCCAATCAAACTATTCTTGGGTTGTAGTTAGCTTTTTATTTAATTCTACAATGGATTACTTACACTGCACTTGGTTGTAGATGTTCTTGTTGCATGATTTATCAGCTAGCAAAAGGCTTATAGGTAATTTCTCTTTCTCTTTGTCTTTCTATTCTTTGTTGGATTATAGAACAATTTGTTAGATATTTCTTTAATTGTCTAGGTTCTTTATTCTTTATGCGGAAGCGTTAACTCTGTAGGCATACATTTTAGAGCACATTTACCACATAGTCTAGGATCTACATCATGCCAGATTACTAGGATTCTAAGATTATGAATATACTTGGATCTATAAGGGTTCCTGATCTTAAAGCGTTCTTCAAAGATTGAACTTGATCACCAACCTTCATGAACGACTGAGAGCGGCAATCAACCACAAACCAGAGCTTGAATCACGAATCAAGAGTTGATTGTCTTCTAATGCGAAATCCCCTGACAATCAACATGGATGATGATGATAACAAATATATGGTTCGCGGTGGCTTTATGGTTCTTCCTCAACCTGGACTCCTTATGCCTTAGTAGCTCTTCAGATGGGGAGAAGAGGTGGTGTGCGTTGTGTCCGGTGTATTGGGGACCATATCCTATATGTAGGGTGATGACCAATTAGGGTTCCCATTATTACGAAATTGGTCATCGGTGACATCCACTCATATTTTACCCATATCAGATAATTAATGATATAATTAATTATCAAATAAGAAATCTGATTGACCTTATCTCTTAATTTGATCACATATCAATTAAGGTCCTTAAGAGATAAATAGCTAATATAATTAATTACCGATATCCGCCCATATTATGATATACTGGAATAAAATATTCTAACAATCTCCCACTTGGGCAATATATCGTAATAATTATATCATAGTTCTTTAGGCGCCCATCCGAATGCTATTTATCCTTAGATTTCTACTTTACAATCTGGTCAACCTCATACATCAATAATGGGACCACCGCGGCTGTCGCCACTTACGTATATCGTGACTAAACCCCGACGACCACCATATCAATGCACTTAATGACATAGATCGATATGGATGAGTGGCATGGAAATTTCATGCAATGTGATCTCTAAATCATGCCTATTTCCAACTGGTCCAACTTAAGTCTTTAGTGAGATCATACCGAAGTTCCTTAGGTGAAAATTAAATATTTGCACATAACCAAAACTTAAGATAGTTATAATAATAATAACCTCATAAACTTTATTTCTACAGAAAATGAAACATAACATAAAGTTTGTTCAAATCCAAAACATAGAACATAGAACAAGATAACAAAAAAAAAAAATTCCCCCTAATCTAAGGCAACCTCAAAACCAACACCCATGTAAGCAACATGCTCATCAAAGACCTTAGGTGGCAAGACTTTGGCTAGTGGGTTAGCTTGCATAAAGTTTGTTCCTGTATGTTCTATAGATAATTGGAAACTTGATGTCGATAACCTTCGACTTCATTAAAATCCTGTTGTTATTGGAGTACAACACAACTGACTTATTGTCACAATATAACTTGAGTGGTCTTTCAATTCCTTTATTATACACAGCCTAGTGACAAAATTCTTCAGCCATATCCTGAGGTTGGATGCCTTCTATCTTGGCACCCAACAAGATCGGAGTCAGAATACCTTATGATCTCTAAACTATAAGATCTCCGATCCATGAACATATATTCTTTTGTTCTCTTTAAGTACCTTATGATCATTTTGACTGCTTTCCAATGATCCTTTTCTGGATTGCTCCAGTATCTATCTAACACTGCATTATGTACGTTATGTCCGGATGCGTACAAACCTGAGCATACATCAAATTTCCCAGAACTGAAGCTTAGGGAATCTTCTGTATTTCCCAAATTCCAGATTTCCTTTTGGCATTAATTGCGACTAAAATAGTCTCCCTTAGTTATATGGATATTCCCTGGTTTACTATCTCTCATGTTGAACCTATCCAAAACTGTATCGATATAGCTCTTTTGTGATAATCCATGGATACCTCGAGTGTGATCTCTAAGTACCTGAATTCCTAAGACAAAAGAGGCGCCCCCAAGATCTTTCATCTCGGAAAAAAAAATTCGTTAGAAATTTCTTGGTTTCGTGCAATGAGCCTATATCCTTGCTGGCTAGTAAAATGTCAACATATAACACCAAGAGTATAAATTTGCTCCCACTGAAATTGTCAACCCACAGTTGTCCACGATATTTATCTCAAAACTAAATGAGACAATCACCTGATGGGACCTGTGGTATCACTAATGAGACACCTTCTTTAGCCCATAGATAGATTCCGTCATTTTGTAAGCCACCTTCTCTAGGTCTTTCGACACAAGGTTTTACAGTTGCCCTATATACATCTATTTCATAAATGTGGTCATTGAGAAACACCGTCTTGAAATCCATCTTATGAAGCTCCAAATTATAATGGGCAATGAGAGCCATGATTGTCCTAAAAGAGTCCTTCATTGGTCCTGAAGAGAAGGTTTCATTACAATCAATCATTTCTTTTGAGTATAGCCTTTTGTCAATAGACAAGCCTTATACCTCTCCATATTACCCCTTGAAACTTTCAGGTAATAGGATAAGTTTCAAACCTTATTGCCCAGCTCGAGCTTGTACTCATTCCTTCAATCCACTTTTCCGAATGGAAACTTCATATGGATTTATGGGAGTTGATATAATCATATTCCATTACACCATTTTACCTTATGTTCTTGGAGAAATACTATATCCAAAGTATTATTTATCCTTTCTTTAGTGGATCGTGCCAAAAGGCACCGGCTCCTAATGCTCTAGTTCTTGAGGGTGTTGAGTTTGACCTTCAGGAATAATTTCCTTATATTGAATGGGAAGAATGACAACAATGTACTTACAAGGATCCAAACTTGCTACACAAATAGCAACTATATGAATTGGTTCAGGAATTAGAACCGGTTCTTCCTCAAATATAATGTTTCTAACCTTATCTCCCCCCAAACTAAATATCCTCAAAGAACTATTCAGTTCCTATCTCAAGGTATCTTTAACTTGGGATTTTAAAAAAAAATTAATACCCCCTTTGAACTTTCAGAGTAACCAATAAGGTAGCCACTTACTGTTTGGGACTCCAATTTCCTTCGCGAGGCTTACAAGGCCTTGCTTTAGTTGGATATTCCTATACTTAAAAGTGATTGGTCGGTTACTTAAGTTGGTTCTCTGTCAAGCATTTAAGATGCAATCCTTAGTGTTACTTCCATAGTGACTCTGGTAAGGTAGAATGACTAATCATACTCCTCACCATATCTTTAAGAGCCATTACTAAGACTTAACTGTATTCTTGATAGCCATGCATGTTCTGATCTATTTAACTTTAATACATTTGAGACAAACAATAAAATGTATAAGGCCAATGGAATCTTGGATTCCCTCATACAAGTCGCTCAACTCTATTTATAGAGATGTGCCCAAAATGTTTGTATCATAATGGTCCTTAATTTTAATTACTATTAATTTTATGCTTAGTGTCGTATGATTCCTCACTCAATGTTTTACCATAAGAGGATTCAATACCAAGCAATTATAGATCGTCACAGTCAATAGCTTAACTGGTACCAACAATATTTGAATTTAAAAGACAAATTGAATCCATCGTTTATAAATGAACAAAAATTATTCTTGATTTGTTCAATAAGAAGCCAAAACCAAATTTCATCTAAATGATGACTAAACCAAAATGTCTTTAAATTCCAAATATTATCCAGTAACAACAATCTGAAACGTCAATAGCCTTATCCTTTACTGACTTGGTTAATTCCAATATAGATGCATCTTTCAGCACCACTTAACCTTCATAAGTTCAAACAATTCTTTATAGGTATGCCAAACATGATATTTGTGACATTTCTTCTTTAGATGCCCAATGTCCATATAAAAGAAACAATTGTGACCTTAGTTGTTTCTTTTAAGATGAGCCCTTAGCAGCTTAATCCTTAATTTTCCTTTTTTTGTTTGCCCTTATCTTTAGAGGTATTTGCGAAATGAGCACTATTTATCTTCTCTTACTTAATTCTTTCCTTTCTTGCACACCTTATAAAATGAATCCATTAAGATATCATTTATCTTCATAACAGCTATAAGCTGCCTTAAACTAACTGAATTGTGCATGAAGGAATACCAAATGCTAAATGCATGGGCAAGTCGTTAGACAGCCCAAGCTTTTGAGCCTTAAGTTTATGAGCATTATTGGACATTCCTATAAAGTGCTCCTTAAATTTCCCTTGCTTTTATTCTTAATGAAAAAACTAGCTCTCCAATGAGTGCTTGTTTCACCTTTATTACTTTTAGAATGCACTTTTCAACTTTAGCAAGGAAATCTGACATTAATTATGCCATCCTAAATAACACCCCAAAAGATTTCTGGAATATTATGCTTTATTATCATAAGACCCAAGTGATTGGAGCGGTTCCACTTCCTATACTTGATTCTCTCTTCAGAGGTACTGGATTGAGTGAAAGAAGGTGGGTTTCTCTATCTTTATGCCAGGTCTAGATCAAAAAACTTTATTGTTTTTCTTTCAATCCTAAAAGTCAGAACTTTTGAGGATTAAATTAACAAATAAATAAGCAATATTAACTTTAATGAGAACAAAAGTATCATAAAGATACTCACCAAAAATACTCAATGCATCATTAATATCAAGTCTTGAGACAATAATATTAATTGCTAGAGGTGTCTTGATGTAATGATCGAACACTAATGATAATTTGTCAAACAAAAACCATCTTTGGACGTTCTGTTATTCACATGAAAATAATCTTTATAATCACTATGTGTTTACCATCACAAGTGTGAATGTAACCCGGCCAAATATTAACCTTCCTTTGGGTCGATCAATACCCGCATGGATATATGCCCACACAACATTCAATATATCTTATGAGCAATTTCCACAAGAGAAGTCACCTTGGTGACTTCATACTTTAATTGGCTCACTCGAAATCCAAATTGGCAAATTAAAGACCCAAACAAGATATCAAACGCACCATTAATTCCCAATATTCGGATTGTAAGAATTAACTGCTAGCGGTACTCTCAATGCAATGATCAAATATTGGTGATAAGTCCTGTCAAATAATGGTCACCTTCGGGCATCCCAATATCCACATGGAAAATACCTTTATAATCACCGCACATTTACCACCACATGTATGTAATTATCCGGTCAAACCGTGCCTTCCTTCGGGCCGACAACAACTCGCATGAATAACTACATACTACATCTTTTGTAAATTCAATTGAATCAAATTTACACAACAGAGGTTACTTCAGCGACGTGTTATTTCAACTAACTCAACCAAAATTGCCAGGTAATTTAATAAAAATGGGAGTGTCTAAAATTTGATGAATCCACATTTAAACTTGAAAAACCTGATTGTTCAAATGTGAAATAAATCTCAAATTTATTTATATCTAACTGTACTGGCCACAACCCTGGCAATTTTTGATGCTTGCTGTCAGAAAAATGTATTTAAAGTTGACACAAAGAATACCCGCCCATGACTTTTGATTTCAAAAGAAACTGTTACAAGCCATTATAAAAGTTAATAATCATTGAAGATCATACCACAATTCGTATCAGTGGCCGAGTGCCTTGCGAAACTTTCCAGAACAAATCCATATTTACAATTTGCATAGACATACTCCAGCCAAACATATATATATATATATATATATATATATATATATATATATATATATATATATATATATATATATATATATATATATATATATATATATATATGACAAAGCTTTAATTTGAATCCTTTGATTAAAACACAAATATATTTAACAAAAGATTCATGTCAAATAGTCAAAAGCATTTCCATCAAAGGAAATCACGTACGGTCACGTCCAGCAAGAAGGAAAACAAATTGCAAAACCATGTACAGCCATAGAAAATCAATATATAAAGCCACGAAAAAACCATGTGAATAGTATAAACAAGAAAGGCTTTAGGAATAGAAAGCCGTATGAGATACAGGAAGCCGTGATTTCATTTTAAATCATATATAATATATCCAAACTTTCTATATACAATAGAAATAGAAATAATTATGCATTCCCGAACAAGGCTTCACGGGCAGGATACATAACCTTTCCTTACACTAGTAGAAATAATGTAATATACGGGAACGTTTTACGTCAGTTGACCATATGTTTGACGTTAAAAATGAGGCGGTGGAAGTTTTGTAAATATCAGAGTTCATTAATTCAATTTTAACGTCAGTTGTTTTAAGGACTGGTGTTAAAAATGAAGTGACTCACTTTTAACGTCAGTTTAATAAACAACTGACGCTAAAAGCGAACCTTTTAACGTTAGTTCTTCATTGAACTGACGTTAAAAGTGAGTCACTTGACTTTTAACTTCTGTTCTTTCATCAACAGACGTTAAAGGTTATTTTAATAATTTTTTTTATCTAGTATACGTACCCTTCCGCATTGCCTTCCTCAAAGTTGCAGTTTCACAATTACTTTGATGTTTTGTGTTTCTGTTTTGAAAACTAAAATATATGTGCGAAGTATAAGTTGAATCAATAACCCAAACCGGATCTCATTCATGAAGTGTAATACAGACTGATACAGAAGATTGAAAGGGTTTAAAATCCTATAAAAAGTTACATTGAATGGGTTTAAAATCCTATAAAAAGTTACATTGAAAGGGTTTAAAATCCTAAACATTTGTTGAGGCTTCGTTCCCTTCACGGGTGAGCAAGAGAGGAGAGTCAAGCGACTGAGTTTTCCAGAGCGGCTGAGCAAG
The DNA here is from genome assembly GCA_030762895.1 of Sophora flavescens. Lineage (NCBI taxonomy): Eukaryota > Viridiplantae > Streptophyta > Magnoliopsida > Fabales > Fabaceae > Sophora > Sophora flavescens. The sequence goes on along the minus strand of CM061062.1, from coordinate 26,635,118 downwards.
GGTGCACCCGATCTGTTTCAGCAATGGTCTTGGAACAGTCATTTGCTTCCAAAGCTGCCGATTCTCCGGAAAGATGATAAGGTGAGCAACTCACACTATGTGATTTACACAACCTTATCACCCATGTTATGTGATTTACGCAACCTCAGAAGTTGTTTGACCATTAAGACAAAGACCTTTGAGTATAGGAATATGAAGAAAGAGTGATGAAGTTAATCTCCATGGCAGAGCCATATTGTGAAGAAGAAAATTAAAAGGATGGAAGGAAGCTATTTATAGGAGTAGGGGATGAAGTTACTAAGCTATTCTGATTTTCTTGAAAACTTATCTATAAACTTAATGCTCATTAAGAGGATTAAGTTACAAGGGTGCATGGGTAAGTAACACAGTAGTCAAAGGAATGAATGTTGTTGCAGAAACTTATACACCTTTAACGTCAGTTGTTTAATACAACTGACGTTAAAAGTGGATTAAGTTACAAGGTGCATGGGTAAGTAGCACAGTAGTCAAAGGAATGAATGTTGTTGCAGAAACTTATACACCTTTAACGTCAGTTGTTTATTACAACTGACGTTAAAAGTGTTTTTAAAATAAAAAATACTTATTTTTAGCATCAGTTTTTTATACAATTGACGTTAAAAGTGTGATTTTTACTTCAGTATAATAAATAACTGACGTAAATAATCCTACATATTATAAACTTGCAGAATGAATATTGGAAATAATGTAATATACGAAAACTCGGCAGTCATAAACAAGTTGTGTAAAGAACTATATTTGCGTCAGTTGTGTAAATAACTTGTGTAAATATTAAACAAGTTTATTTTTAATATTCATTAATTAGCTTGAATTAGTAAACATATTCTTCTGAAAATTAAAATAAATAAACACTTAACATAAAAGTGTTATATGTATAATCAAATCGTATCTCATTGAAGCGATTCATAAGTTACAATTACATGATTAAAAGATAAAAAATTTCTGCAACATAGCACTAAAATATTAAAAAATTTCTGCTTCAACATCAATTTCTTCTCAGTTTTGTCCTTAGAAACTCCATTAATGGATGCATCGATCCCCTCCCTCATTTGAAGTCCTTGATGCTCCATCTGTGCTTTATCCACAGTCGCTTGGGGAGGAGATGGAATAAAGTGAGGGAGTCATATTATGTGATTTACTCAACCTCGGAAGTTTTTTGACCATTTAGACAGAGACCTTTAAGTCTAGGTATAGGAAGAAATAACAAAAGTCTCAAATGTGATAGAACCATATTGTGAAGGAATAGAAAACGCACGAAATATAGAGGAAAAGAAGAGGGTGTATTTACAGACTGATACAGAAGAATGGCACTTTATATAGAGAATAGAGTCTCTCTAATTTTCTTGAAAACTAATCTATAAACTTAATGCTCATTAAGAGGATTAAGTTACAAGGTGCATGGGTTAGCACAGTAGTCAAATTAAAGGAATGAATTTTTTTCCGCATAAACTTATACCCTTTTAACGTCAGCTTTCTTCAACCACTGACGTTAAAAGTGCTTTTAAAATAAAAAATATTTATTTTTAACGTCGGTTGTTTAATACAACTGACGTTAAAAGTTTGATTTTTTACTTCAATTAAATAAATAGTCAAAGGAATTAATGTTTTTGGATAAACATATACACTTTTGACGTCAGTTTCTTAAGACAACTGACGTTAAATATATGACCTTTAACGTCAGTTTTTACAAACAACTGACGTCAAATGTTCTTTTATTTTGGTTTACACCCGCGCACCTTCTGCACTTCGCTCTGTACATCTGTTTTCTCTTTTCATCACGCTCAACCCTCACTCTCAACCCTCACTCTCACTCTCACTCTCACTCTCACTTTGCCCTAATCGCGGGCTCATCTCCACCGCAACCACCGCGAGGGCTTCTTCGCCACCACCGTGAGGTACACTCTTAACCCTAACTTTGTCTTTCCATTCATTCTTTGCAATAACTTGACATCTCTCTTTCCCCTTCCCGCGCACTAACTCTCCTTGTCCCTCTGCTCTCAGTAACCACATCGAACGTTGGCCACCACTCAAGCTCCCCTCCCCACCACCACGCGAGCACCTATTTCTGGTGAGTCTTTAGGGCACATTGTTTTATTTTTGGTTTTGAGTGTATGTTGAAACTGTAGTCTCAGTAGTTGAAACTTGAAACCGTGAGTTTGAGTTGTTTGGAATGTCTCTATTTTTGGTTTTGAGGGCATGTTGCTCTGCTGGTTGATCTGTCACGGCCGTGATGCTCATCACGGCTAGGCCGTGATCAGTTCTACCTGTGATGGTCTGGTTCAGTTGGCACATTACGGCCGTGATGGACATCACTGCCAGGCCGTGACCAGTGCTTGGCAATCTTCAAAAACTATAGTTTTCAATCTCCCGTATTGTCCTTATATTGGATACATGTTTTGTATATCTACAGGACCTATCTAGTTATGGATCGTAGTTGGATGGTTTGTAAGCGCACTAGTGCTGAGTATTTGAAGGGGGTGGGAGAATTTATAGAATTTTCTCAAAGGAATGTTCCTAATAGTAATGGAATGTTCTGTTGTCCTTGTGTCAAGTGTTTGAATACGAGGAAATGTACGGTGAAGGATATACGTACTCATTTGATTTGTGAAAGAATTTGCTTGAGTTATACAAGATGGATATGGCATGGTGATGTGTTGTTGAGTAGTACGGCAAGTGTCTCCCAAAGTGAGGACGTTGACGTAGATATGGAGGATGATCGAGTAGAGGACATGATCCGTGATATTGGACAAGAATCTTTTCATCGAGCTCATGTGTATGATAGGTTGTGCGGTGATGCGGATAAGCCTTTATATCCAGGGTGTACTACTCATACACAGTTGTCGGCGGTGCTAAAATTGGTTTGTGTGAAGGCGAGAAATGGTTGGACCGATAAAAGCTTCACGAGATTGCTTGAAGTGTTGAAAGACTTGCTTACGGAGGGCAACACATTGCTTGACCGTAACTATGAGGCCAAGAAGGTATTGTGTCCTATGGGTATGGAGTATAAGAAGATACACGCATGCCCCAATGATTTCATATTGTACACCGGTGTTCATGAAGACAATCACGATTGCCCTAAATGTGGGTTATCACGATAAAAGTGAAGGGTGGTGATGATGATGATGATCTTGATGATGTGAGAAAAAAGGGTCCTCCTACGAAGGTGTTGTGGTATCTTCCAATAATTCCAAGGTTCAAGCGATTGTTTGCCAATGAGAAAGATGCGAAGAATCTTAGATGGCATAATGATGAGAGGAAACGTGATGGAAAGGTTCGTCATCCTGCTGATTCTATGCAATGGAAGAATATCGATACTATGTTTCTGGATTTCGCCGATGAGCCAAGAAACCTAAGGCTTGGACTTTCTACGGGTGGAATGAATCCTTATGGTAACATGAGTAGTATTCATAGTTCATGGCCTGTTCTGTTGGTAATTTACAACATGCCCCCTTGGTTGTGCATGAAGCGCAAATACATGATGTTGTCTATGATGATTTCGGGCCCAAAGCAACAGGGAAATGACTTAGAAGTTTATCTACGTCCCTTGACTGAAGACTTGAAAACGCTGTGGGTGGAAGGTGTAGATGTAGTTGATGGGTATTCTCATGAGACTTTCAAGCTTCGTGCCATGTTATTTTGCACCATCAACGACTTTCCAGCATACGGTAACTTGTCCGGGTACAGTGTCAAGGGGCATAAAGCATGCCTTATATGTGAAGAAGGCACATGCTACACTCAGTTGCATCATGGAAAGAAGACGGTTTACCTTGGGCATCAGAGATTTCTTAGACGTGATCACCCATATCGTAAGATGAAAAAAGCTTTTAATGGATGTCAAGAGATAGAAAAAGCGCCGGCGGCCTTAATTGGAGAGCAGGTTTATCAGAGGGTAAAGGGCATCGATGTTATATTCGGCAAGTCCAAAAAGAAAGGTAAAGCTGCTGAGAAAAACATATGGAAGAAGAGGTCGATATTCTTTGATCTTCCATACTGGCGCAAGCTTGATGTCAGACACTGCATTGATGTGATGCATGTGGAGAAAAATGTGTGTGATAGTGTGATCGGGCCGCTTCTCAACATTCAGGGCAAGACAAAGGATGGTGTGAATGCTCGTCTCGACCTCGTTACTATAGGTATACGAGAGCAGTTAGCTCCAGTTGTTGAGGATGGTAAGCGGACTTATTTGCCGCCGGCATGTCATACTTTTACTATCATAATTAATTGAGCACCGACGAGTGTCAGGCTTCTCAGACAATCAATCAATGAACAGTAATATTTCCACATCAATATCTTGACAGCCAATACAGTTCATGCCATATAGTAAACCTATAACACATCTTCAGATAAGTCATCAAGCTCAGGCATTTAAACAGATAGTTCAATCCCCACAGATAACACAGATAAATCATAACAAGACTTAAGACACATCACAAATCACAACTAATAGCATACGACTATTGAAACATCCCTTAAGCAGTTTCCTCTTACCTGAGTTCAAAGTAGAGATGTTTCTTGTCCTTCGTCAGGTACCACTATCTTCCTCGCTTGCTTCACAACGGAAGTCTAAAGATTCCAACACATAATCACAAGTTAAAAACAAGCAAAAACATCCCATCTACCTAAGGCATAGGTTCGACCAAAGCATAAAAATAGGGTTAGATATTTCAAAATTTCTCAAACTCATGGATTAATGATCCTTAAGTATTAGAGATTCATAAACAATGATCATTTAACAAGGATTGAACAAAAACCCCTCTAAGCTACACGCTTAGGGTTTCGGCCATGACCTCTAAAATAGGCTAGAAATTTTTACACTTTTCAAGCTTTTGGATTTAACAACTAAAGGTACAAAAGAGTTCAAATCCATGATCATATTTCAAAAGTTGAAACAAAACTTCCTTGCTCCACAACCACATAGGTTCGACCTTGCTAGGAAAATAGGGAAGGAAATTTTTGTTTGATGTAAGCTCTTAGATTAACAATATAGAGATCAGTGTGAGTCCATAGAAATTGGTTTCAACTCAAATTGATTTTTCTACTAATTTCTAAAGATTTTAGAAGTTTCTAGATCTAAAAATAAAAAAGTGAATGAATATGGCACATAACTCTCAAAATGAATGAAAAGAAGACTTAGATGAGTAAGAGTATAGAGTATTACCCTTGAAGCACTACAAAAAAACAATTGTTTAGCGACCGTAATTTTCGGTCGCTAAACCATGTAAATCGGTCGCTATTTGTTTTAGCGACCGAATCAGAGACCGATTTATGATGATAGCTGAATACCTGGTCGCTAAGGTTTTAGCTACTGAATTATTATTTCGGTCGCTAATTAGCGACCGTAAATTCGGTCGCTATATAATAATAATCGGTCGCTATTAGGTTGGTCGCATTTTTTGGGTAACCATTTTTAGCGACCGATAATCGGTTGCTAATTCGGTCGCTAATTTTGGTTACTGTTAACCTATACTAGCGACGGATTTTCGGTCGCTATACATCATCTGTAAATCTTAAATAAAGTTTAGCGACCGAATTATTGGTTTCTAATTTGGTCGCTAAACTGGTTATTATTAATTTTTTTTTTAATTTTAATTTTTATAATAATTTTTTTTCTGATTTTCTTTAAACGTTAGAAAAATTACTAATAAAACACACCAAATAACTTATGAAATATACAATCATAAAAAATAATAAATATATATAAAAAGAATAATCCAAAATGTCGTACAAGAATCGTTTAAAGTCAAAAATATGGAGAGAAAAATCAGTCATGATGAGGGGGAGATGGAGGAATCCAATCATCCTCAGCGTCCATACCACCGACGTCTGCTAGCTGATCGTCCTCTGCAGTAGCAGCATCAGTAGCTGGCGGCGGAACTGGAGGAACGGCAGCAGGCGGCACAACCGTCAGAGCATCATCCTGAGCAACTGGAGTCTGGATCCTCATCTGATCCAACACCAGCCCGCATGAAACGACCCCGCTCGATGCTCGCCCCGCATTTCTTTGGTGTGCCCGAGTCAACTTTGCAATCTAGTTCGCCATCTGCTGCTCTCTCTCGCTCTTCTCCCGAAGCTCCGCGTTCAGCTGCGTGATGGTGTCCTGCATTTGGTGGAACTGCTCCTGAGGGACGGTATCGGCGCAGCAAGGAGCAGGCGTGCCGGACGATGAAACGATGAACTCGGCTCCCAGGTGTCTGAGGCCATACACGTGCCCCTTCTTGTTCCCGCCCCGACGACCTCCAAATAAATGGCATTATCGTCGACGGAGACAGGAGAGCAGCCATCATCACGGTCATAGCCTCATCTTGTGATTTGTGAGGCACGTGATATGGCATCGTCCTTCTTCTCGTTGAAGCCCGCCTACAAAGTATAGTTGAAGAGATTTAGTTAAAATAATTATATCCAATATTAACAAATCATTTATAATAAATTACAAGTAAACACTAAATTATTTTTTTGCTTACAGCATAGTTACGGGCCTTGTCGTTGACCCATGTCCCCGACTTCAACTTCTTCGTCCTCTCCACCAACTCCATAGCGATCGGGGTCCATTGTTTCTGTGCTTTGTGCACAGAATAATATAATATTAAATTCATAAGAATAATTAAAAATGAAAACTAATTAATTAAATAGTATATTAAGTCAAAATTTTAATGTATTACCAGCTCGTCGTAGTGGGCGACAGCTGATTTAGACCCACCGGTCCAAGCACATGCGCCACCATCAGAAGCTCGATTACGCCGAGCCGTGGCCTGGATCTCCTGGAACTTCTCAGTAGCCCAGTACTGGTCCAGCTGCCTCTTGATCTCAGGATCCACCCACCTCCCCTTATTCTGCCCCTTCCTCAGCTTGTTCATCAGATTCTTCATAACCAGTGAGCCTTTATGCTCAAATATGTCCCTGACGAGAGCCTCTAAAGCTAAGTCCCACCTATACTCTTTCTGCAACTTACAGTTGTTAGGAAATTCGTGTGTACATATATATAATGTAAATTTAATTTAAAAAACTTAATAAATTGTTACCTTAAACTCTAGAAACAACTGATCCCTATGGCCCAGTGGGATGGCCTTCCATGTAGGCCATGGACCATCAAACTTGCGTCGCAGGATCTTCGATATCGAATCAGAAGGGCCCTTCGCGGGCAGAAAGCTGCAGCAAAATTAGAGCATTAATAAATGTTATAATTAAATTTTAAAAACAAGTAAATAGAAATTAATGATACTTTATATATATTAAAAAATTAAATTAGCATACTCGTTATCCCCCCTGGGGATAAGAAGAATCCTCCTGTCGGATGGACCACGACTCTCCTGTCCCGATGATGATGACGGTCCTATCGTCGTAGGTGTGGATGATGAGGGTGCAGCCTGTGTCCCGACCACATGAGGATGGGTGGGGAGTGCAACTCCATCACCCTGAGGTGTCCCGTCAACAGAGGTGCTGGTAGGATGGTCTCGATCTGAAGCCTGTGGGTCGGCCGGCGAAGGGACTCTCGCAGAACGACCTCCACGACGACCTCCACGACGACCTCCACGACGACCCCTACCTCTGGAGGAATCTGCCATCTGTGAAAAAAATGAAAATATGATTACACAACAGTGTAAATAATACAAAAATAAATTACCTAATAAGTATAATGACATTCACACAATGAATTATGACATAAATAAATTACCTAAGTAGAATCTCCGTCACTAAATTCACCCTCAGTCTCATCAGTATCACTTGATCGGAATGTACCTTCGCTAGATGCGTCCAACTCGGATTGATCCATTAACTCTCTTTCAACTTCTTCCCCATTTCCGGAAATGTCCGCCAGAGAATTAACAATAATGTCCGGCGTAATTTGCAACGGTACGTGGGGTCTTGAAAACTCATCATCTTGGTACGGAGCATCTTTTTCAGGCTGGTTGATTACATTATCAGTAATTATACTGCGAGCCTTTATCTTAATAACACCCAACCAGCCATGATGTCCTTCGGGATATGGCGAGTAATAAACCTCAATTGATCACCGCCCAGCCGTATAAATCTCTCCTGGCTAACAACAAACTCTATAAACTCACCCACTCCAACTCTATACTCTTCCCTAAGACGTTTATTCTGATCCAACCTACGATACATCCATTTCCGATTCTCCGGAATATCCATTGCTGTCAATTAAATAGCCTGACCAATCCTACAATAACACTTATATATTACGGCGCATTCCAATAACTCCATCAATCTCGTTCTTATGACAAGGTATGAACCTATCCCATTCGAGAAGAAACCTTTGTCACACTCGGCTACTAATAGTTATTCCCATATTCAAATACCTTATACTTGACAAAATTTCGGCAGCATTTCCCATCGGTCTCCAAGTTACACGACTCGAGCACGGTCAGAATCACCGCGATCAAGTATGCACCAGGAGAACAAAAGGAAATGCATCAAACCGAGATTTCAACAAGTATATAAGGCATTTGAACATTGAAATGACTATTGTACGAGTGTGAAAAAGGTTTTTTCCCAAACTGTCCCACTTGGACAATTCAAGATTCAATACAATGAGCATGCATACCTTGATAAGTTACGCATGCTCATTAATATTGAATCTCAAATAGGAAACTAAGGCTTTCATAAATTAATTATTAACTCTAACAGAAAATAAAACCATTAACCTATAAATATTGCAACATTGTTGAGTTTATATAAATTGCAGCGTAAATCAATACAAACTTCGATTAAATATTGTAGCAAACATCCTATTGAGCTCCGCTCTCCACTAACAAGTAGCAGTTAATTGTCAAACACATGCATAATTTCTAAATTATCAGGACACAACCAGCATCCCGCCTTTCGGACAGGATCACATCCTATTGATCTCCGCTCTCCACTAACAAACAACACATATTGACAAACACATGCATAAACATTAAATTATCAGCATACAATCAGACAAGATCACATCCTATTGAGCTACGCTCTCCACTAACAAACAACACATATTGACAAACACATGCATAAACATTAAATTAATTATCAGCATACAATCAGACAAGATCAAATCCTATTGAGCTCAGCTCTCCACTACCAAACAAGACGATAATTCACATAATACATTACACTGAGTGTTCATAGAACTGACCTGAGAGAGAAAACACAACCGAGCAAGGATAAGTGGAGGAGCCGGTAGAAGAATATGACAACAAGGACCTATCGTGCATAAATGTTCATGTTAGTAAACATGACAGTGCCCATTAAAATAGAAAATAATAGAGAGAAAACTGAAAGGTGTAATTGATTGAATGAGAAAGTTTATTACATCAAGTCATATATAAAAGTGACTTATATTATATGTAAGATAAAGCAACTGATTTGTAACTAACCACTAATTAACTATTTTAATTATATGATCTAATAGTCCATCCTAGATAGATATAAATAAAATAAAATCAATTTACATTAATGAGGTTCTTAGCATAGAAAAAAGACCTTGATGAAATTTTCATCCCTTGCTTCACTACATTTTCGTCATCTCCAATATCATCTATTTTGCATGAATATTGGTGGTGTTCATGTATTTTTATACTAAAAAGACCTACGAATTTGTGCCTTAAAAGCTTGCACAAAAATTTGCTTAATTTTTTACTTATTGATTGATTCATCCACAAATTTTAACTCAAGGGAATTAAGACAGTGAATGTGCCGTAAATGACAAGGTTTTTCTATACATTAGGAGTTTGAATTTTGAAACTTGATAAACAAGGTAGAACCTTAGAAGGAAGCTAATAAATATGTAACTAATAAGTAACATGACCATTTTTGTATATAGGGCAGCTTGCATGCGACCTTTTTGACTCCACGGTTGAATTTTCATCTCTGTTCCCCTATTACATATTACACCAGTAACAATGACAGACTTTGCATTTCATACCCAAATACTATATTCTTCCTACAAAGAAAAACAACTAGGCAAGCTGAGCTGATGATGGATGATAAGGAGGACAAGCCTTCCTTCATCACAGTCATCAAGGAAGGCATCAACACCCAGAAAATGGTGATGACTTCTTGCGTTTTACTGACATATATAAACCTTACAACGAAATCCTACTTCCAATGTGGGATTCAAGTCACCTTGCAATTGATACCTACCCCTATTTGTGAAAAGGAAGAATGTAAATTAACGTTAGGCATAGGAACATGTGTATCCTTGCTTAAATCTTTGTCATTAACATGACATGTTTACAGGGGAAATAAACGTGAATTTCTTGTCAAATTCAAAAGACAATCGAGCACTGGTTCAAGCAAACAATCTTTCAACCTACATTCATGCTGTTGCTGAGATAACCAACATTGTTTTATTATTCTAATCCAGTTGAATTTAGTTCTCCAGTCAATAAATTATACTATCGAATAGCATGTCTACACAAAGCAGTAGCTTCATTGCCTTGTATCATGTAGCAAAATAATTTGTCATGTAGTAAGAGACCTATAGTCATAGACAACTCTAATTCAATAACAAGTTTATGACTTCGTGTATCATAGTTTCTTCATACGGGTTATTTTGAAATCAATCCAACCATAAAACAGAATTAAAGAGGGAAATGGATGGACTGAAGAGAGACAAATGAATTGTAACATTGAGATTATAATCTAAATTTCAATATTTTGAAATATCCATTACCAACCAAAAATAAACCATATCAGCCACCACCTGAACCAGCAGACCGAATTGTAGCGACCGATTTCGGTCGCTAACACGCGCAATTTTATTTTTTTAACGCGCCTTTTAGAGACCGAATTAATATCGGTCACAAATATAAATAAAGTTTAAAGTGTGAATTCATACGAGTGTGAAAAAAGTTTTTTCCCAAACTGTCCCACTTGGACAATTCAAGATTCAATACAATGAGCATGCATACCTTGATACGTTACACATGCTCATTAATATTGAATCTCAAATAGGAAACTAAGGCTTTCGTAAATTAATTATTAACTCTAACAGAAAATAAAACCATTAACCTATAAATATTGCAACATTGTTGAGCTTATATAAATTGCAGCGTAAATCAATACAAACTTCGATTAAATATTGTAGCAAACATCCTATTGAGCTCCGCTCTCCACTAACAAGTAGCAGTTAATTGTCAAACACGTGCATAATTTCTAAATTATCAGCACACAACCAGCATCCCGCCTTTTGGACAGGATCACATCCTATTGAGCTCCGCTCTCCACTAACAAACAACACATATTGACAAACACATGCATAAACATTAAATTATCAGCATACAATCAGACAAGATCACATCCTATTGAGCTCCGCTCTCCACTAACAAACAACACATATTGGTAAACACATGCATAAAAGATAAATTATCAGCACATAACCAGACATCCTGCCTTTCGGACAGGATCACATCCTACTGAGCTCAGCTCTCCACTAAGAAACAATACGATAATTCACTTAACACATTACAAATACCATTTAATTAAAGAATAAGAGAGAGTATTTTACTTACCTCAACTCCAAGCACACAAAGATAAGGGGACTCTGGTTCAACAAGTGGTGGTGACAAAGTAAAAAAACTGCAATCCAACACCCTGCTTAGACATAAGTGGTTAAATTCAACCCATAAGTTACAATTTTTGTTTAATAAGTTCATACAAAGTCAGAATTACAAAAACAAAAATTAAGTTAATTTTGCCATCTCTATACAAAATTCAACCCTCATCACGAAATGAGAAGATCAAGCATCCTATAAAAAATGAATGCACTACCACAAAAACACACATCCCTAAACTCACACACATACACTAAACACACACACAGACACTAAACACACATCTCTGTACACACACACACACACACACGCACACACACAAACATCCCAAACAGACACACACACAGAGCACCCCAAATGCACAATACACATCAAACACACACACATCAAACACGGTGAGACACACCTACCCTATGCTTACAATCCAATTGAACACACAAACTTTGGTACACAGAACACACAACAAACACACACTCATAACACACACACACACAACACAACAAACACACACACAACACCAATGTACACACAACACACAACAGAAACAACAATGTAGAGAAAGACAACGAGAGAAGCAATTACCTCGGTCAGTGTGAGGGAGGGCGTTGTGGTGGTGGTGGTGTGAGCAATGTGACCAGAATGAGGGGAAATGATAGACAGTGACATAGTGAGACAATGAGAGAGAGAGAGAGGGAAAATGTTGACAATGAAGAGAGACAGTGAGACAGAGAGAGATATATGAAAGAGAAACAGAGACAGAGAGATGGAGTAGAGGAGAGCTTACCTGAGCAGAGGGGAGATGACGATGGTGACCGGAGGTGTCTTGGGGTGTTGAGATGGCCAGAGCGCGCGCCGTAGAAGAGAGAAACAGTGGCTGGAATAGAGAAACGGGACGGAAAAAATGAGGAAGAAGGAGGTTCTGTCGAATTTAGGGATTTCAGTTTTAGCGACCGAATTAATTCGGTCGCTAATTCGGTCGCTACTATGGTTAGTTTTAATTTGAATTTGTAATTTTAGCGACCGATTTAAATTTCGGTCGCTAACACGCGTAATTTTATTTTTCTAACGCGCCATTTAGCGACCGAATTAATATCGGTCGCAAATATAATAAATTTTAAAGTGTGAATTCATAGACTTAGCGACGGATTTCTAAATCAGTCACTAATCTAAATACAGTTTGACCGTTGCATTTAATTGGGTCGCCATTTCGGTCGCTAAAAATTCATACATTTCTGGATTTTACTTTCCTTTGTTTAGCGACCGAAGTAGCGACCGATGTATCTGCTACGCTCTATTTCGGTCGCTATTTCGGTCGCAGATTCAACTCTAACAAGTGTTTCATGTAGATCCTGCAATCGGTCGCTATTTCGGTCGCAAAAAGCAACCAAAAAATTCGGTCACTATTTTCGGTCGCTAAATGGCCTTTTTTTTTGTAGTGAAGCTTGAAAGAAAATGGATGAGGATGAACACTTGAAGAAGTAGAAATAATGGAGCTTGTAATTTTTTTTTTCTAAGTTAGTAAGTGTGTAAAAGTGATGAATGAAAGAAAGAAGTGTTTATATATAGGAGGAGGGAGAGTGAGGCGTGAAGAGGGAGAGGAAGAAGAGCTTGGAGAGCAAGTTTGGGGTTAATGAGGTGTTTGGTTGGAAAAAGTGTAGAAAAAATGGGTTTTTGTTTATAATATGATATATTCAAAAAGTTGTCACAATGACTTTCCTTGATGTGACATAGACTCTAGTCCATCAAGTCACTTCACTCTAACAAGTCACCTCAGTCTTCTCAGCTCTTTATTCTGCTTCGTTGTTTACCCGATTAAAATTTTCGATCGTAGTTTTCGACGATTTCACCCGAATAAAATATTTTATTTTATTTTCAAACGTAAATTTTCAAAAATAACCAAGATCATTGGAAACACGATAAAAAACACTAACCGTTTTGTTCACGGGTCAAAATCAGGTTTTCTGCTCAGTAAACTTTTACTGTCAATGAAAACGCAGACCGATTTTCGTCTGAATTTTCAACCAAAAATTTAATCATGACTTTCTATAGTGAGGTAGAGCAAGAGAATGATTTTAGTTTATCTAAAATCATTCTCTGGATTTTTAACAAAATAAACACACAAAAACATGTATTTACTGTTTTAGAAAGATAGACAAATCGGGGCGTTACAAATATCAGCATGATGTTGATATGTTAATCGTTGTTATTAATATGTTATTGGTTGTTGATGTTATGTTGGTTGCATAGTTGATGCTATGAATGTTGAGTTGATGGTGAAAATGTTTAAAACATTAATTGGTTAAATTAGGTGCTAAAATGAGTTAGAGATTAATAGGTTTAAACACCCTAAAACTTGATTAAGTTTTGGATTCAGTTTCTGCCCAGAACAGTACAGTCGTACATTGAGCACGACCGTGCTGAACAGTGAGCACACCCGTGCTCCCAGTTTGAATTCTGGAAAATGGCCGTGTAGTAAGCATGCCCATGCAGCTGAGCACCACCGTGCTCAACAGGAAGCACGATCGTGCTCCATTTAAGTGGTAGCACGCCCGTGATGGGGTTAAGCACTACCGTGTTCACCCCTATGGACAAAACCTGAGATTAAGGACTTAAACATGGGTTTTTAACCCCAATCTTCCCCAACGATGATGATGACATATTTAATCAATGATAAAGGTTAAATCACTTAATTAAAGATTAATTAAGATGGTTAAGTCGGTAACCGTTGGATTACCGCACATTTATGAGTTGTACCTTGGTGCTTTTGGGCCAAGGGAACCTTAACCCCGCAGTTTAGGTTTAAGGTGTTGTTGATGTTGTACCTTGGGGCCGAGAGTTTTCTCCAATTGGACCTTGAACCGGTTGAGTCTAAGGTGTTGCGGTGGATTCCGCTAAAGGTTTAAGTGTTGCGGTAGATTCCGCTGCGGTCGATTCAGCTTAAGTCTTCGGTTGATTCCGTCGAAGCAAAGGAGGTGGCTGTTGCCCGTTGTTTTTTGTATGCTGCATGCATCATTGGAGATGTTGTTGTTGGTGGATGTTCGCCATAGGGGAGGTCGTCCTAGAGTACGGCGATCTGGCCATCCACGGTAGGTTACCCAAGGTTTGGTAACCGTGCTCCCCCTTGACGAGGCATTCCTTGGTTTGATGCGTTGGCTATCCAAGGAGTAGATTCTCCAGTATTGAGTAGATTCTCAATGTGGATATTTAACTCCGAAGTCATTCATCTCGAGTTTAGTGGATCAACATGCATTGTTGGAGGAGCGGAGTAGTGTTGCATTGCATAGCATACTGTTATCTTGATGATGATGTTTAGTGAGATGTTGTTATGCTAGTTGTTGCTATGATTTTTATTTACTTTACTTCCGATCTCCTTGCTGAATATGTTTACATGATTCTTATTCCCCTCCTTATTTTTGTTTGTTTGACCTGATTGGCATCTTGCAGAGGATGACAAGCAGCCTGGAGAGGAGTGACTCTGAGGAGCTGCCACTCATAGTTAGGGCTTGTTCTTGTTTTTAGTTAGTTTGTTTCAGTAGTATTCCGGTTATTTCGGAACGGTTATACAAGCTCTGTTGTGACATCGAGTTGGGACGTTGTTTATGTTCTACTTGTTAAAATTGTTTAAACTTGGTTTATATTTTCCGCGTTGTAAACTCGTTTATGTGTGAATTTTCTACCCATGGACAAATGTTTTAACTTATTCAGTAATGCATGTTCTATTTTTATTTTATTTGTATGCTTTATAACATGCGCGGTAGAAGGGTGTCACTTTTAGTGGTATCAGAGCAGGTCTGTCCTTTCAGGCCATGGTATGAGTCTGTTGTGAGTCTGTTGTGTGCTCTAGTTTGAATTGTCTATACTTATTATAGACAATGATGTTTTAAGTTAGTTGCATGTAGCTTTTACCCGCTTAAGTTTTTGTATCTAAGAGTTACGTTGGACGTGCACAGGAACTCATGGTAGGTAGAGGACGCAACAATCAGGCAATTGAGGACGCATTGGTACTTTTGTCCAATGTTATTGGACAAGTCAACCATAATAACAAAAATGGTGGGCCAGCTGAGTTCCAGGAACTGGATAAGTTCCAGAGGAACAATCCTCCGTCATTCAAGGGACCGTACGATCCGGAAAGGGCTTTGATATGGTTGAGGGAGACTGAGAAGATCTTCCGAGCGATGGATTGCAACGATCAGCAGAAGCTCATCTTTGATGCCTTCATGTTGACTGAGGAGGCTGAGCACTGGTGGGACAACTGCAGGCAGAGGATGCAGGCTGAGGGCACATCGGTTACATAGGCTGTGTTCAGGCAGAGGTTTCTGGAGAAGTACTTTCCAGCGGATATCAAGACAAGAAAGAGATGGAGTTCTTGTCCTTGAGGCAGGCTTCGTTGTCAGTTGTCGTGTATGTAGCCAAGTTTGAGGAGCTAGAGAGGTATTACACTCCTTATCATCATGAGACAGATGACCGCTCCAAGTGCGTCAAGTTTGAAGCTGGACCCCGACCTGAGATCAAGCAGGCCATCAGCTACCAGGAGATCAGGATCTTCCCGATTCTGGTCAACAAATGCCGGATTTATAAGGATGCTAGTCAGTTCAGAGTTGCCAAGGGATCGGATAGTCAGAGTGGCAAGAGGACTGATCAGAGAGACAAGGGCAAGCAGCGTTATGCTCCGACAGGTAAGGACTTCAAGCAGAGTGGCAAGAAACCACAGCTTCAGCAGGATAGGTTCAGGGGAGGGTTCTCTAATGCCCCCAGAGCTATGAAGTGCGGCAAGTGCGGCGCAACGGATCACTACTCCTCCCAGTGCAAGGAGCCTGCTGTGATTTGCTTCAGGTGTGGCAAGTCAGATCATATCAGTCGCGAGTGTGAAGGAGCCAAGGCTGAGCCTCCCAGTGCTAGCAAGAATCGGAGGTCTCAGGCCAACAGACTGAAGACCACTGGAAGAGTCTTTACTCTTAGTGGAGCCAAAGCATCCGAGTCTGCTAACTTGATCCAAGGTATATGTTTTATTGATGGAACTCAATTGAATGTATTTTATGATTCGGGTGCTACTCACTCGTTTATATCGCATGATAGGGTCAAGAGTCTTGGTTTACCTGTTTCTTTTCTTGAGTATGATTTGCTTGTGTCTACACCTACAAATAAACCTGTTTCCACATCTTATGCATGCAAGAACTGTCATATAGTCATAAATGATAAAACCTTTGTTGCTGATCTTGTACGCTTGCCTCTAAAAGACCTTGATATTATTCTTGGCATGGACTAGTTATCTTCCAACCACGCCTTTCTGAACTGTTTTGATAAAACCTTGGTTTTTGAAACTTCAACGGAGTCCAAGAATCCGGACTTTCTCTCTGTCGGTCAAGTTCAAGCTTCGATGAAAGACGAAGCCCAAGTATACATGTGATAAGCCTTCGGCTTATCTAGTTTTATAACTAGATGGACCGTGGTTTTTGAGCAAATTATTCGAGTTCAATCTCGTTTTTGCCCAAATTTACCTTGTTTTGTTCCTAAGTTGGACTTTGACTCGTTTTGCGTCTTTTGTGTAGTTTTTAGCTTATTTTGGATAGAATTATGCTTTTGGTTGCTTTTGGTGTTTTCAGGTCAATAAGTGAAGCTCCGGGAGTCAAGGAAAGTCAAGAAGCAGTGGAAAATGCACTTCTGGAGACACTCGCCCCGCGAGTGTATGCTCGCCTCGTGAGACTGAAGGTCAACAAAGCAGCAAAAGTCATCATTTCTGGATCGCCACGCGAGACTCTTCTCGCCCCGCGAGAGTCTGAAGATCTGCTAGACAGAGACCATCACGGTATAGCCGTGATGAAGGTCACGGCTGTGACAAATTTAGGTTTGAAGTCTCGCCCGGCGAAAGACAGCTCGCCTCACGAGAGCCTGAAGACCCTGGAAGACAGAGACCATCACGGCTCAGCCGTGATGAATGTCACGGCTGTGACAGATTGAAGTTGGAAGACTCGCCCCGCGAACACACCCTCGCCTCGCGAAAATCCAAAATTTGAAGCGTGCCAATACTAAAATTCGCCTCGCGAAGGAGTGCTCGCCCCGCGAGCAAGCAAGAATCAGAATCCTTATTTAAAGGCTGTTGCAGATCCGTTTTGGGAGGAAGTTGTTAGCCACTTGTTTAGATTAGGAGTGTGAATCCTTGTTTCTGGAGCTGCGTCTCCCTTCTCTTTTCTTTTCTTCTTTTAGTTTATTATTATGGAGATTATTGCCGATTGTTTGTGCGTCGTCACGGGCATGAGGAACTAATCCCCTCGTCCGAGGGATCAATGAAGCCACCCATGGCGGTGTAGTGTTCTTGTGATGTATGTTATTCTCCCCTTCTCTTATTAATGTTTTCCAATTCTGTTTTGATTGCATTGATCATGTGTTACGTGATTAACTAGTTAACGTGTTTGAGGCCGAACGGCGAGTCGCGTTTTAGAACTTTAATTGGAATCATTAATTGAATAATGAGCACGACCGTGGATTTATTTGATTAGTGCAACCATATAGGGAACAAGGTTTAATAGAATTCGAGATTAGGGTTATGAGACAGAACAAGTAATTAATCCAATCATCGAATACGTCCTATTGAGCACGACAGTGGATATAGGAGAAATTGGGGGTCCCGGTTGACATTATAATTGAACTTAGGGAGGAATACATCATCACTTGGATACTATACATGATTGGGTAGGTGGATTTGAGACCTTGGATATTTTAATTTCTGAACTTAATCACCTTAGTTTTAATCGATTTGTTACTTGAAATTTTGATCATAATCTCTCTCTCTCAACCACTTCTGTAACTTGACCAAACGTATCGGATTTCCCGCGGATTAGTTGAACTGGTAGCCCAATCCCTGAGTTCGACCTCGGTAATTACTTACCGTGTTTCTTTTATTACTTGCGACGACCCGGTACACTTGCCGGCGTCCACAACAAGTTTTTGGTGCCGTTGCCGGGGATTGGCACAACCAGTTTTGCTAATTTTTAGGGAATTTGATTAATTGGTTAAGTAGATTTTATTTTTATTTTTATTTTTAATTTTCTGTTATTTCGTTATTATTTCTCTCTACTTCTTTGATTCCACTTGGTCTTGCCGTGCTTTTGTATGCGAGGTACCCTCTCACAAGAGGAACTGCTATTTGATTCGGAGATCACCAAGACCGAGAAGCGCTTAAGGAAAGAAGCCAGAGAGCGAAAGAGGCTTGAAGCAATTGCTATCGAGAGGATGGCCGAAGAAAATCCTCCTCCTCCTCCTCCTCGTTACAAGCCTCTCTTCGAGTGCGATCTACCAAGCTTGGGAGATTGTGACTCTTCTATTGTGAGAGGCAACCCGAATACAGACTCTTTCAGAGTGGAAGCATGTGTCACATTCCAGATCCGTGAGAATCAGTTTGATGGGAGTGGCAAACAGGACCCTCATAGACACATCACTCGCTTCCTTGAAGCTTGTGACTTACAGAAGACCAGGGGAGTCTCTCAGGATGAGTTTCGCTTGCGGCTTTTCCCTCTTTCTCTTAGGGATGTCGCTCGCGATTGGGTAGACAGCTTGGATAGGAACAGCATAAGAACTTGGGAGCAAATGGCACAAAAGTTCCTAACCAAATATTTTCCTCCTCAGAAAGCGGCACAAGCAAGAATAGCCGTTACATCTTTCTGGCAGACAGAAGATGAAACTTATAATGAAGCTAGGGAGAGGTACAACGGACTTTTGAGAAGATGCCCTTCAGCGTTCTTTGACCCGGTCTCTAAAGTTCAACATTTCTTTAATGGGTTAAGGGGACGCTATCAGATGAACTGTGATGCCGCAGCTGGCGGCTCTTTTTCCTACTTATCAACTGAGGATGGATGGGCATTATTGGAGAAAATGTCATATAATGATTACAACCGTGGAAGGGAAACCTCAAATGGAATCAGTTCTGGGGCAATGGAGGCCATTCTTGAGCAAAACAGATTGTTGAAGATGCAAGTGGCGGCTTTGACTGAGAACAAGAAGGTTAATGCGATACACGAGGAAATGCCTCCGGGTTGTGCAAATTGTAATGGAGACCATGACACTCAGATTTGCCCGCTAAATTTCTCTCAGGAACATGTGGACTCATGCCACAACTTTTATGACACTGTGCCCCAGAATAACTATCAGAGGAATAGACAAAATGACCACAATCAGAATCAGAATAGGGGGTACATGAGGAGAGACCATCCGGGTTTCGCTTGGAGTAATGCTAATGGTGGTCTAGCCGGTCAACAACCTCCTCAGCAGAATTGGCAACAACCTCAGCAAGGTATAAGACCGAACATTGGAATTCAGAAAGGTGCAATACCCAGCAGGCTCTTCCAGGGCCTAATCAGTTGCAAATAACAGATGGTGGAAGACAACCGTGGGAGCTGGCTTTTGAGAAGTTGTCAACCTTTACAAGCACATCTTTTGAGAAGGTGAATGCGACAATTGACAAATGGGCAACGCATACAGGGGCGGCAATTCACAATCTAGAGACACAGATGGCCCAACTCGCAAAGCAACTAAATGAGCGTCTCCCAAGCACTTTCCCAGGTAATACCGAGAACAACCCCAAGGGACAATGCAATGTCATATCTACTAGAAGCGGGAAGGTGTTGGAACCTAACAGGGGTGCAACTAGTTCTCAGGATGACAAGGCCCCGGAACAACCACATGTTGAAGAAGAGCAACCTGAAAAAGAGAGGTTAGCAAGTGACAAGGAACCAGAGCAAGGGGGAAGGCTGAAACTTGTAGATGAAGAATTCCGAAAGAAGAAGTGGGTTGAACCCCAAGACCTCCCACCTTACATGAAGGTACCGTATCCTGAAAGATTGAAGAAGCCTCATCAGGATAAGCAGTTCAACAAATTCCTTGATGTCTTCCGAAAACTTCAAATTAACATTCCATTTGCGGAAGCCTTGGAACAGATGCCATCATATGCCCGGTTTATGAAGGATCTTCTCACCAAGAAGCGGAAATTAGTGGACGAGGAAACGGTTGCTTTGACCGAGGAGTGTAGTGCCATTCTTCAGAGAAAACTCCCTCCAAAGTTGAAGGATCCCGGTTCCTTTTCGATACCATGTACCATTGGGGAGATGACTGTAGGGAAGGCATTATGTGATCTAGGGGCAAGCATCAACTTGATGCCCCTCTCTATGATGAAGAGGTTGGGGATCCAAGAAGTTAAGGATACACGGATGTCGCTCCAACTGGCCGACCGCTCTATAAAATATCCTTATGGGGTGGTCGAAGACTTGTTAGTGAAGGTGGACAAGCTTATATTTCCGGCGGACTTTGTAGTGCTTGATATGGATGAAGACGCCGAGATCCCTCTCATATTGGGTAGGCCATTCTTGGCCACTGGGGGTGCCTTGATAGATGTGCGACAAGGGAAACTCACTCTAAGGGTGCAAGATGAGGAGGTAGTCTTCAATCTCTTTGAAACAATGAAGCACCCTGCAGAGAGGACGGAAGTGTATCGATTGGATATGGTGGATCCAACTGCTAAGGCAAGGGCAACTAGAGAAGCCCATGGTTCTTCACTTGCAAAAGTGTCGGTAAAATCCCATGATGGGGACAGTGAGGAAAAAGACCCTTTGGGGGATGAGGTCTATCTCGAGTGGTTGAAAGACATGGAAGCCTTACCGAGTCTCCCGAGGGAAGAATGTGCAAAGGAAGAGCTCAGCAGCAAGGGCAAGAAGAATAAGGGTAAAGCACCAAGGTTGAAAGGTGGCACAACCGTGGTGGTCAATGCAAACAATGAGTTGATCCCAAAAAAGACCATCACGGGGTGGAGAGTTCGTGCTGATTATAGAAGGATGTTGGACTTAGATGAGTTGTCTGGGAACAGTAGGAGAGCTTATGAAAGGGCAAGAGCCTACAGAATACGGACTGAGGCATGGAATGGCAAGCAAGATCTACGTCCGGGTTAACCCTTAGGGGTGACTTGAGTCAGGCTCGGGACGTTAAACAAGCGCTACTTGGGAGGCAACCCAAGCTAGGTATCCTTTGGTTTTAGTTTGTCATTTTCACACACACACACACACACACACACACACACACACACACACACACACATATATATATATATATATATAAAGGCTTGATTCGCCACGCGAATCCACATTGGCCGCGTCGCGAGACAGAAGCCCTGAATCTCTGGGGTTGCTTACTTTTCTGTCTCGCGTCGCGAGGTCTACTTTCGTCTCGTTATTCTGGGCATCAGCATCTGTGGGAATTCCAGATTCGCCTCGCGAGATACTACTCGCCTCGCTATTCTGGAAAGTGTGAATAACAAATTTCCAGATTCGCCTCGCGAGTTATCTCTCGCCTCGCGAATCTGCACTTAAGGTCTTAAATTCAAGGAGTTCTTCCATGATGCTATGCAACAGAAGGGAGGCCGTGAGACCAATATTGATGAGGAGGCAACCATGAAAATTTGATCAGGGAGTATTCTCTCCTCTCCTCACTCTTGTTTGTTTTTGTTTTTGATTTTCGTTTTGTTTTTGTTTGTCACTCTTGAATAATTTGAGAAGATCAAGAGTTGTTGTATGAATGTCGTGTCGGCAAGCTTGTTGGTTTCTAATTAAATTGAGCACAGATTGCATGAATTATTTTGATCATTGATGATTTCCCCCAAGGTTCTGATATTAGAAAATTGATCCCCACTTAAAAATTGAAAACTGAACTTTGAGAATTTTATTGTGATTACTTGATTTATGATAAGTTTGGGGTGAGGGGGTGCACACACTAGGAATCGTATCTCGGTCAAACAATTTGCAAAATGTCCAGGTGAGGATTTGAGCCTCCAACTCTGTTTTTGAATGTGTGAATCACTGTTAAGTTGCACTTTCCCGAATTTGTTTGAATCTCTTTATGGTTTGCATGATTATGTGTTGCATCAAATGATTTAGGCAATTTTCTTTGAATTAACTACTTGGCCATAAATTGAACCAACCTTGATGAATGATCCCTAGTTAGCCACATTGAGCCTTGAAGCCTATTGTTCTTGATGACCTTACATTACAAGCCATTAACTCAGAAAAACCATGATTTTCCCCTATCCTAGGATTTAGGAGAGTATGGAATTTGAGCTTTGTGAGTGTTGTTGTGGAACTAAGTTTGGGGTGGCTACAAGTTCATGAATCATAGTTGAGAAAAATAAAAACGGAAGTAAGGACCGAAGGCTTGAAAAAAAAAAAAGGTGATGAAAAGCATTGAATATGTGCCAAAAAGGGCAAAGAAAAATAAAATATAAAAAGGAAGAGGTGTGTAGCCACCAAATGCAAGGAAGAGAATAATATGAGAGTGAATTCAATTGTTGTGATATTAGTTTCATGCTCTCATTGATCCTAGGGACTTAGCCTCTATCCTTGTATATCCTACCCCGAGCCAGGCCCCGTTACAACCTTTAAAAGACCTTCTGATGTTGCATACATGTTTACGTGGGAACTACTTTTGAGATGAGAATCAAATTCATGGGAAGTGCTCTTAGAATGTGAAAGTGAGTGAAAAAGTTGATAGCCTAGACAAACTTGAGTGAATGAGTGAAATACTAAATGCCCTTGTGAGGAAGGCAATTGTTTGAAATAGGTGATCTTCCTTTGTGTGTATCTTTGAGCCTCAACTTAGAGTAATGATGGCATGAATGATAAGTTCTCAATGGTTTAAAGTAAATGAATGTGGGGATTACGTAAATATAGGGGGGGAGATCATTGGAGAAAAACTGTTTTGATTGCATTAAATTTGTGCGAAATCGATTGGTTCCTTTAGGCTTGCCAAGTCTTGAGTCGTTTCTGAGTTTTAAGCTTGCTTGGGGACAAGCAAGGTTTAAGTTTGGGGTGTTTTGATAAGCCTTCGGCTTATCTAGTTTTATAACTAGATGGACCGTGGTTTTTGTGCAAATTATTCGAGTTCAATCTCGTTTTCGCCCAAATTTGCCTTGTTTTGTTCCTAAGTTGGACTTTGACTCGTTTTGCGTCTTTTGTGTAGTTTTTAGCTTATTTTGGATAGAATTATGCTTTTGGTTGCTTTTGGTGTTTTCAGGTCAATAAGTGAAGCTCCGGGAGTCAAGGAAAGTCAAGAAGCAGTGGAAAAAGCACTTCTGGAGACACTCGCCCCGCGAGTGTATGCTCGCCTCGCGAGACTGAAGGTCAACAAAGCAGCAAAAGTCATCATTTCTGGATCGCCACGCGAGACTCTTCTCGCCCCGCGAGAGTCTGAAGACCTGCTAGACAGAGACCATCACGGCATAGCCGTGATGAAGGTCACGGCTGTGACAGATTTAGGTTTGAAGTCTCGCCCCGCGAAAGACAGCTCGCCTCGCGAGAGAGCCTGAAGACCCTGGAAGACAGAGACCATCACGGCTCGGCCGTGATGAATGTCACGGCTGTGACAGATTGAAGTTGGAAGACTCGCCCCGCGAACACACCCTCGCCTCGCGAAAATCCAAAATTTGAAGCGCGCCAATACTAAAATTCGCCTCGCGAAGGAGTGCTCGCCCCGCGAGCAAGCAAGAATCAGAATCCTTATTTAAAGGCTGTTGCAGATCAGTTTTGGGAGGAAGTTGTTAGCCAGTTGTTTAGATCAGGAGTACGAATCCTTGTTTCTGGAGCTGCGTCTCCCTTCTCTTTTCTTTTCTTCTTTTAGTTTATTATTATGGAGATTATTGCCGATTGTTTGTGCGTCGTCACGGGCATGAGGAACTAATCCCCTCGTCCGAGGGATCAATGAAGCCACCCATGGCGGTGTAGTGTTCTTGTGATGTATGTTATTCTCCCCTTCTCTTATTAATGTTTTCCAATTCTGTTTTGATTGCATCGATCATATGTGTTACGTGATTAACTAGTTAACGTGTTTGAGGCCGAACGGCGAGTCGCATTTTAGAACTTGAATTGGAATCATTAATTGAATAATGAGCACGACCGTGGATTTATTTGATTAGTGCAACCATATAGGGAACAAGGTTTAATAGAATTCGAGATTAGGGTTATGAGACAGAACAAGTAATTAATCCAATCATCGAATACGTCCTATTGAGCACGACAGTGGATATAGGAGAAATTGGGGGTCCCGGTTGACATTATAATTGAACTTAGGGAGGAACACATCATCACTTGGGTACTATACATGATTGGGTAGGTGGATTTGAGACCTTGGATATTTTAATTTCTGAATTTAATCACCTTAGTTTTAATCGATTTGTTACTTGAAATTTTGATCATAATCTCTCTCTCTCAACCACTTCTGTAACTTGACCAAACGTATCGGATTTCCCGCGGATTAGTTGAACTGGTAGCCCAATCCCTGAGTTCGACCTCGGTAATTACTTACCGTGTTTCTTTTATTACTTGCGACGACCCGGTACACTTCCCGGCGTCCACAACAAGTTTTTGGCGCCGTTGCCGGGGATTGGCACAACCAGTTTTGCTAATTTTTAGGGAATTTGATTAATTGGTTAAGTAGATTTTATTTTTATTTTTATTTTTATTTTTCTGTTATTTCGTTATTATTTCTCTCTGCTTCTTTGATTCCACTTGGTCTTGCCGTGCTTTTGTATGCGAGGTACCCTCTCACAAGAGGAACTGCAATTTGATTCGGAGATCACCAAGACCGAGAAGCGCTTAAGGAAAGAAGTCAGAGAGCGAAAGAGGCTTGAAGCAATTGCTATCGAGAGGATGGCCGAAGAAAATCCTCCTCCTCCTCCTCCTCCTCCTCGTTACAAGCCTCTCTTCGAGTACGATCTACCAAGCTTGGGAGATTGTGACTCTTCTATTGTGAGGGGCAACCTGAATACAGACTCTTTCAGAGTGGAAGCAAGTGTCACATTCCAGATCCGTGAGAATCAGTTTGATGGGAGTGGCAAACAGGACCCTCATAGACACATCACTCGCTTCCTTGAAGCTTGTGACTTACAGAAGACCAGGGGAGTCTCTCAGGATGAGTTTCGCTTGCGGCTTTTCCCTCTTTCTCTTAGGGATGTCGCTCGCGATTGGGTAGACAGCTTGGATAGGAACATCATAAGAACTTGGGAGCAAATGGCACAAAAGTTCCTAACCAAATATTTTCCTCCTCAGAAAGCGGCACAAGCAAGAATAGCCGTTACATCTTTCAGTGCAGAAGATGAAACTTATAATGAAGCTTGGGAGAGGTACAACGGACTTTTGAGAAGATGCCCTTCAGCGTTCTTTGACCCGGTCTCTAAAGTTCAACATTTCTTTAATGGGTTAAGGGGACGCTATCAGATGAACTGTGATGCCGCAGTTGGCGGCTCTTTTTCCTACTTATCAGCTGAGGATGGATGGGCATTATTGGAGAAAATGTCATATAATGATTACAACCGTGGAAGGGAAACCTCAAACGGAATCAGTTCTGGGGCAATGGAGGCCATTCTTGAGCAAAACAGATTGTTGAAGATGCAAGTGGTGGCTTTGACTGAGAACAAGAAGGTTAATGCGATACACGAGGGAATGCCTCCGGGTTGTGCAAATTGTAATGGAGACCATGACACTCAGATTTACCCGCTAAATTTCTCTCAGGAACATGTGGACTCATGCCACAACTTTTATGACACTGTGCCCCAGAATAACTATCAGAGGAACAGACAAAATGACCACAATCAGAATCAGAATAGGGGGTACATGAGGAGAGACCATCCGGGTTTCGCTTGGAGTAATGCTAATGGTGGTCTAGCCGGTCAACAACCTCCTCAGCAGAATTGGCAACAACCTCAACAGGGTATAAGGCCGAACATTGGAATTCAGCAGTGCAATACCCAGCAGGCTCTTCCAGGGACTAATCAGTTGTAAATAACAGATGGTGGAAGACAACCGTGGGAGCTGGCTTTTGAGAAGTTGTCAACCTTTACAAGCACATCTTTTGAGAAGGTGAATGCGACAATTGACAAATGGGCAACGCATACAGGGGCGGCAATTCACAATCTAGAGACACAGATGGCCCAACTCGCAAAGCAACTAAATGAGCGTCTCCCAGGCACTTTCCCAGGTAATACCGAGAACAACCCCAAGGGACAATGCAATGTCATATCTACTAGAAGCGGGAAGGTGTTGGAACCTAACAGGGGTGCAACTAGTTCTCAGGATGACAAGGCCCCGGAACAACCACATGTTGAAGAAGAGCAACCTGAAAAAGAGAGGTTAGCAAGTGACAAGGAACCGGAGCAAGGGGGAAGGCTAAAACTTGTAGATGAAGAATTCCGAAAGAAGAAGTGGGTTGAACCCCAAGACCTCCCACCTTACATGAAGGTACCGTATCCTGAAAGATTGAAGAAGCCTCATCAGGATAAGCAGTTCAACATATTCCTTGATGTCTTCCGAAAACTTCAGATTAACATTCCATTTGCGGAAGCCTTGGAACAGATGCCATCATATGCCCGGTTTATGAAGGATCTTCTCACCAAGAAGCGGAAATTAGTGGACGAGGAAACGGTTGCTTTGACCGAGGAGTGTAGCGCCATTCTTCAGAGAAAACTCCCTCCAAAGTTGAAGGATCCCGGTTCCTTTTCGATACCATGTACCATTGGGGAGATGACTGTAGGGAAGGCATTATGTGATCTAGGGGTAAGCATCAACTTGATGCCCCTCTCTATGATGAAGAGGTTGGGGATCCAAGAAGTTAAGGATACACGGATGTCGCTCCAACTGGCCGATCGCTCTATAAAATATCCTTATGGGGTGGTCGAAGACTTGTTAGTGAAGGTGGACAAGCTTATATTTCCGGCGGACTTTGTAGTGCTTGATATGGATGAAGACGCCGAGATCCCTCTCATATTGGGTAGGCCCTTCTTGGCCACTGGGGGTGCCTTGATAGATGTGCGACAAGGGAAACTCACTCTAAGGGTGCAAGATGAGGAGGTAGTCTTCAATCTCTTTGAAACAATGAAGCACCCTGCAGAGAGGACGGAAGTGTATCGATTGGATATGGTGGATCCAACTGCTAAGGCAAGGGCAACTAGAGAAGCCCATGGTTCTTCACTTGCAAAAGTGTCGGTAAAATCCCATGATGGGGACAGTGAGGAAAAAGACCCTTTGGGGGATGAGGTCTATCTCGAGTGGTTGAAAGACATGGAAGCCTTACCGAGTCTCCCAGGGGAAGAATGTGCAAAGGAAGAGCTCAGCAGCAAGGGCAAGAAAAAGAAGGGTAAAGCACCAAGGTTGAAAGGTGGCACAACCGTGGTGGTCAATGCAAACAATGAGTTGATCCCAAAAAAGACCATCACGGGGTGGAGAGTTCGTGCTGATTATAGAAGGATGCTGGACTTAGATGAGTTGTCTGGGAACAGTAGGAGAGCTTATGAAAGGGCAAGAGCCTACAGAATATGAACTGAGGCATGGAATGGCAAGCAAGATCTACGTCCGGGTTAACCCTTAGGGGTGACTTGAGTCAGGCTCGGGACGTTAAACAAGCGCTACTTGGGAGGCAACCCAAGCTAGGTATCCTTTGGTTTTAGTTTGTCATTTTCACACATATATATATATATATATAAAAGGCTTGATTCGCCACGCGAATCCACATTGGCTGCGCGAGACAGAAGCCCTGAATCTCTGGGGTTGCTTACTTTTCTGTCTCGCGTCGCGAGGTCTACTTCCGCCTCGCTATTCTGGGCATCAGCATCTGTGGGAATTCCAGATTCGCCTCGCGAGATACTACTCGCCTCGCTATTCTGGAAAGTGTGAATAACAAATTTCCAGATTCGCCTCGCGAGTTATCTCTCGCCTCGCGAATCTGCACTTAAGGTCTTAAATTGCAGGAGTTCTTCCAGGATGCTATGCAACAGAAGGGAGGCCGTGAGACCAATGTTGATGAGGAGGCAACCATGAAAATTTGATCAGGGAGTATTCTCTCCTCTCATCACTCTTGTTTGTTTTTGTTTTTGATTTTTGTTTTGTTTTTGTTTGTCACTCTTGAATAATTTGAGAAGATCAAGAGTTGTTGTATGAATGTCGTGTCGGCAAGCTTGTTGGTTTCTTATTAAATTGAGCACAGATTGCATGAATTATTTTGATCATTGATGATTTCCCCCTAGGTTCTGATATTAGAAAATTGATCCCCACTTAAAAATTGAAAACTGAACTTTGAGAATTTTATTGAGATTACTTGATTTATGATAAGTTTGGGGTGAGGGGGTGCACACACTAGGAATCATATCTCGGTCAAACAATTTGCAAAATGTCCAGGTGAGGATTTGAGCCTCCAACTCTGTTTTTGAATGTGTGAATCACTGTTAAGTTGCACTTTCCCGAATTTGCTTGAATCTCTTTATGGTTTGCATGATTATGTGTTGCATCAAATGATTAAGGCAATTTTCTTTGAATTAACTACTTGGCCATAAATTGAACCAACCTTGATGAATGATCCCTAGTTAGCCACATTGAGCCTTGAAGCCTATTGTTCTTGATGACCTTACATTACAAGCCATTAACTCAGAAAAACCATGATTTTCCCCTATCCTAGGATTTAGGAGAGTATGGAATTTGAGCTTTGTGAGTGTTGTTGTGGAACTAAGTTTGGGGTGGCTACAAGTTCATGAATCATAGTTGAGAAAAATAAAAACGGAAGTAAGGACCGAAGGCTTGAAAAAAAAAAAAGGGTGATGAAAAGCATTGAATATGTGCCAAAAAGGGCAAAGAAAAATAAAATATAAAAAGGAAGAGGTGTGTAGCCACCAAATGCAAGGAAGAGAATAATATGAGAGTGAATTCAATTGTTGTGATATTAGTTTCATGCTCTCATTGATCCTAGGGACTTAGCCTCTATCCTTGTATATCCTACCCTGAGCCAGGCCCCGTTACAACCTTTAAAAGACCTTCTGATGTTGCATACATGTTTACGTGGGAACTACTTTTGAGATGAGAATCAAATTCATGGGAAGTGCTCTTAGAATGTGAAAGTGAGTGAAAAAGTTGATAGCCTAGACAAACTTGAGTGAATGAGTGAAATACTAAATGCCCTTGTGAGGAAGGCAATTGTTTGAAATAGGTGATCTTCCTTTGTGTGTATCTTTGAGCCTCAACTTAGAGTAATGATGGCATGAATGATAAGTTCTCAATGGTTTAAAGTAAATGAATGTGGGGATTACGTAAATATAGGGGGGGAGATCATTGGAGAAAAACTGTTTTGATTGCATTAAATTTGTGCGAAATCGATTGGTTCCTTTAGGCTTGCCAAGTCTTGAGTCGTTTCTGAGTTTTAAGCTTGCTTGGGGACAAGCAAGGTTTAAGTTTGGGGTGTTTTGATAAGCCTTCGGCTTATCTAGTTTTATAACTAGATGGACCGTGGTTTTTGAGCAAATTATTCGAGTTCAATCTCGTTTTCTCCCAAATTTGCCTTGTTTTGTTCCTAAGTTGGACTTTGACTCGTTTTGCGTCTTTTGTGTAGTTTTTAGCTTATTTTGGATAGAATTATGCTTTTGGTTGCTTTTGGTGTTTTCAGGTCAATAAGTGAAGCTCCGGGAGTCAAGGAAAGTCAAGAAGCAGTGGAAAAAGCACTTCTGGAGACACTCGCCCCGCGAGTGTATGCTCGCCTCGCGAGACTGAAGGTCAACAAAGCAGCAAAAGTCATCATTTCTGGATCGCCACGCGAGACTCTTCTCGCCCCGCGAGAGTCTGAAGACCTGCTAGACAGAGACCATCACGTCATAGCCGTGATGAAGGTCACGGCTGTGACAAATTTAGGTTTGAAGTCTCGCCCCGCGAAAGACAGCTCGCCTCGCGAGAGCCTGAAGACCCTGGAAGACAGAGACCATCACGGCTCGGCCGTGATGAATGTCACGGCTGTGACAGATTGAAGTTGGAAGACTCGCCCCGCGAACACACCCTCGCCTCGCGAAAATCCAAAATTTGAAGCGCGCCAATACTAAAATTCGCCTCGCGAAGGAGTGCTCGCCCCGCGAGCAAGCAAGAATCAGAATCCTTATTTAAAGGCTGTTGCAGATCAGTTTTGGGAGGAAGTTGTTAGCCAGTTGTTTAGATCAGGAGTACGAATCCTTGTTTCTGGAGCTGCGTCTCCCTTCTCTTTTCTTTTCTTCTTTTAGTTTATTATTATGGAGATTATTGCCGATTGTTTGTGCGTCGTCACGGGCATGAGGAACTAATCCCCTCGTCCGAGGGATCAATGAAGCCACCCATGGCGGTGTAGTGTTCTTGTGATGTATGTTATTCTCCCCTTCTCTTATTAATGTTTTCCAATTCTGTTTTGATTGCATCGATCATATGTGTTACGTGATTAACTAGTTAACGTGTTTGAGGCCGAACGGCGAGTCGCATTTTAGAACTTGAATTGGAATCATTAATTGAATAATGAGCACGACCGTGGATTTATTTGATTAGTGCAACCATATAGGGAACAAGGTTTAATAGAATTCGAGATTAGGGTTATGAGACAGAACAAGTAATTAATCCAATCATCGAATACGTCCTATTGAGCACGACAGTGGATATAGGAGAAATTGGGGGTCCCGGTTGACATTATAATTGAACTTAGGGAGGAACACATCATCACTTGGGTACTATACATGATTGGGTAGGTGGATTTGAGACCTTGGATATTTTAATTTCTGAATTTAATCACCTTAGTTTTAATCGATTTGTTACTTGAAATTTTGATCATAATCTCTCTCTCTCAACCACTTCTGTAACTTGACCAAACGTATCGGATTTCCCATGATTAGTTGAACTGGTAGCCCAATCCCTGAGTTCGACCTCGGTAATTACTTACCGTGTTTCTTTTATTACTTGCGACGACCCGGTACACTTGCCGGCGTCCACAACAAGTTTTTGGCGCCGTTGCCGGGGATTGGCACAACCAGTTTTGCTAATTTTTAGGGAATTTGATTAATTGGTTAAGTAGATTTTATTTTTATTTTTATTTTTATTTTTCTGTTATTTCGTTATTATTTCTCTCTGCTTCTTTGATTCCACTTGGTCTTGCCGTGCTTTTGTATGCGAGGTACCCTCTCACAAGAGGAACTGCAATTTGATTCGGAGATCACCAAGACCGAGAAGCGCTTAAGGAAAGAAGTCAGAGAGCGAAAGAGGCTTGAAGCAATTGCTATCGAGAGGATGGCCGAAGAAAATCCTCCTCCTCCTCCTCCTCCTCCTCGTTACAAGCCTCTCTTCGAGTACGATCTACCAAGCTTGGGAGATTGTGACTCTTCTATTGTGAGGGGCAACCTGAATACAGACTCTTTCAGAGTGGAAGCAAGTGTCACATTCCAGATCCGTGAGAATCAGTTTGATGGGAGTGGCAAACAGGACCCTCATAGACACATCACTCGCTTCCTTGAAGCTTGTGACTTACAGAAGACCAGGGGAGTCTCTCAGGATGAGTTTCGCTTGCGGCTTTTCCCTCTTTCTCTTAGGGATGTCGCTCGCGATTGGGTAGACAGCTTGGATAGGAACATCATAAGAACTTGGGAGCAAATGGCACAAAAGTTCCTAACCAAATATTTTCCTCCTCAGAAAGCGGCACAAGCAAGAATAGCCGTTACATCTTTCAGGCAGACAGAAGATGAAACTTATAATGAAGCTTGGGAGAGGTACAACGGACTTTTGAGAAGATGCCCTTCAGCGTTCTTTGACCCGGTCTCTAAAGTTCAACATTTCTTTAATGGGTTAAGGGGACGCTATCAGATGAACTGTGATGCCGCAGTTGGCGGCTCTTTTTCCTACTTATCAGCTGAGGATGGATGGGCATTATTGGAGAAAATGTCATATAATGATTACAACCGTGGAAGGGAAACCTCAAACGGAATCAGTTCTGGGGCAATGGAGGCCATTCTTGAGCAAAACAGATTGTTGAAGATGCAAGTGGTGGCTTTGACTGAGAACAAGAAGGTTAATGCGATACACGAGGGAATGCCTCCGGGTTGTGCAAATTGTAATGGAGACCATGACACTCAGATTTACCCGCTAAATTTCTCTCAGGAACATGTGGACTCATGCCACAACTTTTATGACACCGTACCCCAGAATAACTATCAGAGGAACAGACAAAATGACCACAATCAGAATCAGAATAGGGGGTACATGAGGAGAGACCATCCGGGTTTCGCTTGGAGTAATGCTAATGGTGGTCTAGCCGGTCAACAACCTCCTCAGCAGAATTGGCAACAACCTCAACAGGGTATAAGGCCGAACATTGGAATTCAGCAGTGCAATACCCAGCAGGCTCTTCCAGGGACTAATCAGTTGTAAATAACAGATGGTGGAAGACAACCGTGGGAGCTGGCTTTTGAGAAGTTGTCAACCTTTACAAGCACATCTTTTGAGAAGGTGAATGCGACAATTGACAAATGGGCAACGCATACAGGGGCGGCAATTCACAATCTAGAGACACAGATGGCCCAACTCGCAAAGCAACTAAATGAGCGTCTCCCGTGCACTTTCCCTGTAATACCGAGAACAACCCCAAGGGACAATGCAATGTCATATCTACTAGAAGCGGGAAGGTGTTGGAACCTAACAGGGGTGCAACTAGTTCTCAGGATGACAAGGCCCCGGAACAACCACATGTTGAAGAAGAGCAACCTGAAAAAGAGAGGTTAGCAAGTGACAAGGAACCGGAGCAAGGGGGAAGGCTAAAACTTGTAGATGAAGAATTCCGAAAGAAGAAGTGGGTTGAACCCCAAGACCTCCCACCTTACATGAAGGTACCGTATCCTGAAAGATTGAAGAAGCCTCATCAGGATAAGCAGTTCAACATATTCCTTGATGTCTTCCGAAAACTTCAGATTAACATTCCATTTGCGGAAGCCTTGGAACAGATGCCATCATATGCCCGGTTTATGAAGGATCTTCTCACCAAGAAGCGGAAATTAGTGGACGAGGAAACGGTTGCTTTGACCGAGGAGTGTAGCGCCATTCTTCAGAGAAAACTCCCTCCAAAGTTGAAGGATCCCGGTTCCTTTTCGATACCATGTACCATTGGGGAGATGACTGTAGGGAAGGCATTATGTGATCTAGGGGCAAGCATCAACTTGATGCCCCTCTCTATGATGAAGAGGTTGGGGATCCAAGAAGTTAAGGATACACGGATGTCGCTCCAACTGGCCGATCGCTCTATAAAATATCCTTATGGGGTGGTCGAAGACTTGTTAGTGAAGGTGGACAAGCTTATATTTCCGGCGGACTTTGTAGTGCTTGATATGGATGAAGACGCCGAGATCCCTCTCATATTGGGTAGGCCCTTCTTGGCCACTGGGGGTGCCTTGATAGATGTGCGACAAGGGAAACTCACTCTAAGGGTGCAAGATGAGGAGGTAGTCTTCAATCTCTTTGAAACAATGAAGCACCCTGCAGAGAGGACGGAAGTGTATCGATTGGATATGGTGGATCCAACTGCTAAGGCAAGGGCAACTAGAGAAGCCCATGGTTCTTCACTTGCAAAAGTGTCGGTAAAATCCCATGATGGGGACAATGAGGAAAAAGACCCTTTGGGGGATGAGGTCTATCTCGAGTGGTTGAAAGACATGGAAGCCTTACCGAGTCTCCCGGGGGAAGAATGTGCAAAGGAAGAGCTCAGCAGCAAGGGCAAGAAAAAGAAGGGTAAAGCACCAAGGTTGAAAGGTGGCACAACCGTGGTGGTCAATGCAAACAATGAGTTGATCCCAAAAAAGACCATCACGGGGTGGAGAGTTCGTGCTGATTATAGAAGGATGCTGGACTTAGATGAGTTGTCTGGGAACAGTAGGAGAGCTTATGAAAGGGCAAGAGCCTACAGAATATGAACTGAGGCATGGAATGGCAAGCAAGATCTACGTCCGGGTTAACCCTTAGGGGTGACTTGAGTCAGGCTCGGGACGTTAAACAAGCGCTACTTGGGAGGCAACCCAAGCTAGGTATCCTTTGGTTTTAGTTTGTCATTTTCACACATATATATATATATATATATATATATAAAAGGCTTGATTCGCCACGCGAATCCACATTGATATGAGATAGAAGCCCTGAATCTCTGGGGTTGCTTACTTTTCTGTCTCGCGTCGCGAGGTCTACTTCCGCCTCGCTATTCTGGGCATCAGCATCTGTGGGAATTCCAGATTCGCCTCGCGAGATACTACTCGCCTCGCTATTCTGGAAAGTGTGAATAACAAATTTCCAGATTCGCCTCGCGAGTTATCTCTCGCCTCGCGAATCTGCACTTAAGGTCTTAAATTGCAGGAGTTCTTCCAGGATGCTATGCAACAGAAGGGAGGCCGTGAGGCCAATGTTGATGAGGAGGCAACCATGAAAATTTGATCAGGGAGTATTCTCTCCTCTCATCACTCTTGTTTGTTTTTGTTTTTGATTTTTGTTTTGTTTTTGTTTGTCACTCTTGAATAATTTGAGAAGATCAAGAGTTGTTGTATGAATGTCGTGTCGGCAAGCTTGTTGGTTTCTTATTAAATTGAGCACAGATTGCATGAATTATTTTGATCATTGATGATTTCCCCCTAGGTTCTGATATTAGAAAATTGATCCCCACTTAAAAATTGAAAACTGAACTTTGAGAATTTTATTGAGATTACTTGATTTATGATAAGTTTGGGGTGAGGGGGTGCACACACTAGGAATCATATCTCGGTCAAACAATTTGCAAAATGTCCAGGTGAGGATTTGAGCCTCCAACTCTGTTTTTGAATGTGTGAATCACTGTTAAGTTGCACTTTCCCGAATTTGCTTGAATCTCTTTATGGTTTGCATGATTATGTGTTGCATCAAATGATTAAGGCAATTTTCTTTGAATTAACTACTTGGCCATAAATTGAACCAACCTTGATGAATGATCCCTAGTTAGCCACATTGAGCCTTGAAGCCTATTGTTCTTGATGACCTTACATTACAAGCCATTAACTCAGAAAAACCATGATTTTCCCCTATCCTAGGATTTAGGAGAGTATGGAATTTGAGCTTTGTGAGTGTTGTTGTGGAACTAAGTTTGGGGTGGCTACAAGTTCATGAATCATAGTTGAGAAAAATAAAAACGGAAGTAAGGACCGAAGGCTTGAAAAAAAAAAAAAAGGTGATGAAAAGCATTGAATATGTGCCAAAAAGGGCAAAGAAAAATAAAATATAAAAAGGAAGAGGTGTGTAGCCACCAAATGCAAGGAAGAGAATAATATGAGAGTGAATTCAATTGTTGTGATATTAGTTTCATGCTCTCATTGATCCTAGGGACTTAGCCTCTATCCTTGTATATCCTACCCTGAGCCAGGCCCCGTTACAACCTTTAAAAGACCTTCTGATGTTGCATACATGTTTACGTGGGAACTACTTTTGAGATGAGAATCAAATTCATGGGAAGTGCTCTTAGAATGTGAAAGTGAGTGAAAAAGTTGATAGCCTAGACAAACTTGAGCGAATGAGTGAAATACTAAATGCCCTTGTGAGGAAGGCAATTGTTTGAAATAGGTGATCTTCCTTTGTGTGTATCTTTGAGCCTCAACTTAGAGTAATGATGGCATGAATGATAAGTTCTCAATGGTTTAAAGTAAATGAATGTGGGGATTACGTTAATATAGGGGGGGAGATCATTGGAGAAAAACTGTTTTGATTGCATTAAATTTGTGCGAAATCGATTGGTTCCTTTAGGCTTGCCAAGTCTTGAGTCGTTTATGAGTTTTAAGCTTGCTTGGGGACAAGCAAGGTTTAAGTTTGGGGAGTTTTGATAAGCCTTCGGCTTATCTAGTTTTATAACTAGATGGACCGTGGTTTTTGAGCAAATTATTCGAGTTCAATCTCGTTTTCGCCCAAATTTACCTTGTTTTGTTCCTAAGTTGGACTTTGACTCGTTTTGCGTCTTTTGTGTAGTTTTTAGCTTATTTTGGATAGAATTATGCTTTTGGTTGCTTTTGGTGTTTTCAGGTTAATAAGTGAAGCTCCGGGAGTCAAGGAAAGTCAAGAAGCAGTGGAAAAAGCACTTCTGGAGACACTCGCCCCGCGAGTGTATGATCGCCTCGGGAGACTGAAGGTCAACAAAGCAGCAAAAGTCATCATTTCTGGATCACCACGCGAGACTCTTCTCGCCCCGTGAGAGTCTGAAGACCTGCTAGACAGAGACCATCACGGCATAGCCGTGATGAAGGTCACGACTGTGACAAATTTAGGTTTGAAGTCTCGCCCCGCGAAAGACAGCTCGCCTCGCGAGAGCCTGAAGACCCTGGAAGACAGAGACCATCACGGCTCGGCCGTGATGAATGTCACGGCTGTGACAGATTGAAGTTGGAAGACTCGCCCCGCGAACACACCCTCGCCTCGCGAAAATCCAAAATTTGAAGCGCGCCAATACTAAAATTCGCCTCGCGAAGGAGTGCTCGCCCCGCGAGCAAGCAAGAATCAGAATCCTTATTTAAAGGCTGTTGCAGATCAGTTTTGGGAGGAAGTTGTTAGCCACTTGTTTAGATCAGGAGTGCGAATCCTTGTTTCTGGAGCTGCGTCTCCCTTCTCTTTTCTTTTCTTCTTTTAGTTTATTATTATGGAGATTATTGCCGATTGTTTGTGCGTCGTCACGGGCATGAGGAACTAATCCCCTCGTCCGAGGGATCAATGAAGCCACCCATGGCGGTGTAGTGTTCTTGTGATGTATGTTATTCTCCCCTTCTCTTATTAATGTTTTCCAATTCTATTTTGATTGCATTGATCATATGTGTTACGTGATTAACTAGTTAACGTGTTTGAGGCCGAACGGCGAGTCGCGTTTTAGAACTTGAATTGGAATCATTAATTGAATAATGAGCACGACCGTGGATTTATTTGATTAGTGAAACCATATAGGGAACAAGGTTTAATAGAATTCGAGATTAGGGTTATGAGACAGAACAAGTAATTAATCCAATCATCGAATACGTCCTATTGAGCACGACAGTGGATATAGGAGAAATTGGGGGTCCCGGTTGACATTATAATTGAACTTAGGGAGGAATACATCATCACTTGGGTACTATACATGATTGGGTAGGTGGATTTGAGACCTTGGATATTTTAATTTCTGAATTTAATCACCTTAGTTTTAATCGATTTGTTGCTTGAAATTTTGATCATAATCTCTCTCTCTCAACCACTTCTGTAACTTGACCAAACGTATCGGATTTCCCACGGATTAGTTGAACTGGTAGCCCAATCCCTGAGTTCGACCTCGGTAATTACTTACCGTGTTTCTTTTATTACTTGCGAAGACCCGGTACACTTCCCGGCGTCCACAACAACATGATGATAGCTTTCCTGGAAGTAGAGAGCAACCCTCCTGATGTGGCCAGTGTAAGACTATACCCTCATTCATGTTTTTATGTATGACAAACAAAGTGTATTTTGCATAAGATTTTTGATTTTGACTATGTACTTATTACGTGTTAAGTTGCATGCAAGATTACTCATGAAAAAGATAAATCAAGGATTAAAGGATGGAAGACCAAGGACACAAAGCAATGGAAAAGGACTAAAGCATCAAGCAATGAAGATCATATACTTTAGATGCTATTGTAAAAATAGCACATTTGATTTCTTAGGTGAATCACTTAAATTTAAGAAGATACTAATTTTTTACAAAGGGTAATATAAGCGCTCGTCCAACACTGGGATAATATAAGCGCTCGTCCAATGAAGTAATAAAAAGCTGACATCCAATGAAGTGATAAAAAGCTGACGTCCAATGAACTACTAAAAAGCTGGTGTCCACTAAAGTGACAGAAGCTCGCGTCTACTAAAGTAACAGAAGCTCGCGTCTACTAAAGTGACAGAAGCGCTCGTCTACTAAAGTAACAAGAAGCGCTCGTCTGCTGATGTGGCACATGGAGCTCGTCTACTGAAGTAACAAGAAGCGCTCGTCTGCTGATGTGGCACATGGAGCTCGTCTACTGAAGTAACTAGAAGCGGTCATCTGCTGATGTGGCACATGGAGCTCGTCTACTGAAGTAACAAGAAGCGCTCGGCTACTAAAGTGACATATGGAGCTCGTCTACTAAGGTTACGCTCTTTGGACTTACTAAGTCCTTAATGAGAAGCTCTGTCCCCTAAAGTACTAAACGGAGCTCGTCTACTAGCCCATCTGAATGTAAAATCTTAATGGCTAGATGGAAATGCTTATTTTCAAGATGGACGCGAATTCTACAAGATTAATCATAATCTTATTTCAAGAACGAGAATCAAGAAAACAGATTTTGCTAAATCAGATCCAAATCTGTTTTAATTGATCCCAACGACTATAACTTGGTTTCTATATAAAGAGGGATCAAAGGAACACTTAAACAACAACCTTACACATTCTGAAAGTGAAAAATACGAAAGATTCAAAAGCTTCCAAAAAATGCTTCATCCTTTGAGAGAAAAATGTGATATTTCTTAGAACTTCAATTTGTATAATCAGACTTTTAGAGTCTTTCTTCTACTCAATTCTTTCTGTGAATTAGTGTGATTAAGAGAGGGTATCTCTTAGGATTGAACAAGGATAGAAGGGATCCTTGGGCATAGAAAAGCAAGTGTGCTTTTTGGTGTGTTCTTGATCAAGGAAGTTATCCTTGTGTATCCTGTAATTGGATATTGTAATTTCTGGTTATAGTGGAGAAAACCACAGAGGTGTGGGACTGGATGTAGGCTTATCAAAGGAGGTAGCCGAACCAGGATAAATCGGTTTGCGTGTTCTTCTCATCTCTAAACTCCATATACATATTATATGCACTTGTGTGTTGTGAATGAGTTTTAAGAATGCTTGTTAACTTGAATCTTTGATCTACAATCTGTGTTAAACTTGTTGTTACTTCTTATAATTCTTCTTAACATCATTACTTGTTACATAACGTGATTCTTGGGAATTAAAATT
Source organism: Sophora flavescens (assembly GCA_030762895.1). NCBI lineage: Eukaryota > Viridiplantae > Streptophyta > Magnoliopsida > Fabales > Fabaceae > Sophora > Sophora flavescens. Next base: position 26,595,720 of record CM061062.1, on the reverse strand, counting down.
GAGTGAAAACCAATTTTCTTTAAGAAAACTCTGTTTTGTTTTAAATTGTTGAAAATGGTTTCAATATCTCAATTCAACCCCCCCCCACCTCATTTAGATTGTAGCCATTACCAACAAGTGGTATCAAAGCGAAAAAACTCTTGTTACAAAGCTTAATAGCTTCAAGAGATGGCTACAAATGATATCCTGGGTGATGGGGCTTCACTCACTAGTCCCCCTGCCTTTAATGGCTCCCAATACATGTATTGGAAAGAGAAAATGCTTATCTTTCTTGAGGCTGCAGGTTTAGATGTATTAGATGATGTTGAAAATGGTCCCTATGTTCCATTTATTCTTGATGCAAAGGGAAATGAACAGACTAAACCAAAAGATGACTGAAATGATGATGATAAAAGAAGAGTTGGTTATAATGCCAAGGCAAAAAATATTATAACAGCTGCTTTGAATTATGAGGAGTTTTTCAAGGTCTCCAATTGCAAAACGGCAAAGAAAATGTGGGATACTCTTCAACTCACTCATGAAGGAACCAACGATGTGAAAAGAGTAAGAATGAATGCACTAGTCCATGAATATGAACTCTTTCACATGAAGAATAGTGAGGAGATAGATGAACTGCAAAAGAGGTTTACACACATTGTGAACCAGCTAGAAGGACTCGGACATACAATCACAGATGATAAAAAGATTAACAAGATAATGAGATGTTTGAGTCGTGAATGGCAGTTACTGCAATTGCTGAAGCAAAGGATCTAGACACCATGCAGATTGCTACTTTATTTGGCAAGTTGAAAGAACATGAATTGGAACCCAATAGATTGAAAAGTCGTGAAGATAAGGAGAAAAGGAAGAAAGGACTCTCACTCAAGGCTCATATCTCCAAAGAATCAATAGAAAGTGATGAAGATTAACACATTGATGAAAGTGAAGAATCCTAAGAAGAAGACATGGGATTGCTTGTGAGGAAATTTAGAAGATTCATCAAAAAGAATAGAAACAAGAAGAAATTCAGTTTTCCTACCAAAAAGAACACGAACAAAGGTGAGAGCTCTTCCTCAACAATTAAATGTTTTGAATGTGGAAATCTTGGACACTACAAAAATGAATGTCCAAAGCGACAAAAGAAAGAAGTATGAGAAGAATGACAACAAAGAAAAGATAGGAAGAAAGCCTAGAAGAGCATACATAGCTTGGGAAGAAAATGATATGGATTCCACTAGTGGTGAATCTGAAAATGAAGAAGCCAACCTATGTCTCATTGCAAATCAACAAAGTGATAGTGAAACCGAGGTAAATGATTCTTCTCCTACCTATGATGAGTTACAAGATGCTTTTGATGATTTGCATGAAGAATATATTAAAATTGGTAAACAACTTATATCTTCTAGGAAGATCATCGCAAAACAATGTAGTGACTCTGCATCTTTACAAATAAAGCTTAAAGAACTGGAAGCTAAAAATTCACAATTACTTGCATCTAGTTCAATTTGCACCAAATGCACCACACTAGAAAAGGAAGTTGAAAAACTGAATACAACTCTATCTAAGTTTACTTTGGGTAGAGATAACTTGAATGCCATATTAGGACAGCAAAAAGGTGTATGACAAAACTGGAATTGGATATAAGCCAATGGTACTTGAAAAATCTTTTAAGAAACTTTTTGTTGCACCTATTTTTTCGACTACTACTTTTTTTAAATGCTATTATTTTCTAAAGAAAGGTCATACAGCTGCTACTTGTATACTTAGAAAGAACATACATGTTGGCATTAAACAAATTTGGGTTCCAAAAGGAACTTATGTTGCTACAAACACCAAAGGACCCAACCAGATTTGGGTACCTAAAGAAAAAGTATAAAAAAATCTGTTTTGTAGGTGTGTTTGAAGGCCAAAAGCTCAAGCTGGTTTTTAGATAGTGGCTGCTCCAAACACATGACCGGAGACATCACAAAATTTACATCTTTCACTCCCAAAGAAGATGGAAACGTCACCTATGGAGACAACAACAAAGGAAGAATTCTTGGTGTTGGAACAATAGGAAAAAGTCCAGCAATCAAGATTGAGGATGTTCTCTATGTGGAAGGGCTCAAACACAATCTACTAAGTATAAGCCAATTATGTGATAAAGGCTACAAGGTAAACTTTAACTCAAATTTGTGTATGATCAAATCTATTCATGATAATAACATAAAATTGATTGGAAATAGAATCAATAACATCTATATGCTAGACTTAGACAATTTAACTTCCAATGATGCATGTTGCTTAATTTCCAAAGAAGATGAAAATTGGCTTTGGCATAGGAGAATAGCTCACATTCATATGGATCACTTGAATAAATTGATTTCCAAAGAACTTGTAATTGTTTTACCAAATAAGAAGTTTGTTAAAGAGGACTTATGTGATACATGCCAAAAGGGTAAACAAGTGAAAACCTCATTTAAGGCTTAAAACACTGTTTCAACTAGTAGACCCTTACAATTGCTGCACATGGACCTTTTTGGACCTTCTAGGACAAAAAGCTTTGGTGGAAATTTTTATGCTCTTGTAATTTTTTATTACTTCTCTAGATTTACTTGGACCTATTTTTTAGAACAAAAGAATGAAGCTTTTAAAGCTTTTAAGAAAATGGCTAAGGTTGTTCAAAATGAGAAAGACGTGAAAATTGTTTCAATTAGGAGTGACCATGGAGGAGAATTCCAAAATGAGGAGTTTGATAACTTTTGTGATGAACATGGTATAAAACACAATTTTTATGCACCGAGAACTCCACAACAAAATGGAGTAGTTGAGAGGAAAAATAGGTCACTTGAAGAAATTGCTAGAACCATGTTAAGTGACTCTAGTTTACCAAAGTATTTTTGGGTTGATGCTGTGACTACTGCAATGTTATGTTTTAAATAGAGTTATAATAAGGCCAATTTTGAAGAAAACTCCATATGAACTTTACAAGGGAAGAAAACCTAACATTTCTCATTTTCATGTCTTTGGTTGTAAGTGTTTTGTGCTAAATAATGGCAAGGATAATCTTGAAAAATTTGATCCCAAAGCTGATGAGGGTATTTTCCTAGGTTATTTATTAACTAGCAAAGCATATAGAGTGTTTAATAAGCGTACTTTATCAATGGAAGAATTTGTTCACATAACATTTGATGAGTCTAACCCCAAAAGGTTGGGAAAGGACATTTTTGATGATGCAGAAACTCTTGAAGATGAAGTGAAATCTGATGAAGGAAAAGAGAGCAACAAGGAAAAGGAAGATGAAGAGAGCAATAAAGAACCTCAAGTAGAAATTCAACAAGAAAATCTTCCTAAGGAGTGGCAAGTTTCAAAGAATCATCCCCTAGACAATATCATTGGTGAGATCACCAAAGGGGTAACCACTAGAAACTCTTTAAGAAATATTTACAATACCATGGCGTTTGTATCTCAAATAGAACCAAAATGTGTTGATGATGCTATTAGTGATAAACATTGGATGATTGCAATGGTAGAGGAGTTAAATCAATTTAAAAGGAACAAAGTTTGGGATTTAGTTCCAAAACCCAAAAGTAACCAAATAATCGGAACTAAATGGGATTTTAGAAACAAAATGGATGAGAATGGAATAATAGTAAGAAACAAGGCTAGACTAGTAGCTAAAGGATATAATCAAGAAGGAATTGATTATAATGAAACATATGCTCCCGTAGCTAGATTAGAAGTCATAAGAATGCTATTAGCCTATGCATGTATAATGAACTTTAAACTGTACCAAATGGATGAGAAAAGTACCTTTTTAAATGGAATAATACAAGAGGAAGTGTATGTAAGCCAACCCCTGTCTTTGTTGATAGTGAGTTCCCAAATCATGTCTATAAACTCACTAAAGCCCTCTATGGACTCAAGCAAGCTCCTAGAGCTTGGTATGAGAGGTTAAGCAATTTTCTCCTAGAGAAAGGCTTTAAAAGAGGAAAAGTTGATACAACACTATTTACTAAAATAAAAGCACACAATATCTTACTTGTTCAAATATATGTTGATGACATTATTTTTGGTGCTACTAATGAGTCTTTATGCAAGGAATTTGGTGAAGTAATGCAAAGTGAATTTGAAATGTCCATGATGGGAGAGTTTACCTTCTTTATTGGACTTCAAATTAAACAATGCCAAGATGGAACCTTCATAAGCCAAACAATGTATTGCAAAGAACTAAAGAAGTTTGGAATCGAAAGTGCAAAGGAAATGGCAACATCAATGAGTCCAGCCTGCTACTTGGACAAAGATGAACATGGTAAATCTATAGATGTATCCAAGTATAGAGGTATTATCGGATCCTTACTTTATCTCACTACAAGTAGGCCAGATATAATGTTTAGTGTGTGTATGTGTGCAAGGTATCAAGCTAATCCTAAAGAATCACATCTTACCGCAGTTAAAAGAATCATGAAGTATCTTTTAGGAACAAAAGAAATGGGGCTGTGGTATCCCAAGGGATCCACTTGCACATTAATAGGATATTCCGACTCCGACTTTGCTGGATGCAATAAAGTGTGATAACACTAGTGTAATTAATCTAACAAAGAACCCCATTATGCATTCAAGAACCAAGCATATTGAAATTTGGCATCATTTTATCAGGGATCATATTCAAAGTGGTGATGTTGTGATTGAACATATATATACAACCAAGCAATTAGCTGATATATTCACCAAACCACTAAATAAGGAGAGTTTCTTCTTTATAAGAAGGTAACTTGGCATAATTGATCCTCAAAATAATTGATATCAGATGTTATCACTAGTGCAATAAGTGCTTTTTACGTCAGTTAAAATTGATTTTTTACGTCAGAATACTGACTGACGTAAATACAGCTGACGTTAATAGTTAATATTTTAACGTCAGTTGAGAACTGACGTTAAATATAAAACTATTAACGTCAGTTCTTTAACAAAACTGACGTTATTTTGTAAAAATTAACGTCAGTTTTATAAACAACTGACGTTAAACATAAACTATTAACATCAGTTCTTTAAGACAACGGACGTTGATTTTGTTAAAACTAACGTCAGTTGTTATAAAGAACTGACATTAAAGGTTTAATTTTAACGTCAGTCGTAATAAACAACTGACGTTAATAGGTTTTTTTTTAAATTCAGTTTTAAAATATCACTCCCCTCAGCTATCCCCGCATTCAGTCCCGTAAGAATACGAATATCACACACATTACAGAATTGCAAAGGAAAATTGAACAATGGGGGGACTTAAAACCAAAACCCATGTATATATATAAATAAATTTTAGTTCCAATGTCTAAAAAACAAAACTATCTAAGGATATATATATATATATATATATATATATATATATATATATATATATATACATGTTATTAATTAGTTTCTAAAGTCTAACAAAAAAACTATTCATCTAAGTAGTGTGGAGGTATGTTGTCAATTCCTTTTTCAGCCGCATACTTGAAGAAGAATTCAGCGAAGCGCATTCTCAAGTCTCTTAACTCATCTTCTTCAATAGGCGATTGGTCGATAAATGCCTAGACACGTTCAAATAATAACAATAACATCAATGCAAGTCATCTTCAAAACTATAATATATAATTTAACAAGTTGTTTGAATATTACCTTCTTCCATCCATCCGTAATAGATGCAGAGACTATGTTCAGCATATGAAGCATCACATAATAGCCGCACGACCACCCGTCAATTTGAAATCGAGACTACCAACAAAATTAATTTCAACGTCAGTTGAGTATACATATAAATTAGTAATTATAATATTAATTATTTGATAAATAAACTACCAAACCTTGAGGATGTTCCATACAGGATTTGCTTTAGCCTTAGAAGTCCTACTTCTCCCGTTGGCGCAACTTATGCTACTCGCCTTCAGCGCGCTATCATAAACAAATAATCATGTCGATCAATTAACAAACTCATATATCATGTGTGTAATAAACTAAAAACAACTGATATTAAAACCTAAATTAAATTTAATATTAGTTACTTACATATTTACAGCTTCCACCACCTTCGATGGCGAATCTTGGTGGAGAGAGCAGAAGAATATGACAGTATGCCTAGACGGGTAAAGTACGAACAACTGCCAATGACGTTCCATGCAGTAGGGAGCCAGATATAATTCTTTCGGATTGTCTCCCAACAAGTTCCCTAAGTATTTACTCAATGCATCGCCAGCAAAGAATTCGGGCAGAAGGATTGACGGATCTAAGAAACCGTAAACTGATGCAACGCCCTTATCAAGCTGAAGACGATGGAGATACCTAAGATATGAAAAGGTGTGGATGTTAATTACATAATATATATATTGAAATTAAAATAAATTATTAAATGGAAAAATACCAAAAATAAATAAGTTATAAAATTAAAATTAACTTACGTGCACCAGAGACTGATGACATTGTTGTTCATCCAGACGTTATTTCTGCAGGCGTTCCCGAGATCGTCACCACAGAAGGAAAATATCCTCTGTTGATCTGGGCGTGCCACCCATCCATCGTGAACCAATGGACATTCAAAAATCTCATACGCATAATCCTCACCAAGTGAGAACAAACGAGTGATAGGTGACAACGACACCGACGTCGACTTGGCCTTCAGTTTAGGAAAAATAAAATAGACAAGTTTTTGATAATTAAAAAAACACAAGTAATTATTTGACTAATTTGGACATTAATAATGAATAAATACCTTTGCTAACATTTCGAGCTCACGTCGTTTGGAGTCCAACTCAAGCTCACGCCTTTTCATTTCCAACTCATGCTCATGGCGCTGGACTTCCAACTCCCGCTCCCTAGCTGCCAACTCATCGTCCTCCACATGTGCCCTACTAAAACTCTCTTTTGTGCTCGCATGTGAAGGGTTGGCAAGCCCTGCGGTGTCCTGGGATGTACCGACGGAGAAAAGCTCTCTGGCAAGCGCCTGCTTGAATTCTGGGTTGGATATTAAGCCTTGCATCAGATGTGTTGTAATATCTGGGTTGGACATGAGGTGCTGAGTAATGTCAGCCAAAATTGATGCTTCATTGACCACCCACTTTCGTGAAGCAGACTTGCCATAATATTGTTTGATGGTCACGTTCCCAGGAACACCGAGAACCCGACCAGGATGGTCTTTCTTGCCTAGAGCAGTCATCAAGACGTCCTGTCGTCCAGAAGGGACGAATGCGCCCTGGGAGGATTTTGCTTTAAGATCCATCTACAATGAAAAAAAATGAAAAAACATGCAAGTGAAAAGTGTTGCAAATATCTATACAAATATCAATTAAAATCAAGTTAATTATTTACTTACAATCTTATCTGCCACTTCGCGAGTGGCATCAACTTTAAAAGATCCCGTCTTTGTCAAGCGACCGGCTAACCAGACATCCTCGCGGCCGATGTCCGACGGAGGACTTGATGGTGTGCCCTCAGGCACCTCTCCTCTTTCAATCCTAGAAGATTGCTCTTCCTGCTTCGCCCTCAGCCTATCCGCCATCATCTGCTCGATCCGAGTCTGGTACCCACCCTGAGACATGGTGTGGCGGTGGACGTTCTTCGCCTGATTCTGCCGACCCTTATCTGCCTTAGCCTATTCAAACAAAAACACATAATTAAATACAGTTAAATGATCTATAATAAGCATACAAAATTAACTTAATCAACCAACCTGAAATTCTACATCCTGTCGACTCCTGGCAAACATATCCCAAGTATCCTGATCAATCCAGGGATAATCCGAGAACATTTTATCAAGCCGCTTCTTCCCAGATACATAGTACCTGGTAAGATCATGCTTGAACCCATTCCAACTCTTTGATGCCATTTTCATACATTTATGACGATGATCCTCATCATTTGGCACAGTCCAAGCTACCTACACATTAGATACATATATAACAACTGGATGGATTATAACTCGGATAATTATCTAATAATGTAAATCAAACGAATATAAAGGTAAAATACCGTGATAGCCTCCCAAATCTGATCCTTAACGTTCTGTGGAACGTCATTCCAGTGGTTGTAGTTGATGCTTACGTGCTGCTTCGCATGTAGAAACACCCACTTATTAAATTCTTTAGCACGGGGTCCCTGGGCATTTAGATTAGCATCGAAGGACACCTCAAGCTTCTGTCCGCTCTGCCTGTCCTTCTCTAGTTTCTTCAACGAGGTGGCTCCTCTACCCCGTTTCCTATTAGCATGTGATGTCTGTATGGACAAAAAAAATGATAAAATAGAGGGTTGTAACATTATAAACTTACATTAAAAAGAAGGACTAAAGATAGTATATAACATGTAAACTTACACTAGAATCAGGCGTAGGCGTGATCGGGTCCTGCGAAACCCCCACAGTGTCCTCCCGTGCATGTGGGCTATCCGACTGATCCATATGTATGCATGTTCAGAAACAATATATATGTATTAACATAGGTTATAACTCAAAATAAATACAGAAGTATAAATAAAAATAACTAGATAGGTACTGTAGATATACAAAACATCTATATATCCAATATAAGGACAATACGGGAGATTGAAAACTATAGTTTTTGAAGATTGCCAAGCACTGGTCACGGCCGTAACGTGCCAACTGAACCAGACCCTCATAGGCAGAACTGATCACGGCCTAGCCGTGAGGATCATCACGGCCGTGACAGATCAACCAGCAGAGCAACATGCACTCAAAACCAAAAATAGAGACATTCCAAACAACTCAAACTCACGGTTTAAAGTTACAACTACTGAGACTACAGTTTCAACATACACTCAAAACCAAAAATAGAGACATTCCAAACAACTCAAACTCACAGTTTCAAGTTTCAACTACTGATACTACAGTTTCAACCAGCAGAGCAACATGCACACACTCAAAACCAAAAATAAAAAAATGTGCCCTAATTAAAGACTCACCAGAAATAGGCGCTCGCGTGGTGGTGGGGGGAAGCTCGAGTGGTGGCCAACGTTCGATGTGGTTACTGAGAGCAGAGGGACAAGGAGAGTTAGTGCGCGGGAAGGGGAAAGAGAGATGTCAAGTTATTGTAAAGAATGAGCGGGAAAGACAGAGTTAGGGGTTAAGAGTGTACCTCACGGTGGTGGCGAAGAAGCCCTCGCGGTGGTTGCGGTGGAGATGAGCTCGCGATTAGGGCGGAGTGAGAGCGAGAGTGAGGGTTGATAGTGAGGGTTGAGCGTGATGAAAAGAGAAAAGACACGTACAGAGAAGTGGAGAAGGTGTGCGGGGGTAAACGTTATAATTAAAATAAAACAACATTTTACGTCAGTTTTTAGTAAAACCTGACGTTAAATATCATATATTTAACGTCAGTTGTATTAAGAAACTGACGTTAAAAACTCTCACACTTATTACGTCAGTTGTTAGTAAAAACTGACGTTAAAGGTCATATATTTAACGTCGATTGTATTAAAGCGGCGTTAACAACACTCACAACTTCTTACGTCAGTTGTATTACACAACAGACGTTAAAAGTTTGTTAGTTTCTGCAAAAACATTCATTCCTTTGACTACTGTGCTACTTACCCATTCACCTTGTACCTAATCCTCTTAATGAGCATTAAGTTTGTAGATAAGTTTTCCAGAAAATCAGAATAGCTTAGTAACTTCATCCACTGCTCCTATAAATAGCTTCCTTCCATCCTTTTAATTTTTCTGCTTCACAATATGGCTCTGCAATGGAGACTAACTTCATCACTCTTTCTTCCTATTCCTAGACTCAAAGATCTTTGTCTTAATGGTCAAACAACTTCTGAGTTTGAGTAAATCACATTACATGGATATTAAGGTTGGGTGAATCACATAATGTGATTCTCTCACTTTATTTCATCCCCGTCATCCCTTTCACTTTGCTTTGGAAGCAAGTGATTGTGGATTCAAGATGATGCATCAAGGAACTCCACTGAAGAAGAAAGATGCAAAGATCCATTTCACTTTGCTTTCGCTGCTAGTGACTGAGGATTTACTTTGCATCATGGAATTCAAGTGAGGGAGGTGATGCATCCATTGGAGTTTCTGATGACAGGACTGAGAAGAAAATGATGTTGATGCAGAAACTTTTTTATATTTTAGGTCTATGTTGCAGAAATTTTTATCTTTTAATCATGTAATTTTAACTTATGAATCTCTTCAATGTCATACGATTTGATTATACATATAACTTGTTTTATGTTAAGTGTTTATTTATTTTAATTTGCACAAGAATTTGTTCACTAATTCAAGCTAATTAATAAAAATTAAAAATAAACTTGAATAAAAAAAAGGTTTAGAAATAAACTGCAGTACTATATGGAGTGATATGCGTTAAGAGGGACAACAGGGACATGCAACCAACGAAATGAGTTTCATAATTATTTACGTCGGTTATTTATAGAACTGACGCAAATAGTGATTTAATATTTACAAATTGCCACCACCTCATTTTTAACGTCAACTTAATTTATTACTGCCAAGTTCCCGTATATTAATTACATTATTTCCAATATTCATTCTGCACGTTTATAATATATAGGATTATTTACGTTAGCTATTTATTTAACTGAAGTAAAAATCAAACTTTTAACGTCAGTTGTATAAAAAACTGACGTTAACAATAAATATTTTTTATTTTAAAACACTTTTAACGTCAGTTTTTTTTAAAAAACTGACGTTAAAAGTGTATAGATATCTGCAAAAACATTCATTCCTTTGACTGTACTGTGCTACTTACCCATGCACCTTGTAACTCAATCCTCTTAATGAGCATTAAGTTTATAGGTAAGTTTTCAAGAAAATCAGAATAGCTTAGTAACTTCCTCCCCTGCTCCTATAAATAGCTTCCTTCCATCATTTTAATTTTTTGCTTCACAATATGGCTCTACCGTGGAGATTAACCTCATCACTCTTTCTTCCTATTCCTAGACTCAAAGGTCTTTGTCTTAATGGTCAAACAACTTCTGAGTTTGAGTAAATTACATTACATGGTTGATAAGTTTGAGTAAACTACATTATGTGAGTTGCTCAACTTATCACCTTCCGGAGAATTAGCTGCTGGAGGGCTAATCAGATGCTCGGGGGTCACAGTTCCAAAACCTCAGCTTTGACAGCAAGTGACCATCTTGGAAGTCTCTGGAACCACTGCCTTTGCTTGAAACAGATCTAGTGCACCTGTTTTTGCCTCTCTCTTGAGCTCTCTCATGCCCCCCAGTTTTCTGAGGTCTTCGGAGTATAGTTTTCCCTTTGGCATATTTCATAAAACTCTCTGATGGGATGTAGCTTTAATGTTTAGGATTTTAAACCCTTTCAATGTAACTTTTTATAGGATTTTAAACCCTTTCAATCTTCTGTATCAGTCTGTATTACACTTCATGAATGAGATCCGGTTTGGGTTATTGATTCAACTTATAGTTTTCAAAACAGAAACACAAAACATCAAAGCAATTCATGTGAAACTGAAACTTTGAGGAAGGCAATGCGGAAGGGATCGTATACTAGATAAAAAAAAATTATTAAAATAACCTTTAACGTCTGTTGATGTAAGGATTGACGTTAAAAGTGAAGTGACTTACTTTTAACGTCAGTTCTCTATAGAACTGACGTTAAAATGTTCACTGTTAACGTCAGTTTTTTATTGAACTGGCGTTAAAAGTGAGTCACTTCACTTTTAACGTCAATCATTAAAACAACTGACGTTAAAATTGAATTAATGAAGTCTGATATTTACAAAACTGCCACCGCCTCCTTTTTAACGTCTAGCTTTTGGTTAACTGATGTAAACCTTTACCGTCTAATGTATATTTTCCACTAGTGTATTTTTGATAATATAGTCAATATGGAAAGCGAGGCAGCACAAGTTGCTGAAAATTATGAAGGACATGGGCAATATGCTTTTATCTAGTCTAAGTTTAGACTAAGTGTCCTTGGGTGTTTGTAATTCCTTTTTTTGATTTCAGTGTTTTGGTTGTTTTGATGTATTGCACATGTTTTGTAATTATTTATTATCAATAAATGCAAGACTATTTTTCAGTTTGATTTCAATATTCTCCATAGTTTCTTTTTGATAATGACAAAGGGGGAGAAAGATGAACCATACAACCAATAATTCTGTCTTGCAATTGCTGTAAATTTTTTTTTCTCTGATACCTAAGTATGAACTGCATTGAAAAGACATACTTAAACTAATAATAAATGCAAGATGACTTTTTCATGACAATGATATGATAACACTTGATTTTTGAAAGATATCAATGAGACAGGGGGAGGATGAAAATGACTCAAGAACCATGCTTACTGAACAGCTGCACTCTGATTTTTAATAACTAAGGTTAAGTATGGTAAGGTTTGTCATAATCAAAAAGGGGGAGTTTGTAAAACTATACCCTCATTCATGTTTTGATGTATGACAAACATAGTGTATTTCGCATAAGATTTTTGATTTTGACTATGTACTTATTACGTGTTAAGTTGCATGCAAGATCACTCATGAAAAAGATAAATCAAGGATTAAAGGATGGAAGACCAAGGACACAAAGCAATGGACAAGGACTAAAGCATCAAGCAATGAAGATCTTATACTTTAGATGCTATTGTAAAAATAGCACATTTGATTTCTTAGGTGAAGCACTTGAATTTAAGAAGAAACTAATTTTTTACAAAGGATAATATAAGCGCTCGTCCAACACTGGGATAATATAAGCGCTCGTCCAATGAAGTAATAAAAAGCTGACGTCCAATGAAGTGATAAAAAGCTGGCGTCCAATGAACTACTAAAAAGCTGGCGTCCACTAAAGTGACAGAAGCGCGCGTCTACTAAAGTAACAGAAGCTCGCGTCTACTAAAGTGATAGAAGCTTGCGTCTACTAAAGTGACAGAAGCGCATGTCTACTGAAGTAACAAGAAGCGCTCGTCTGCTGATGTGGCGCTTGGAGCTCGTCTACTGAAGTAACAAGAAGCGCTCGTCTGCTGAAGTAACAAGAAGCACTTGTCTGCTAATGTGGCACATGGAGCTCATCTACTGAAGTAACAAGAAGCGCTCGGCTACTAAAGTGACATATGTAGCTCGTCTACTAAGGTTACGCTCTTTGTACTTACTAAGTCCTTAATGAGAAGCTCCGTCCACTAAAGTACTAAATGGAGCTCGTCTACTAGCGCATATGAATGTAAAATCTTAATGGCTAGATGGAAATGGTTATTTTCAAGATGGACGCGAATTCTACAAGATTAATCAGAATCTTATTTCAAGAACAAGAATCAAGAAAACAGATTTTGTTAAATCAGATCCAAATCTGTTTTAATTGATCCCAACGACTATAACTTGTTTTCTACATAAAGAGGGATCAAAGGAACACTTAAACAACAACCTTACACATTCTGAAAGTGAAAAATACGAAAGATTCAAAAGCTTCCAAAAAGTGCTTCATCCTTTGAGAGAAAAGTGTGATATTTCTTAGAACTTCAATTTGTATAATCAGACTTTTAGAGTCTTTCTTCTACTCAATTCTTTCTGTGCATTAGTGTGATTAAGAGAGGGTATCTCTTAGGATTGAACAAGGATATAAGGGATCCTTGGGCATAGAAAAGCAAGTGTGCTTTTTGGTGTGTTCTTGAGAAAGGAAGTTATCCTTGTGAATGTTGTAATTGGATATTGTAATTTCTGGTTATAGTGGAGAAAACCACAGAGGTGTGTGACTGGATTTAGGCTTACCAGAGGAGGTAGCCGAACTAGGATAAATCGGTTTGCGTGTTCTTCTCATCTCTAAACTCCATATACATATTATATGCGCTTGTATGTTGTGAATGAGTTTTAAGAATGCTTGTTAACTTGAATCTTTGATCTACAATCTGTGTTAAACTTCTTGTTACTTCTTATAATTCTTCTTAACATCATTACTTGTTACATAACTTGATTCTTGGGAATTAAAATTGAGTGAAAACCAATTTTATTTAAGAAAACTCTTTTGTTTTAAATTGTTGAAAAAGGTTTCAATATCTCAATTCACCCCCCCCCCCCTTGAGATTGTAGCCATTACCAACAGCCAACTTGCCTGTTGTGCGGGACTTTCCTGAAGTGTTCCCGGGAGATGTTTATAACTTACCCTCGGAGAGAGATGTTAAGTCCACCACATACTTAGTGCCTGGCACCGGGATAATCTCCATAGCTCCCTATAGAATGTTTCCTCTAGAGCTAGCTAAGTTGAAGGAGCAGTTGGAGGACCTGGTGAAGAAGCAGTTCATTAGGCGAAGTGTGTCTCCGTGGGGAGCACATGTGTTGTTGGTGAAGAAGAAGAATGGTAGTATGAGTTTGTGCGTCGACTATCGACAGCTCAACAAGGTGACCATAAAGAATCGGTATCCCCTCCCTAGGATTGATGGTCTCATGGACCAGTTGATGGGCGATTGCGTCTTTTCTAAGATAGATTTGTGGTGGTGTTTATAGATGACATCTTAGTGTACTCCAAGAGCAAGGAGGAACATGAGGAACACCTGAGGGTTGTCTTGCAGACCCTTAAGGAAAAGCAGTTCTACGCTAAGTTGTCGAAGTGAGTCTGGTTAGAGGAAGTGAGCTTCTTAGGACATGTCATCTCTAAGGATGGCATAGCCGTGGACCCAGCTAAGGTAGAAACGGTGCTCCAGTGGGAAGAGCCAAAGTCTGTAATCGAGATTAGGAGTTTCTTGGGGTTAGCCGGGCATTATAGGCGGTTCATAGAAGGTTTCTCTAAGATAGTTGTACCCTTAACCCATCTCACCAAGAAGGGTCAGTTGTTTGTGTGGGACTCTAAGTGTGAAGAGAGTTTCCAAACCCTTAAGGATAGGTTGATATCAGCACCAATGTTAGTTTTGCCAGATCCTAGTGAACCCTTCGTAGTTTACTGCGATGCTTCTAAGCAAGGGTTAGGTGGTGTGTTGATGCATAATGGTAAGGTAGTCGCCTATGCTTCTAGGCAGCTAAAACCCCATGAGAAGAACTACCCTACCCATGACTTAGAGTTAGGAGCTGTGGTATTTGCCTTAAAGATCTGGAGGCATTACCTTTATGGAGCGAGGTTTTAGGTCTTTAGTGATCACAAGAGTTTGAGGTATCTCTTTGATCAGAAGGAGTTGAATATGAGACAGCGTAGGTGGATGGAGTTCTTTAAGAATTATGACTTCCAGCTGACCTATCACCCAGGAAAGGCCAATGTGGTAGCTGATGCCCTAAGTAGGAAAACCTTGCATATCTCCACTTTGATGGTTAGGGAGATGGATCTGATTGAGGAGTTTAGAGACCTTAGTCTAACTTGTTTAACCCTTTGAGTATTAGGCTTGGTACCTTGAAGGTTACCAATAGCTTGATGGATCAGATTAGAGAGGGTCAGAAGTTAGACAAGTTTCTCTTGGACCAGCGAGAGTTACTCTCTCAGGGTAGAGACCTTAGTTTCAAGGATGGAAGTGATGGTTTCTTGAGGTTTAAGGATAGAGTGTGCATACCAGATGTTCCTGAGCTTAGGAAGTTGATCCTTGAGGAAGGACATAGGAGTGGATTGAGTGTGCACCCAAGTGCCACTAAGATGTAACAGGACCTTAAGAGGATGTTTTGGTGGCTTAGAATGAAAAAGGATGTGGACAAGTTTGCGTATGCGTGCTTGGTTTGTAAGAAAGCCAAGATAGAACATCAAAAGCCTTCAAGTAAGTTGTAGCCTTTGAGTATCCCAGAATGGAAATGTGATATCTTCTCCATGGATTTTGTGTCTGGACTCACTAGGACTCCAACTGGTTTTGAGGCTATATGGGTTGTTGTGGATAGATTGACTAAGTCTTCCCATTTCATCCCAATGAACATGGAGTATCCTTTAGATAAGTTAGCCAAGCTGTACATCAAGGAGATAGTTTGGCTTCATGGTGTACCCTCTAACATAGTATCGGATAGAGACTCGAGGTTTACCTCCAGGTTCTGGGAGAGTTTACAACATGCTTTAGGGAAAAAGCTTAGGCTTAGTTCAGCTTACCACCCACAGACTGATGGCAGTTTGAGCGGACAATCCAGCCCTTAGAGGACTTGTTGAGGGCTTGTGTGCTAGAGCAGTCTGGTAGTTGGGACAAGATTTTGCCCCGGATAGAGTTCACCTACAACAACAGTTTCCATTCCAGCATTGGGATGGCACCTTATGAGGCTATTTATGGGAGGAGATGTAAGACACCCTTATGTTGGAATGAACCTAGTGATATTGTGGTGCTAGGACCAGAAATAGTCCAGAAACAATGAAAAGATCGGGATGGTTCAAGAAAAGATGAGAGTGGCACGAGTAGGCAAAAGAGCTACCATGACAAAAGGAGGAAGGCGCTCGAATTCCAGGGAAGGCGATCATGTATTCTTGAGAGTTACTCCAACGATTGGGGTTGGTAGAGTGATGAAGACGAGAAAACTTACTCCGAGGCATTGGTCTTTACCAGATCCTCAAAAGAGTCGGCGAAGTCGCCTACCAAATAGCCTTACCACCGTTCTTATCCAATCTCCATAATGTTTTTCATGTGTCTCAACTCAAAGTATATCCATGAACCTAGTCACGTGATAGTTCCCGACGCAATACAGTTGAAAGAGAACTTGACGTTTGAGGTGTTACCCCTTCGAGTCGAGGATAAAAGGGTGAAGCAGCTAAGAGGCAAGGAGATTCCTTTGGTCAAACTAGTTTGGAGTGGGGCTACTGAGGAAAGTGCTACCTGGGAGCTGGAGAGCAAGATGATGGAAGCGTACCCGCACCTTTTCGTTTGAGGTACGTAGAAATTTCGAGGACGAAATTTTTATAAGGGGTGGAATTGTAACACCCTGCTTTTCATTAAATGCCTTTCTTAAGCCTGTTTGGTTGTTAAGTTGTTTGGTTAAGGTCTTAGTGGGATTTTTGGCAGAAAAGTCCCTTTCTGGTGATTGAGCACGCCCGTGCTCAATAGCCAGCTCGCCCGTGCTCAATAGTGAGTACACCCGTGTTCAATGTGCGGATCGCGTCTCACTGACGCTAAGTCCAGCACGACCGTGCTTAAGGTTAAGCACGGCCGTGCTCAGGTCCAGCCTATACAAAGTTGGCACAGAAACCGAGGGTTCCGAATTAACCCTATTTTCTGTCATCAGTCGTCGTCTAGTGCGGTCAGAGCTGAAGTTGACACAGGCAAACACAAGAAGGGGGGTTGAATTGTGTTTGTTAATAATTTTCGAAAACAACTTTTAAAACAATTTTTTGCACACAAGGAGATTAGAAACAGAAGCAAGCACAAAGAAAAAGATCCTTTTTAAAAGACTTTAACAAAAGCAATACCAAAACCCCTCGGTTAGAAAGAAACAAATAACGCTGTAAGAGTTCAGAGATAGAAGAATCACACAAGATGTTTTATCCTGGTTCACTCTCTTCCGACCAAGAGCTACGACCAGTCCCTTCTACTTGAAGGATTTTCTCCACTGTTATCAAAATAGATTACAGCCAAGTATTCAACACCTCTCCACTATGTATGAGGATATGACAGCTTAACATCAGATGAATATTTTCACAATATTCAAACTAAGAATACAGACTCTTGCTTTTGAAAGAACATAAGAATGAGTGGTTATCGATTGGCAAAAGTTGAGCTCACAAGGTTATGCAGTCAAGAGTTGTTCTTCAGTATCTCAGGTCTTCTATTTATAGTGACTTTCTTCTTCACTTGTATTTCTTCAACGATTATTTTGAATAATCCTGTTTAGAAATAGCATAAAATGCATGATATCTATTGTGACTGATAGCTTGACTGTGGCACGCTAAACAGTACTCTTGGTAGCATGAAATTGGAGGCTTACTGCTCTGAGTATTGAAGCCTGAGAACTTGTTGATCCTCCTTTCACTAGGGCAGAAAAGGGATTCTACATCGGAGTTTACACATCGGTTTATTAGAAACCGATGTGTAAAACGAGGCGGTGGCATTTTTGAAATTAAAACCAAAGTATTACACATCGGTTTAGAGAATAACCGATGTGTAAAAAGTTTTCACATCGGTTATTTATAACCGATGTTTAAAATTAACATAAAAAAAATTTAAAGTCAGAATTTTTAACATTATACATCGGTTCTTCATTAACCGATGTGTAAAATAGTGATTAAACACATCGATTTCTAAATAACCGATGTAGAAAATTATAAAGAAAAAAAATAGAAATTAAAATCTTACTTTTACACATCGGTTTATATTAACCGATGTATAAAATTAAAAAAAAATTCAAAAGATAAAAGTTTAATGTTTACACATCGGTTTTCCCATAACCGATGTGTATAACATTGTTAACACATCGGTTTTTCATATAGCCGATGTGTAATATCCAATTTTTCTCTTTCCCTCCTTCTATTCCGCGCCCTACCCATTCTTCAGTTTATGAACCCTAGCTAGAACAGAAAACACTCCCTCTGCTAACGCGCGTTCCTCACCTCGATTGCCCCTCACAGAGAGCTCCTTTTCGCTGCTATCAACTCCCAGAAAACAGGTCACACACACTCACTCGCCCCATTAGCGTGCAAGAGTTTTCTTCTCCTCTTCATCACTCTCACTCTGCCCTAACCCTTTCTCTCTTGAACACCACCGCGCGCGAGCTCCTCTCTCCACCACCATCGCGAGGTATGATCCTCTCCTCTCTCTCTATCAACTTTACTCTCTATGGTTTGAATATTGCCCTAACTCTCTATGTCCCTCTCATTCTCAGTCACCTCTTCGAACTGCGGCCACTAGTGGAGAGAGCCAACACCGAGCACACGCACCAGCACTGAGCCACCGTCTTCCTCCTCTCTGCGAACACAGGTAAAGTCTTAACCCATTTTTGTTTCACCGAGACCACCATTTTCGGTAGTTACTATTTTAAGTGTTTGCATATTCATAAGTTTGACTCTAAGATGAGTGTTTTTGAGTTCTGAACTTTGTTTGTGATTGTTTGAGTGCTGAACTGTGTTTCCATTTTTTGTTGGTAGTATTTATAGTGTTTCCATATTCTTGCTTTATTGAATATATGCAAGTTCCCTAGGAGAAAATTCTGGCATTTGCTTCTATTTTATTTTTTTAATCTTGGATGCTATTGAGTGGGTGCATGCAATGTGACTAAAAAACCCATTTCTTCAAATGTATTGTGAGTTTTCTACTTTATCAAGATTTTCCAAATTAAATTGCCCAATTTCTTTGTTGAATGGTTAATGGCTATGGGTTGTCTCTCATAGTTTAAGGAGCTATATAAAATTTGAACACCTTCACATGAACACTTTCTTTTGTAACTCGCTAAAGAGGGATAAAAACCTCACTTTTTAGAAGGGAAATGTTGAGCATGTTGGACATCAATGGAATGTGGAATATTGTCACTGGTTTCTTAATGGGTCCATTACCATGCTTATGTGGTTTATAATGTGTTAAAATAGTAAAGCCTTAGTTTCCCGTTTGAGATGCAATACTAATGAGCGTACGTGTATGTGCTTAATGTACCGCTCATTGTGTTGGATCTTGAATTGTCCAAAGTTGGACAGTTTGGGAAAAAACTTTTTCTTAATTCAGTTAAAATAGTTACTCATTGATTCTAATGTTATGTACTTGATGAAAGTTCGGATTGATAAATTTCATTTCGTTCTCCGGGTGCATACTTTATCGTGGTGGATGTCATCGCGTTCAAGTAGTGTACGTCGGAGACCGCAGGGAAATGCTGCCGAAATTTTGTCGGGTATGAGCATGAGAGTTAAGGACTAACTGTTAACCGAATGTTGAAAAAGTTTTTTCTCGAATGGGATAGGGCCATACCCTGTCATAAGAAGTGGTAACGGAAGGTTTTATTGTCCTTGTGTTAACTGTTTGAATGAGAGACGACTAGAAGCTGAGGAGATACGTGATCATCTTATTTGTGAGGGGATTTGCAAGAGTTATACAACATGGATATGTCATGGTGAATCGTTAGACAGGCCGAGGGTGTCGGATAGAGAGGAAGTTGATGACGTGCAAATGGACGATGGACTAGAGGACATGATTCGTGATGTTGGGCAAGAGTATTTTCGGCGCGCACATGTGTATGATACTTTGTGCAGTGATGCGCAAGTGGCTTTGTATCCGGGGTGCACTAATTTCACACGGTTGTCAGCGGTGTTAAGATTGTTCAATGTGAAGGCGAGAAATGGGTGGAGCGATAAAAGCTTTACCGAATTGCTTGAGTTGTTGAAAGAAATGCTTCCAGAAGGCAACACATTGCCATCTCGAAACTATGAGGTGAAGAAGATATTGTGTCCGATGGGTATGGAGTATAAGAAAATACACGCTTGCCCCAATGATTGCATATTGTACAGGAAAGAGTTTGAAGAGATGCACGAGTGCCCCAGGTGTGGGGTATCACGCTACAAAGTGAAGGATGGTGATTCTAGTTGTGATGTGGTCACCAAAGGTCCTCCTGCGAAGGTGTTATGGTATCTTCTCGTGATTCCGCGGTTCAAGCGATTGTTTGCTAATGCAAATGACGCAAAGAACATTAGATGGCATGCAGATGAGAGGAAGTGTGATGGACAGCTTCGCCATCCGGCCGATTCTTTACAATGGAAGAGAATTGATAGTTTGTTTCCGGATTTCGGCAATGAGCCCAGAAACCTCAGGCTTGGACTTGCTACCGATGGAATGAATCCATATGGAAACTTAAGTAGTATTCATAGTTCATGGCCTGTTCTCCTTGTAATTTACAACCTGTCTCCTTGGTTGTGCATGAAGCGCAAATACATTATGTTAAGTATAATGATTTCGGGTCCTAAACAGCCAGGAAATGATATTGATGTTTATCTGAGTCCCTTGATTGAAGACTTGAGAATGTTGTGGGATGAAGGCGTTGATGTGATTGACGGGTATTGCCGTGAGACATTCAGATTGCGTGCCATGTTATTTTGCACCATCAATGACTTTCCAGCATACGGGAACCTGTGTGGGTATAGTGTTAAGGGGCATAAAGCATGTCCAATATGTGAAGAAGTCACATGTTACCATCAACTACAACATGGAAGGAAGACGGTTTACCTTGGGCATCGGAGATTTCTCCGACGTAATCATCCTTATCGTAGATTGAGAAAAGCTTTCAATGGACTTCTAGAGAATGAAATTGCTCCGGTGGCCTTGATTGGAGAGCAAGTTTATGAAAGGGTGAACAACACTAATGTTATCTATGGGAAGACCCAGAAGAAGGCTACCGAGAAGAAAATATGGAAGAAGAGGTCGATCTTCTTTGATCTTCCATACTGGTGCAAGCTTGATGTAAGACATTGTATTGATGTGATGCATGTAGAGAAAAATGTGTGTGACAGTTTAATCGGAACGCTTCTCAACATTCAAGGCAAGACAAAGGATGGTGTGAATGCTCGTCTGGATCTAGTTGCGATGGGTATACGAGAGCAGTTAGCTCCACTTAAAGTGGGGGATAAGAAGACTTATTTTCCCCCAGCATGTCATACTTTATCAAAAAAAGAGAAAAGAAGTTTCTGTGAATGTCTACGGGGAGTCAAAGTGCCACAGGGTTACTCTTCAAATATCAAAAGACTTGTCTCAATGAAAGATCTCAAATTAGTTGGCTTAAAGTCTCATGATTGTCATGTCTTGATGCAACAACTACTACCGGTGGCCATTCGTGACATATTGCCTAAAAAAGTCAGACATGCCATTACTAGGTTATGCTTATTCTTCAATGCTATATGTAGCAAGGTCATTGACACTAAAAATTTGGATGAGTTGGAAAATGAGGCAGCCATTGTATTGTGCCAATTGGAGATGTATTTTCCACCTTCATTTTTTGACATCATGGTTCATTTGATTGTTCATCTGGTGAGGGAGATTAGATTGTGCGGTCCCGTTTATTTAAGGTGGATGTACCCGGTTGAGCGATACATGAAGATCCTGAAAGGATATATGAAAAATCCACACCGTCCCGAAGCATCTATTGTTGAAAGGTATGTTGCAGAAGAAACTATTGAGTTTTGTACAGACTACATGTCAGAAGCGGAACCTGTAGGGCTTTCGAAGTCTCGTCATGAAGGAAGATATGATGGTAAGGGTACACGAGGTATCACTGTTAAGAGCATGGATCGGGAGGAAGTGCTTCAAGCACATTTGTATATATTGAATAACACTGATGAGGTTGAACCATACTTATGTGAGCATAAAAGCATCATCAATGAAACTTACCCTAGAATGAATGAAAAATGGTGTTTGAACAAGCATAACAACACTTTCTTGAACTGGTTTAAAGAAAAAATTGCAAAGGATGGTACTGCTTCTGATACATTAAAATGGCTAGCACGGGGGCCTAACTTTGATGTCATATGCTGGAGTGGGTACGATATCAATAAGTTTTCCTTCTATACAAAGTCCCAAGATGACAAAAGTACTATGCAAAACAGTGGGGTTATGGTCGTCGCTGAGTCCATGCATTTCTCTAGTTCGAAAGATAAAAACCCTGTTATGGCATCAGTTTCATACTTTGGAATCATTGAAGAGATATGGGAGGTTGATTAAACGAAGTTTAGAGTACCTGTTTTTAAATGTCAGTGGGTCGACAGTAACAATGGTGTGCAAACCGATGAGTTAGGATTCAAATTGGTGGACCTTAGTAAGGTAGGTAATAAAGAGGAACCTTTCATCATGGCATCCCAAGCAAAACAAGTGTTTTATATCCGTGATCCTTCTAACAAAAGGTGGTCAGTGGTTCTCCAGGGAAAAAACATGTATAATGGTAGTGGGGGAAATCACGATTCAACTCTTGATATTTCTGATACTCTTTCTTTCTCAACACGAGTGCCCAATTTCAATGAGGAAAATGAAGTGGATGATGTACATGCTACTCGTAATGATCACCAAGAAGAGTTATGGGAGAACTTTACTAATTGACCACAAAGTAAGTTTAGTTTGATATTACCATCAAGTTTGGCATATTATATGTTTACGTTGATATTTATAAGTTATGTTTATGTACGTTGATCAATATTTATAAGTTATGTTTGATATTTATCCTGACATACTAACAAGTTTTTTTTTGTTTTGTGTTTAAACAGGTATACATGGCTGATCATGAGGATATCCCTCCTTCATGCAGCGGGTCAGAGACCCCGTCTACCGGTAGAAAGGGTAGACGTGCCACACGGATGAGGCATTTGACTGCCAACCGTGGGTCAAATCAAAGGATACGAGTAGACTTTGATAATAAACTCAATCCTATTGGGCCAATGGAAGATCAGTTTACCAGTTTTGTGGCGACCCTTGCTAGGAACAGGCCCAATATACTCATTGATAGGTGGAGAGATGTACCGACGGACGTGAAGGAGCAGATATGGGAGAGTATTATGGTATCTATACTTCTATGTCCTGTGTTTGTCTGTATCTACTTTATTTTTATCTTAATAATATCATACAGTAATTCGTTGATTCTTTTGGTCTTAATGTAGTTGACCTTTGACATACCGGATACATACGCTATGAAGAAGCGTTCTTTCAAGTATCTTTGGAGAGCGTTGGAGGGCTTTTAAGGCCGACCTGGGCAGATACTATATATTCAATCCAAAAAGTAAAAAGAACCCACTTGAGGTGTATCCGTTTCTTGACAAGGCGACGTGGGATCGCTTTGTTCAAAGCCGACGTGATCCCAGCTTTCAGGTTAACTTATTTGATTTGTCTCTAAATTTATGTAATTGCATTAATTTCATTTACTTATGTAATTTAATTGTCTTTTATTTATAACAGGAGAAGAGGAAAAAGGGGCAGGAAAACCAAAGCAAGAATCTCTACCCCCATGTCATGTCTCGTGGGGGATATAAAAAGCTTGTTCATAAAATGGTTGAAGAGGAAAAGAAAGCACGTCAGGTAGCAGCATCTCAGGCGGATCCTAATGTTGAAACTCTTCCAGAGGTTGTTGATCCACCTCCACCCCCACGCCATCGTTCATGGAAGAGGGGCCGACAAAGAAAAACGGGACAATATACATCCGAGGAGGCCCGCCAAGTAGCTGAGAGGATTGTAAGTATAGTTTGTTGTAATTGTCATTTTAAGATTGTTACCGAATTGTAATGTGACCTAATATTTTATGTGATAGGATGCCTTGGATGATCAGCTAACCCAAGGAACCTTTGTTCCTAGAGGACGCAATGATATCTTATCTATCGCCATTCCAGAAACCGAGACCACCGGCCGTGTCATTGGTGTGGGATGGGGAGTCGGCATTCGCCAATACCATGGATCATCTTCATACCAATGCCACAGGGATGTTGAAGCAGATAGAGCACGACTAAAGCAGGAGATTGCAGCTGAGCTTCGACAGGAGATGGCCGAGCAGTTTGCCCAGCAGATGGCAATATTGACTTCTATGTCCCAGCAGATGACAGCCGGTGTCCAACCCTCTATTCAACCCTCTGTCCATGTGAGCACTAAGGGCTCATGTGATCCTCCTCATCATCCTGAAAATGATGATGATGGTGATGATGATGATGATGATGATGATGATGATGATGATGATGATGATGATGATCATGACGA
This sequence comes from Sophora flavescens, assembly GCA_030762895.1. Taxonomy (NCBI): domain Eukaryota; kingdom Viridiplantae; phylum Streptophyta; class Magnoliopsida; order Fabales; family Fabaceae; genus Sophora; species Sophora flavescens. The sequence continues at coordinate 26,571,221 of CM061062.1, read as the reverse complement.
CCCTGATAGGTGTGAGTTGTATGTTGATGATCATCATCATCGCCGCTTAGTGGCATTGGGTAGGGCACATAATAACTTAGGCAATACCATACACAATCGGTTATTACCGGATGATCAGCTGAGGGTGTCTGTTGAGATTATTCGAGATGCTGATGCTCGAGTCCCTGTGCCCACTGAGGAGGTTCAAACAGTGGGTCAGGCCCCCGGTAACTTCATCCTCTGACCAAGAAGACTGGTCAACTTTCTTGTTGCATCTGAGGTATTAGGTTAGTTGTGTTTTTCTATATTCATAGTTGAAATAATTTATTATTGTTTCAAGATAATGCTTTATTTTTATTCGTTATAGGATGTTGGAAATGATATTGTGCCTAAAAGGTCGGATCTAGGAAGACCAGAGATGTCTGCTCCTGCCAAGGTATTCATTTGACCATTTAGTTAACAACGAATTAAATAACTTAATTATCCGTGATTACTAATATATATCTATGTTGTTTAGGGGATCGACAAAGGGGCACCTGGCCATGGTGATGTTTTTAAAGTTCTGGCTATACAGGTTGTCACCATGGAGAATGACGCAGCCTTGGTAAGGCTGGAACATGATGCCAGCCCTGGTGAACTGTATATACCAAAGAAGGAACTTATGGAGATGGTGATCAATAAAGAAATGGTCAGTTCTGCACACATATCATTTTGGTGCACGTAAGTACATTTTATTTATAAGTTAAGTACGTAATTAATTTTTAAATACTATGATAATTAACATGTTTTTCCAATATATTCGGTATCTGCATCGTATGTTAGTCGACCAGGGTAACCTCGCCCTTTATGGGTTCATTGACCCCATGTTCATTCAGGGTGATGTTCTCCTAGCATCAGAAGACCCGATCACTACCATACGTGATATACTTGCCCGAGACGATCATCAATTCTATCTTGCGCCTTATCACAATAAGTAAGTACCGGTTATTTAAGTATAACTATATATGGCTTAGTCACTAACTGTTCTGCAAATACAGCCTGCATTGGCAACTGTTGCTATTGTACCCAAGAAAGAACGTCGTGGTCTTCTTCTGCTCATTGGAAAATAAGCCGGCGAATCAACTGAAGACGATCATCGAAACGTAAGCATTAAAATACTTTATAATCAGTAATGCAGTTGTTTTAATTATCTGAAATCTATTAGATATACTTTAATTAATGTTTTTGTCATGATAGGTCTATTAATGCAACCCACATGTTGCGTGGTGAAAGGCGTACTCGGGCTATCAGATGGATTATTCCCAGCGTAAGATATTTATTAGTTCAAATGCATCAAATGCAGTGGGTACAATAATTGATTTCTATTTTATTTAATTCCTCATATTCTAATTGGGTTTCATTTGTACGTAGTCACGTATACAACGTGGGTCATGGGAATGTGGCTACTATGTGATGCAGTGGATGTTGGAAATTATCTCCTCCGGGATCACTGAAAGATGGCAGGAGGTAAATGTTAATTGACACAATTAGAATTAATAATATAGATTCGTTATATGTTTTATGTTAGTTTATTACTTAAAAGATATAATCTTTTGTCCAATTAAACTTGCAGCTATTCAACAATCCAACTCCATTATCTGATTCTGACATCAACAACATAAAGAGGCGATGGGCAACTTTCTTTCTTGAAGTGTACCAACCATAGTTTGTATATATGTAGTTAGTTTAAAAACTTATCATGTACTAGCTATAGTGTACCTTTGACTGATGATATGTATTAGTGCTCAGGTCTGGTTCAATTCTTCTTCTCTCGTGTTTTGATGTAGCCTTGATAAAGTGTTGTTTTCATTCATTCGAAATTAATTAGGCCTGATGCCCTCTGTTTTTAGATTCTGTGCTCACTAGTTATTTCATGAAATGTCAGTATTTTTAACCATATGTGTAAGAGCTGATTGTTTGTGCCAAGAAAATTGAATGAAGTATGTTTTGCTTTTGATATGCCCCCTAGTCTTTGTTGCAATTGTGTCAAAACTGGTTTGGTGTTCTGTTGTTGTTTCTTGTTTGATCAGGGTACTGCTGGTTTGTTAGCTTAAACAAGTTCCTGGAATTGATGGTTATCAATTAGTAAGTGCTCTTACTTTACCAATTAGTTTGCCTTGCCCATTTGTTATCTAACTCATGTGATGCCTAAATCACGTGTGGTTACTGCCTTGTTGTTTCTTGTCATCGAATGAACTATAAAAATTTGTGTCTTCCAATTGTATGTGGCTGCTTGTTATCATTTTCTACTAGTTTGGTGCAATAACTACATTATGTTTACCCCAAAATTTACAGTATGTTATTCTGGTATTGATCTGCATTACTGAAACATGGGAAAGGAATGATTGAAATGTAAATTACAGTTTAAAAAAAAAATGAGATTTTACACATCGGTTCTACAAAAACCGATGTGTAAATTTCACTTACACATCGTTTTTAATAAAAACCGATGTGTATATTTCACTTTACACATTGGTTATTATTAAAACCGATGTGGAAAGTGAAATTTACACATCGGTTTTAAGTAAAACCGATGTAGAAAGTGTAATTTCCAACTGCTTATCAATTGACAAATTGATTTTCCACATCAGTTAAAAGTAAATCGCTGTGTAAAATATACTTTGCACATCGGTTTTATAACCGATGTATAAAGTGGCAATAAACCACATCGGTCGTTTCCACATCAGTTTGAAAACCGATGTGGAAAGCCATAAATAACCGACGTGGAATCCCTTTTCTGCACTAGTGTTTGTGTATAATCCAGCTTTTTTCAGCCATAAAGATGTCATCTTACAGATCGTTTTGCAGTATCTCATTGTACGATTTTGCTTTTTTCATTTCTTGATGGTACTATGTTTCTTTTACAACAAGGTAAAACATTAAAGCAGATAAACAGATGTGAAGAACAAATATTCTATTGAAATAAATATCAATCATTTGAAATAAATTCAAGAGATTCGGATTGCATTTAATTCATTCAAAGATGGAGCCCGTCTACTTTAAAAAACTCTGTCTACTTAGTTATATGTGAGACTAAGTATGTTCAATATTTTATTTTGCTCGTCTGATGATGTGGCATATCCTCTTGTCTATCAAGTCTTTGGACTTGCTATTTCTCAAAGATCTCTATCTAGTGACGTGGCAGTTAGAGCTCGTCTACGGGATTACTTTATTTTTCAGTTCATTTACTTCTGCTAATTACTTCTGTCAGCTTACGTGGCAAGATGGACGCGCTTATTATCAAGTCTTTGGACTTGTTGTATCTAACAAGTTATTTAGGTATTCGTCTAGCTACCATATAGAGCCTTATTCATTTAAGAAAACCAGTTTACTTAAGTAAATAAATAAGTAACTTTACCAAAATATTGAGCAGCCCGTCTACAATGCGGACACATTTTTCAATGAAAACTTATCCCATGTTTCTTTTACTTATATTTAAATATTCCTACATAACTGAAAGCACATGTTAGATCTCAATTAACACTTTGCCAATCAAATTTAATCCTTTTGTTAGCATCAAAACTTAGAGATTATTTAATCCAAAACTACTTTGGTTCCAACAATCTCCCCCTATTTTATGATGACAAAACTAATTAAATTTGAAAAGCAAAGTCTAACAAAGCTCGCAGGGCTCCTCCTAAGACAAAGCATTCAAATAATTAAGCAGAAAAAGCATATGAAAAACAACTGCATATAAGCTAACAGATAGGTGCAACAACTTATCATACTTAGAGTATATATAAAGGAATAAATAAGCATAGTCTTCTCCCCCTTTTTGTCATCATCCAAAAAGGTAAAAGGAGTGGACCATCATTGTCAGTATATAAAAAGAATATAAAAGGTTAAGGTTAGGCAGGAGGAGGTGGTGGAGGTGGAGGTTTGTTGTGACGCCGGCAAGTGTACCGGGTCGTCGCAAGTAATAAAAGAAACACGGTAAGTAATTACCGAGGTCGAACTCAGGGATTAGGCTACCAATTCGACTAATCCGCGGGAAATCCGATACGTTTGGTCAAGTTACAGAAAGTGGTTGGGAGAGAGAGATTAATATCGAAAATTCAATTAACAAATCTAATAAAATAATTAACTAAAAATCTGAAATTAAAATGTCCAAGGTCACAAATCCACCTACCCAACATGCATACCCAAGTGATGATGAATTCCTCCCTAAGTTCAATCACGATGTCAATCGGGACCCCCAAATTCTCCTATATCCACTCTCGTGCTCAATAGGACGTATTCGACGATTGGATTAATTACTTGCTAGGTCTCATAATCCTAATCTCGAATTTGATTAATTCTTGTTCCCTACAAGGTTGCACTAATCTCCTACTCACTCTCGTGTAATATTCGATTAGGGATCCCAATTCAAGTTCTAAAACGCGAATCGCCTCTCAGCCTCAACACGTTTAACTAGTCAATCACGCAACACATATGATCAACGCAATCAAATCAGAATTGGAAAACATAAATTGAGACAAGGGAGAAAGACATACATCACATCGAATCTACACCGCCATGGGTGGCTTCATTGCTCCCTCAGACGAGGGGATTAGTTCCTCATGCTCATAGACAAACACTCGGACATAATCACCATCGTAAAATAAAGCAAAAAGAAAAAGGGAGACGCAGCTCCAAAGAGAAACAAGGATTTGTAACTACTGATCTAAAACAAGTGGAAAAACCTCCTTTCAAATCTGATCTGAGACGGCCTTTAAATAAGGATTCTGAATCTTGCTCGCTCGCGGGGCGAGCACTCGAGAGTGTGTTCGCTCGCGGGGCGAGCACTCGCGGGACGAATTTTAGTATTGGCGCGCTTTCAAATTTGGATTTTCGCGAGGCGAGGGTGTGTTCGCGGGGCGAGTCTTCCAACTTCAATCTGTCACAGCCGTGACATTCATCACGGCTGGGCCGTGATGGTCTCTGTCTTCCAGGGTCTTCAGGAGCTCGCGAGGCGAGATGTCTCTCGTGGGGTGAGACTTCCAACTTCAATCTGTCACAGCCGTGACCTTCATCACGGCTAGGCCGTGATTGTCTATGTCTTCCAGTGTCTTCAAACCCTCGCGTGGCGAGATTCTTTCGCGGGGCGAGATTCAATTCTAGGCTGTGACCTTCATCACGGCTAGGCCGTGATGGTCTCTGACTTCCAGGTCTTCATGATTCGCGAGGCGAGCAGACTGTTCGCGGGGCGAACCAGAGTGATGACTGTTGCTGCTTTATCTGATGTTCAGGCTCGCGAGGCGAGCATCCACTCGCGAGGCGAGCATCCACTCGCGAGGCGAGTATCTCCAGAAGTGCTTTTTCCACTACTTCTTGACTTTCCTTTACTCCAGGAGCTTCACTTATTGACCTGAAAACAACAAAAGCAACCAAAAGCATAATTCTATCCAAAATAAGCTAAAAAGTACCCAAAAGACGCAAAACGAGTCAAAGTCCAACTTAGGAACAAAACAAGGCAAATTTGGGCGAAAACGAGAGTGAAGTCGACTGATTGGCACATAAACCCTAGTTCATCTAGTCATAAAACTAGATAAGCCAGAGGCTTATCAAAATACCCCAAACTTAAACCTTGCTTGTCCCCAAGCAAGCTAAAACTCAAAAACGACTCAAGACTTGGCAAGCTTAAAGGAATCAATCGATTTCGCACAAATTTCATGCAATCAAAACAGTTTTTCTCCAATGATTTCCCCCCTTTCGCATCAATGTAATCCCCACATTCATTTACTTTAAACAATTGAGAACTTCATCATTCATGCAATCATTAATCTAAGTTGAGGATCAGGGTCACACACAAAAGGAAGATCACCAATTTCAAACAATTGCCTTCCTCACAAGGGTATGTAAAATTTCACTCATTCGCTCAAATTCGTCTAGGCTATCAACTTTTCACTCAACTTCACATTCCAAGAGCACTTCCCATGAATTTGATTTTCATCTCAAAAATGGTTCCCACGAAAACATGTATGCAACATCAGAAGGTCTTTTAAAGGTTGTAATGGGGCCTGGCTCAAGGTAGGATATTCAAGGATATTAGGCTTAAGTCCCTAGGAACTAAGAGAGCATGAGCATTAAACACATTTTCCACTCAAATTCCTTTTTCCATTTTTCTTTTTGCCTCGGGTGACTACAACCTTTTCCTTGCTATTTTTTTCTGTTTTGCCCCTTTTCTTTTGGCAATAATTTTTTTTTATTTTTATTTTTTTTATCAACCTTTATTTTTCTTTTTCTCACCCCCAATATGACACGTCACCTTGTAGCCACCCCAAACTTAGTTCCTCACAACCATTCTCTTGCTATGCTTCCATGCTCTCCTAATCCTAAGATTGGGTTAACATGGTTTTTCAGATTTTGGCTTGTAATATAGGGTCATCAAGAAACAATAGGTCAATTAGGCTCAATGTGGCTAACTAGGGAGCATGCATTAGGGATGGTCCTTTTTAGGCCAAGTAGTTATTCAAAGAAAATTGCCTAAATCATTTGATGCAACACATAAACATGCAAACCATATAGAGATTCAATCAAATTCGGGAAAGTGCAACTTAAAAGTGATTCACACAATCAAAAACAAAGTTGGAGGCTCAAATCCTCACCTGGACATTTTGCAAATTGTTTGACCGAGATACGATTCCTAGTGTGTGCACCGCCTCACCCCAAACTTATCATAAATCAAGTAATCACAACAAAATTCTCAAAGTTCAGTTTTCAATTTTTAAGTGGGGATCAATTTTTCTAATTTCAGAACCTAGGGGGAAATCATCAATGGTCCAAATAATTCATGCAATCACTCGATGCTCAATTTAATAAGAAACCAACAAGCTTGCCGACACACATTCATATACAAACTCTTGATCTTCTCAAATTATTCAAGAGTGACAAACAAAAACAAAACAAAAAGCAAAAACAAAAACAAAACAAAAGTGAGGAGAGGAGAGGGATACCTAGCTTGGGTTGCCTCCCAAGAAGCGCTTGTTTAACGTCCCGAGCTTGACTTATTAAGAAGCATCAACCTGGATCCCATAGCCTGTGAAACAAGGGCCAAGAGACGCTCATCATGTGAGATCCTCCACCCGGATCCCATGGTTTATGAAGTGGCCCTCGCAGGAGCAATACGACTCTATCCATGATTCCATCTGGCCCGTGTGTGAAAACTCCATTGACCTCGGCAAATATGAACTTACTTCCTCTCGGGTCTAATGGTGTTTTCTCGAGGAAGTGTGCTAGACAAGTGGGAGGGTCTAATTTACCAATGTCCACACATGCATGCAAGCCAACATAGTTATCCAATGCAGTAATTTCAGGTTGCTTAGCAAGCATCGTGGAGTCCACTACCACTTCGTCTTCATTTTGATCTATCCCCAAAACCAGATTTTCCTCAAATTGGGCTTCATGTGACTCTTGTACTAACTGCTTGCAAATCTCCTCAGCTTGCGTTTTGAAATTCTGCATCACAGTTTCGATACTGTCACAGTTGGCTCTTGCCTTGGCCTCTGAGGTGGATAGCTCCTGGGAATATTGTTCTAGAGCAGCTTTCAACGGTGTTTACTCATTCCATTCCCATTCCTCCTCATGCTTCATGATTACACTATAAGCTTGTGCATGAGGGCAATTACGTCCCCAGCGCCAGTGATCTCCCAGGGTTATATTAGGCCCAAAGTCATATTTTGTAACACCGTCCAAGGCTGGAAAATAAATAGTCTCCATGATTTGCAATCCACCTTGAAAGGGTACCTCGCATACAAAACAGGGCCAAGACCAAGTGGAATCAAAGAAGTAGAGAGATACAATAGTAAATAAAAATAAAAATAAGTAAAAATAAAAATAAAAATAAAAATAACTTAACCAAATAATCAAATTCCCTAAAATTAGGAAAATTGGTTGTGCCAATCCCCGGCAACGGCGCCAAAAACTTGTTGTGACACCGGCAAGTGTACCGGGTCGTCGCAAGTAATAAAAGAAACACGGTAAGTAATTACCGAGGTCGAACTCAGGGATTGGGCTACCAATTCGACTAATCCGCGGGAAATCTGATACGTTTGGTCAAGTTACAGAAAGTGGTTGGGAGAGAGAGATTAATATCGAAAATTCAATTAACAAATCTAATAAAATAATTAACTAAAAATCTGAAATTAAAATGTCCAAGGTCACAAATCCACCTACCCAACATGCATACCCAAGTGATGATGAATTCCTCCCTAAGTTCAATTACGATGTCAACCGGGACCCCCAAATTCTCCTATATCCACTCTCGTGCTCAATAAGACGTATTCGACGATTGGATTAATTACTTGCTAGGTCTCATAATCCTAATCTCGAATTTGATTAATTCTTGTTCCCTACAAGGTTGCACTAATCTCCTACTCACTCTCGTGTAATATTCGATTAGTGATCCCAATTCAAGTTCTAAAACGCGAATCGCCTCTCAGCCTCAACACGTTTAACTAGTCAATCACGCAACACATATGATCAATGCAATCATATCAGAATTGGAAAACATAAATTGAGACAAGGGAGAAAGACATACATCACATCGAATCTACACCGCCATGGGTGGCTTCATTGCTCCCTCAGACGAGGGGATTAGTTCCTCATGCTCATAGACAAACACTCGGACATAATCACCATCGTAAAATAAAACAAAAAGAAAAAGGGAGACGCAGCTCCAAAGAGAAACAAGGATTTGTAACTACTGATCTAAAACAAGTGGAAAAACCTCCTTTCAAATCTGATCTGAGACAGCCTTTAAATAAGGATTCTGAATCTTGCTCCCTCGCGGGGCGAGCACTCCTTCGCGAGGCGAATTTTAGTATTGGCGCGCTTTCAAATTTGGATTTTCGCGAGGCGAGGGTGTGTTCGCGGGGCGAGTCTTCCAACTTCAATCTGTCACAGCCGTGACATTCATCACGGCTGGGCCGTGATGGTCTCTGTCTTCCAGGGTATTCAGGAGCTCGCGAGGCGAGATGTCTCTCGCGGGGCGAGACTTCCAACTTCAATCTGTCACAGCCGTGACCTTCATCACGGCTAGGCCGTGATTGTCTCTGTCTTCCAGTGTCTTCAAACCCTCGCGTGGCGAGATTCTTTCGCGGGGCGAGATTCAATTCTAGGCTGTGACCTTCATCACGGCTAGGCCGTGATGGTCTCTGACTTCCAGGTCTTCATGATTCGCGAGGCGAGCAGACTGTTCGCGGGGCGAACCATAGTGATGACTGTTGCTGCTTTATCTGATGTTCAGGCTCGCGAGGCGAGCATCCACTCGCGAGGCGAGTATCTCCAGAAGTGCTTTTTCCACTGGTTCTTGACTTTCCTTGACTCCTGGAGCTTCACTTATTGACCTGAAAACAACAAAAGCAACCAAAAGCATAATTCTATCCAAAATAAGCTAAAAACTACACAAAAGACGCAAAACGAGTCAAAGTCCAACTTAGGAACAAAACAAGGCAAATTTGGGCGAAAACGAGAGTGAACTCGACTGATTGGCACATAAACCCTAGTTTATCTAGTCATAAAACTAGATAAGCCAGAGGCTTATCAAGGGTTCTGAGTCTGGCTTTTCTTGAAATCCATGAGGAATTCCAGCATTTTATTCATAACCTCTAAGGTTGGAGCCATTGAAGTTTGAACTTGCTGTTGGACATCCTGCTTAATTTTCTCAGTCATATTCTCAACCTTCTCATCAACTATCTTTCCAACTCTCATAAACTATTTTGCCAAGAACCTCTTCAAGATTAGGTGGCAGAGCCTGTTGCCTTGAGCTTTCAGCAGACTCGTGAAATGTGCTTAATGTTCTTGAATGATCTGAAGGGTGCATCACAACTAGAGCTAATGGTTGAGAATAGTGTTTTTTATGATGAGCTCTGATTGTGAATGGATTCAGTTGTTTCCTCTAAGCCAACAGTAGTGGCATTTTGATCAGGTTCTTCAACAATAGGTTCATCTGCGATAGGCTCTAAAGTAGGTGGAGGGATCACTGAGACTTATTTTTCTCATCTGATGGGGCAGATGAATTCCACATTTTTACTATTTATAGGAAGTCCCCAAAGGTCTTTATAGATCATATATCTAAAATTTGAAACACCACACTTCCCTCTGACCTTAGGAATTTCCATCTTCTCTTCTTCAGACAGTCCATAGGAAGATGCCTCTCTTGTGTAGTGAATAATATGAGATTTCCAGAAATCAACAGCTCGATGTTTATTGATCAACTCATTGGATTCAGTATTAAAAAAGAAATCCATTATTGAGTAGTTAAACGTTTCTTGATGTAGATCAAGCATTGCTTATTCAGCTTCAGGCATGACTCCTTTGAATCTTCTACTTTTCTTGTCTTTGTCCTTATTCAGATCTACCATCGGCACTCTTTGACAGATTCTGTAAGGCATTATTCCAACTCTGGTTGCTTCATTATGTCTCAGCCAGGATGGAGGGACAAAATGCACGGCTCTATCAACTCTGAAATGATTGAATTCCCACTTTAGCATTCCATAGATGAGCTGATCCAGAAAGAAATCAGACGCCCTCCCATAGATTCTGGGATGCTCAAAGGATACCCACTTTGTGTCCCTTGGCATGATCATGAGAACATGCTTTGAGGATATTGCTCTTCGCTCAGGGATGGTAGGAAGATTTTTTCTATTGGGGTCAGTCTCCCAAACAGGTATGATATGTCTCTCAACTCCATCAGTGAGGGGTATGAAAGGAGGAGTTTTGACAAGGTTAGGGTGAATTTTTCTGGGGGGGAATTTGTTTAGGGTTAGGTGAATGACTAGCGGTCCTAAGTTGTTGTGCATTTGTGAAGGCACATTTTTAATTAATTTACAGTCAAGATGTGGTAGGTAAAGGGGTTTAACAGGTGGGCTGACTTCTTCCTCACACTCAGGTAGAGGATACCATCTGTTGGGAATGTGTTCGGGTTCAGGTTGATGAGATTGAAACAGAAGTTTCCATTCTCTTTTTACCTTGGCCCAATCCTCAGATTTGCCCTCATAAAGAACAGAAGTTGGGGTGAAGGGAAATAAGGTTCTCGAGGGTTTAGGGAAAGGAGCACCAGGGGAAATGCCATCATCTGGTTGATTGAACCAGGGATCATCGGCAGGGATAATAGGTTGAAATTGTGGAGTGACTATTTGTGTTGGTTGGGGTGAAAGGGGCGTGGGAATGTACACATCATCTGGAGTGGAGACAGCAATGTTATTATCAACAGGCACATCATCAATTCTAGTTTCTAAACTAGACACTAAGGCATCTACTGCTATTTGAACAAGATCACTAGCAGAGATGGTTACCTTAGATGTCTTAATTGTTCGGGATTTTCTTGCTGGTTGCCTTATAGGTTTTTTTGTAACAGGCACAACGACCTCAGCAGCAGCAACAGAAGTCTTCTGCTTCTTCAGGATTGTACTGATAGGAACGCTGTCCTCATCAGCTTCCTCATCTTCATTGCGAGAGAAGATAACTCTTCTTTGATTCTTTGCAGCAGGGGCATCAGAAGGTTCCCTGATAATAATGCCACCAGCTGGTCTCTTGAGGGCAGGCTTCCTTGTTGCAGTGGTCTTTTGCCTAGTTACTCTTTTTACTCTTAGGACTTCAGCATTGTTTTGTTCCACCATTTCTTCTTTAGTTTTCATTAACTCCTCAGTCTTGGCCATTGCAGCAGCCGCATAGGTACTAAGGTTCATATTAGGTATATTCATTTAACCAAATTCTGCAACCGACATTGGTTTTTCAGTTAAGATCCTAGCTTGCTCCTCAGGAGTCCTTGCAGCAAGAATCTCATGAATTCCTTGAGCCTTGAAAATCTTGGAAAGAAGATGGCAATAGGGAAATGCTGAGAGTCTTTTCTTGTTCATCACAGCATCTCTAAATCTTCCATACAGAATTCTTGTAAGATTAATCTTCGTTTCGATGAGAAGATAGCAGAGGCAGAATTTGTGCAGAGATGGGAGGTTGTCTTTGGATCCAACCTTATGAAGAACCACCTTATTAAGGAGCTGATGAAGGATGCAAACAATGTCCTTCATTTCAACAACTTTCCTAGTGTGAGTTCTGACTGTGTCTTCTTTCATGAGACAGACTTCAATAGTCTCAGAGCCACCCAAGTCCTCTTCCCATGACTCAGTAAAAATCAAACCCTCCTGAGCATAGAAAATAGCATCAGCAATAGTCTTTTTCGAGACTACAATCTGCTTTCTCAACACCGTAGAGAAGAAGTCAGTATCAGTCACTTGAACATTTCTCCAGAAATCCCTAATCAGGTTGGGAAAGATAGTGACTTTCTCTGTGAAGAGTCCTCCCCACCCAGCTGCATTAACATACTTGCTTATGTCTAGATTGTAGTTTTGCATCACTCCAAAGTTGAAATGATGCTCAATTGCTAAGTTGAGATTGTCCACGTTAAAGGTTTAAGAAGAAGTCATTTTACGTGATCAAAGAGCTTAGGGTTTGAAATCAGAGAGAGAGTGTGTGTGATAGCTCAAGAGGTTAGAGAAGTGTAAAGTTTTTCTCAGGGGGAAAAATATTACTTATAAAGGAATTTTGAATCTCAAGGGTTAAAAAAAAATTTTGACATGACATGTCATTATGATAAAACGGCGTTGATACTTGGAACTATAAAAAGGTCTTGATGGGATTGATGGAAGTACTGACTCAGCAAAGAGAATAAAGGATAAATTTGTCATTGAGACAAAATAAATGCATTTAAAAAAATGTTCCTAAACATGGGCAGATGTGAACTCGTCTAAAACTACATAATGGACGTGGTAACTAACAACAGTGGACGCGTCATATAGACGTGCAACACAACATGCAATAGACGCACAACTTTTAATAGGTATTAGACGAGCATAGGTAATAGACACAGGATTAACAAAACAAATTTTTCTCAATGCTGGACACCTAAATAAATCCACACATATCATATTAAGATGCTTCCTAATAAAGATAAATATGTCCTCTGCTAGAGGTTTAGTAAAGATATCTGCCCATTGATGGTCAGTATCTACAAATTGAATATCAAACACACCTTTTTGCACATAATCCCTAATAAAATGATGTTTAATCTCTATGTGCTTAGCTCTAGAATGCAAAATTGGATTTTTAGATAGATTTATTGCAGCAGTATTATCACACATAAGCGGAATACTACTTACAAACACATTATAGTCCTCCAATTGATGTTTGATCCAGAGAAGTAGTGAACAGCAACTTGCAGCTGATATATAATCAGCTTCAGCAGTTGATAAGGCAATGATACTTTGTCTTTTGCTTGACCAAGATACAACATTAGCTCCAATGAAGTGACATCCTCCACTAGTGCTTTTTCTTTCAATTCTATCTCCAGCATAGTCAGCATCACAGAAACCAACTAATCTGTAATCTTCATTTTTATTAATGCACAAACCAAGATTAGCAGTACCTTTTAAATATCTGAAAATTTTCTTAACTGCTGATAAGTGAGATTCTCTAGGATCAGATTGAAATCAAGCACATAAACATACATTGAACATAATATCAGGCCTAGAGTAAAATACAAGAGAGATCCTATCATACCTCTGTATACCTTTTGGTCTACCTTTTTCTCTTTATCATCTTTGTTCAGTATGGAAGTGGGGTGCATAGGAGTATTCATTGGTTTACAATCATCCATCTTAAACTTCTTTAGAAGCTCTTTTGTATACTTAGTTTGGTGGATGAGCACCTCGTCCAAGGTTTGTTTTACTTGGAGTCCAAGGAAGAATTTGAGTTCTCCTATCATGCTCATTTCAAACTCTTTCTGCATTAACTTAGAGAATTCTTTGCTTGGAGACTCATTAGTAGCAGCAAAAATAATATCATCAACATATATCTGTATAACTATGAAATTAGACTTAATGGATTATCTAAATAAGGTTGTGTCAACCCTTCCTGTATTGAATCTATTTTCCATAAGAAAGGAACTTAGTCTATCATACCAAGCTATAGGATCTTGCATAAGACCGTACAAAGCTTTCTTAAGCTTATATACATGTTCAGGATGGGTTTCACACTCAAAACCCGGAGTTTGCATAACATAGACTTCTTCATTAATAAAGCCATTTAGAATAGCACTTTTAACATCCATCTGAAAAAGCATAATACTATGATGTGCAACGAATGAAAGTAGAATTATAATAGCTTCTAATCTAGCAACAGGTGCAAAAGTTTCAGTATAATCTATACCTTCTTCTTGAGAGAAACCTTGAGCAACAAGTCTTGCTTTGTTTCTTATTACCTTACCATTTTCATCAAGTTTGTTTCTGTAAACCCACTTTGTTCCAATCACTAGTTTGTCTTCGGGCAAGGGAACCAAAGTCCAAACATCACTTCTTTCAAACTGATTGAGCTCTTCATGCATGACCAGAATCCAACCATCATCTAGAAGAGCCTTGTCTACTATCTTTGGTTCCAACTCAGAGACTAGTGCAGAATTGTCTTGTTCTCTGAACGTTGATCTAGTTCTTAGCTTGTCATTGGGGTTTCCAATGATCTGACCTTGTGGATGATAATTCTTGAAGTACCAAGATTTTTGAACTGTACCATGTTGATAAGTGGAAGTTTATGGTTGTTGAGTGGGGTCATCTGAATTCTTGATCATCAACTTTTATCTCAGGTGAGTCTCCTAGAATGCTTAGATCAAGATTTGTAAAAGCTTCATCTAGCTCTGATAATTTCTTATTAGGCTGTTTGTCATCAAACTTGACGTGAATACTTTCCTCTACTATCAGAGTCCTAGAATTATAAACTCCAAAGCCTTTAGATGTTTCAGAATATCCTAATAGTATTCCACTATCTATTTTAGCATCAAACTTACCAAGTTGATCTTTAGTATTCAGTATATAGCATTTACATCCAAAAGGGTGAAAATAAGATATGTTGGGTTTTCGTCCTTTCCACAGTTCTTAAGGAGTCTTATTCATGATAGGTCTAATATATATTTTGTTTTGAATGTAGCAGGCAGTATTAACAGCTTCAGCCGAGAAGAGATCTGTTCTTTCTCTTTACCACACCATTTTGCTGTGGTGTTCTAGGTATTGAGAAGTTGTGAAGGATACCATTTTCTTCACAGAACTTATGAAATAGCTCATTTTCAAACTCTCCCCCATGGTCACTTCTGATTGAAGTGATATACATGCCTTTTTCATTCTGTAAACGTTTGCAGAATATAGAAAAGACCCTAAAAGACTCATCCTTGTGAGTTAGGAACATAACCCATGTCCATCTAGTGTAATCGTCTACGATGACAAGACCATGTTTCTTACCACTGATAGAGGCAGTCCTTGTTGGACCAAAAAGATCAAGATGTAGCAACTCTAGTGGTCTATTGGTACTAACAACATTCTTAGATTCAAAAGAACCTTTGACTTGTTTTCCCTTTTGACATGCATCACAAAGAGAATCATATTTGAACTTAAGGTTTGGTAGTCCTCTCACGAGGTTATGCTTGTTTAACTTTGAAATTAATTTCAAGCTTGCATGACCTAGCCTTTTGTGCCAAATCCATCGCTCATCTTTAATGGACACTAGACATGAGACACTTTGATTTGAGAGGTCCTCCAAGTCAATCTTATAGAGATTGTTTTACCTTTTAGCAGTGAATAAAAGTGATCCATCATCATTCTTGAAAGTATACATGTTCTTACCAAAAGACACTGTATATAACTGGGAGATGGATCACGAGATGGACCTGTCGTATTCGGTACAGATGGATCACGAGATGGACCTGTCGTATTCGTGAGCGAGAAAGAAAGGTGAATCTTCTTGGAGATCAAGGACAATTCATCCTCATCTGATCCATCTGTACCGAGATATATATATAAATATACAAGAAGATTCAACATATGTGGAGAAAGAAAGGTGGATAATTGACTGTGTTGTATATATATATATATATATATATATATATATATATATATATATATATATATATATATATATATATATATGAGATGGATCACGAGATGGACCTGTCGTATTCAAGAGTTTGTTCTCTGACGTTTGAGAATGCAGATGATAGTGGTACGTGGGTAATTAATCCCAGGGCTCGCAACGCTACTTATACTGGCCCGCTACGTACGATTACGAGTACGTTAACAGCTGGACCACAGCATAGATCACAGAGTGTGGAGACGGTTGAGGTCTCATTACCTCTGATCTGGATGATCCTCCAGTACTTGGTAGCACAGGGAGACTTGGAGCATCATCCTCCCCCACATGTCCAACCATTGCACGAGACAGCACCCGCATCACCTCCTGCACCGATCGTTCTAGTTCCAGAGGTTGATGAGGGGATTGAGGAAGATCCTCAGGAGGATCTAGAGGAGGACCCTGATTACCATCCTCTCGATGATGGTGTGGTCCCAGTTATAGGAACGGGAACCGTAGTATCCTCTCTGTAATAAGAACATGTGTAAATCGTGATATATGCTCCATAACACCACCACACCCTCAAAGCTGCTAAATTTTCAACTAAGCTTGTTTTGATCATTACTATTCATCAAGAGGTAACCTCTCTTCTACATGATCAATCATGTCTTCATTTTCATTCATTTCATGATTTTCATGCCATTAACATCATTTTCCAATTTCTAGATCCAATCTTAAAAAATTTCTAGAAAATCATAGAAAAATCCTTTTAATGTGATTTCAATTTCTATGAATTCATCGTGATCTCTATGTTCATCATTCAAGAGCATGAATCAAAATAAAATTTTCTTCCTATTTTTATGACTGAAACCCTAATTTTTAGGGTGGAGGAAATTTTGTTTCAATTTTTAAAAAGTGATACTTGATTTTATCTTTCTATTACTATGTGTATTGAATCCAAGAGATTGAAACAAAATAAAATCCCTAGCCTACTTTTCTAGTGAAGGCCTAAACTAGCTCATGATTGAGTTAGAGGATTTTGTTTCAATTTTTAAGTTATGATCATTGATCTAGTCTTTCTAATGCTTAAGGATCACTAATCAAAGAGCTTGTGAATTTTTGAAACCTTTAGCCAAATTAATCACTCATGGCCAAAACTTCAACATAATAATTAGATGGATTTTGTTATTTCATTTGTTGATTTGGATTTATTTTGTTGTGAAGGACAAGTATTGTTTGTCGTTGTGAGTTTCATGGAGGAATCAGGATTCCGAGAAGAAATTTACTGAGGAAATCTGTAACTTCAAGAGGTAAGGGAGGATTACCTGAGGGGTTTTTTCGATAGCTATATGCTATCAGTTTGTGGTCTGTATTATTTATCTGTGGTTCTTGAGGTTGTTTAAGTTATGTTACTTTTATCGGTGTTTAGTGATCTATTGTTAATTAATTATCTGTTTTATTAATTATTTGCAGTTATATGTTATAGTATTTTAATGCATGATATACTATATGGTAATTGATATAATGTGATGTTGGATGTTGTTTGAGACGCCTGACAGTGGCCAGTGCTCAATTAATTAAACGAGATAAAAGCTTTAAGAAGCTTTACGATAAATATTCAATATTTAATTGAGAAATATTGGGATATATTATGATTTAAAATAATGATTTGAGAAAATAAGAATGTTTATAAAATATTATTATTTAAATGGTTTATTAGTGTAAAAGTAATCTATGAGTCACTGAGAGGACGTAACCGTGAAATTATTTTTGTACTGCTAATTTTCACCCGAGAAATTCTGAAATAATATAAAAAGTTATTTTGTGAAATTAATCTTCGAAAATAACTTAATTATGATATTAAAAAAAATTACTTAAGGAGAAAAGGTCAAATTTTTACTTAAACATATTTTAAAACGTTAGACGGTGATTAGTTCTGAAAACGCGGTTACAGAAAGTATTTTCTTAAAACAATAGTATTTCTTTAGCCTCAAGTGACTCCCTTTTTGAAAGATAAGATTTTCAGAAAAAGATTTCAAGTAATTGATGATTTTACAAAGGAAATTCCAATTTTGGAATGATTTTTCAGAATCAAGTTTTACTCAACGACGGTATTTCCAACAACTTGGATAAGTTGTGGGGATTTTGGATTTGGATTTGTTTTTTTTCACAGAACAAAAAGGATGTTAACGATGAAATTTTTAAGATGTTGAAAACTACGATGGTCGTAAGCATTTTAGTTTGACAAGGAAAGATTGAACACGAAGAAAAACGACAAAAAAAAAATGTTTTACATGCATTTCCTACGAAGTTAATCATGGTATCTTGATTATTTTCATGTCACGACGTATTTGTTAATCATGGTATCATGGCGATATTCATGTCTCGACATATCATTGTACCTTGGTGGTCAATGAAAACCATACACGACGTTCTCAGTGTGCCTTGTGTTGGACAATGGGGTATGGTAAAAACGACATGCCTTATTTGGCAATCGAGTCTGATCAACTCATTCATATGATGTTGGGGGTTCTCCGGAGATTAAGTAAAATGTTAGACGACGAATATTGAAGTGTTCATGCATGATTTTCAAATGACGATGATCGGGTATGAAACCCATTGATATACTACTTGCTTATTTATGAGGACTATGTTATTATGAAGTTGCATATGTATATATGTGTCGCGCATGTAGTTATTGTGTTAAATCCATATATTGGCGTCTCACCCTTAAAAATATATCAGGTTTATTTTATACTACGGTAGTACTTTGGGACACTAGTACAGATGAAGCGAAGGAATTCACTAAGTCATTCGAGGAAATAACTTCTAGATGCTTGAAGAAGTATTCGTTAGTGGAAATGTCATGAGGGTATTTCAAATAACTGTCTTGTAGAGTGACCAACTTAGGAATTTTGGTTGAGTTGTATAATTAAAAAGGTATTTAACTGTGAGATTGTAAGTTAGTCTTTGTTATAATTTTCTCTTTTGAAAATGAGACTCTTTGAGAAAACAGTGTATGCCGTGGCAACCTTGTTATGAATGTGTAAAGATATTCAATATGACTTCATTACTTTAATTTGTGTATCATGTTTCTAGAGCTTTTCGTTGAAGAAAATTTTTTTACACCGAGTTTTCTGCCTTATAATAAATTAATTTTCCGAAACCAACCAGCAAATAGAATTTTTAATTTATTTCCGCACGTATTATGAAGTAAGGCCCAAGGGGGGTGTTATAGATGACAATTTGTACCCTACTCATTGGGTACCCGTAAAAATTACCCACAATAGGTAGGGTAATTACCCGCATAATGGGTAAAGGTCCGGGTACGGGTAATTACCCGCCAAATTGAATGGGTATGGGTGCGGGTAAGGGTACTATGGTACCCACCCCGCCCCATACCCGCACATATGCATATGTATATATAATTATTTATTATTTATTTATATTATTAATATATATAATTTTAATTATGATACAATTTTTAAACCAAAATTAATCTAAAGATTCTTAACTTTCTAAACCTAGTTACATCTATAATTCTTTTTGGGATGTTTTTATTTATTTAAATATGTTGATTTGTAATGTTTCATGAGTAGATTTAAAAGACCTTTGAGTCATTTTTTAATTGTTATAATGTTTCTGTTGTTATTTATTAATTTTTCACAGTTAAAGTGCGGGTAACGGGTATGGGTACGGGTACTTATGTACCCATAGGGTACGAGTAAGGGTACTAAGGTTGCTAGTTATTTTTCAAATGCGGGTATGGGGACGGGTACAATAGTATCCTACCCAAACCCTACCCATTGCCATCCCTAGGTGTGGCCGTGGGAAACAGAGGGCATTTTTGTCCAAAATTTCTCATGGCACACTTGTGAATTCACTAAACAACCAAGGGTAATTTTGTCATTTCTTCACTAAAATATCTTAGATATTTATGTGCCATTATGACTCAGATAAGATCATCATAAATGCTTGTCAGAGATTATGCCTTCTAAAATGATTAGAATCTAAATATGACTTTAGTTTATTCAAAATCATTTTCTAAGTTTGGGATAAAAATATAAACATATATATATATATATATATATATATATATATATATATATATATATATATATATATATATATATATATATATATATATATATATTACCGATATTAGAAAGTAGTAAAATCGGGGTGTTACATCGAGAACAACAATATCTTGATAACCTTAGGGTCTACAACATGTTGGCTTATAAGAGATTATCAAAATACCTGGATCCATTGCTAATGGTCAATGTGCAGTAACATGATACACAAAGGGAGGGGGGCGGGGGGTTGGAATTCCCGTTTGCTTGTGGTTCGTCCTCGACCAAGACTTCTTATGCCTTAGTCGCTTTTCAAGTGGGGAGAAGAGACAATGTTTGTTACGTCCGGAGTATTCGGGACCATAGCATATATATAAGGTGGGTTCCCATTATTCCCAAATTGTCCATCAGTGACATCAACTCATATTTCACACATATGAGATAATTAATTTAATTAATTATCAAAATCACAAAAATCTGATAAACATTATCTCTAAATTGATCACATATCAATTAAGGATCCTAATTGATAAATAGCTAATATAATGAGTTACGAATATCTATCCATATCATGACATTGAAATATAATAAAATACTCAAACACTACTACCAATTAACTTGACTCAAGTAATTAATAAAATATGGATTAAAAAATGAAAATGAAATATGTAATACGAATATGTCAATAATGCCCTCAATTTGAGCAGGAAAAAAAATCCCAGGCTACTCTACTTTTATATGAATTAAAATTAAGATAAGATTCCACATTCACATTTGTCTCAAATTCTTCCATTCATGAATGTAATATTTCCTGACAAGTTTGCCCAAATTTATTGCACAAAGTTTTTTTTTAGGGAAATTTATTTCACAAAGTTGGGATACGCTCATGGATTATTTTCCCATAATACAAGATGTATTTCAATTTATTAATTAAGATCAACATTAATACACAATTTATCCAGAGCTACAACAAAGCTCACATATTGGCTCTGAAAGCAGCTAGCGGATTAGAATTGAGGTGTTTGATAAAAGTAATGGTTAGACTAACTAATAAATGTAAAATGACATCAAAGTAAATGTTTGCGCGCGCGCACACACACCACACACACACACATATATATATATGGGACATATCAAGTGAGACGAACCTTTTTATGTGAGAGTGGGATGCTTATATCATAGTCATTGGATCAAACTTTAAACGGTCAAGATTAAACCACAAAGTCATGTGATTTTTTTAAGCGGTCATGTGACATTTTAAAACCATGAAATAACTTTTAATCTTAACCATCCATATATGTATGTATGTATGTGTGTGTGTGTGTGTGTGTATGTATATATATATATATATATATATATATATATATATATATATATATATATATATATATATATATTCTCTATATTATTTATTTTAAAATAATTAACACTTTAATTTATTTTAAATTATTTATCATTTCAAAATAAAAATATTAATTTTTATTTTTAATATTACTTTATTTCTAATAAAAATAGAATGATTAGTATTTTATTTCATTAGATAAGGATAAATGAGGAATTTAATTAAGATAATATTGATAAAAATGGAAGAAAAAATGATAAACTATATGCTATAAGCTCAAATGTTACTTCAAGTATCGTCTGAAAAAAAAAACGCTATAGGCTAGTGAAAAACCACTTTCATTGAATTATTTTCAATATTGTGAGAACATAAAGCTTGAAACAAAACTTATATTTTTTTTTTTTGTATTGGATAATTTAAAAAAAAACTTTATTTTATAGGGGATACAAACAAATTATGGACTAGGATCAGTATTATTATTCCAATCACTGATCAGCCTGTCTCCTTCAACTGCATTATTATTTCCTTCAATGATCTGCCTCCCTTCTCCACCATCTTTATTCCAAGGATAGCAATCTTTTTCACCATTTTTACCAAGCCTACATGGTCCATTTTCATGTATTCGCCAGGGGCAGAAATCGCATGTATCCCTCTCCTGAATATAAATGTCAAAGTAGTGAAATTCACCTAGCCAACTAAAGCCACAAAACCATAGAGTACTATTAAGAAAAGGTTCATGCTGAACGGTGAAAGTGAAACTTTCATTTGGATTCAAAACATGATGCCCAATATCATGATGCTTGTCTTTGCAATAAAAGTCGAGCTTCAAACCTGCTAACTCGTTCATAATTTGAATTGTTGATTTGTCAAGTAAAGAAATTGCATTGGCACTACCCATGAACTGCAATGCAACAAATATGGTTAGCATAAAAAAGAACGATAACACAATTTTGTTGACTAATGCCATCATTTCACAATAATTTCATACAATGTTTTCATAGCGGATGTACTTCTTATATAGGGCAGAAGTTATAAAGTGCCTAATTATACCCTTTGTCAGCAACACATCACAATGAACTAAGATTAATGGCTCTTAAATTTTCAATGCACCATCAAGTTTAGAATATTAAAGTTATTAAATAATATTTTTTTGAAAGCTGAAAAATTAATTGGATTAAACCTTCCCAATACTAGGGAAATGGATTCCCTGCTGTAATTGCTTAGTAGCAAATATTTTTTTAAGTTTGTTTAGTGAAGGTGTAATGTGAGTCATCCGATCTTAAATTAATGGTCGAGATTGTTTACTTCATGTAAATGCGTGATTTCATTATGGCGGGGAATCCGGATCACTACTAGTGTATCATCACGCGCAACTGTGGAGACTAATCCCTCGAGCTGGGTTGGACCACAAGGGTGACAAAATTCTCCCTCAAAAGTTTTTCAACACTACCGTATTCCTAGAGTCGTGATTCAAACTCGAGACTTTTGGTTAAGCTGGAAGAGACTCGTGTCATCTCATCCAAACGTTCTTGGGTTCACAATATTAAGTTATTAAATAAACCTTCCCAATACTAAGTTATTAAATAATAACCTTTTAAATTTTGATAGGTGATACATTTTGGTCAACTTTCAAGTTTCAACATTAAATAACATCTATTTGAAAGTTGAAATTCCCTTAGAGTGTGTTTGGATGGGGTATTTCAAAATTCTAAGGAATTTGAAATCCAAGGTAATTCAATTGCTTCATTTAAATTACCTTCATTTTGAAAATACTTTGTTTGGATGGGGTAATTCAAATACCTTGTATTTTAAATTCTTTGTTTGGATAAAGTATTTTAATTACTTTCAATTACAATTTTTTTTGAATATTCTTTTTTAAAAAAATGGGATTTCAATATAAAATGTGACAAATAAATAAACAATAGCAAATTTTGAAATAATAAAAATTTAAAATAGTCTTTGAAAAATAATAAAATTAGACAATTTACTTGGTTGTGAAACATAGTTGCCTCTAATTTCACATAACTGTTATGAATATTTTTTCTGGTTCAATAGTTGAAGACGGTATCTCATATTCTCAAGCACGGTCACTTTCAAATCAACATAAACTCCATATCTATTTAATTCATAATCATGTTCAAGGACCAACAATTGCTAAGCATATGGATCAATACATTCATAACAATTAAGACCAAAGTCACTATCCACTAATTAAGAAACCGGCCAATATTCATAACAAAATTAGGCCAACCCCTAACCCCTTTAAATAGAACCAACATGACATACCAAGAAAAAAACAGCTTGATTAGCAAAATGAGTTTAGAATCTCAGTTTCTGGACAATAGAAAATGGACTAAGATGCCTGCAAGCTCATGTAAAAAATAGTGAAGAAAAAATAATAGGGAATAGAAGAGAAAATTAGATGGAGTGTTTTTTCACTAGTGGAAATAATGTAATATACGGGAACGTTTTACGTCAGTTGACCATATGTTTGACGTTAAAAATGAGGCGGTGGCAGTTTTGTAAATATCAGACTTCATTAATTCAATTTTAACGTCAGTTGTTGTAAGGACTGACGTTAAAAGTGAAGTGACTCACTTTTAACGTCAGTTCAATAAACAACTGACGTTAAAAGTGAACCTTTTAACGTCAGTTCTTCATTGAACTTACGTTAAAAGTGAGTCACTTCACTTTTAACTTCTATTATTTCATCAACAGACGTTAAAGGTTATTTTAATAATTTTTTTTATCTAGTATACGTACCCTTCCGCATTGCCTTCCTCAAAGTTTTAGTTTCACAATTGCTTTGATGTTTTGTGTTTCTGTTTTGAAAACTAAAATATATGTGCGAAGTATAAGTTGAATCAATAACCCAAACCGGATCTCCTTCATGAAGTGTAATACTGATCGATCTGAGAAGATTGAAAGGGTTTAAAATCCTATAAAAAGTTAAATTGAAAGTGTTTAAAATCATAAACATTTGTTGAGGCTTCGTTCCCTTCATAGGTGAGCAAGAGAGGAGAGTCGAGCGACTGAGTTTTCCAGAGCGGCTGAGCAAGGGTGCACCCGATCTGTTTCAGCAATGGTCTAGGAACAGTCATTTGCTTCCAAAGCTGCTGATTCTCCGGAAAGATGATAAGGTGAGCAACTCACATTATGTGATTCACACAACCTTATCACCCATGTTATGTGATTTACACAACCTCAGAAGTTGTTTGACTATTAAGACAAAGATCTTTGAGTCTAGGAATAGGATGAAAGAGTGATGAAGTTAATCTCCATGGCAGAGCCATATTGTGAAGCAGAAAATTAAAAGGATGGAAGGAAGCTATTTATAGGAGCAGGGGGTGAAGTTACTAAGCTATTCTGATTTTCTTGAAAACTTATCTATAAACTTAATGCTCATTAAGAGGATTAAGTTACAAGGTGCGTGGGTAAGTAGCACAGTAGTCAAAGGAATGAATGTTGTTGCAGAAACTTATACACCTTTAACGTCAGTTGTTTAACACAACTGACGTTAAAAGTGTTTTTAAAATAAAAAATATTTATTTTTAACGTCAGTTTTTTATACAACTGACGTTAAAAATGTGATTTTTTACTTCAGTATAATAAATAGCTAACGTAAATAATCCTATATATTATAAACGTGCAGAATGAATATTGGAAATAATGTAATATACGGGAACTTGGCAGCCATAAATTAAGTTGACGTTAAAAATGAGGTGGTGGCAGTTTGTAAATATTAAATCACTATTTGCGTCGGTTGTGTAAAGAACTTGTGTAAATATTAAACAAGTTTATTTTTAATGAAGATTAAAAATAAACTTGTGTAAATATTAAACAAGTTTATTTTTAATCTTCATTAATTAGCTTGAATTAGTAAACATATTCTTGTGAAAATTAAAATAAATAAACACTTAACATAAAAGTGTTATATGTATAATCAAATCGTATCTCATTGAAGCGATTCATAAGTTAAAATTACATGATTAAAAGATAAAAAATTTCTGCAACATAGCACTAAAATATTAAAAAGTTTATGCTTCAACATCAATTTCTTCTCAGTTCTCTCCTCAGAAACTCCAATGGATTCATCGATCCCCTCCCTCATTTGAAGTCCTTGATGCTCCATATGTGCTTTATCCCCAGTCACTTGGGGAGGAGATGGAATAAAGTGAGGGAGTCATATTATGTGATCTACTCAACCTCAGAAGTTTTTTGACCATTAAGACAGAGACCTTTAACTCTAGGTATAGGAAGAAATAACAAAAGTCTCAAATGTGATAGAACCATATTGTGAAGGAATAGAAAACGCACGAAATATAGAGGAAAAGAAGAGGGTGTATTTACAGACTGATACAGAAGAATGGCACTTTATATAGAGAATAGAGTCTCTCTGATTTTCTTGAAAACTTATCTATAAACTTAATTCTCATTAAGAGGATTAAGTTACAAGGTGCATGGGTTAGCACAGTAGTCAAAGGAATGGATTTTTTTGCAGAAACTTATACACTTTTAACGTCAGTTGTCTTCAACAACTGATGTTAAAAGTGCTTTTAAAATAAAAAATATTTATTTTTAACGTCGGTTGTTTAATACAACCGACGTTAAAAGTTTGATTTTTACTTCAATTAAATAAATAGTCAAAGGAATTAATGTTTTTGGATAAACGTATACACTTTTAACGTCAATTTCTTAAGACAACTGACGTTAAATATATGACCTTTAACGTCAGTTTTTACAAACAACTGACGTCAAATGTTGTTTTATTTTGGTTTACACCCGCGCGCCTTCTGCACTTCGCTCTGTACGTCTCTTTTCTCTTTTCATCACGCTCAACCCTCACTCTCAACCCTCACTCTCACTCTGCCCTAATCGCGAGCTCATCTCCACCGCAACCACCGCGAGGGCTTCTTCGCCACCACCGTGAGGTACACTCTTAACCCTAACTCTATCTTTCCATTCATTCTTTGCAATAACTTGACATCTCTCTTTCCCCTTCCCGCGCACTAACTCTCCTTGTCCCTCTGCTCTCAGTAACCACATCGAACGTTGGCCACCACTCGAGCTCCCCTCCCCACCACCACGCGAGCACCTATTTCTGGTGAGTCTTTAGGGCACATTTTTTTTTATTTTGGGTTTTGAGTGTATGTTGAAACTGTAGTCTCAGTAGTTGAAACTTGAAAACGTGAGTTTAGTTGTTTTGAATGTCTCTATTTTTGGTTTTGAGTGCATGTTGCTCTGCTGGTTGATCTGTCACAGCCGTGATGCTCATCACGGCTAGGCCGTGATCAGTTCTGCCTGTGATGGTCTCGGTTCGATTGGCACGTTACGGCCGTGATGGACATCACCGCCACGCCGTGACTAAAGTGCTTGGCAATCTTCAAAAACTATAGTTTTCAATCTCCCGTATTGTCCTTATATTGGATATATGTTTTGTATATCTACAGGACCTATCTAGTTATGGATCGTAGTTGGATGGTTTGTAAGCGCACTAGTGCTGAGTATTTGAAGGGGGTGGGAGAATTTATAGAATTTGCTCAAAGGAATGTTCCTAATAGTACTGGAATGTTCTGTTGTCCTTGTGTCAAGTGTTTGAATACGAGGAAATGTACGGTGAAAGATATACGTACTCATTTGATTTGTGAAGGGATTTGCTTGAGTTATACAAGATGGATATGGCATGGTGATGTGTTGTTGAGTAGTACGGCAAGTGTCTCCCAAAGTGAGGACGTTGACGTAGATATGGAGGATGATCGAGTAGAGGACATGATCCGTGATATTGGACAAAGAATCTTTTCATCGAGCTCATGTTTATGATAGGTTGTGCGGTGATGCGGATAAGCCTTTATATCCAGGGTGTACTACTCATACACGGTTGTCGGTGGTGCTAAATTTGGTTTGTGTGAATGCGAGAAATGGATGGACCGATAAAAGCTTCACGGAATTGCGTGAGTGTTGAAAGACTTGCTTCCGGAGGACAACACATTGCCAGACCGTAACTATGAGACCAATAAGGTATTGTGTCCTATGGGTATGGAGTATAAGAAGATACACGCATGCCCCAATGATTGCATATTGTACACCGATGTTCATGAAGACAATCACGATTGCCCCAAATGTGAGTTATCACGATACAAAGTGAAGGGTGGTGATGATGACGATGATCTTGATGATGTGAGAAAAAAGGGTCCTCCTGCGAAGGTGTTGTGGTATCTTCCAATAATTCCAAGGTTCAAGCGATTGTTTGCCAATGCGAAAGATGCGAAGAATCTTAGATGGCATAATGATGAGAGGAAACGTGATGGAAAGGTTCGTCATCCTGCAGATTCTATGCAATGGAAGAATATCGATACAATGTTTCCGGATTTCTCCGATGAGCCAAGAAACCTAAGGCTTGGACTTTCTACAGATGGAATGAATCCTTATGGTAACATGAGTAGTATTCATAGTTCATGGCCTGTTCTGTTGGTAATTTACAACATGCCCCCTTGGTTGTGCATGAAGCGCAAATACATGATGTTGTCTATGATGAGGCCCAAAGCAACCGGGAAATGACTTAGATGTTTATCTACGTCCCTTGATTAAAGACTTGAAAACGCTGTGGGTGTAAGGTGTTGATGTAGTTGATGGGTATTCTCATGAGACTTTCAAGCTTCGTGCCATGTTATTTTGCACCATCAATGACTTTCCAGCATACGGGAACTGGTCTGGTACAGTGTCAAGGGGCATAAAGCATGCCCTATATGTGAAGAAGGCACATGCTACACTCAGTTGCATCATGGAAAGAATATGGTTTACCTTGGGCATCGGAGATTTCTTAGACGTGATCACCCATATCGTAAGATGAAAAAAGCTTTTAATGGATGCCAAGAGATAGAAGAAGCGTCGGCGGCCTTAATTGGAGAGCAGGTTTATCAAAGGGTAAAGGGCATCGATGTTATATTCGGCAAGTCCAAAAAGAAAGGTAAAGCTGCTGAGAAAAACATATGGAAGAAGAGGTCGATATTCTTTGATCTTCCATACTGGCGCAAGCTTGATGTCAGACACTACATTGATGTGATGCATGTGGAGAAAAATGTGTGTGATAGTGTGATCGGGACGCTTCTCAACATTCAGGGCAAGACAAAGGATGGTGTGAATGCTCGTCTCGACCTCGTTGCTATGGGTATACGAGAGCAGTTAGCTTCAGTTGTTGAGGATGGTAAGCGGACTTATTTGCCGCCAGCATGTCATATTTTGTCAAAAATAAGAGAGACAAAGTTTCTGCGAGTGTCTTCAGGGCATCAAAGTTCCACATGGTTACTCTTCAAATATGAAGAGGCTTGTCTCTAGTGATCTTAAATTGGTTGGATTAAAGTCTCATGATTGTCACATCTTGATGCAACAACTTCTGCCCGTTGCTATTCGTGGTATTGCTCCAAAAAATGTGAGACATGCCATTACTCGGTTGTGCTCATTCTTCAATTCTATATGTAGCAAAGTCGTTGACCCCCGTATGTTGGATGACTTGGAAGTTGAGGCTGCTACAATCTTATGCCAATTGGAGATGTATTTTCCTCCTTCCTTTTTCGACATAATGGTTCACTTAATTGTTCATTTGGTGAGGGAGATTAGATTATGTGGGCCGGTTTTTCTGAGATGGATGTACCCAGTTGAGCGCTACATGAAGATCTTGAAAGGGTACGTGAAGAATCCTCATCGTCCGGAAGCATCTATTGTTCAAAGGTATGTTGCAGAAGAAGCTATTGAGTTTTGTTCGGACTACCTTCATAACACGGATCCTATAGGGGTTCCTAAGCCTCAGCATGATGAGATCAGATGTCAAGGTAAGGGTACACATGGCTTAAGAATTAATAGAAAGGATCGGGAGGAAGTGCTTCAAGCACATTTGTATGTATTGAACAACATCGAATGTGTTCAGCCTTTCTTATTTGAACATAAAAGAAAAGTCAATCAAGAAAACCCTCGAATGAGCGAAAGGTGGTTGTTGAACAAGCATAACAAGACTTTCTTACCATGGTTCAAGGAAGAAATGCTTAAGGATGGTAGTACTGTGACCACGCTGTCGCCACGCGCCAAAAAGAACGAGCGATTATAAAATAATGCAGTATAGTGCGACAACTCGGATATCGTCTCTCAAGGACTCTTTAGTTGTTGTTATTATTAACAGAAAATCAAAAGTTAGTTTTTGGGGGGTTTTGGACTGAGTGCAATTAAAATAAAGAAAACAAAATAAAAACAGAGTAAGAAAACAAGCAGTTAAAATATTATCAAATAGACTAAAGAACGATTAACCTACTGTTCTCGGTTTCCCCACTATCATCGGTTCATGCATATTCTACTAAGCAAATACTAATCCCCTCCCGGTTGTAGCAACAATTAACAAACGAAAACCGCTACTACAGATGTATGTTCCTATTCCCGAAATAACAAATGGGGTTAAGCTCTCATGAACAAACGAATATGAATGAACACACGCGAAATAACAAACGCGATTATATATAGGAACATAACATCACCGAAATGAAACAATACCACACTATACATTCCTGAAATAACAAACAGAAACATACAGCATTGCATTGAAAAGAGAAAAGCAAATGAAAGAGGAATCACAGAACCTCAAGTGTGGTAATGGAAACCAATTACAGTAGATTAATCCTAGGAGACTAGCTCTCCATTACAGAAGCAAAACAAAAGAAGAGAAAATAAAACTAAAACTAATTAACTACTAACTGAGACTGGCCAAAACTGACTAGCCACGTTTGCATTCTGCCATAGAGCAGTTTATATACAAATTCTGGAATCCAAGGCCTCGCGAGGCGAAGCACTGCTCGCGAGGTGAATTATGCGAAGGGTCTGCAACTCTTCGTCTTCTCGCGAGGCGAGCATAAATTCGCGAGGCGAACTCTTCAAATTCCCAAACTGCAACGCCCGTGACCTTCCACACGGGCAAGCCGTGATCGTCTCTGACTTTTCATGGTTGGATGACTCGCGAGGCGAGCCATTTCTTCGCGGGGCGAGACAGAATGATTGGCAATTTCTGGAACAGTCACCTTCTGGTTCGCGAGGCAAACAGTATTCTCGCGGGGCGAGAAAGTCCAGAATTATTCCTTTTTATTAACCTGAAAATAGAAAATAGAATAAGTATTTTATTTAATTCTAAATCAACTAAATTAACCTAAAAATACTTTATAGACTCAAAATACTACTTAAGGACAATCAAGTCTAATTTGGGTAAAAATGATATAAAATTAGCACAAAGCCAAGGTCTTTACTAGTTATAAAACCAGTCAAACAGAGGCTCATCAAAATACCCCAAACTTAAACTTTGCTTGTCCTCAAGCAAACTAAAACTTAAAAACTTAAAAAGACTCAAGACCTGGCAAAACATGGCAAGCTTAAGGATTCAATCAACCTTGCACAAATTTCAAGCAATATTTCAAAAGAATTTTTCTTCCAATGTTCCCCCCTTTCAAGCAAAGTAATCCCCACATTCATTCATTCCAAACAATTGAGAATTTCATCATTCAGGCAATCAGAAATCTAAGAAAGAGATCCAAGTCACACATACAAGGGAGATCACCAAGTTCAAACAACTGCCTTCCTCACAAGGGAGATTTATGTTTCACTCAATCGCTCAGTTTGTCAGGCTAACAACATTCATTCAATTTTCACTTTTAAGAGCACTTCCCATAAATTTGATTTTCATCTCTAAATGATTCCCACAGAAAACATGCAAGCAACATCAAAAGGTCTTTTATGGGTTGTAATGGGGCATGGCTAAGGGTAGGATATACAAAGGAACTAGGCTGAAGACCCTAGGAACTAAGAGAGCATGAAACATTTTTACACTTTGAATTTAACTCAAGTTCCTTTTTCATTTTTCATTTTGCTTTGGGTGACTACAACCTTTTTATTTCTTTTTGGCATTTTTGCACTTTTAATTTTTTTTTTCTTTTTTTCTATTTTTTTTCACAATTTTTTTTTTATATTTTTTTTTCTTTTTCCCAATCCCAAACAGCATATTACACCTTGTAGCCACCCCAAACTTAGTTTCTTGCACCCATTCTAAGATTACATGCTCTCCTAATCCTAAGATCGGGTTAACATGGTTTTTCAGATTTTGGGCTCATAACATTAGGTTATCAAGAAGCAATAGGCTAATCAGGCTCAAAGGGGCTAACTAGGGAACATGCATTAGGAATTGGTTATTTTTAGGCTAAGTAGCTATTTACAAAGAAAATGCCTAAATCATCTGAAGCAAACACATAATCATGCAAACCAAAAAGAGATTCAAGCAAATTCAGGAAAGTGCAACTTAAAAGAGATTTTCACACAGTCAAAAAACATGTTGGAGGCTCAAAACCTCACCTGGACATTATTTGCAAATTATTTGAAAGAGATTCTATCCCTAGTGTGTGCTTCCTATCACCCCAAACTTATCATAAATCATGCCATCATAACAAAATCTCAAAGTTCAGTTTTCAATCATATGGGGATCATTTTTCAAAAAAATTTAAAATCCTAGGGGGAAAACAATCAACACTATCATGCAATCCATCGATGCAATTTCAATCAAACCAATAAACTTGCCGACAAAAGACTCAAACACAACTCCTGAGCTTCTCAAATTATTCAGGAGCTTTATTCAAAACAAAACAGAATTAAAGTAAGGAAAAGAAAATTAAAAAGGAGAAAGGGTTAAGAAAACTCATTGAAGGGCGGTTCCACCAGGATCCCATTGCTTGTAGCATAAGGCCCACGTGATGGACAAAGAGTGGGAGTTCATTCCATGCTTCCATGACTTGCAGCCTGGATTTGGGAGTGGGTGCTTGACAATTATGACGACCTCGCCGAGTGCGGCGGACTTCTCACTCCCCTTCGGGTCACAGCTGACCTCTTTATCTACAAAGTCTCCCCAATATAAGTGGGGCTCAACCTCTTGGACTGGCCATGGTGTAAAATCCAAGGGTACAAAATCCAGAGCTTTTGGTTCCACAGGGGGAGGTGGCAAACAGTTAGCTGGGGTTACTGGTGCTGCTTCCTTTTCTGCACTTTCTTCATTCACTGCACTAACAAAGTTATCACCTGCTATACATGCAGAAATTTCAGCACACACCACACAAAGGTTAGAGTTAGTACATATATTACAAGAAAATGAATCAGAAAAAGTTAGAATGTCTGGGAATTCTTCACACAGTGCATCCACCCCATTACTCTCAACACATTCATCTGATTTAATTGAATCATCTACTTCCACAGGTTTTTCATCATCCTCAGGAACGGTGGAGCGGATGTCCTCCTGATCCTCCTGATCTATGTTTCCTGAACAGTATAAAGCTGCATAACAGAATATACACAAAGCAGCACTGCCATCACAATAACAATCATTAGAATCAGGGGATTCAACACACAGTTCATTATCAACAGAAATAATATGAGAATTATCAGAAATATTTTCAAGAATAACTTGTGCCTCTGTAGGTTCTTCAATGGGCTGTGGAGTTAGCATTGCAGCCGAGTTGGCGGTAACTTGATCAATTAGAGCCCACAACTTCCGAGATTCAGCTTGGTCCCTCTGGTATTGAGCCTCCATCTTCTGTTGAAATTCAAGATTGCTCGCCTCCATCATTTGTTGAATTTCGAGAAAATTTGCTTCCATTTGTGCATTTATCTGTGCAGTCATCTGTTTGCACAGGTTCTCTAGGGAAGGTTCGGAAGGTGCAGAGGTGGTCACTTGGCTAGGATAGTATGGTGGTGGCTCACTAAAATTAGGATAATACATGCATGGTTGCTCATAATAAACATTAGGCACATAATTTCGCATATAATTATCCATGGGGCAAAATTCACAACCAGACAATGCAGACAAAAGTAATTAGCAAAGATTTTTTTTATTTTATTTTATTTTATTTTATTTTTTTGCTAATAACAACAAACAAGAGTCCCCGGCAACGGCGCCAATTTTTGACCGCGCTGTCGCCACGCGCCAAAAAGAACGAGCGATTATAAAATAATGCAGTATAGTGCGACAACTCGGATATCGTCTCTCAAGGACTCTTTAGTTGTTGTTATTATTAACAGAAAATCAAAAGTTAGTTTTTGGGGGGTTTTGGATTGAGTGCAATTAAAATAAAGAAAACAAAATAAAAACAGAGTAAGAAAACAAGCAGTTAAAATATTATCAAATAGACTAAAGAACGATTAACCTACTGTTCTCGGTTTCCCCACTATCATCGGTTCATGCATATTCTACTAAGCAGATACTAATCCCCTCCCGGTTGTAGCAACAATTAACAAACGAAAACCGCTACTACAGATGTATGTTCCTATTCCCGAAATAACAAACGGGGTTAAGCTCTCATGAACAAACGAACATGAATGAACACACGCGAAATAACAAACGCGATTATATATAGGAACATAACATCACCGAAATGAAACAATACCACACTATACATTCCTGAAATAACAAACAGAAACATACATCATTGCATTGAAAAGAGAAAAGGAAATGAAAGAGGAATCACAGAACCTCAAGTGTGGTAATGGAAACCAATTACAGTATATTAATCCTAGGAGACTAGCTCTCCATTACAGAAGCAAAACAAAAGAAGAGAAAATAAAACTAAAACTAATTAACTACTAACTGAGACTGGCCAAAACTGACTAGCCACGTTTTCATTCTGCCATAGAGCAGTTTATATACAAATTCTGGAATCCAAGGCCTCGCGAGGCGAAGGGTCTGCAACTCTTGGTCTTCTCGCGAGGCGAGCATAAATTCGCGAGGCGAACTCTTCAAATTCCCAAACTGCAACGCCCGTGACCTTCCACACGGGCAAGCCGTGATCGTCTCTGACTTTTCATGGTTGGATGACTCGCGAGGCGAGCCATTTCTTCGCGGGGCGAGACAGAATGATAGGCAATTTCTGGAACAGTCACCTTCTGGTTCGCGAGGCGAACAGTATTCTCGCGGGGCGAGAAACTCCAGAATTATTCCTTTTTATTAACCTGAAAATAGAAAATAGAATAAGTATTTTATTTAATTCTAAATCAACTAAATTAATCTAAAAATACTTTATAGACTCAAAATACTACTTAAGGACAATCAAGTCTAATTTGGGTAAAAATGATATAAAATTAGCACAAAGCCAAGGTCTTTACTAGTTATAAAACCAGTCAAACAGAGGCTCATCATACTGCTTCTGATGACGTAAGATGGCTAGCACGTGGGCCTAGCTTCAACGTCATATGTTGGAGCGGATACGACATAAATAACTTTTCCTTTTATACAAAGGAACAAGATAACAAGAGTACCATGCAAAATAGTGGGGTTATGATCCTGGCCGAAGCAATGCACTTCTCTAGTGCAAAGGACACAAAACCCGTTAAAGCACCGACACCTTACTTTGGATATATTGAAGATATTTGGGTGCTCGATTACACTAAGTTTACGGTGCCGGTTTTTAAATGTAAGTGGGTTGATAGTAACGGTGGTGTACAAACCAACGAATTGGGGTTCACATTGGTAGACCTCAACAAGTTAGGTCATATAAATGAGCCTTTCATAATGGCTTCCCAAGCAAAACAAGCGTTCTACATCACTGATCCTTCTAACAAAAGGTTGTCCGTGGTTCTCCAAGGAAAAAGCATGTATAATGGTTGTGATGAAAATCAAGATTCAAATCTTGATATTCCCGAGACTCCTTCTTTTTCAACAAACATGCCTACTATAATCGAGGAGACACAGGTGGACGATGTACATGCCACTCCTGATGATCATCACGAAGGGATATTGATATAGGTAGTTTAAACTTAGTATACATTTATTTTTATTTATATTTCTGTATTTATTTTGAGTTATAACCTATGTTAATAAATATATATTGTTTCTGAACAGGCATACATATGGATCATTGTTCCATTTTTCCTTTGCAATTCTATAATGTGTGCGATATTCCGTGTTACTGGGATATTTACTGAATGTAGGGATAGCTGAGGGGAGTGATATTTTAAAACTGAATTTTAAAAAAAATCTATTAACGTCAGTAGTATCAAACAACCGACGTTAATAGTATTTTATAAAATATATAGTACACTATTAACGTCAGTTGTGTAAAATAACTGACGTTAAAATTAAAACCTTTAACGTCAGTTTCGTTATAACAACTGACGTTAGTTTAACAAAATTAACGTCCGTTGTCTTAAAGAACTGACGTTAATAGTTTTATGTTTAACGTCAGTTGTTTAAACAACTGACGTTAATTTTGACAAAATTAACGTCAGTTGTGTTAAAGAACCAACTTTAATAGTTTTATATTTAACGTCAGTTCTCAACTGACGTTAAAATTTTAACTTTTAACGTCAGCTGTATTTACGTCAGTCAGTATTCTGACGTAAAAAATCAATTTTAACTGACGTAAAAAGCACTTATTGCACTAGTGTTTTTGGGTTACAAATGGAGGTTGTTTTTTAATTTGGTGAAAAATAATATTAAAAAATTTATTGGTTTTGGAATGGGTAAAAGTTGATCCATTACATTTTTGATTGTTGGTCCAATGGATTTTAAAAAATATTGGATAAATCATAAACCATCTACTAAAAAAAATAATCCAATCCATCCAATCCATTTATATTTTTTTATAAATAGATGGATTTGATGGATTTTCTCATCGATGGACTGGATGGATGATGGATAAATGGATCATTATGCCACCCCTAGTTCCAGCTGATAATATCAACATTTAAAATTCTATTTTCTACGTAATTTTTTTTACTGGAATTTCTACATTATTTGTGATTATGAAAATTTGAAAATGCTGCTTAATAATAAGATTTTTTTTTGACAGGAATAAGAAAAAAAAATTGATAGTATAAGAATATATATTTTTTGAACCAGTAGTATAAGAATAGTTTTAAAAATAGAATTTTAAGTAATTGTGGTTGACTTAGTGAAAAATACTTTGAATTTTAAAATCAATATATTTTTTTTGACAAAAAATTTTAAAATTAATATAGAACATTACTACATCATGGAAATTATATTAAGAATTTAGAAAATAAAGTAAGCTATAGCAATAGCTTTGTCCCCGAATTTTGGCCTAAAAAAAAGTGTTCACCGAATTCTGCAACAAAATCTGGATTCATGCACATTAATTAGTTGATTAGGCGAGGATTTAGTTTTGACGGACCGGCAGAGCACGTATGTGTAAAATGGAATTTTAAAATTCCACCTCGTGAGATGGAAGTTAAAATCCCTTGTTTTGTACACAGTAAATCCTCGATAACAATTCCTGGAATTTTCAAAATTCCAAATTTCACTATCCAAACAATACATTTCAAAGAACAACATTTTAAATACCTCAAAAAATTACATTCCCCGGTCAGAATGCTTCATCCAAACACAGGGTTACTGTAAGCACATACCTAAAACGGAAGTGTTGGACACAACCAATACAATCTTGATATCATATTAAATTAAAAAACATTAAAACTTACTCACATTATTGTCTAACATCCATCACTGTTAATAAATATTAAAAGGAAAAAAATCATCCACCACTGTTCGAAAATTCTAGCTTGTATTCACCGAAACAAAATTTTCTTTTTAAGAACAACTGATTTTTAAACTATCAAATTAGATTAATTAATTTGCAAGGTTATCAAGTCAATTTCATTTAGACGAGAAGGAACAAGTTGAACAGGTTGTATCCCAAATTCTGCTTTGTGAAATTCATCCTCGAGAAGCTTTACTTGAGAGCCCCCCGATCAGAACAAAATGCGAAAACATCTCCTCCGCTACCGGTAAATTTTCATCTATTAGGGCCTTTAGCGGCAATAATTATAGCTGCTAAAATCTTTACCGACAATTATCGATTAGCCGACGTATTTAGTGTCGCTAAAAACATTCCCAATGATTGTAGGATGTGGTAAAGCATTATCAATTAATTGCCACTAAAAGCCAAAAGTTATAAAGGCCAAAATAGATGATTTCATCATGAGTTTTCACAATGATACTTACGTGAAACAAAATAAGATATATTGTCATGTAACCAACATAAGAGAAGCATATAAAACAACATGAAAACTGATTTCATGAATTACACTCAAATGACCATTACCATTTTCTCTAAAAACAAAAACTTTCTCTAAGACAATAACTCCATGAATGGGATTATGTACTTACATGGAGCGTGATGATTTCAGTTTCGAAACAAATCCGCTAAAGGACGTTCTCAGTTAAAATTAGGGTCTCTCAATTTTTATTGTTCCAACAATGTTATAACATGTTCAGATTGGTACCTTCTTCACTTCTCAATCTCGATTGTACACCCTCAAAAGGAATCTCTTCAGCTGATTTGAGACAATCTCACCAAAGAGTCATTAATGCTTCAAGTTGTATTATTTTGCCTTGTAAGGTTTATTTCATGCTATCTTTGCTGAAATCCTATTGTAAGAGGTGAGGTATCCCTCTAGTGAGTTTGGAACAAGGATGAGGTGTCTAATGAGTGAATTTGAAGACTCTTACACAAAAGTAAGGTATCCAAAGTAAATAAGGCTTAAGTGTGGTTAAATGTTTCTAAAGCAATTGTTAGAAACTTGATAAGACAATGGAAAATCTCGTAAAGGTATTGTGGGGACTGGATTTAGATCGCAGTGAGTGTGATTGAATTAGGATAAATCAAGATGTAATATTTGTTATCCCTACACTCCCTATTGAATATCTATTTGCCCTTTTTGAGGAAATTAAAGCTTGAAAAAAAAAATTTCAATGCACCTCCCTCTTGATATTGAAGCCACACTTGGTAAATGGTAACACATGTTGTATATTTGATTTATTTCAAAAAAATTAAATTGGAATTTTGAAATAAAAAAAAATTAAAGGTTTTAACTTCTCTTTTATTATCATGTAATACCTTTATTATTTTCTTATTATTCTTTTCTTATTACTCTTTATTTTCTTTATAGTATTGAACGAAAATATTTAGTTATAATAGAAACTTGATTAACTTGCTATTTGATAGAAAAAGAAACGTGCAGATAGAAATTTGAACTTTTCAGAGTTGGTTTTGAAATATTATTAAAAGCACTTTAATGAATATAATTGCTTATAATATATATATGCAATTTGAAACGTGGTCAAATGGTTTTTGTTAACTACCAGGAGCTTACTGTTTTCAAATTGAATATGATATCAATAGCTTTTAATGAATGGAAACCAAATTATTAAAAGCTATTTTACGTTATAACTAAAATGAAATCAACCTTCTGGAAATTAGCTCATGGAAAATTATTGACTAATGAAGAGAGAAAACTTAGAGGAATGACAGACAATGACCTGTGCCCGAGATGTAACAAATGCTCTGAATCCTTGATGCATTTGTTGAGGGATTGTGAGAATGTTCAAGAATTTTGGTCGAATAAATCATATTAATCCTAACCAGTGGATTAAAATTTTAAGTCTGGGTCTATTTGCGTGGCTTGATTGGAATCTTTCATCAAATGATATTGGTCTGACTTCTTTGAATTGGTCCCTACTGTTTGGAGTGGCAATCTGGGCTCTTTGGCGTGACAGGAATACCCTCATTTTGGAAAATCAATGGTCCATAGGAGAGGAACTTTGGCACTTTGTTTGCAACCAAAGGCAATTCACTGAGAACTCTTTAGCTCCTCCAGCTTCTAGTGACAATTTATGAAATCAAGGGCAATCTGTTTGGTGTAGGTCATTTCAAGGTGTATTCAAACTCAACGTCGATGGCGCTCATGGAGTTGGTTGTGGAGGATCGGCATGTGGAGGCTTGATCAGAGATGACTCAGGTTAGTTCATCAATTTTTTTTGCTGCAAAGTGACTTCGAGTAATGCGTTATGGGCGGAGTTATAGGGAGTTCTATGTGGTATTCGTCTTGCTCGGAACCTTAATCTCAAAAAGGTCATGATCGAATCTGATTCCAAGGTGGTGGTAGGTTATTCTACGGGGCTTTTCTCCAAATCCATCGGCTCAATTTCTGCTGGATGAAATCCTTCGTATGCTCAAACTCAGAGATTGGGAAGTGGAAGTAACTCATATTAGGAGATATGCAAATAAATGTGTAGATGCTTGTGCTCGTTTGGGATACTCTGCAACCTTTAATATTTCGCTGATGGAGAGGCCTTGGTCGTTGCTGGATTTGTTGATGAGGGATGACATTATAGGAAGTTATTCATCTTCCTTTTCTGGTCTTTAGTTTAAGACCTTGTTTATCAAAAAAATAAAGTCACACATTGAATATTTTGTAACCAATTTTACACCCACAATTCATACCAATTAAACAAAAAAAAAGTTTTAGAATTTTTTTTTTGGTGAATAAAAGTTTAGGTGAGTTGGGTCATGTGGGCTTACCAGGACTAGGGTAGGCCTCATGACTCGAAGAGCGCTTACAAATGTACTTATACAGATTGCCCACCAACGAGGTCCTCACTTCAGCAGCGATTTTTACTGTTCTTCAATATCGGTAAAAATATAAATATTTATATTTTTATCCGAGACTTAGAAAAATGATTTTGGATAAACCAAAATCATATTTAGACTCTACTTGATATTATAAGTCTATAGTTAAATTTTGGGTTGAAAATTCAGATGGAACCCGATCTGCGTTTTCACTGACAGTAAGATTTTACTGCTCAGAAAACAAAATTTTGACATGAAAACGAAACGTTTTAGATTTTTATCACCTTTCGAGTGATATGGATCTATTTCAAAACTTTCTGTCAAAAATAAAATATTATATTTTATTATGGCGAAGTTTCGAAGAAAATCGCGTAAGAAAAACCCTAACTTTCGACCCGAAAACAGAAAATTTCAAAATGTTGCCACTTGTTGGGGACAATATATATTTCAAGAATTTCTACCCAAAATAAAATATTTTATTTTATAGGGTGAAATTTTAGCAAAAACGTACAAAAACCCTAATCGAGTAAACAACGGAACCAAATGCGGATGTGCAGAGATACAATGGGGGATAGAACGTTGAGTCATCGATAATGACTCAGAGCGGATGAGTCATGGTAGTGAGTCACCTCCCTCATAAATACTTATAAATGCCCATAAATACCCATAAATGCTAGAATCAAAATATCTAGATATTTTGGACCATAACCTAACCGAGGCTTAGTTAACTTCAACCAAGGTTAGCCAACCGTGATAATCAACAAAAATATGTTCTTCTCACTTGGTTAACAACATGGAAGCCATCACCACTCACTCCTTTCATTTTTATTTTAATGAATTCCTTTGATGTCCAACAAGTGTTTTGATAAATTTATCCTTCTATCATATATAACTTCGACCAACCACCTTCACCATGGGTCATCCATCCATTTTGCTTCACCTTATCATGATGATTCATTAAAAATATCTAAGTTGTAATATATTATTTCTTAACTTAACCTTGACCATGATTAAACCAACCATGATTCAAACTAAAATATCTCATTTCTTCTTTGTGGGGTGTAACACGGCCACACCTTCTTAATCACACCTTCACCACACAAATTTTCCTAGTCATGATGATTACTAAGACTAGCTAGCTTATAATATTATATTTCTAACTTAACTTAACCTAGCTTAGTTAACCTTAACTATGGTTATTAACAAGGACACATCTCCTCACCCTAAACAACTCATTTTACAAGACTGAAAACCCCTCCACACCTAGCCAATTTCGTGGCTACCCACTCCCCACACTTAACACATTTTCATTTTTCTTCTACACAAGAAGACAAAGAGAAACTAAGAAAAAAAACCATTGACTCACCGAAACCATACCGAAACTCTGGCCTCTTTTGTTCTGAAAGAAGGCTCTTTACGCCCCCGTTCTGCTCTGAATCAAACAAAACCTTCAACATCAAAGTTGTGCCTCTACTTCTTACCTTTTCGACAAGCCAAATTTTGTAATTTGTATATGAGCAGATCGCGAGATACACTCATAACACCAACACATCCTCAAAGCTGTCAAATTTTTAACTAAGCTTGTTTTGATAATTTCACTTCATTCCTTCATCATCCAAGAGGTAAATCCTCACTTCCTATGATCATAGTTGTCTTCAATCTTTATTCATTCCATTCATTTTGTGAAGACCATTATTTTTTCCATTTTCATTGATTTTATTCAAATAATTCCAGAAAATCATAGAAAAATCCTTTTGATGTGATTCCAGTTTCTATTAACTCTCTATGAACTCTATATTCATCTTCCAAGAGCATGAATCAAAAAGAAATTTCTTCCCTATTTCCCTTAAGTGGCCGAAACTCTAGCCATGGAAAAGTTCATGAATTTTGTTTCAATTTTTGGAAAGTATCACTTTATTTCATTTTTCTAAAACCTATGTTTGTTGAATCCAAGAGATTGAAACCAAATGAATTTCTTAGCCTATTTTATAATGATGGCCGAAACCTAGCTCTTGATGAGTTAGAGGATTTTGTTTCAATTTTTGAGTTATGATCATTGATCTTGTCTATCTAATGCATAAGGATCATCAAACCAAAAGCTTATGAAATTTTGACACCCCTAGACTAATTTACTCATGATGACTGAATCCTAGTTCATAGGAAACTTGATGGATTTTGTTTCATTTTGTTGATTTGTGATTTAATTTGTTGTGAAGGATAAGTGTTGGATTGTCATTGTGAATTTCGTGGAGGAAATCAGAATTTCGAGAAAGAAATTACTTAGGAAATCTGTAACTTGAAGAGGTAATGGGAGTTTACATGAGGGGTTTTAGATATCCATATGCTATCTGTGTATTATTTGTAAAATTATCTGTTATGATTCTGTGATGTTTGATTATTTATTGTGTGATTGTTTATGTGGTGGATGTAGTTCGTAGAGTTGTTTTGTTATAACTATGATGCATGCTATAACTGTGAAGTATGTTATATCTGTGTTGTATTGGATTATCTGTTGTTGAGTGTTTTGACTGAGAAGCCTGACAATGGTCAGTGCTCAATGTAAATTGAAGATAAAAGCTTGATAAGCTTGAAGATTAAATCAACGTGATTTAATTTTGGGAAATTGAAAGAAAAAGTGAAAAATAATATTTTAATGATATTTCGGTGAAAGATGAGTCAATGAATGACAGTAAGGGCGAAACCGTGAAAAAATTTCACAAGTGTTAGTTTTTCCAAAATAAATTCAAAAATCAAATAAAAAGTTATTTCAAGTAATTAAGTTTCAAAAATAAGGTAATATTTACGTTGGAAAGGTTAATTACAACAGAAAAGTCATTTTGAGTTATAAAAGAATTTTACGGCGAAATTTTGAGAAAACGGTTTTATTTCTTTAAAAACGAATTGAGTTGGGAATAACTTTTCAAAATTTGACGTTTTCAGAAAAGGGATTTTCAAGAAATGAAGGAATTGGGGAAAAATGAAGTTCTCTGTGATTTCACATTTTATAACGATTTTTAACGGAAAAGGTTTTCTGAAAAGGAGTTTTTACTCAACGAAAATAATTCCGTTAAAATTGGATAAGTTTTAGGAGGTTTGGTTTTGTATTTGTTGTTTCACAGAACGAAAATATTGTTAAAGAAGAAGAGTGAACCTAGTAACCGAGACGTCGGGATTCTAGTGTTCTGTTAACACGTGGATCATGGATCTGTGTTAGTGGACTGTGTGTCCTGGAAAAGTTATTGTGGACTGTGTGTCCTGTGTTGAGTTGAGTTTTCGGATTGTGTGTCCTGTGTTGTGTTGAAATTGAAAAGACTTAATATTAAATTAAGCATGGTTGTGATGTAACACCCTGCTTTTCGTTTAGTACTTTTATAAAGCTTGTTTGGTTGTTTAAGTTAGTTTTGTTAAGTTAAAAAAGTTGGCTAAGGGCTCAGTGGGACTTTTTGGCTTAAAAGTCCCTTTCTAGTACATGAGCATGACCGTGCTCATTAG
This sequence comes from Sophora flavescens, assembly GCA_030762895.1. Taxonomy (NCBI): domain Eukaryota; kingdom Viridiplantae; phylum Streptophyta; class Magnoliopsida; order Fabales; family Fabaceae; genus Sophora; species Sophora flavescens. The sequence goes on along the minus strand of CM061062.1, from coordinate 26,527,992 downwards.
CCAGCACGCTCGTGCTTAAAGTCTGTAGTGTGTTGCAGGTTTTAAGTTGAGCACGCTCGTGCTCAACAGTGAGCACGCCCGTGCTCAACAGTGAGCACGCCCGTGCTCAACAGTGAGCACGCCCGTGCTCAATGTACGGATGGCGTCTCGTAAACGCTAAGTCTAGCACGCCCGTGCTTGCTGAGGAGCACGATCATGCTCAAGTTCAGTCTATATATGCTTGCACAGAAACCGAGGGTTTACGTGAAAACCCTATTCTAGTGGCTGCTAATACCCTAGTGCGGCCAGAACAATTTCATTCCCTTTTTCCATCAAACTCAATCAGTTTCTTGAGTATTGGGGACCACTGGGAAGTGTAGTTTCGCCTATACACGTATATAGGTAATGTTCCTTTTTCCCCTTGTGGTTTCCTTTCATGATTTTGAATTGGAAACTAACTGGTTTGTGTTTTTGTTAAACCAAGGCTTGATTGGGATTGAGCCGCTCAGAGGGACGAAACCGGTTTGCTGTTAGCTCACGTTGGAACCTTCAATCCAGGTATGGGGAGAAGGGTAGTGTATTCATTAGGCAGTTGGGGTAGCGTAAGGTAAGGGGTTCCCATAACCCCGGTTGTTGTCTCAAGTGGTATGCCTATATGTTGAGATGTTTTCTGTTGATAACATGACTATTGATTCAGTTATGTTCTATGATAACATGTCTTAGTTGTTTGGGAATGCTATGGTTATCTGTTCACATTCATGATTGGTTGCTTATGAGTATGATAATGTGTTGATCGTTGTTATTAGCATGATGTTGGCTGGTTGATGTTGTTACTATGATCATTTTGATGATAAGATGTTAATTAAATAATTAGGTTATTAAATTACTTGATGATTAATGGATTTAATCCCAAAATTAATTGGTTAAAATCTGTGTTTGAACTTTGCCTAGAACAGGATTGTCATGCGTTGAGCCCGGCCGTGTTGAATAGGGAGCATGAGCGAATTCTGGAAAATGGACACTCATTAAGCACGGCCGTGCAGCAGAGGAGCACGACCGTGCAGCAGAGCACGGCCGTGCCTAAAAGGAAGCACGACCGTGCTCCACTTTAGTGGTAGCACGCCCGTGCTGGGGTTAAGCACTCCCGTGCTCACCCCTCTGGTTAGAAACTGAGATTAAAGACTTAAAGGGGGTTTTAACCCCAATCTTCCACAATAACGTTATGTTGACATGATTAATTAATGTTAAAGATTCGATAACTCGGTTAATGGTTAATGAAGATAATTAATGATGATAAGATGTTTAAGTTGGTAACCGTTGGGTTAGAGCACGTTGATAGCTTTGGTGCTTATTGGCCAAAGTGGCCTCAATGCTTATTGGTCGAGGTGTTGATGATGTTAAGTCTTGGGTGCTTATTGGCCCAAGCATGATGATGTTGACGATGAAGTCTTGGGAGCTTTTTGGCCTGAGCAAAGGAGGTGCTTGTTGTTGTTTGTTGTAGTACCATGCATAGAGCATTGGAGTTGATGGTTGAGGGGGAGGTTCGACATAGGGGAGATCACTCGAGAGTACGGTGATCTGGCCATCCATGGTAGGTCACCCGAGGTTTGGTGACTGCTGCCCTTCGTGATAAGGCATCCACGATTTGATGCACTGGCTAGCCATGGGGTTCACCCGAGGTTTGATGAACTACCGATGTTGGTGCTTCTATGGCCAATACGGATATGTAACTCCGAAGTCGTTCATCCTGAGTTAGTTTGGATACACATGTATAATGGAGTAGAGGAGTAGTGTTGCATTGCATCGCATAGCATACTTGATTTTGATGATGTTGATGTATGATGATATCTATATGCTAATGTATGCTTTGATGTTGCCATGCTTGTTTGTTTACCTTGCTTCCTATCTCCATGCCGTATATGTTTACATGATTCTTACTCCCCGTTCTCTGTTTGTTTGTTTGGCATGTTTGACTTCATGCAGAGGATGGTGAGCATCCCGGAGATGAATGACTCTGAGGATCTACCACTCATAGTTAGGGCATTTTCTTTCAGCTTAGTTAGTTTCAGTTGTTCTTCCATGATTTACGGAACGGTTATACCAGCTCTGTTGTGACATTGGGTTAGGACGTTGTTATTTTTTTTTATTTGTTTAATTGTTTTAAACTTGGTTTTATTTCTGCGTTTTGAGAACTCGTTCACGTGGGACCTTTCTACCCATGAACAAATGTTTAATTAATTCAGTAAATGCATGTTGTGTTTTATATCTTTATCTTTTAATGCTTTATAACATGCAGGGTAGCAGGGTGTCACACGTGAGCCTTTGAGCCTCGACAAGGAAAGAATGAAAGAAAAAGAAAAGGTGACATGAACAAAAGTTTTACATGCATTATTTGGCAGACGTGCCTGTGATGACCATTGTGTCCTGTGTGTTGGACAATGTGTCTTGTGTTGTTGGCCACTGTGCCATGTGTTGTTGACCATTGTGTCCTGTGTCTTTGGCCAATGTGTCTTATGTTGTTTGGCCAAATGTGCCATCGAGCTACAATCCACAAAAGGTGGATTGACAAACTGAGGAAGTCAAGACCAAAGTGGGTCTATTAGGGACATCCAAGTTAGTGAGCCACAAAGGCCGAGGCCTCGCGACCTCTAATCGTGGACGTAACGATGCAAAACGTGGATGTACTCAATCAGGGACTACTCAATATTATTTTAAGTGCTTGAGTGTGATATGTAACACCCTGCTTTTCATTAAATGCCTTTCTTAAGCCTGTTTGGTTGTTAAGTTGTTTGGTTAAGGGCTTAGTGGGATTTTTGGCTCAAAAGTCCCTTTCTGGTGGTTGAGCACGCCCGTGCTCAATAGCCAACATGCATGTGCTTAAATTCTGAAGCGTGTTTAAGATTTTAAGTTGAGCACGGTCGTGCTTAATAGTGAGCACGCCCGTGCTCAATGTGCGGACCGCGTCTCGCTGACGCTAAGTCCAGCACGACCGTGCTCAAGGTTAAGCACGGCCGTGCTCAGGTCCAGCCTATATAAAGTTGGCACCGAAATCGAGGGTTGCGAATTAACCCTATTTTCTGTCATCGGTCGTTGTCTAGTGCGGTCAAAGCAACCCCCTTCCCTGTTTCCGCTAAACTCAGCTAGTTCTTGGAGTTTTGGAAGTTGTTTGGGAAGCCTAGTGCATCTGTGTTGGGTTAGATGTAAAGGTCCCTTTCCCTTTTTGGTTTCTCTTTCGTTTTTGGGTTTGAGAAATTGATCGTTTGTGTTTATGATCAACCAAGGCTTAGTACCAGAGTAAGCCACTTGTGGATTCGGGACAGGTTTGCTGTTTAGGACACCGGTGGAGCTACCTTCAATCCAGGTATGGGGAGAAGGGTAGTGTACTCATAGGCTCGGGGTTAAAGTAAAGTAAAGGGGTTCCCATAACCCCGTTGATGCATGTTTATTGTATGATTTAAACACTATGTTGATGATGTATATTTTGGTTGGTCTATGATGATATGTTATATGCTCCATGTTTTTTGAGGATTAATTCATGTTGAATATTGTAACACCTATCTTGGGCATTACATGATTACCCATTGTGAAAAATAAAACGTAGTTAAATCGCTGGTTACTTTCGAAAAATAATATTTTGTTATTAAATAAGTAAACTAAAAATGGTGATAATTTTTTTTCCCTTTTCTTTCCTTAAGATAGATGAACACTCAGAACATAAACATCAGAAACACATACGAATATATATATATATATATATATATATATATATATATATATATATATATATATATATATATATATATATATAAGTCAGATTAGCAGTTGCATCATAAGTACATAGTTACAAAGTGAACATAGGGCCTTTATAAGAACAGGTCATTGACATAGTTAGAAAATGAGTAGATAAGAAAACATAAGCATCATAAAACAAAAGGGTCCGGAACCACATCACAAAAGACCATGGTTTTCAGAAAACCAGGGATCAGCCGGACAAGGATAAACTTCCTCACAAAAGAAAACCCAAAGTTGGTCAAACTAGAGATGACCATTAAGAAGGCCATAATGAACACCCCCACTCCCAGAAGACGAATCAGGCATGACATCCAAAACCTCCCCTCCTTCGTCAGGAGAGTCATCATCATCGTCCTCATCAAGAACTATGTACTCTGGCTCGTCATCGAAGAACTCCTCCGGATCCTCCCCCGGGGGTGAGTCAGGTACAACTCCGGAAAGTGGTAGTCCAAGAGGTGGATGCTCATGTAACTGTCCTCGCTCAGCCAAAACATGAAGGTAATACCAGGGAGGTGGTAGTGAAATCCTCACCGACTGGACAGTTTGAATCCTCCGTTGTGGTCCGCCCTCAACAGCTCCCTCCAGTGAACTAACAGGCCCGGTATAGGTGGCAGAGTGGGATCCCGGGTGGATATCCCACGCTCCCGGATCTTGAGCGTTGTCAAAAATCAGCTTCATCGTGCCTAATGGTGCTAAGGGATGTTCGGATCCATCTAAACTCATATATATATAACAATTCCATATAGGAAAGGAAAACAACAAGAAAGTATGCAAGAGTGAGATACCAATATATGGATTAATCACAATAACCATATGCACGACACAAAACATCAGATAGCATGCAAAGTCATGTATCATAAAATTCTTGAAAATAAACAGTATTATATCTAGGGGTCTCATACCCGATAAATCATGGTTTTATAAAAATGTTCATAACACTTCAATATTCAGGCTCTAACCTAATCTCATGAGATACCAACTTCATTTTTCGTTTAAGCTGATCAAGCTTTTTACATGGATCATTGTCAACGAAAAGAATCCAATGTCCAACACCTTTGTAACTCATTGGTAGATCACTCAGCAACCAATGGTTATTTCACACAAGTTATGACATCTCAATTGTCATTACGGTAAATGAGAAACTTCAGTCCACGCATTGGCAGATCACTCGGCAACCAATGGTTATCATGGTTCATGGGCGTATTTCTCCAAAATTCATTGGCCAACACATGACTCAATGATTTCTAACTTGGCAACATGGCACGTCTGCCAAACAAATGCATGTGAAAATCATTTTATTCTCAAAGTTTATCTGTGTGTACATTCTTTCCTTGTCGAAGCTCAAAGGCTAACGGCTATTCATAAAATCTTTAACTTTATGATTCTTCAACATCAACACGGGACACGAAGTCCGAGTTCTCAATCACAACACCCTAAACCGATGCATCAGTCTTGGGTTTGTGGTTATAGAAAACAACTTTCACCTTTTTCAACATTTATCACAACGTGATTAGGACACACAGTCCACAACTACGTGGTTACGACGTACAGTCCACAACAACGTGATTAGGACACACGGTCCACAACAACGTGACATGGATCAAAGATCTACATGTAAATTACAAAACACTAGTATTCCGACGTCTCGCATACTAGATTTACTTTCCAGCGTATTTATTCTTTTTCGTTCAGTGAAACACAATTAAAAAATGAAACTTTAGCAACTTATCCAAACTTGCCGGAATATTTTTCAAAAGTAAATTTTTTATAGAAATCCATTTCATTGGAAATTCATTTGTAAAATGCTAAATTATAAAGAAATCCATTTTTCTTTTGAAATTCTTCTTTTTCTTCCAAACCATCTTCAGAACATTGTCAAATCCTTTCAAATTCTTTTATAAAATATCTATATCTATATTTATATAATATACATTTTCAGGTTGCTGTTGGGGTAATTTTTGACACATGTCACACAACCAATTGCCCACAAACAAATCACTAAAGACAAAAAAGGGACCCATTTTTAGAAATTTTAGACCAATGGCTTGAAGATGGTATTATTGTAAATAAGTGATGAAATGAGCACTTTTATATTTCTGGCAATCTTTTCCAATACACTTCCCACACTTCCAAAAAAACCTCACCAACCCAAACCCATCGGTGGCTTTTCAAATTTCAATTTCCTATATTCAATGCAACCTGTTTTGGATATAACTCTGCTGCAGCACCCTTGCATTCTTCTGATGCCTTAAAAATAGAAAAAAAATTAATTTCAAATGTTATTCATCTCTCTGTCCATATTCATTACGCCTCTCCTTCCCCTTGAGCTGAAACCTAGAAGCCTTCTCTCCCTGAGGCTATGTTTGGGAATTTTGGAGATGACTGAGTGGAGTGGTTACTAATGGAGTGAGGTGGAGTGGTAAAAATATATCACTCCATTGTTTAGAAGTTTGAGGGAGAAATCCCAAACCCTCTAATTTGGAGGGTATAAAAATTGGGGGTTTGGATGGGATGAAGTGGTCTGGGTTACCATCCTAAACCATCCCACTCAATTAATTAATGAACTCCCAAACAATGGGTCAAGCCTTCTATCACTAACCACACCACCCCATCCTCCCACCCCATCTTACCGGCATAACTCTTCTCTTCCTATTGGGAGCAACTTATCAAATTTCTTCTTCCATCATCTATCTTCTCTACTCATGTGCACCGTCCAAGAGGCAGTTCATAATGTAAGTCATTGGTTGATTTTGTTTCTTTGTTCTCTTCGTCTCTTCGTCTCCATTCCCCTGTTGATTCAATTCGCAACTCTCCAGTTTCTTAGTGTTAATTTACTCTATTCTTTGTATCCATATAATTCAAAAAGATTTAGGGGTTAGGGTTCATTTCAAATGAACCCAAAAGATGAAATGGAGAAGATGATACCAATATCTGTCTCCCTACTGCTCTTCATTTTTACTTTATTTTGTTTGCATTTTATTAAGTTGTATATTTATTCATCCGAATTCTCATTTGCTAGCAGTTGTTAAATTATATCATTGAGAAAGTTGATTGTTAATTTGCTAGATGTATATTTTCATTCTTAAATTTATCACATGTTTTTTTGAAGTTTTTTCCTCCATTATCTAATGCTACATGAGGGGGTACTTTAGACAGAGCAAATGGAGTAGAGGATAGCAAGCATGGAGATTTATTAGGGCTTCTAATTTAACGTATATAATCATTTTTTTTGAAACGCTTGTAGATGATTGGAGCTTTAGGGTTCTTGAATCAAAAGCTAAAAATTTCCAAAAAAAATTGATAAGCGGTGCTCTTCTATAATTGAGAGCTCCTTGCAAATGTTTTCATTTTCATCTCTGTTAAACTTCAATATTTTTTTAATTTTTTCCCATGTCTCTAGACATCCAAGCATAAAAGTTATCACCCTATAGAACATAGATCAATTTAAATGTGACTTTTGTGCTAATAGTTGGCCAGCTTACCTTCATATCAAATGCTGTTAAATGTGAATTCACATGGAATATGCTGCCATTACAACCTTTACTGGCACAACCTTCTTCATTTTGGCTTGGTGATTGTTATTTTTCTTTGTTGTGTTCTGAAGGCTGATTGGCATGTGTGTATATGTTGGTGTTCTATATACTATATCACAGTTCATAACTGATTTTTAACTGAAAAAGAAAAGTTCCTAATGAATGATAAATTTGTTTTGATGCTGTTACCTTTTTAATAGGAATGTTAATGGTCGCAATTTAATCACTAACCTTTAGCTATTTTACTTATCTTAGACAATGTTATTATTACTTAAGTCACTTGATGTTAACCTTACATATATCTTCCTTTAGTGCATTTTTTCTTTGTATTTTTTTTCTTCATAATGCTACTTTCCTTTGCAGTTCACAGCGCCAATAGGTAAATTTTTGAACTCATGCCAGCTCTAACAACATTTTGAACTCCAATAGCCTCTACCAATCCCCCCCCCCCTCTCTCTCCTGGTAATGTTTCTTCAACTACACTATTGCTTTTTGAATAATTTTTTTCTTTATATTTCACTACATGAAAATAAGTGAATAGTGGCGAAAATATAGCGACAGTTACATAAACTGCCGCCGGTTAATGGATCGTCACCTAAATTAGAGGCGGTTTTAATAAATGCCTTAATCAAATAAATTTTAGCGGCGGTTTGTTTCAAAACCGTCACAATCATCATTAAATTATCGGCGGTTTATGATGAACCGCCGCAAAATTAATCTATTTTTACATTTCCGCGGGTTCTCAATTAGTTCCCGCTACTTTCACAAAATAACCCACGCAGTTTTTGAACCTGAACCCTCACCCACTCAATTTCTTCTTCAACGCCGTCGTGGCTGGCTTTGTGAACCCAGCCACATTCTCTGCTTCTGTGCGCAAGGTTTGTAATTACTTGCCCCCAAATTTCACAGTTCCACCACCAGGTATGTAGTCTGCAACTATATACTATGTGTTAGAGTTTCCTTTGCTTCTAGTTGTAATGTTTTAGAATAGGAAATTGTTGTAGTTATAGGTTTGTGTGTGTCAATAAATTTTTGAGATTGAAACCTTTTGCCCAAAGATTTTTTTTTAACCTTTATGTGCTCTGAACATTCATTCCTCATCCCTGCTACTCATCTATGCTCCACGTATATCCATGGACCATTAGCTCACAAATGTACACTCACCGATTCACCAAAAATCATTGTGTAGCTTCTGGTAGCAATGCCATTGCGCACTTGCAAGGTTGGAAGGGAAGGGTGTAGCTAAAAATTGCATCATATTTTGAAAAAGAGAAAGTGCACCCCACCTGTTTGATAAAGTGTTTCAACACGTCTGTGCCTTAGTTAAATGCTTGTTATGCTTTAGTTCATGGTCCCATTATCTCATGTGTGTTGGATGAATGCATTTGGACCTAATATTTATTGTGATTGTTGTATGCGTCATCATTGGTCTTGTAATGTGTATGGAAGCTGTCTTGCATATCAAGGTGCATTTGTTGTTTGGAATTTTGGATCCATAATGCAATAACTGGGAGTTTTGTTATACCTGGGTATCATGATTTGTGTGCTATTAGCTCTCTATATTATTTCAGTACTTTTGATTTTAAAGCTTTGTTGCTCTGTTATAATGATCAATTTAATGGAAATCACTAATACTCTGTTACATTTGCTTCTTCTTTTTGTTCGTTGCTTTTCTCAGTTAGTTGCTAGGTTTTTTGATCGATGGTGGTTGATTCTAAATTCTGATTTCTGGTCGCACGCTTAAAGGTATGTAATATGTATTCCTACTTTAATTATTCAGAGATTAGGACATTGATTGGCTTAGACATTCAGAAGTTGGCATTGAGATGTATCAATAAAATTGTTCACATTATGTAACTAAAAATTGAACTTAATAAGAAACCAAATAAAACTAGTTCTAACAAATGATGGGTATGAATCACTGTTTCCATTGGTGTTTACAAATTGTCACTTTTTCTTTCTTCCCCGTATCTGTAATTTAATGCAATTCATTAACTATAATGTGAAAAGCTTTTGAAAAACTGATTTAAGAACCTTTGCCTGCATGACTATATATATGATCTTCAAAACATCTCTTGCCATGGTCAAGGCATCACAAAAGTTTAGGTTTCCAGCAATAAATCCACTGATGCACACAAACTCAAAGAAGGAATGCTAGCCTCCCTTGACAGTTCATTACACTTTAGACCTCACCACTGTGATGGTAAAGGCTTTCTACTCCCAAACCTAACAGGAGATAGTTTAATTGACTACAATGATTTAGTTAAATAAAGTTTTCAAAAAAAAGGAAATAGTTTAATTGCTGTATAGAAGGTTCTTTCTATCTTTGGAGTTTTCCATTATATCCTTCACTTTTGAGGTTAATATGTTATTAATGTTACTAACTTACTAACTTTTTATTACTTTGTTTAAATTTAGAAGGAAAGTTCACAAGTAATGGATAAATCATGGATTACAAAGTCGCGAAACTCTGTTGAGTATAAGCAAAGGGTTAGGGGATTTATTGATTTTGCTTTTGAACATCGTTCAGTTAATGACACATCAATATGCCCTTGTAAACGGTGTGGTTTTAAGAAACGACAAAGTAGGGATGTGATGTACGATCACCTAATATGTACACCATTCCCATAAGGATATACTTTTTGGTACTATCATGGGGAGATCAAGATAGGAGAAACTAGTAATGTCTCAACTAGTAATGCTCCAAATGTAGTTCAAGACAACATGGTTGTTGAAGATCCTATTCAGAACATGATCAACGATGCTTTTGGAGTTGATAGACACCATGCAAAAAAGTACCTGTTGCATCAAATATAGAGGTTGGCGGGGATGGAGTGACACCGAATGTAACTCAAGAAGGGCACGGAGATGAAGATTTTTATGCATTAGCAAGAGATGGAGAACAACCCTTGTTTGATGGGTGCACAAAATATTCTAGACTGTCTTTTCTGGTGAAGTTGTATCATATCGAATGTTTGTGTAGGATGAGAGATAAAGCAATGACAATGATATTAGAATTATTGCATGATGCATTTGAACATGAAAAGATTCCGAGTTCATTCTACGAAGCAAAAAAAAGTATCAACAAGCTTGGTTTGAACTATGAAAAGATACTTGCATGCCCTAATAATTGTATGTTGTATTGGGGTAATCGAGAGGATGAAGAAAGGGAAACATGCAAAGTTTGTAACATGTCTAAATGGAAATCAAGAACAAAAGTTGGTAAGACTAAAGTGTCTAATGATGGCAATAATAGGAGTAAGGTACCACCAAAAGTTCTTCGTTACTTTCCACTCAAACCTCGATTACAAAGATTGTTTTTGTCTTCAAAAACTGCTGAGGATATGAGGTGGCATGCTGTGGATAGTAAAAATGATGGAATAATGAGGCATCCTAGAGATTCAGAAGATTGGAAGAAGTTTGATTCAACACACACTTCGTTTGCATCAGATCCGCGAAATGTGCGTCTTGCATTGGCTAGTGATGGTTTTAATCCCTTTGGTGTTATGAATGCAAGTTACAGAATCTGGCCAGTTATTCTCATCTCATACAATACTCCTCCATGGGTGTGTATGAAACAGACATCTTTTATCGTTTCAATGATAATTCCTGGCAAAAGAATGCCAGGAAATGATATAGATGTCTACCTACAACCTTTAATCAAAGAGTTGAAGGAATTATGGAATGAGGGTGTGGATGCCTATGATTCTTTCAGCCGAGAGATGTTCAAATTACATGCAGCTTTGATGTGGACAATTAGTGATTTTCCTGGTCTAGGAACCCTCTCTGGGTGGAACACATACACAAGACTTGCTTGTCCATCTTGCAACTTTGACTCTATTCCTTGTCGTCTTCCTCATAGTAAGAAATCATGTTTTATGGGTCATCGTCGTTTTCTTGATCAAATGCATAGATTTAGATTGAACAGGGTTCGTTTTAATGGAGAGCAAGATTTACGTGAACCACCAAAAACATTATCTGGTATTGAAAATTTTGAACAAGTCCGGGATATAAATGTCACATTTGGTCAAAGACCAAAGATAGACATAAAGGGAAAAAGAACACATGGTGGGCGTGTTCCACAAAGTAGCACCCAACAATGGAAGAAGAAAAGCATATTCTTTGAACTTCCATATTGGAAGCATAATTCTTTGTGTCACAATCTTGATGTGATGCATATTGAGAAGAATGTGTGCGACAATGTCATCTACACTTTGCTTAATGATAGTGCAAAGACCAAAGATCATATCAATGCTCGAAGAGACCTTAAAGATATGGGCTTTAAACCAGACCTTTGGCCTGATGAAAATGGAAAGTATCCTTTAGCTGTCTACACAATGACTAATCTTGGCAAGAAGGAATTTCTAACGACTTTAAGGAACATCACTGTGCCAGATGGTTATTCAAGCAACATATCTAGGTGCATTGATTTGGATAACCTTAAGCTGAATGGGATGTTGAAAAGTCATGATTGTCATATATTGATGGAGCAATTGCTACCATTAGCCATGCGAACAGGGTTGCCAGATGAGGTGTCAGCAGTATTAATTGAGTTGTGCTCATTCTTTAGACAATTGTGTGGTAAAGTGTTGAATGTTGAAGATTTAGACAAACTTCAACGTCAAATCGTCCTCACTTTATGCCACATGGAAATGTTATTTCCTCCTTCATTCTTCACTGTCATGGTTCACTTGGTTGTTCACCTTGTTGAAGAAGCCAAGCTTGGAGGTCCTGTGCATTATCGTTGGATGTATCCTATAGAAAGGTAGAAGAAGTGTGGTGACATTTCCTTTTATTTAAAAAAAATTAGTATTGTATTGTATAAGGTTGCTATTAATAACATTTGTTGTGGTTTAATAGGTATTTAGGACAACTGAAATCCTATGTGCGTAATAAAGCACGACCAGAGGGGTCTATAGAAGAAGGTTACCCTATGCAGGAGATTTTGACATTTTGTTCAAGGTATTTAGATAATATTGAGACACGATGGAATCGACCCGGCCGTGTAAATGATCACCCTAATGATATACAGCCTCAATCATGAGTTTCTGAATTGTTTCCTCAAGTCGGAAAACCGGTTGGTGGCTATTCATATTTTACCCTTACACCCATTGAAAAGCTACAAGCTCATAGACATGTCTTAACCAACTGCCCTGCAGGCGATTGTTACCTTCGGTGAGTAATTCTAGAAATTGTATAACTTAAAAAGTATTTGTTTTAATAAATCTAACATGATACATCTATATAGGCAATATAGAGATATTGTACGAAGGCAACTAAGGAGTCGTACAAGGAATGCTTCCGAGATAGACAAAAAAGTTCATAGAGAGTTTGTTCGTTGGTTTGCTAATCGTGTGAGTGAAAAGTTTGTTAAATTTATATATTGCATTTATTTTGGTGATATGCATGCCACTAACAACATAAATTCTTGTTTCTAGATTGCCAACAATGTTGACAGTCTTACTGGACCAAATAAAGATGTTCTTATTAGTCTTGCTCAAGGTCCTTCCAACCAAGCTAGAAGGTTCACTGCATATAATGTCAATGGATTCAAGTTTCAAACATTGGAACGAGACAAATGCTTAAAAACTCAAAACAGTGGCATTTTTGGCACATTTGGAACAATAAGTTACTCAAGCAATAGTGATGCCCAGATGAGGTTTGGAGGGGTGCCTTATTATGGAAAATTGATAGACATCATTGAGCTTTACTACATTGGCTTCACAATGCCATTGTTTAAATGCAATTGGGCTAATACCACTAATCCTAGATGTATGAAAACAGATAAGTTGGGTTTTACCTCGATCAACTTTGCAAGATTAATACATACCGGTGAACATGAAGATGATGAGCCTTACATTAAAGCTTCTGAAGCTCAAATGGTTTATAATGTGGAGGATGAGAAGGAAGACGGTTGGAGCATACCAATTCATTTGAAGCCAAGAGACTTGTACGAAATGGGTGAAGATGATAAAGAATTTATGCCATCCAATGAGGCTTGCTCGTCACAAAACTTAGAACAATTTTTCTCTGAAGATACTACACATATACAATTGGCAAGAGTGGCTATAGATGATGAACCTCAAACTTCAACCATTAATGAAAATGTTGAGGATGATAACAATGATATGTGTTTATGATTACTAAAAGTAAAATTGTTTTAGGTTTTAGTTCATTTTTATATATTGTAATAAGAATTTCCATCCTATTCTATTAGTTTAATATGAATATTTGTATTTATGCATATGATGATGTTATTATGTGAATATCTATATCTTGCACTTTCATTTACAATTATATGCTATAGTTTTTGAATTAAAGTTATTGACATTAATGGTATTATAGGCATGCTTCGGAAAAAAAGGTGTGTTCCTCCTAGTCTATCAACATCAAATCAACATGTATCATATTCGAGCACTTCCCAACCTGCATCTATTAGTCCACCTTTGAGTGAGTCTGTAGTTCACATAGGTTCATCCACTCAAGATGGGCTACAGACAGTCCCTGCCACTCGATCGGTAACTCGGTCTGGATCTGAAAATATTGGACATCGTGAACCTGAAGTGGCTCCAGATTCTTCATCGATAAATCAGAGACTGCCTCGTACATGTTGGATAGTGGATGTCATTGGTATGTGATTAAAATCTTCCTAGTTTCTCTAAATTTTTTTTTAATCTTGTTATACTTTTGGATAGCAATAGTTTGGTGTAATTTGTGTTAGATGACGAAGGCATTGTTACACAAACACGTATGAGAATTAAGGATGTGTTTGCACTTCGTGACGGGAAACGAGTTGTGATCGAGTGGAATGCAAAATGTCAACCTGTAGGAGACTCTGGTGGTTTACTGAATGGATTTTTGGGGTCGATAGCAAGCAATTTTGACCATTTCCCCATTATATTTGAAACTTGGTGTAAAGTTCCCAATCAATACAAGCTAAACATTTATGATGGATCTATAAAGGTATCAATTTTTCTCTAAGTACTTGTATTGAAGAACCTTCAAGAATCAATGGATTCAATGCAGTAAAGCTTATTGTTATCATTTTGATATCTCTTAGTCTAGCAACATTTAATATGGGAAGAATATTATACATCTACCTTTTCTCAATTTGCTGATTATTGATGTTGTATGAAGAATCCAAATTTCAGTTAACGTTAAGTTCCTAATATCAATTCACAGACTAGAATGCAAACTGCCCCATTGTCTTAAGAATAAGTAGTAATTTTTCCTTAATCAGGTTTCTATATGCTTCAAATTTTTAGCTACGTAAGTTTAGGATTATATTGATATTGGACGTATCAACATGTAAGCCCAAAACAATCTGTGCTATTATTTTGTGGTGACATGCTATAATGTTGTTATAACTTATAAAGCACTGGACTGTTTTTGTTAAGATCTCATTTAAACCAGATTCTGCTTTATTTAGATTCTTAAAGCCATGTTCAATCATCTGTGGTTTCCTTGATCAACTCTTACTTTTCTCTCGTTGATTTTGCGGGTTTGGCAGGGGAAATAATTGTTTGTTTTGGCCATGTTCTTGACTTATTTTTTTGAACATTGATGTCTTAATTGTTGTTTTAAGAATTGGCCATTGGGTGTGACTTGGGTTTTCAAATGTTTAATAACTCTGCTACTGAGAATGAGGCTTTTGTAAAAGTTTTTGGACCAGAGCATCCTGGACGACTCCGTGGTGTGGAATTCGGGGTGACCAAAACTCAAATATATGGACCCACTTATCGATCTAGTGACTTGGCAGCAGCTAATGCCAAAATTCAAAAGCTAGAATCAGAAGTTGATGGGTTAAAGACACAAGTAGTTGAAATGGATTCATTAAAGGCAAAACTTGTTGACTATGACAACATGAAAGCCCAAGTTGCTTTTCTTATGCAAAATTTTAAGGGAAATCAGGTAATTAGTTATGGTTGCAACTTGCAGAATTTGGATGTCTTTGTTGTGAAATTAGTTATTCGCATCTAATTTGTGATTTTATCTTTCAATTCCAGGTGGCAGACTTACAATCACCGAGAGAAGTGAGACGATCTTCTGCCTCTAGTCATGATCCTGAAGATCGTGGAGCTTCATCAGCACACAGACTTAATTAGATATATTATATGTAAATGGTGTCAAAAACTTGTATTTACATATGTTTTTATGTTATGATAATTTCGAATAATATTTTACTTTTTGTAGATTATTAAGCTTTTTTTTATCATTTTAATGATTAGGTTTTGAAGCATTTTTGAGTATCAATTTAATAAATTTATTAGTTCTTAGTCAAAAGTTTTTATTAAAATAGGGATATTAAAAAAAATTAGACAAATAATGAATTGAATCAGTTTAAAAAAAACAAATATTTAATATTTTGAAGCGGTTAAAACCGCCGCTATATTTTTATCTACAATTTATGTAGTAGCTTTGGTGGCGGTTCCAAACCGCCGTTATAATTTATGTGCATTATAAATTGTGATACTTTGTGACGGTTTAGAACCGCTGCTACATTTTATAGTTATTTCAAAATATGTTTTTTGTGGCGGTTTCTTACCGCCACTAAATTTGCGACCGTAGTGCCAGCGGTTGTGCAAAACCGCCACAAAACAGCTTCACGACGATCACTTCTGAGGCAGTTTCCAAACCACCGTAAAACATTTTAGCGGCGGTTCACACCGCCGCTATTTGACATATAAAACCACCGCAAAACACCATATTTTTTGTAGTGTTTCCTTTATGACTATGACTATTATCGCTTTTTACCTTATTATTAATGATTAATGATACAAAGTTCCGTGATAACTGAGTTTTCTGTCATTTTCCAATCAAACTATTCTTGGGTTGTAGTTAGCTTTTTATTTAATGCTACAATGGATTACTTACACTGCACTTGGTTGTAGATGTTCTTGTTGCATGATTTATCAGCTAGCAAAAGGCTTATAGGTAATTTCTCTTTCTCTTTGTCTTTCTATTCTTTGTTGGATTATAGAACAATTTGTTAGATATTTCTTTAATTGTCTAGGTTCTTTATTCTTTTTGCGGAAGCGTTAAATCTGTAGGCATACATTTTAGAGCACATTTACCACATAGTCTAGGATCTACATCATGCCAGATTACTAGGATTCTAAGATTATGAATATACTTGGATCTATAAGGGTTCCTGATCTTAAAGCGTTCTTCAAAGAATGAACTTGATCACCAACCTTCATGAACGACGGAGAGCGGCAATCAATCACAAACCAGAGGTTGAATCACGAATCAAGAGTTGATTGTCTTCTAATGCGAAATCCCCTGACAATCAACATGGATGATGATGATAACAAATATATGGTTCGCGGTGGCTTTATGGTTCTTCCTCAACCTAGACTCCTTATGCCTTAGTCGCTCTTCAAATAGGGAGAAGAGGTGGTGTGCGTTGTGTCCGGTGTATTGGGGACCATAGCCTATATGTAGGGTGATGACCAATTAGGGTTCCCATTATTACGAAATTGGTCATCGGTGACATCCACTCATATTTTACCAATATCAGATAATTAATGACACAATTAATTATCAAATAAGAAATCTGATTGGCCTTATCTCTTAATTTGATCACATATCAATTAAGGTCCCTAAGATAAATAGCTAATATAATTAATTACCGATATCCGCCCACATTATGATATATTGGAATAAAATATTCTAACAATCTCCCACTTGGGCAATATATCGTAATAATTATATCATAGTTCTTTAGGCGCGCATCCGAATGCTATTTATCCTTAGATTTCTACTTTACAATCTAGTCAACCTCATACATCAATAATGGGACCACCGCGGCTGTCGCCACTAACGTATACCGTGACTAAACCCCGACGACCACCATATCAATGCACTTAATGACATAGATCGATATGGATGAGTGGCATGGAAATTTCATGCAATGTGATCTCTAAATCATGCCTATTTACAACTGGTCCAACTTAAGTCTTTAGTGAGATCATACCGAAGTTCCTTCGGTGAAAATTAAATATTTGCACATAACCAAAACTTAAGATAGTTATAATAATAATAACCTCATAAACTTTATTTCTACAGAAAATCAAACATAACATAAAGTTTGTTCAAATCCAAAACATAGAACAAGATAACAAAAAAAAAAAAACTCCCCCTAATCTAAGGCAACCTCAAAACCAATACCCATGTAAGCAACATGCTCATCAAAGACCTTAGGTGGCAAGCCTTTGGCTAGTGGGTTAGCTTGCATAAAGTTTGTTCCTGTATGTTCTATAGATAATTGGAAACTTGATGTCGATAACCTTCGACTTCATTAAAATCCTGTTGTTATTGGAGTACAACACAACTGACTTATTGTCACAATATAACTTGAGTGGTCTTTCAATTCCTTTATTATACACAGCCTAGTGACAAAATTCTTCAGCCATATCCTGTGGTTGGATGCCTTCTATCTTGGAACCCAACAAGATCGGAGTCAGAATACCTTATGATCTCTAAACTATAAGATCTCCGATCCATGAACATATATTCTTTTGTTCTCTTTAAGTACCTTATGATCATTTTGACTGCTTTCCAATGATCCTTTTCTGGATTGCTCCAGTATCTATCTAACACTGCATTATGTACGCTATGTCCGGGTGCGTACAAACCTGAGCATACATCAGATTTCCCAGAACTGAAGCTTAGGGAATCTTCTGTATTTCCCAAATTCCAGATTTCCTTTTGGCATTAATTGCGACTAAAATAGTCTCCCTTAGTTATATGGATATTCCCTGGTTTACTATCTCTCATGTTGAACCTATCCAAAACTGTATCGATATAGCTCTTTTGTGATAATCCATGGATACCTCGAGTGTGATCTCTAAGTACCTGAATTCCTAAGACAAAAGAGGCGCCCCCAAGATCTTTCATCTCGAAAAAAAATTCGGTAGAAATTTCTTGGTTTCGTGCAATGAGCCTATATCCTTGCTGGCTAGTAAAATGTCAACATATAACACGAAGAGTATAAATTTGCTCCCACTAAAATTGTCAACCCACAG
The DNA here is from genome assembly GCA_030762895.1 of Sophora flavescens. Classification (NCBI taxonomy): domain Eukaryota; kingdom Viridiplantae; phylum Streptophyta; class Magnoliopsida; order Fabales; family Fabaceae; genus Sophora; species Sophora flavescens. The sequence goes on along the minus strand of CM061062.1, from coordinate 26,509,661 downwards.
TTGTCCACGATATTTATCTCAAAACTAAATGAGACAATCACCTGATGGGACCTGTGGTATCACTAATGAGACACCTTCTTTAGCCCATAGATAGATTCCGTCAGTTTGTAAACCACCTTCTCTAGGTCTTTCGACACAAGGTTTTACAGTTTCCCTATATACATCTATTTCATAAATGTGGTCATTGAGAAACACCGTCTTGAAATCCATCTTATGAAGCTCCAAATTATAATGAGCAATGAGAGCCATGATTGTCCTAAAAGAGTCCTTCATTGGTCCCGAAGAGAAGGTTTCATTACAATCAATCATTTCTTTTGAGTATAGCCTTTTGTCACTAGACAAGCCTTATACCTCTCCATATTACCCCTTGAAACTTTCAGGTAATAGGATAAGTTTCAAACCTTATTGTCCAGCTCGAGCTTGTACTCATTCCTTCAATCCACTTTTCCGAATGGAAACTTCATATGGATTTATGGGAGTTGATATAATCATCTTCCATTACACCATTTTACCTTATGTTCTTGGAGAAATACTATATCCAAAGTATTATTTATCCTTTCACTACAACATTTTGTACTTTAGGCAACACTATTCTTACCAACGCTTGAAAAACTGTTCCTAAAACATAGAATGAGCAACAGTTTTGTTGTTGTACTCAATAATTTATATATTTTGTATATTTTTTAAAAGAACATTACAAAACTGTAGCTTATCTATGTTAGGCAACAATTTTAAAAACGTGGATGGATCAGAGACAATGGTTTTACACTGTGGACACTATTGAAAACTGTTTTCTAATAATTAAAATTAAAATTAAAATTAAAAATAAAAATGACGCCAAATATATATTTCTCGTGCGCTGCAATTCCCTCATTCTTTTTCGTAAGAGGCAGAGACTAACTCGAACGCTACCTCTGCCCTCAAACGAAAACCCCTCAAATTGAATCAGAGAGCTAGGGTTTTGATTTGATTGACCAAGGTAACCACCCTTCTCTTGCAATTCTATCTATGTTTTCTCTTTCATTCTCTTTCTCGCTTGATTTGCTTCTCATACTTACTCTCCATTCTTCTTCTTTTGGAGATTTTTGTTTTTTGTAACATTCCTCAGCGTTGAAAGAGAGATTGGAAGAGAAGGTTCAGAGTGCCCCGTAAGAAGGTTCTTCCCATTCCCTGTTTCGTTTCATGCTCTCTCGCACTCTCTCGTAACTCTGTCAGGTATGAGCTTGAGCGTTTGGCTCTAGTTTTTCTTCGTTGATCAGTTTTTGATTTTCGTTCCTTTGTCATCTATCTACTGATTGACCAAGCCAACAAGAGGAAGGTCTGAAATTCTGGTTTTTGGGTACTCTGTTGAGTCCGAAAAATTCTAGTTTGGGAGTGTTCTGCTCGAGGTCCGAAAAACTCTGGGTAGGGGTATGTCTCTTTCTCCTCTAGTTTAAGAAACAAAGGAGAAAGAGGGAGTGATCTGAATTTCTCTCTCAAATTGTAATATCAATTAGAGATTGGAAATCATCCTCAATCCATTGGAGTCTCTTTTTGGTAATTCTATTTGATTATGTTTTGTACTTGAGAAATATGAAATGAAATGTAAAATCACAGCCTTCATTATGTTTTACCTGAATATATTCATATATTTGAATGGCTATAATGTTGTCTAATAATATTTTAATATGTTTATTTTGATGGAGTACTAACTGTTTGATGAAATGTGTGAATTGAACTTTTATATCATGGCTGTGGAAGCTTAGTTTTATTCTTTGGTTGGTCTGTGGATGTTAAGAACTGAATTTACTTTTATCTTTTCCAATATTATGCTTTCTAAGAAGATGACTTAGAAATCTCATTTTAGTGTTCTGAGTTGTGAGAACAGAATGTGAAACCATGATTCTCTCTGGCTGCATTTCTTTTGTTTGTGAAATTCATGTATGTGCTGCTGGATTTCAGTTTCTGATAGCAGGTACTCTTTGAACCATAACTTTGGCCATACAACTTGAATTGAAACACTGTTTTCGTCTTTGAAAACTAACATGTAAATCTCCAAGTCATAAAAATTTCAGGCCAAAACTCCTTCTGTATCACTTCCAGTGTTTTTTTTTTACAAAATGCAAGGCCTGTTTATTTGTGTTTCAATGTCTGGACAGCATACATATATTCATGTTTAGACAGTTTTTTTCTTCCATCTTGGGTGTCATTGAAGTGTTTTAATTGTTTAACATGATTTGCTTGTTGATTCTAGTTGCTTTAGTTAGTTAGGGTTATTTTTGCTGCCATTCTATATAGGATATAGATATTAGATACACATCAGACCTATGTTTTTGAAATAATCTGTTTTTCTTGATTGTATTGCTTTTATGGCTATGGCACATCTTGTGCTGCTAGTCAGTTATTTCTAATAAATTTCATTTGGCTTTCCAAAAACAAAAGTTCTACCAGTTTAGGGAACATATATAGAATTGAGTAAAAGCATTTGATTGCATAACAAAGCCACAATTATTGCATATATAGAACATATATGACTTCATTCCACTTAAATTTAGATATTCGTTAGATACCGATACAACTCATTTTACTTCAAGTGTCTGTGCTTTACTGTTGCTTTGTATTACATACTTGGTTCAAGGTGGCTTTTTTAACCAAGACCCCATCATTTAGACCTGGGAAAATCCCCCCAAAAACCAGAATTACTTAGGGTATGCACGTTTCTAGCATGACTAACAATATCTGCTTTATCAATGTACAAAACAATCTCCTTCATTAATAATGTTACACTCATGTACACAACAATGAAAATATAAGAAAAGCACCACAAAGAAAAAAAGGACAAGGGCATTTCTAGTCACGGCAAATAAACAAAGGAAAAGGAATAAAATTGCTTGAATAACTACTGGTTTCTATTTCATCATAATTTGCTATATCATCCCTAAGCATCCAATTTAGCAGATTCTGGAGTAACAAATCTGACCATCTTCCCTGCTTCTCTGCTTATCCTACGCTCCTCCTCTAACGCCTTCTTCAGCTTGTTCTCTTGTTCCATAACCTTAAACGTGCTACAAGCTTTCAGTATTGCATCATTCTTTTCCTGTTCTCCGTGGTTTGAATTTGAGGTTGAAACCAAAATTTCATCGCTCTTTGCAAGGCCCTTCTTGGAGTTGAAGCAAAAACATGATCTAATCATCTTTGCAATTTGATTCAAATCAGTCAATATGGATATAGATAAAGAAACCAACCAATTATTTTTTACTTTGTCTAAAGACTATAAAGATTGATTTCTGGTATGATTTTTATTTGCAACTTTGTAAGTTACAGAATCACTTCTTTTTATACCCTTCAATAATATGGCAGCTAATGGCATGGTCAAATCAGTATCGATTATCCTAACTTAGCCATATGTGTTCAAAGTGTACACTTGTCCCTGAACGCGTTTTCATCTTGGCATAATTTTGATTGTAGCTAAATTCCCTAAATATAGATCATGCAAGCTGCATAATTTTGACTGTTACATTAGTTGTACATTTAGTACATGGACCTATCACCTATAGTAGTCCGATAGATATAATAAACAAAATAGAAAAATAAAAATAAAAATTTAGTACATGGCACCATCACCATCTAGGCATAGATGTTTCTATTCATAGACAGTGGGGAATTTCCCTGGAACAGATTAATGAAGCTGATAGACAAGTCCAACACAACTCTTCTCATGGACACAGTCAACGGAAGAATATTCTTCCGTTTACATCACAAAGCAACAGTAAAGCACAGACACTTGTATGACTAAAACCTTTAGCAAACAATTTCTTCAGTGAAACACCTTTGTTCTCCTTCTTCTCCATGCTCAAAGATATAATAAAGTCTAAAATTATTGACTTTGAAAGAATCTATTGATATGCTTCTTAAAAGTATAGAAAAAAGAGTGAAGGTACAATAAGTTAAAAAAATTAAATAACTTTTGATTGGTTATTATTTATCATCAATCATCAAATGTAAACTGTTTTGGTTGCCGGTAGCTAGCGGTTATGGTGTGACAGCTCTCTCTTACAAGAAGATTGGGCCATTACTTGCTTCTGGAAGTAAGTTGCCACTTACTTTAGCTTGAACATGAAAACCTTATATTTTGAATGTAAAATGTCTTTTGTGAAATGTGAAATTTAACCTTCAACCTTTTTTTATTTTCTTTTTTAATATTGTTGACAACCTATACTTTGTTCCTTTTATTATCACAATTTTTCCTAATATGCTAATTCTAAGGATATGTTGTTTGTTATAGAATATAAAGTTTTGAATAACTTAACGCATTAAATAAAACTTATAATGACATAGTGCATCATTTTATTTTGTATTAGATTAAAAGTCATGGACAAAGAGTGGACTAAATTGCCAAGGTTTAGTGAAGAGTATTTCAATGGTGTTGAGTCATTCTTAGATTTTGCCTACACTATAGGAAGACCTCAAGGAGATGAGATTTTGTGTCCTTGTGCCAAATGTAGAAATCATTGTTGGGCAAAAAGAAATGTGGTTTATGATCATTTAATAGGCACAAGATTTTTAAAAGGCTATGATGTTTGGGTAAACCATGGGGAGCGAATGCTGCCAATGGAAATCGACAATAACATGGAAGATCAAGAGGACTCACATGATGACATTGATGGCTTATTGTATGACACATTCAGAGATGTGGCAGAAGTAGAGGGAGTTAATGAAGGTCCTAATGAGGGTGCAAGAAAATTCTACAATTTGGTTAATGAGGCAAAACAAGAATTGTATCCGGGATGCAAAAATTTCTCTACTTTATCATTCATAATTCGAATGTACTTATTGAAGTGTCTTCATGGATGGAGCAATGCATCGTTCACCACACTTTTAGAACTATTGAAAGAAGCGATGCCTCATCTAAACATTCCTGAATCTTTCAACAAAACAAAGGCCATGATTAAGGACTTAGGTCTTGATTATAAAAAGATTCATGCATGTCCGAATGATTGCATGTTATATTGGAGAGAGCATGAGAATGACGATTCCTGCAGGTTTTGTAAAGTTTCACGATGGAAGGAATTCCCTAAAGTAAATTGTGAGTTTGAGCAACCAAAAAATGAGCATAAAGTCCCTGCAAAGATTTTGAGACACTTTCCCTTGATTCCTAGACTTCAAAGGCTATTTATGTGTTCAAAGACAGCCGAGTCAATGAGGTGGCATGAAGAAGAGCGCTCAAAGGATGGGAAATTGAGGCATCCCGCTGATGTCCAAGCATGGAAAGACTTTGATAGGCTTCATCCTGATTTTGCATTTGAGCCTCGTAATGTAAGACTTGGTGATCAGCCTCTGGCTCATCTAGTTTTATGGCTAGTATGACCAGGATTTTGTGCAAATTATATCCTATTTTCACCCAAATTAGGTTAGATTGTCCTCAAGCAAGGTTTTGAGTCTCTAAAGTAGTTTTAGGTTAATTTAGCCAGTTTTGAGTCAAATAATACACTTATAGCTGTGTCTTTGTTTTCAGGTTAAGTTGGAAGTCAAGAGAATAAAGAAACAGGGGATTTGCCTCGCGAGAGTTTCCTCGCCTCGCGAACCTGAAAGCCAGCAGAACATTGAAAATGTCATCCTCTCTGGTTCGCCCCGCGACTACGCTTCTCGCCTCGCGACCCTGAAGGCTGACTGTTCCAGGAAAATGCAAGGTTTCTGGGTCGCCTCGCGAACACTTGACTCGCCTCGCGAGTAATCCAACCCTGGAAGACCAGAAGCTATCATGGTTTAACCATGCTGAAGGTCACGGCTGTGACAGTTTGGAATTTGAAGAGTCTCGCCTCGCGAGTAATCCTTCGTCCCGCGAGAAGACCAAACGTTTTTGACTTTTCACAATATTCGCCTCGCGAAGGTGTGCTCGCCTCGCAAGTGGACTTAATTTCTGAATAGTATAAATTGCCATTCTTAACAGCTTGGAAAGACTTTTGCTTCTCCATAGTTTTACATTTTTTTTTGTGTGTTTCGTTATTGTCATGGAGAACTAATTTCTTAGATTAGTCTACTGTATGAGAATTCCATATACTTGAGGTTTTGTAATTCCTATTTTAATTGCTTTTCCCTTTTCAATACCATATTATACATTTCTGTTTGTTATTTCAGGAGTGTGTAGTGTTGTATTGATTCATTTCAGTGATGTTATGTTCCTATACTAAATCACGTTTGTTATTTCGCGTGTGTTCATTCAGGTTCGTTAGTTCATGAGGGCTTAACCCCATTTGTTATTTCGGGAATAGGAACATATATCCGTAGTAGCGATTACGTTGTTAGTTGTTGCTACAACTGGAAGGGGATTAGAATCTGCTTAGGGCTTGGAAATTACATGAACTGATGATAGTTGGGAATTCGAGAACAGTAGATTAATCGTTGTTTGCTATTTGGTAATCTCTTTGAACTGCCCTGTTTTAATTGCTTTGTTTTGCTTGTTACTTATTTGCATTCAAATCCAACCCCCCCCCAAAAAAAAAAAAACCCCCAAAAACTGATTTTTTGTGAAAAATAACACTTTAAGAGTCCTTGTGAGACGACATCCGAGTTGTCGCCCTAACTACAGTTTTAAAACCCGCTCGTTCTTTTTGGCGCGTGCGCGACAGCACGACCAAAAATTGGCGCCGTTGCCGGGGACTCTTATTTGTTATTTTTCCATTTCTTTTTTTTCTTTCTTTTATTTCTTTTATTTTCGTTTTCATTTTAAATTGGTCTGGCTACTAGGTCTAATTGCCCTGAATTGTGTGATTTTGATCCGGAAATTGAAAGAACACTGCACACACTCCGTAGAGAATTTCGAGCTAGCACTAGTAGTGATTCTAATTCTAAAACTGTTTTTGAAAACATGGGTGATCAAAGGACATTAAGACAGCTTGCTCCCCCTGATGTAAATTACAATGGATTGTGTATTTCATATCCTGGTGCTGATACTCCTTTTGAACTGAAATCTGGTTTCATTCACTTGTTGCCAAAGTTTAATGGTCTTGCAGGTGAGGATCCACACAAGCACTTGAAGGAATTCCAAGTTGTATGCTCCACAACCTCGAGATCAGAAGGAGTAACTGAGGATAGCGTCAAGCTGAAAGCTTTTCCGTTCTCACTCCAGGGAGCTGCAAAGGATTGGTTGTTGTATCTTGAGCCAAACTCTATCACTACCTGGAATGCTTTGCAGAGGGTTTTCTTAGAAAAATATTTTCCTGCTTCCAGAGCTACGTCAATCAGGAAGGAAATATGTGGAATCAGGCAAGGAAATGAGTCATTGGCTGAATATTGGGAAAGATTCAAGCATTTGGTATCCAGCTGCCCCCAGCATCAGATTTCTGAACAACTTCTTGTCCAGTACTTTTATGAAGGGTTATTGCCGATGGATAGGAATCTTTTGGATGCTGCTAGTGGGGGAGCACTTGTTGATAAGACCCCAGCTGCTGCCAAACAACTCATTGAGAATATGTCACTGAATTCCCAACAGTTTACTACTAGGAGAAGTTCTGTTGAGACAAGAGGTGTGCATGAGGTCCATAGCTCTTCGTCCAACCAGGCCACCCTTGAGAATAGATTGGATGAGCTCACTTCTTTTGTAAGGCAATTGGCAATAGATAGAGTTCAGCCTGCAAGGTTGTGTAGCATGTGCAACTCTCCTGAGCACCCATATGATGCATGCCCCATCCAGAGAAAAGAGTTCGTCAGTGAAGCGCCTCAAGCTTATGCAGTAAATCCCTATAATCAAGGAAACAGTCAGAACCGGTACAGCACTCCAGATCTCTCCACAAATAGGTACCATCCAAATTGGAGGAATCATCCTAATCTTCGGTATGGGAACTCATCCCAACAACAACCGATGGCAGCACCATAGAATCCTCCTCCAGTGACCACTTCTGCACCTTCTGGACCTTCATTAGAAGACTTGGTCAAGCAGTTGACTGTACAAAACCTTCAGTCTCAGCAACGAATGGATGCTAGCATTCAGGCCTTGCAGACACAGATTGGGCAGCTTGCCACTTCCATAAACAACATACAGCAAGGTCAAGGATCCAGTCAGCTACCTGCACAGACAGTGATGAATCCCAATGCATCCAATCCTAATGTGAGTGCCATTTCTCTGAGATCTGGAAAAGTTGTTGAAGCCACCTCTGGAAAAGATGAAGAATTTGTTGAGATAACTCCTGAGCCTACTGTTGAGGTAACTCCTGAGCCTGCAGTTGATGTTGAAGTTGAGAAAGTGTACAGACCACCAATCCCCTTCCCACACAGAGTTCAGAAAAATAAGAAAATTGGTGGTGAAGATAAGGAGAAGGAAATTCTTGATGTGTTCAGAAAGGTGGCTGTAAATATTCCGCTGTTAGATATGATCAAGCAAGTGTCCAAGTATGCAAAAATTCTCAAGGACTTATGCACCAACAAGAGGAAGTTGAAGAATAATGAGAGAGTTGATTTGGGAAGGAATGTCTCAGCTCTTATCCAGTCTAGGCCTGCACCAGAAAGAGTTGTTGTTTCAGCCCCTACTCAGGCATTACCACAGAAGTGCAAGGATCCGGGCACATTTACTATTCCATGCACTATTGGGGATAGAAGATTTGAAAATTGCATGTTGGATTTGGGAGCCTCTATAAATGCCATGCCTACATCTATCTTTAATAACCTTGATCTTGGGCCTTTGCAGTATACAGGTCTCACCATCCAGTTGGCTAACAGGACCAGTGCCCGCCCCATGGGAATGGTAGAAGATGTGCTGGGCAAGTTAATGATTTGATCTTCCCTGCTAACTTCTACATCCTAGACATGGTAGGAGAGACAAATTCCAATAGATCACCAATAATCTTGGGTAGACCATTCATGAAGACAGCCAAGACTAAGTTTGATGTTAATGATGGGACTATGTCTATGGAGTTTGGGGATATTGTGGCAAAGTTCAACATCTTTGATGCTATGAAACACCCCCTAGAGGAGCACTTTATTTTCCACTTAGAGTTGCTTCCTGAGATTATTGAGGACACCCATGAGGACTTTGTTTATGATTTTCCCTTTATTTCTGGTTTTGATGATTTATATTCATGTACTAACTGTACTGACACTAACCCGTGTGCTGTTTGTGCTGAGTTTCTTGATTCCACTTTGCAGGGTGATAGTGATAGTGAGAGTGAAGCTGTCTGTTCAGCAGAAGTCCTTGACATCATGGCTACTCCAATTGTGCCATCCATTGAGCAGCCACCATCCCTAGAGCTCAAGCCACTTCCTGGGAACCTAAAGTATGCCTACCTGGAGATGAATGAGAAACTTCCAGTCATCATTTCTTCCAGCCTTGACTCTGACCAGGAAGCAAAACTATTGGAGGTTCTGAAGAAGAACAAGAAGGCTATTGGGTGGACCTTGGCTGATATTCCAGGAATTAGCCCCTCCAGATGTATGCACAGAATTCTATTGGAGGATGGAGCTAAACCAGTAAGGCAGGCCCAAAGGCGACTTAATCCACTGATTCTGGATGTGGTGAAGAAAGAGGTGACTAAACTTCTGCAGGCAGTTATTATATACCCCATCTCTGATAGTACTTGGGTAAGTCCGGTGCAAGTTGTACCCAAAAAGTCCGGTCTCACAGTAGTTAGGAATGATAATAATGAGCTTGTACCCACTAGAGTCCAGAATAGCTGGCGGGTCTGTATAGATTATAGGAAGTTGAACCAGGCCACCAGAAAGGATCACTTTCCTTTGCCGTTCATAGATCAGATGCTGGATCGGCTGGCTGGTAAATCTCATTATTGCTTTCTTGATGGCTTTTCCGGGTATTTCCAGATCCATATTGCCCCTGAGGATCAGGAAAAGACCACTTTCACGTGCCCCTTCGGTACGTTTGCCTATAGGAGGATGCCATTTGGCCTTTGTAATGCTCCTGGCACCTTCCAAAGATGCATGCTTAGCATTTTTACTGAATTCATTGAAAATTGCATGGAGGTGTTCATGGATGACTTCACTGTATATGGCTCCTCATTTGAGGCATGTTTGGATAGTCTGAGTTTAGTTCTACAAAGATGCATTGAGACTGATTTGATTTTGAACTATGAGAAATGTCACTTTATGGTAGAACAGGGGATAGTTTTGGGTCATGTAATTTCTAAAGAGGGTATTTCAGTAGATCCTGCAAAAATTGATGTGATTTCTTCATTGACCTCTACCCCTGTCATCCAGCCCCCAGACTGGACACTCGCTTTTGAACTCATGTGTGATGCTTCCAATTTTGCTGTGGGAGCAGTTCTGACACAAAGGGTGGGCAAGGTTGCCCATGTCATTCACTATGCTTCTAGGACATTAGATGCTGCACAATCAAATTACACCACCACTGAGAAAGAACTGCTAGCTGTTGTATTTGCACTTGATAAGTTTAGGTCATATTTGCTAGGTTCTAGGGTTATTGTTTTCACTGACCATGCAGCTCTGAAGTACTTGTTAAAGAAACCAGAAGCTAAGCCAAGGCTGATCCGGTGGATGCTTTTGCTCCAAGAGTTCAATGTGGAGATAAAAGACAAGAGTGGAGCTGAAAATCTGGTAGCCGATCACTTGAGACGAATAGCAAGGGATGAGGATCCTTCTCCCATCCAAGATGATTTCCCTGATGAGAGGCTTCTACATCTGTATGGGGTAACCCCCTGGTTTGCTGACATAGTTAACTTTCTGGTTGCTGGTGTTGTTCCTGCAGGTACAAGTATACATAAGTTCCACAAGCTCAAGAGCGATGCAAAGTACTATGTGTGGGATGATCCGTACCTTTGGAAGTTTTGCAGTGATCAGGTGATTCGGAGGTGTGTCCCCGATCATGAGACAGAGTCCATTTTGCACTTCTCACATGCCTCTCAAGTTGGAGGACACTTTGGACCTCAGAGGACAGCAAGAAAAGTCCTGGATTCTGGGTTCTACTGGCCCACAATTTTTAGAGATGCCTATGAGGTCTACAGGAATTGCAAGGAATGTCAAACAACAGGACCTGCCATCACTCGTAGGAGTGAGATGCCTCAGCAGCCCATGCTCTTTTGTGAGGTTTTTGATGTGTGTGGGATTGATTTTATGGGTCCTTTCCCTGCTTCTTTTGGTTTTGTATATATTCTTTTGGCTGTAGACTATGTTTCAAAGTGGGTGGAAGCAATCCCCACTAGGACTAACGATGCTAAAGTTGTTTCCAAATTTGTTAGGTCCAACATTTTTTGCAGGTTTGGCATACCTAAGGCTATCATCAGTGACCAGGGCACTCACTTCTGCAACAGAACCATGGAAGCCTTACTCAGGAAATATGGAGTTGTGCATAGAGTTTCCACTGCTTACCATCCCCAAACCAATGGCCAGGCTGAAATATCAAACAGGGAGATCAAGCAGATTCTAGAGAAGATGGTGCAGCCGAATAGAAAGGAATGGAGCCGCCGTCTGGAAGACGCACTGTGGGCTCAGAGGACTGCTTTCAAGACACCTATAGGAATGTCCCCCTTTCGGCTTGTATTTGGTAAGGCATGTCATCTCCCGGTGGAAGTTGAGCACCGTGCATACTGGGCAGTCAAGTGCTGTAACTTGGACATGAAGAGAGCTGGTGTTGAAAGAAAACTGCAGTTGCAGCAACTTGAGGAGCTTAGGCTAGAAGCCTATGAAAGCTCCAGGATTTATAAAGAGAAAACAAAACAATTTCATGATAGGATGATTGTTAGAAAAGAATTTTCTGTGGGCCAGCTAGTCTTACTGTTTAACTCCCGCCTGAAATTGATGGCTGGGAAACTTAGGTCCAAATGGGATGGCCCCTTTGTTGTGACTAACGTTTTTCCTTATGGTGCAGTAGAGATTAAACGTGCAGGTACCCACAAGTCCTTCAAGGTTAACGGGCAGAGGCTGAAGCCATTCCATGGTGTGGATGCTGGTGTTCCTGTGGATGCTAATGTTGAGGAGCTCTCCTTGGAAGCTCCCACCTACACTGACACTTGAACAGGGAGTACCATTTCCTTTCCCTCACTCTGATTTTATAGTTCTGTTGTTCATTGGGGACAATGCATGTTTTAAGTGTGGGGGAGGGAACTAGTTGTAGTTTTGTTGTGTCTTGTTTTTTTTTTCCTTTTCTTTTAATAAAGTTCCTGAATAATTTGAGAAGCTCAGGAGTTGTGTGGAGTCTTTTGCTGGCAAGTTTGATGGATTTTGATTGATTTTGCACAGATTAATTGCATGATTGATGTGATGATTCCCCCTAGGCTGAGAAAATTTTTGTTTTTGAAAAGTGATTCCCATGTGATTGAAAACTGAACTTTGAGATTTTGTTATGATGGCATGATTTATGATAAGTTTGGGGGTGAAGGGAAGCACACACTAGGGATAGAATCTCTGTCAAACAATTTGCAAATAATGTCCAGGTGAGGTTTTGAGCCTCCAACATGTTTTCTAACCGTGTGAACTCACTTTCAAGTTGCACTTTCCTGAATTTGCTTGAGTCTCTTTCTGGTTTGCATGATTATGTGTTTGCTTCAGATGATTTAGGCATTTTCTTTGTAAATAGCTACTTAGCCTAAAATAACCATCCCTAATGCATGTTCCTTAGTTAACCCCATTGAGCCTGATTAGCCTGTTAATTCTTGATAACCCTATGTTATGAGCCAAAATCTGGAAAAACCATGTTAACCCGATCTTAGGATTAGGAGAGCATGGATCCTTAGCAAGAGAATGGTTGCAAGAAATTAAGTTTGGGGTGGCTACAAGGTGTAATGTGTTGTATGGGATTGAGAAAAAGAAAAAAATACAATAAAAAGGCTGGAGCCAAAGGCCAAGAAAAGAAAAAGAAAAGAAAAGTTAAAAAAAAGGCAAGTGTAAAAATGAAGAAAAAAATATATAAAAGTATTAGAGAAAAAGTGGTTGTAGTCACCCAAGGCATAAAGAAAAATGAGAAAAAGAACTTGAGTGGAATTTCAATGTTTTGAAGTGTTTCATGCTCTCTTAGTTCCTAGGGACTTCAGCCTAGTACCTTTGTATATCCTACCCTTAGCCAGGCCCTATTACAACCCATAAAAGACCTTTTGATGTTGCATGCATGTTTTCTGTGGGAATCATTTGGAGATGAAAATCAAATTCATGAGAAGTGCTCTTAAAAGTGAGATTGAGTGAAATGTTGTTAACCTGACAAAAACTGAGCGATTGAGTGAACACTAAATGCCCTTGTGAGGAAGGCAGTTGTTTGAATTTGGTGATCTCCCTCTTGTGTGTAACTTGGATTCCCTGCTTAGGTTAATGATTGTTTGAATGATAAAATTCTCAATTGTTTAGAATGAATGATTGTGGGGATTGCTCTGTTTGAAAAGGGGGGACATTGAAGAAAATTGTTTTGATGTATTGCTTGAACTTGTGCAAGGTTGATTGAATCTTTTAAAGCTTGCCAGGTCTTGAGTCTTTTTGATTTTTGAGTTTTAGTTTGCTTGGGGACAAGCAAAGTTTAAGTTTGGGGTATTTTGATTAGCCTCTGGCTCATCTAGTTTTATGGCTAGTATGACCAGGTTTTGTGCAAATTATATCCTATTTTCACCCAAATTAGGTTAGATTGTCCTCAAGCAAGGTTTTGAGTCTCTAAAGTAGTTTTAGGTTAATTTAGCCAGTTTTGAGTCAAATAATACACTTATAGCTGTGTCTTTGTTTTCAGGTTAAGTTGGAAGTCAAGAGAATAAAGAAACAGTGGATTCGCCTCGCGAACCTGAAAGCCAGCAGAACAGTGAAAATGTCATCCTCTCTGGTTCGCCCCGCGACTACGCTTCTCGCCTCGCGACCCTGAAGGCTGACTGTTCCAGGAAAATGCAAGGTTTCTGGGTCGCCTCGCGAACACTTGACTCGCCTCGCAAGTAATCCAACTCTGGAAGACCAGAAGCTATCATGGTTTAACCATGCGGAAGGTCATGGCTGTGACAGTTTGGAATTTGAAGAGTCTCACCTCACGAGTAGTCCTTCGCCCCGCGAGAAGACCAAACGTTGCTGACTTTTCACAATATTCGCCTCGCGAAGGTGTGCTCGCCTCGCGAGTGGACTTAATTTCTGAATAGTATAAATTGCCATTCTTAACAGCTTGGAAAGACTTTTGCTTCTCCATAGTTTTACATTTTTTTGTGTGTTTCGTTATTGTCATGGAGAACTAATTTCTTAGATTAGTCTACTGTATGAGAATTCCATATACTTGAGGTTTTGTAATTCCTATTTTAATTGCTTTTCCCTTTTCAATACCATATTATACATTTCTGTTTGTTATTTCAGGAGTGTGTAGTGTTGTATTGATTCATTTCAGTGATGTTATGTTCCTATACTAAATCGCGTTTGTTATTTCGTGTGTGTTCATTCATGTTCGTTAGTTCATGAGGGCTTAACCCCGTTTGTTATTTCGGGAATAGGAACATATATCCGTAGTAGCGATTACGTTGTTAGTTGTTGCTACAACTGGAAGGGGATTAGAATCTGCTTAGGGCTTGGAAATTACATGAACCAATGATAGTTGGGAATTCGAGAACAGTAGATTAATCGTTGTTTGCTATTTGATAATCTCTTTGAACTGCCCTGTTTTAATTGCTTTGTTTTGCTTGTTACTTATTTGCATTCAAATCCAAACCCCCCCAAAACTGATTTTTTGTGTGAAAAATAACACTTTAAGAGTCCTTGTGAGATGACATCCGAGTTGTCGCCCTAACTACAGTTTTAAAACCCGCTCGTTCTTTTTGGCGCGTGCGCGACAGCGCGACCACTTGGCTTGACTAGTGATGGATTCAATCCATTTAGGACTATGAATATATCTCACAGTACATGGCCTGTCATGATGATGGTATACAATTATCCACCATGGTTTTGCATGAAGTCTGAATATACTATATTGTCATTACTAATTCCTGGACCACAATCACCCGGAAATAATATCGATGTGTACCTTCAACCATTGATTGAGGAGTTGAAGGATTTGTGGGAATTAGGAGTGGAGACATATGATGCCTCAAGAAATCAAACATTTTCAATGCATGCAGCTCTTTTATGGACTATTAGTGACTACCCTGGGTATGCTATGTTGTCTGGTTGGAGCACTAAATGAAAGTTAGCATGTGCATCTTGTAATTATAACACTTCTTCAATCTACTTGAAACATAGTCATAAGATGTGTTATATGGATCATCGTGTTTTTTTGCCAATAGACCATTCTTGGAGAGCTAATAGAAAGTCTTTTAATGGAAGAACATAACTTAGATCTGCACCGCCTTTGTTAGAAGGGTCAGAGATCATAGAAAACTTAAAATCTTTCAACAATGTATTTGGGAAGAAGAAAAAACATAAAATTGATGGTCCGTGGAAAAAGCGGTCAATTTTTTTTGAGTTGCCATATTGGGCACATAATACATTACGTCATAATCTTGATGTGATGCACATAGAAAAAAACATATGTGATAATATTATTGGGACTCTTTTGGATATCTCAGGGAAAACAAAAGATCATGTCAATGCTCGTTATGATTTGCAAGAAATGGGAATTAGAAAGAAACTTCATCCAAGTGAGATTGGTGGAGGTCGTGCAGAGTTTGCAAAAGCATGTTTCTCAATGACTCCGGAAGAGAAGGGTAATTTTTGCAGTGTTTTGAAAGATGCCAAATTACCAGATGGTAGTGCATCAAATATATCAAGATGTGTCCAGGTTGCTGAAAAGAAAATATCTGGTTATAAGAGTCATGATGCACATTTTATGTTACATTACTTGTTACAAATAGCAATAAGAAGCACAATGCCCAATGTAATGGCTCACCCTCTCATTCGTCTTGGTTCTTTTCTCCGCTCTCTATGTCAGAAAGCTATCCAAGTGAAAGATTTGGATTACTTAGAAACAGAGATTGCAGAAATACTTTGTCAATTGGAGATGATTTTTCCCCCTGCCTTTTTTGACATAATGGTTCATTTACCTATTCATCTACCAAATGAGGTCAGGTTAGGTGGTCCAGTTCAATTCAGATGGATGTATCCCCCAGAAAGACATTTATATAAACTTAAGACTTATGTTCGTAACAGAAGTCATCCTGAAGGTTCTATTACTGAGGGGTATTTGGCCGAAGAAGCTTTAACTTTTTGCTCAAGATATTTGCATAAAAGTGTAGAGACAATGCTAAATTGAAGGAGTCGAAACTATGATCACAACGATTCGTTTGAGTTAGATTCAGCTGATTACTTTTCAAGTATTGGTCGTCCTTTAGGGGGAAATAAAAATGGTAAACCATTTTCTCTAGATTTTAAATCAAAAGGCGAAGCCCATCGATACCTCTTGTTCAATTGTGATGAAGTTCAAATATACATCAGGTATCATAATAGCTCATCATCCGACTACTCGTCTATAAAATATATTTTAGAGTAATCTAATAAATAACATTGTTGTCATTGTAGAGAGCATGAAGACACTGTTAATGATCACACTAAAGGAGGAAAGTGGACCAAAGCAAAAGCTCAGAGTCAAGATTTTGGTGAATGGTTTAAGGATCATGCCATGAAAGATGATATATCAATTTGACTTAAACAATTCTCTAGAGGACCAAATACTGTTGCAAAGAGGTTTTCAGGATACCTCATTAATGGATATAGATTCCACACTAAGAAACGAGACGCAAGACGTAAAACCCAAAATTCTGGTGTGACTTTGGTTTCATTAACTCCAAGTTTTGCAAGCTCTAAGGATGAAAATCCCAAAACAGAACCTATTACTTATTTTGGAGCAATTAACGATATAACTGAGTTAGACTATTATGGTCACTTCAAATTTGTGTTGTTTAAGTGTGATTGGTTTGAGGTTGAAGAAGACAAATATGGACTTACTTGTGTACACTTCAACAAAAAATGTTACCAAGATGATCCTTTTGTACTAGCTAGGCAAGTTCACCAATGTTTTTATGTCAATGATCCTTTTGAAGCAAATAGGCATTATGTTATAAAGACAGTTCCAAGAGATTTATTTAACATGGGTGACCAATCAGATTTAGATGCTCAAGAATCTTTTTGGAGTGAACCATATGATGATAGAAGAAATATAAATGAACCAAATAATGATGGTGAACTCAATTTGATTAGGGAAGATATACCTACAACCATCACCGAGAAGCCTTCCCATGTTATGCATGCAACAGAACATGAAGAGGATTCTGATTTTGATGACACTTTGTTGGACTTCATGGACTAATGCATATAAGTTTTGACAATGTCAAGAATTCATTTTGCTTCCATAATCTCTTCTCCAGATTTAGCTTATTTTATGGTTTACTTTTAATAAATTTTTTGGATCCTAGGTCATTGTTTTTGGATCCTTTAGAAATGTTTTAAGTTTGAATTGCTACTAGAACTTTTTCGAGGAAACAATGGTCATTTGTGTTGGTGGGTGGGTGTTTTGGTGATCTTTGTGTTGTCTCAAGTAACACAAAATCTGCAAAACACTTGTTATGCTATAATATCTAGGTGTATAGATGGCTGGATGGTTAATATCGATGTTATAAAATTCACTGTTATCTACTAATTATATGTTGCATTCCCTAAATTTGTATTATGTTTTTCTTGTTAGAAAATGAGCGAAGCAAGCTTAAAGCAAGACAAGGGTGAAAGTGTTACTTTCGATATCCAGGAAAATGTAAGATCAAGCACTGAATTGCTTAAGAGGTTTAAAATCAAGCGTGAGAAGCTGGTTCGCAATGCTGAAAGTACTAATGCAACTAGGATGAAAGTTCAAGGATCCATACACAAGCCTATGTTTAAGAGTCAATTTGTGAGTACAAGTCAAAACAAGTTGCTAGTGGAGCCAGCCATTACTCAACCTAAAGGATCTAGACAAAATCATGATCCAACAAAGTTGCCAATGGAAGCAATCCTGACACAAAGCAAAGGATCTAGTCAAAATAAAGATCCAAAGAGCCAATCTGTGAGTACAAGTCAAAAGAAGTTGCCAATGGAACCAGCTATCACTCAACCTAAAGGATCTAGACAAAATAATGTTCCAAAGAAGTTGCTAATGGAAGGAATCATGACTCAAAGCAAAGGATTTAGTCAAAGTCAAGATCCAAAGAGCCAATCTGTGAGTACAAGTCAAAAGAAGTTGCCAATGGAACCAGCAATCACTCAACCTGAAGGATCTAGACAAAATAATGTTCCAAAGAAGTTGCCAATGGAAGCAATCATGACTCAAAGAAAAGGATTTAGTCAAAGTCAAGATGCAAAGAATCAATCTGTTGGTACAAGTCAAATGAAGTTGCCAATGGAACCAACCATCACTCTACCTAAAGGATCTAGACAAAATCATGATCCAAAGAAGTTGTCAACCATGACACAGAAAAGGATCTAATCAAAATCAAGATCCGAAGAGCCAATCTGTGAGTGCAAGCCAAAAGAAGTTACCTATGAAAGCATCCATGGCTGAAATCAAAGGATCTAGCCAAAAGCAAGGTTTAAAGAGGCAAGCTGTGAAAAAGGCAATGACTCAAGATGATGAATCAATGGCAATGCAGTAAAGCCCTATGAAGAAGACAAAAAGAATCCCAATTTGCCTACCAATGTTAATTGATGAGTTTCTTGAAGAAAATGGAGAGGTCGGTGAGCAAGAAGAGATAGGAAATGAGAGTGAAGATGAAGAACAAAATGACATCGAACAAGAAGAATATGCATTCCAAGAGGAAGGTGGTGAAATAAATGGTAAGGAATGTATGTATGCCATATTTGTTTAGTTATATGGAATTGGTTAGTTATAATTTGTTCTACACCTTATATATGTATACCATCTTTTGTATTTTATCTTTTGTTGCATAACTTCTATGTCAATATAGGGGCGTCTAAGAAACGAACGCGAGGACCGACACAATGCTTGAGCATTCATGCAAGACCTACGCAAGATCGTCAAGAAATTATCTTTAGATGATTATGGAGAGCCAATTGGGCCCACTGACAAAATAGTTTCCGACTTAAGTTATTTCTTGGGCACTATAGCAAGGAATTCAGACTTTTGTCCCTTGATTTACACAAACTTTAAAGCTGTTCTTGTTGATTACAAGGATCGCATGTGGGAATATGTTAATGTATGGGGAAGGCATTTTTCAAATTTCATTGGATTTCATTGAATACTTTAATATTTAATAATTAAGTTGATGTCAATGATATTCTTTTGTTTCTTTCTTTTTTGTAGGATAAATACCTTGTTCCCAATAAAGGAAGGAAAGCGGTATTTTCTCGCATAAATGATGCTTGGAGACGCTACAAGAACTCTATCAAGAAGAATCATTTTTTGAAATACTCTAATTTGAGGGAAAGGTTAAAACATCGTCCAGAGACCATACCTGAAGCCCATTTTAGACAATTGATGGCTTATTGGAACCACGATACTATCCAAGTAAGATAATTATACACTTTTTAATTTTAAATTATTTTATTTTCTCACTTTCATTTGTTCCTCTATAATGCAGAAAATTAGCAAAAAAAATGCTGCGAATAGAGCTAAGCAGAAATATATTCACCGGATGGGGCCAAAGAATTTTACTAGAATTCGTGCTCGATTGGTAGTGAATTTATAAGTGTGTATGTGTGTGTTATTTTCCATATCTAAAACAAATAAATATTCTAATCAACATGTGTTCCCTATTGCTCAACTAATTGATGTAGCGTGCAAACAAGAAGGGAGGGGATGTCCTTCAAGCTGAAATGTTCGTCGAGACTCGCCAAAGCCGAAATGGAAAGGAAGTAGATCCAGAAACGCAAGTTGTTATTGTAAGTCTAGTGTTATCCATCAAGTGTATTTAAAGTCTTGATTTTATCCTTAACATTAATGTTCTTTTATTAGACTACGGTTAAAGATTCAACTCAAAACTCAACTGAATTTGCTGGACAAACTTTTCGATCACTCTTTGGCAAAGAAAAGTCGGGGAAAGTGCGTTTCTTTGAAAGAACCGTCACACCATCTATGTTAAAAAGAAATGAAGAAATTGCTGCGATTAAGAAACAACATTCGTATGAGATGAATAAGTTGTTTAAGAAGGTTGATGGATTGGAAGCACTTGTAAGAAGTTTATTGAAGCAAAACAAGCCAAATTTGGATGAAAAGGATTTGGATGATATGATGGCAAATGCTTTAGGCAACGAAAACAATGCAGCATCACATTCTTCTACATCAACTCATGTTCCAAATAATGAACAGGTATAACAATATTTATCAAAACTTTATTTGTGTATTTAATTTGTCGGCTAATAATATTATTTGTTCCAAGTTGAGGAAGCAATGGATACTACTATAAACAAGTTATTAGTTGTAGCTACTAGTTAAATAGGTTTCAAGTCATTAATAATAGCTTTTGACTATTATTGTGCTCAAAAGTTGTGCAATTTGTAACATAATATGAATTCTCACTGGTGAAATAAGTGCTTTTTACGTCAATTAAAATTGATTTTTTACGTCAAAATACTGACTGACGTAAATACAGC
The DNA here is from genome assembly GCA_030762895.1 of Sophora flavescens. Taxonomy (NCBI): domain Eukaryota; kingdom Viridiplantae; phylum Streptophyta; class Magnoliopsida; order Fabales; family Fabaceae; genus Sophora; species Sophora flavescens. Next base: position 26,489,201 of record CM061062.1, on the reverse strand, counting down.
TGACGTTAAAAGTTACACTTTTAACGTCAGTTGAGAACTGACGTTAAATATAACACTATTAACGTCGGTTCTTTAACACAACTGACGTTAATTTTGTCAAAATTAACGTCAGTTCTTTAACATAACCGACGTAAATTTTGTTAAAACTAACGTCATTTGTTATAAAGAACTGACGTTAAAGGTCTTAATTTTAACGTCAGTTGTAGTAAACAACTGACGTTAATAGTGTACTGTATATTTTTATAAAATACTTTTAACGTCAGTTGTATGATACAACTGACGTTATAGTATTTTTTTTTTTAAATTCAGTTTTAAAATATCACTCCCCTAAGCCATCCCTGCATTCAGTAAATATCCCTGTAACACAGAATATCACACACATTACAGAATTGCAAAGGAAAAATGGAACAATGATCCATATAATGTATGCCTATTCAAAACAATATATATTAATTTATTAACATAGGTTATAAATGTATACTAAGTTTAAACTACCTATATCAATATCCCTTCGTGATGATCATCACGAGTGGCATGTACATCGTCCACCTATGTCTCCTCGATTATAGTAGGCATGTTTGTTGAAAAAGAAGGAGTCTCAGGAATATCAAGATTTGAATCTTCATTTTCATCACTACCATTATACATGCTTTTTCCTTGGAGAACCACGGACAACCATTTTTTAGAAGGATCAGTGATGTAAAACACTTGTTTTGCTTGGGAAGCCATTATGAAAGGCTCATTTATATGACCTAACTTGTTGAGGTCTACCAATGTGAACCCCAATTCGTCGGTTTGTACACCACCGTTACTATCAACCCACTTACATTTAAATACCGGCACCGTAAGCTTAGTGTAATCGAGCACCCAAATATCTTCAATATATCCAAAGTAAGGTGTCGGTGCTGTAACGGGTTTTGTGTCCTTTGCACTAGAGAAGTGCATTGCTTCGGCCACGATCATAACCCCACTATTTTGCATGGTACTCTTGTTATCTTGTTCCTTTGTATAAAAGGAAAAGTTATTTATGTCCCGGTTGCTTTGGGCCCGAAATCATCATAGACAACATCATGTATTTGCGTTTCATACACAACCAAGGGGGCATGTTGTAAATCACCAACAGAACAGGCCATGAACTATGAATACTACTCATGTTACCATAAGGATTCATTCCATCCGTAGCAAGTCCAAGCCTTAGGTTTCTTGGCTCATCGGCGAAATCCGGAAACATAGTATCGATATTCTTCCATTGAATAGAATCAGCAGGATGACGAACCTTTCCATCACGTCTCCTCTCATCATTATGCCATCTAAGATTCTTCGCATCTTTCCCATTGGCAAACAATCGCTTGAACCTTGGAATTATTGGAAGATACCACAACACCTTCGCAGGAGGACCCTTTTTTCTCACATCATCAACATCATCATCATCATCACCACCCTTCACTTTGTATCGTGATAACCCACATTTGGGGCAATCGTGTTTGTCTTCATGAACACCGGTGTACAATATGCAATCATTGGGGCATGCGTGTATCTTCTTATACTCCATACCCATAGGACACAATACCTTCTTGGCCTCATAGTTACGGTCAGGCAATGTGTTGTCCTCCGGAAACAAGTCTTTCAACACTTCAAGCAATTTCGTGACGCTTTTATCGCTCCAACCATTTCTCGCCTTCACACAAACCAATTTTAGCACCGTCGACAACCGTGTATGAGTAGTACACCCTGGATATAAAGGCTTATCCGCATCACCGCACAACCTATCATACACATACGCTCGATGAAAAGATTCTTGTCCAATATCACGGATTATGTCCTCTACTCGATCATCCTCCATATCTACGTCAACGTCCTCACTTTGGGAGAGACTCGCCGTATTACTACTCAACAACATATCACCATGCCATATCCATCTTGTATAACTCAAGCAAATCCCTTCACAAATCAAATGAGTACGTATATCCTTCACCGTACATTTCCTTGTATTCAAACACTTGACACAAGGACAACAGAACATTCCATTACTATTAGGAACATTCCTTTGAGTAAATTCTATAAATTCTCCCACCCCCTTCAAATACTCAGCACTAGTACGCTTACAAACCATCCAACTACGATCCATAACTAGATAGGTCCTGTAGATATGCAAAACATATATATATCCAATATAAGGACAATACGAGAGATTGAAAACTATAGTTTTTAATGATTAATTGCCAAGCACTGGTCACGGTCTGGCAGTGATGTCCATCACGGCCGTAACGTGCCAACTGAACAGACCATGCCATCACAGGCAGAACTGATCACGGCCTAGCCGTGATTAGCATCACGGCCGTGACAGATCAACCAGCAGAGCAACATGCACTCAAAACCAAAAACAGAGACATACATTCCAAACAAATCAAACTCACGGTTTCAAGTTTCAACTACCGAGACTACAGTTTCAACATACACTCAAAACCAAAAATACAAAAATGTGCCCTAAATACTCACCAGAAATAGGTGCTCGCGTGGTGGTGGGGAGGGGAGCTCGAGTGGTGGCCAATGTTCGATGTGGTTACTGAGAGCAGAGGGACAAGGAGAGTTAGTGCGCGGGAAGGGGAAAGAGAGATGTACGTCAAGTTATTGCAAAGAATGAATGGAAAGACAGAGTTAGGGTTAATAGTGTACCTCACGGTGGTGGCGAAGAAGCCCTCGCGGTGGTTGCGGTGGAGATGAGCTCGCGATTAGGGTTCTGTGCTGGGTGAGAGTGAGAGTGAGGGTTGAGAGTGATTTAGGGTTGAGCGTGATGAAAAGAGAAAAGAGACGTACGTACAGAGCGAACTGCAGAAGGCGCGCGGGTGTAAACATAAAACAACATTTAACGTCAGTTGTATTAAACAACTGACGTTAAAATTAATTTTTTTAACGTCAGTTTTATTAACAAACTGACGTTAAATATTAATATTTTTTTAAAAAAAACACTTTTAACATCCGTTGTTGAATACAACTGACGTTAAAAGTGTTGTGTCTCTGTATAAAGTAACATTCTTCTGTAACAGTCTGTAATACTGCCTCTTCTTTTCCTCTATATTTCTATTCCTTCACAAAATGGCTCTGAGACCTGTGCTAATTGAGTGACAACAGGGCATTTTAGATAGCTAGGGATATAGGATTATTTACGTCATCTATTTATTTAACTGAAGTAAAAATCACACTTTTAACGTCAATTGTATAAACAACAGACGTTAAAAATAAATATTTTTTATTTTAAAAACACTTTTAACTTCAGTTTTATTCAACAATCGGCGTTAATGGACACTGTGTGACAACGGGGCATTTTGAGATAGGGATATAGGATTATTTACGTCAGCTGTTTATTTAACTGAAGTAAAAATCACACTTTTAACGTCGGTTGTATAAACAACGGACGTTAAAAATAAATATTTTTTATTTTAAAAACGCTTTTAACGTCAGTTTTATTCAACAACTGACGTTAAAAGTGTATCTTCCTATTCCTTCTGGCATTTTCTTTTCTGCACGTTTATAATATATGACTGCCAGGTCAACTCCCAATGCGCCTTGGAACCTAATGCTCTTAATGATCAATTTAATTTTTTAGCAACTTACGATGCCTAGTAACTTCATCCCCTACTCCTATAAATAGCTTCCTTCCTTTAATTTTTCTGCTTCACAATATGGCTCTGCCATGGAGATTAACTTCATCACTTTTTCTTCCTATACCTAGACTTAAAGGTCTCTGTCTTAATGGTCAAAACAACTTCTGAGGTTGTGTGAATCACGTAACATGGATGGTAAGGTTGGGTGAATCACGTAATGTGATTTGCACACACCATCATCCTTCTGGAGAATCAGCAGCTACAGCTCCAAAACTTCGGCTTTGGAACCAAGTGGCTGTTCCAAGAATATTGCTGAAACAGATCGAGTGCACCATTCACTCTGCCACGGCTCCAAAGTGACTGTGGATTAAGATGGAGCATCGACTTCAAATGAGGTTTGGGATGCATTCAATGTTGGAGATTCTGAGCACAGGACTGAGAAGAAAATGATGTTGAAGCAGAAACTTTTTTATATTTTAGTGCTATATATCTTGCGGAAATTTTTTATCTTTTAAACATGTAATTGTAACTTATGAATCGCTTCAATGAGAAGAATCAATGTTGGAGATTCTGATCAGCACAGGACTGAGAAGAAAATGATGTTGAAGCAGAAACTTTTTTAATTTTAGTGCTATATATCTTGCGGAAATTTTTTATCTTTTAAACATGTAATTGTAACTTATGAATCGCTTCAATGAGATACGATTTGATTATACATATATAACTTGTTTTATGTTAAGTGTTTATTTATTTTAATTTGCACAAGATTTTGTTAATTTACTAATTCAAGCTAATTAATTAAGATTAAAAATAAACTTTTTTTAAAAAAAGATTAGAAATAAACTGCACTATATGGAGTGATGATCTGCGTTAAGAGTGACAACCCTGAGATGACAACGAAAGAAAGATAGGAATGAGTTGATTACTTACGTCAGTTATTTATTTAACTGAAGTAAAAATCACACTTATAACGTCAGGTTTATAAACAACTGACGTTAAAAGTTTTAATAATTTCTTCCAAAACACTTTTAACGTCAGTTCATTAAACAACTGACGTAAATAGTGATTTTATATTTACCAAACTGCCACCGCCTCACTTTTAACGTCAGTCCTTAAAACAACTGACGTTAACAGTGAATTAATTATTTACAAAACTGCCACCGCCCCCTTTTTAACGTCTAGTTTTTGGTTAACTGACGTAAACCTTTATCGTCTAATGTATATTTTCCACTAGTGTCTGGTGATGGAGGATTGGATTACTTCTTTATGTTTTAGTTTGGATTCTACATGAATTAGCATTTAAAATATCCTTAAGATGCATAATTTCAATAATGCAGTTCACTTAGAAAAATTGAAGATCCTTTTCATTGTATATAAATTGCTCCAATATAAATCCCTCATTCTGTCTAAAACTTGTTTCCTTGGCATCCCTCATTCCTCTACCTTCATGATTTTTTCTAGTTTGAAGGCTTTACATGGTTTATGCTTCTACTGATATTAGTTTGTACCTTATATGGGTAGTTTTTGTTTCTTGTTTTTTCGTTCCATGGTTCTTCAAGTCGGTAATGTGGTGTTGTGTAATTCTGGTGAGCTTTGGTCTTTTCAAAAAATTCTTAAATATATCTGGTGGGCCTTTGAATATTCAGCTAGCTTTTACACTTGAGTTTGGTTTTTGGTTTTGGTTTTGGCCTTGTATGGTCATTAGATCTGTTGGGTCCTGTTGGTCTGTACTATGTCCATGGGGATGTGTTTTTGTTGGATCACAAGTGAGAATTTCAACCTAGTTGTAAATTGTTACTCTTGGTTGAAATTTTACCTTAGTGTTCTCTTTTATTATATACGGGTTCAGGTACCCCTTGTACTCAAATATAAATACAGTTTAGCACACATAAAAAAAATGTTGCTTGTCATGCTTTTGATACTTGATATAAAATGGTGGAGAATGACCTATTATATTATTGGTTCATTACTTGGCAATAATGCTTGAGACTTGTTTTCTTGGTATCATTAGGGAGCGAAGAGACTAGGTAGCTTATAAAGGCTCATGTTATATAAAGTACAGTAGCATGATTCCATTTTCTCCTCATTTCATAATCTAATTGAACTATATAACTCAGCTTCTAACTTATATATCTTTTGTCATATATGCAGGAAGATTTTCTTGGCGAGGAAGAACAATATCAAGACATAGAAGACGAATGATGATATTAACATACATTGAAGCATACAATCTTTATGGATGTTTTTCTTTTTTCTTTTGGATTTTAGAATAAAACTATTATGTTAGCTTTTTTAAGTGGTATTAGTTCAGATGGGTGGTTGCTCTGTTTGTGATGGCTCTCATAGTCTAAGAGTGTTGAACGCGCTGTCGCCACGCGCCAAAAAGAACGAGCGATTATTAAAATAATGTAGTATAGAGCGACAACTCGGATATCGTCTCTCAAGGACTCTTAGGTGTTGTCATTATTAACAGAAAATCAGTAAAAGTCAGATTTGGGGGGGGGGGGGGGGGGGTTTGTTTGGATATGAAATTAAATAAAGAAAAACAAACAGAAAGACAATGCAAACTAGAAATTAACAAATAACAAAGAAACGATTAACCTACTGTTCTCAGTTTCCCACTATCATTGGTTCATATAAATCCTGAGCAGATTCTAATCCCCTCCCGGTTGTAGCAACAATTTACAAGCAAAACCATTACTACAGATATATGTCCCTATTCCCGAATTAAGCAAACGGGGTTTAGTCCTTCGTGAACTAAGCGAACACGAAACGAACACACGCGAATTAAGCAAACGCGATTAATTATAGGAACATAACATCACCGAAAATAAATCAACACAACACAATATACTCCTGAATTAAGCAAACAGAAATATATAGCATGGCATTGAAAAGAGAATAGCAAATAAAACAGGAAATACAGAACCTCAAGTGTGGTAATGGAAACCAATCACAGTAGATTAATCTAAGGAGACTAGTTCTCCATTACAAAAGGAAAACAAAACATATCTAAGAAAAGAAGACAAACTACTACTACTACTGCCTAAGAACTAGCCAAAACTGGCTAACTCTCTGACTAACTATTCAGTTCTGTCTAAAACAGACTTATATACAAGTTTCTGGAATCAGCTTTCTCGCGAGGCGAAGCCTCTCTCGCGACGCGAATCTTGTGAACAGTCTGCAACCTTTGGTATTCTCGCGAGGCGAACACACCTTCGCGAGGCGAGAATCTGAAAAGTCTTCTGTTACGCCCGTTATGAACATCAGGGGCCAACCGTGATGCTTTCTGACTTCCAGGGCTCGCGAGGCGAATGGATGCTCGCGAGGCGAGACTCTTCAACTTCAAAACTGCCACAGCCGTGACCTTCAACATGCTCAAACCGTGATGGCTTCTGGTCTTCCAAGGTTGGATTACTCGCGGGGCGAGATATTCTTCGCGGGGCGAACCTGATTTATTTCCTTTTATTACCTGAAAACAAGAAAATAGCATAAGTATTTTATTTAACTCTAAATCAACTAAATTAACCTAAAAATACTTTACAGACTCAAAATACTACTTAAGGACAATCAAGTCTAATTTGGGTGAAAATGATATAAAATAAGCACAAAGCCAAGGTCTTTACTAGTTATAAAACCAGTCAAACAGAGGCTCATCAGTGCATTTGAAGACTCTGTTTGTTGTGCAACTAGGAGTATGCTCTACAGGTCTGGCTGTCTTTGGCTTTGGTGTATTATTGAATCTGTGATATCTTGTTGCAGAATTACATGTGACGAGTATGTTTTTCGGTGCTTGGGAGTTGAAAGAATAAAAAACAGTTGATATCTTGTTGCAGAATTACATGTGACGAGTATGATTTTAGGTGTTGTAATTGAAAGGTTAAAATATATATTTAGTTATGTATAAACATATAAAAGACTTTCCTCGCAATATAATAAAAGCTAACATCGTTGTCGATTTATTCTATAATAGTTACAAAAATGTCCCCTAAAGTTGAGTTAACCGATTTCTATATTATTTACCAACAGTAAAATAAGTGTTGTCTATATTAAAACGTCTAGCAACAGTTACGAAATTGTTGCCTATACCATCCACCAATAGTTAAATAAATGGTCCTTATTCTATTTGCCAACATTTAAATAACTGTGGCTGAAACATCTAGCAACAATTAAGAAACCGTTGCCATTGGACGGGTTTAAAAACCGTGGCCTATTCCCCTAATTTAGGCAATGGTTATTGATATACCGTGGCCTAAAGAGAAAAACCGTTGCCTAAGGGAATAGGCAACGGCCACCTAGAGAACACTTTTTTAACCGTTGCCTAAAGTTTAGGCAACGGTTTTCATACTTCTGGGAACGGTTTTTTGTTGTTGCCTAAACTAAAAAATGTTGTAGTGTTTCTTTAGTGGATCGTGCCAAAAGGCACCGGCTCCTAATGCTCTAGTTCTTGAGGGTGTTGAGTTTGACCTTCAGGAATAATTTCCTTATATTGAATGGGAAGAATGACAACAATGTACTTACAAGGATCCAAACTTGCTACACAAATAGCAACTATATGAATTGGTTCAAGAATTAGAACCGGTTCTTCCTCAAATATAAGGTTTCTAACCTTATCTCCCCCCAAACTAAATATCCTCAAAGAACTATTCAGCTCCTATCTCAAGGTATCTTTAACTTGGGAATTTTAAAAAAAATTTAATACCCCCTTGAACTTTCAGAGTAACCAATAACGTAGCCACTTACTGTTTGGGACTCCAATTTCCTTCGCGAGGCTTACAAGGCCTTGCTTTAGTTGGATATTCCTATACTTAAAAGTGATTGGTCGGTTACTTAAGTTGGTTCTCTGTCAAGCATTTAAGATGAAATCCTTAGTGTTACTTCCATAGTGACTCTGGTAAGGTAGAATGACTAATCATACTCCTCACCATATCTTTAAGAGCCATTACTAAGAATTAACTGTATTCTTGATAGCCATGCATGTTCTGATCTATTTAACTTTAATACATTTGAGACAAACAATAAAATGTATAAGGCCAATGGAATCTTCGATTCCCTCATACAAGTCGCTCAACTCTATTTATAAAGATGTGCCCAAAATGTTTGTATCATAATGGTCCTTAGTTTTAATTACTATTAACTTTATGCTTAGTGTCGTATGATTCCTCACTCAATGTTTTACCATAAGAGGTTTCAATACCAAGAAATTATAGATCGTCACAGTCAATAGCTTAACTGGTACCAACAATATTTGAATTTAAAAGACAAATTGAATCCATCGTTTCTAAATGAACAAAAATTATTCTTGATTTGTTCAATAAGAAGCCAAAACCAAATTTCATCTAAATGATGACTAAACCAAAATGTCTTTAAATTCCAAATATTAGCCAGTAACAACAATCTGAAACGTCAATAGCCTTATCCTTTACTGACTTGGTTAATTCCAATATAGATGCATCATTCAGCACCACTTAACCTTCATAAGTTCAAACAATTCTTTATAGGTATGCCAAACATGATATTTGGGACATTTCTTCTTTAGATGCCCAATGTCCATATAAAAGAAACAATTGTGACCTTAGTTGTTTCTTTTAAGATGAGCCCTTAGCAACTTAATCCTTAATTTTCCTTTTTTTTTGTTTGCCCTTATCTTTAGAGGCATTTGCGAAATGAGCACTATTTATCTTCTCTTACTTAATTCTTTCCTTTCTTGCACACCTTATAAAATGAATCCATTAAGATATCATTTATCTTCATAACAGCTATAAGCTACCTTAAACTAACTGAATTGTGCATGAAGGAATACCAAATGCTAAATGCATGGGCAAGTCGTTAGAAAGCCCAAGCTTTAGAGCCTTAAGTTTATGAGCAAGATTGGACATTCCTATAAAGTGCTCCTTAAATTTCCCATGCTTTTATTCTTAATGAAAAAACTAGCTCTCCAATGAGTGCTTGTTTCACCTTTATTGCTTTTAGAAAGCACTTTTCAACTTTAGCAAGGAAATCTGACATTAATTATGCCATCCTAAATAACACCCCAAAAGATTTCTGGAATATTATGCTTTATTATCATAAGACCCAAGTGATTGGAGCGGTTCCACTTCCTATACTTGATTCCTCTTCGGAGGTACTGGATTGAGTGAAAGAAGGTGGGTTTCTCTATCTTTATGCCAGGTCTAGATCAAAAAACTTTATTGTTTTTCTTTCAATCCTAAAAGTCAGAACTTTTGAGGATTAAATTAACAAATACATAAGCAATATTAACTTTAATGAGAACAAAAGTATCATAAAGATACTCACCAAAAATACTCAATGCATCATTAATATCAAGTCTTGAGACAATAATATTAATTGCTAGTGGTGTCTTGATGTAATGATCAAACACTAATGATAATTTGTCAAACAACAGCCATCTTTGGACGTTCTGTTATTCACATGAAAATAATCTTTATAATCACTACGTGTTTACCATCACAATGTGAATGTAACCCGGCCAAATATTAACCTTCCTTTGGGTCGATCAATACCCGCATGGATATATACCCACACAACATTCAATATATCTTTTGAGCAATTTCCACAAGAGAAGTCACCTTGGTGACTTCATACTTTAATTGGCTCACTCGAAATCCAAATTGGCAAATTAAAGACCCAAACAAGATATCAAACGCACCATTAATTCCCAATATTCGGATTGTAAGAATTAACTGCTAGCGGTACTCTCAATGCAATGATCAAATATTGGTGATAAGTCCTGTCAAATAATGGTCACCTTCGGGCATCCCAATATCCACATGAAAAATACCTTTATAATCACCGCACATTTACCACCACATGTATGTAATTATCCGGTAAAACCGTGCCTTCCCTCGGGACGACAACAACTCGCATGAATAACTACATACTACATCTTTTGTAAATTCAATTGAATCAAATTTACACAACAGAGATTACTTCAGCAACGTGTTATTTCAACTAACTCAACCAAAATTGTCAGGTAATTTAATAAAAATGGGAGTGTCTAAAATTTGATGAATCCACATTTAAACTTGAAAAACCTGATTGTTCAAATGTAAAATAAATCTCAAATTTATTTATATTTAACTGTACTGGCCACAACCCCGGCGATCTGTGATGCTTGCTGTCAAAAAAATGTATTTAAAGTTGACACAAAGAATACCCACCCATGACTTTTGATTTCAAAAGAAACTATTACAAGCCATTATAAAAGTTAATAATCATTGAAGATCATACCACAATTCGTATCAGTGGCCGAGTGCCTTGGGAAACTTTCCAGAACAAATCCATGTTTGCAATTTGCATAGACATACTCCAGCCAAAATATATATATATATATATATATATATATATATATATATATATATATATATATATATATATATATATATATATATATATATATATATGACAAAGCTTTAATTTGAATCCTTTGATTAAAACACATAAATATATTTAACAAAATATTCATGTCAAATAGTCAAAAGCATTTCCATCAAAGGCAATCACGTATGGTCACGTCCAGCAAGAAGGAAAACAAATTGCAAAACCATGTACAACCATAGAAAATCAATATATAAAGCCACCAAAAAACAATGTGAATAGTATAAACAAGAAAGGCTTTAGGAATAGAAAGCCGTATGAGATACAGGAAGCCATGATTTCATTTTAAATCATATATAATATATCCAAACTTTCTATATACAATAGAAATAGAAATAATTATGCATTCCCGAACAAGGCTTCACGTGCAGGATACATAACCTTTCCTTACACTAGTGGAAATAATGTAATATACGGGAACGTTTTACGTCAGTTGACCATATGTTTGACGTTAAAAATGAGGCGGTGACAGTTTTGTAAATATCAGAGTTCATTAATTCAATTTTAACGTCAGTTTAATAAACAACTGACGTTAAAAGTGAACCTTTTAACGTCAGTTCTTCATTGAACTGACGTTAAAAGTGAGTCACTTGACTTTTAACTTTGTTCTTCCATCAACAGACGTTAAAGGTTATTTTAATAATTTTTTTTATCTAGTATACGTACCCTTCCGCATTGCCTTCCTCAAAGTTTCAGTTTCACAGTTGCTTTGATGTTTTGTGTTTCTGTTTTGAAAACTAAAATATATGTGCGAAGTATAAGTTGAATCAATAACCCAAACCGGATCTCATTCATGAAGTGTAATACTGATCGATCTGAGAAGATTGAAAGGGTTTAAAATCCTATAAAAAGTTACATTGAAAGGGTTTAAAATCCTAAACATTTGTTGAGGCTTCGTTCCCTTCACGGGTGAGCAAGAGAGGAGAGTCGAGCGACTGAGTTTTCCAGAGCGGCTGAGCAAGGGTGCACCCGATCTGTTTCAGCAATGGTCTTGGAACAGTCATTTGCTTCCAAAGCTGCCGATTCTCCGGAAAGATGATAAGGTGAGCAACTCACACTATGTGATTTACACAACCTTATCACCCATGTTATGTGATTTATGCAACCTCAGAAGTTGTTTGACCATTAAGACAAAGACCTTTGAGTCTAGGAATAGGAAGAAAGAGTGATGAAGTTAATCTCCATGGCAGAGCCATATTGTGAAGCAGAAAATTAAAAGGATGGAAGGAAGCTATTTATAGGAGTAGGGGATGAAGTTACTAAGCTATTCTGATTTTCTTGAAAACTTATCTATAAACTTAATGCTCATTAAGAGGATTGAGTTACAAGGGTGCATGGGTAAGTAGCACAGTAGTCAAAGGAATGAATGTTGTTGCAGAAACTTATACACCTTTAACGTCAGTTGTTTAATACAACTGACGTTAAAAGTGGATTAAGTTACAAGGTGCATGGGTAAGTAGCACAGTAGTCAAAGGAATGAATGTTGTTGCAGAAACTTATACACCTTTAACGTCAGTTGTTTATTACAACTTACGTTAAAAGTGTTTTTAAAATAAAAAATATTTATTTTTAGCATCAGTTTTTTATACAACTGACGTTAAAAGTGTTATTTTTTACTTCAGTATAATAAATAACTGACGTAAATAATCTTACATATTATAAACGTGCAGAATGAATATTGGAAATAATGTAATATACGAAAACTTGACAGTCATAAACAAGTTGTGTAAAGAACTATATTTGCGTCAGTTGTGTAAAGAACTTGTGTAAATATTAAACAAGTTTATTTTTAATGAAGATTAAAAATAAACTTGTGTAAATGATAAACAAGTTTATTTTTAATCTTCATTAATTAGCTTGAATTAGTAAACATATTCTTATGAAAATTAAAATAAATAAACACTTAACATAAAAGTGTTATATTTATAATCAAATCGTATCTCATTGAAGCGATTCATAAGTTACAATTACATGATTAAAAGATAAAAAATTTCTGCAACATAGCACTAAAATATTAAAAAGTTTCTGCTTCAACATCAATTTCTTCTCAGTTCTGTCCTCAGAAACTCCATTAATGGATGCATCGATCCCCTCCCTCATTTGAAGTCCTTGATGGTCCATCTGTGCTTTATCCACAGTCGCTTGGGGAGGAGATGGAATAAAGTGAGGGAGTCATATTATGTGATTTACTCAACCTCAGAAGTTTTTTGACCATTAATACAGAGACCTTTAAGTCTAGGTATAGGAAGAAATAACAAAAGTCTCAAATGTGATAGAACCATATTGTGAAGGAATAGAAAACGCACGAAATATAGAGGAAAAGAAGAGGGTGTATTTACAGACTGATACAGAAGAATGGCACTTTATATAGAGAATAGAGTCTCTCTGATTTTCTTGAAAACTAATCTATAAACTTAATGCTCATTAAGAGGATTAAGTTACAAGGTGCATGGGTTAGCACAGTAGTCAAATTAAAGGAATGAATTTTTTTCCGCATAAACTTATACCCTTTTAACGGCAGCTTTCTTCAACAACTGACGTTAAAAGTGCTTTTAAAATAAAAATATTTATTTTTAACGTCGGTTGTTTAATACAACTGACGTTAAAAGTTTGATTTTTTACTTCAATTAAATAAATAGTCAAAGGAATTAATGTTTTTGGATAAACGTATACACTATTAACGTCAGTTTCTTAAGACAACTGACGTTAAACATATGACCTTTAACGTCAGTTTTTACAAACAACTGACGTCAAATGTTGTTTTATTTTGGTTTACACCCGCGCCTTCTGCACTTCGCTCGTAGACGTCTGTTTTCTCTTTTCATCACGCTCAACCCTCACTCTCAACCCTCACTCTCACTCTCACTCTCACTCTCACTCTGCCCTAATCGCGAGCTCATCTCCACCGCAACCACCGCGAGGGCTTCTTCGCCACCACCGTGAGGTACACTCTTAACCCTAACTCTGTCTTTCCATTCATTCTTTGCAATAACTTGACATCTCTCTTTCCCCTTCCCGCGCATTAACTCTCCTTGTCCCTCAGCTATCAGTAACCACATCGAACGTTGGCCACCACTCAATCTCCCCTCCCCACCACCACGCGAGCACCTATTTCTGGTGACTCTTTAGGGCACATTTTTTTATTTTTGGTTTTGAGTGTATGTTGAAACTGTAGTCTCAGTAGTTGAAACTTGAAACCGTGAGTTTGAGTTGTTTGGAATGTCTCTATTTTTGGTTTTGAGTGCATGTTGCTCTGCTGGTTGATCTGTCACGGCCGTGATGCTCATCACGGCTAGGCCGTGATCAGTTCTGCCTGTGATGGTCTGGTTCAGTTGGCACGTTACGGCCGTGATGGACATCACTGCCTGGCCGTGACCAGTGCTTGGCAATCTTCAAAAACTATAGTTTTCAATCTCCCGTATTGTCCTTATATTGGATATATGTTTTGTATATCTACAGGGTCTATCTAGTTATGGATCGTAGTTGGATGGTTTGTAAGCGCACTAGTGCTGAGTATTTGAAGGGGGTGGGAGAATTTATAGAATTTTCTCAAAGGAATGTTCCTAATAGTAATGGAATGTTCTGTTGTCCTTGTGTCAAGTGTTTGAATACGAGGAAATGTACGGTGAAGGATATACGTACTCATTTGATTTGTGAAGGTATTTGCTTGAGTTATACAAGATGGATATAGCATGGTGATGTGTTGTTGAGTAGTACGACAAGTGTCTCCCAAAGTGAGGACGTTGACGTAGATATGGAGGATGATCGAGTAGAGGACATGATCCGTGATATTGGACAAGAATCTTTTCATCGAGCTCATGTGTATGATAGGTTGTACGGTGATGCGGATAAGCCTTTATATCCAGGGTGTACTACTCATACACGGTTGTCGGCGGTGCTAAAATTGGTTTGTGTGAAGGCGAGAAATGGTTGGACCGATAAAAGCTTCACGGAATTGCTTGAAGTGTTGAAAGACTTGCTTCTGGAGGACAACACATTGCCCGACCGTAACTATGAGGCCAAGAAGGTATTGTGTCCTATGGGTATGGAGTATAAGAAGATACACGCATGCCCCAATGATTGCATATTGTACACCGGTGTTCATGAAGACAATCACGATTGCCCCAAATGTGGGTTATCACGATACAAAGTGAAGGGTGGTGATGATGATGATGATGATCTTGATGATGTGAGAAAAAAGGGTCCTCCTGCGAAGGTGTTGTGGTATCTTCCAATAATTCCAAGGTTCAAGCGATTGTTTGCCAATGAGAAAGATGCGAAGAATCTTAGATGGCATAATGATGAGAGGAAACGTGATGGAAAGGTTCGGCATCCTGCTGATTCTATGCAATGGAAGAATATCGATACTATGTTTCCGGATTTCGCCGATGAGCCAAGAAACCTAAGGCTTGGACTTGCTATGGATGGAATGAATCCTTATGGTAACATGAGTAGTATTCATAGTTCATGACCTGTTTTGTTGGTAATTTACAACATGCCCCCTTGGTTGTGCATGAAGCGCAACTACATGATGTTGTCTATGATGATTTCGGGCCCAAAGCAACCGGGAAATGACTTAGATGTTTATCTACGTCCCTTGATTGAAGACTTGAAAACGCTGTGGGTGGAAGGTGTAGATGTAGTTGATGGGTATTCTCATGAGACTTTCAAGCTTCGTGCCATGTTATTTTGCACCATCAACGACTTTCCAGCATACGGTAACTTGTCCGGGTACAATGTCAAGGGGCATAAAGCATGCCCTATATGTGAAGAAGGCACATGCTACACTCAGTTGCATCATGGAAAGAAGACGGTTTACCTTGGGCATCGGAGATTTCTTAGACGTGATCACCCATATCGTAAGATGAAAAAAGCTTTTAATGGATGCCAAGAGACAGAAAAAGCACCGACGGCCTTAATTGGAGAGCAGGTTTATCAGAGGGTAAAGGGCATCGATGTTATATTCGGCAAGCCAAAAAAGAAAGGTAAAGTTGCTGAGAAAAACATATGGAAGAAGAGGTCGATATTCTTTGATCTTCCATACTGGCACAAGCTTGATGTCAGACACTGCATTGATGTGATGCATGTGGAGAAAAATGTGTGTGATAGTGTGATCGGGACGCTTCTCAACATTCAGGTCAAGACAAAGGATGGTGTGAATGCTCGTCTCGACCTCGTTGCTATGGGTATACGAGAGCAGTTAGCTCCAGTTGTTGAGGATGGTAAGCGGACTTATTTGCCGCCGGCATGTCATACTTTTACTATCATAATTAATTGAGCACCGACGAGTGTCAGGTTTCTCAGACAATCAATCAATGAACAGTAATATTTCCACATCAATATCTTGACAGCCAATACAGTTCATGCCATATAGTAAACCTATAACACATCTTCAGATAAGTCATCAAGCTCAGGCATTTAAACAGATAGTTCAATCACCACAGATAGCACAGATAAATCATAACAAGACTTAAGACACATCACAAATCACAACTAATAGCATACGGCTATTGAAACATCCCTTAAGCAGTCTCCTCTTACCTGAGTTCAAAGTAGAGATGTTTCTTGTCCTTCGTTAGGTACCACGATCTTCCTCACTTGCTTCACAACGGAAGTCTAAAGATTCCAACACATAATCACAAGTTAAAAACAACCAAAAACATCCCATCTACCTAAGGCATAGGTTCGACCATAGCATAAAAATAGGGTTAGAGATTTCAAAATTTCTCAAACTCATGGATTAATGATCCTTAAGTATTAGAGATTCATAAACAATGATCATTTAACAAGGATTGAACAAAAACCCCTCTAAGCTGCACGCTTAGGGTTTCGGCCATGACCTCTAAAATAGGCTAGAAATTTTTACACTTTTCAAGCTTTTGGATTTAACAACTAAAGGTACAAAAGAGTTCAAATCCATGATCATATTTCAAAAGTTGAAACAAAACTTCCTTGCTCCACAACCACATAGGTTCGGCCTTGCTAGGAAAATAGGGAAGGAAATTTTTGTTTGATGTAAGCTCTTAGATTAACAATATAGAGATCATTGTGAGTCCATAGAAATTGGTTTCAACTCAAATGGATTTTTCTACTAATTTCTAAAGATTTTAGAAGTTTCTAGATCTAAAAATAAAAAGTGAATGAATATGGCACATAACTCTCAAAATGAATGAAAAGAAGACTTAGATGAGTAAGAGTATAGAGTATTACCCTTGAAGCTTGAAAGGAAATGGATGAGGATGAACACTTGAAGAAGTAGAAACAATGGAGCTTGTAATTTTTTTTTTATAAATTAGTAAGTGTGTAAAAGTGATGAATGAAAGAAAGAAGTGTTTATATAGAGGAGGAGGGAGAGTGAGGCGTGAAGAGGGAGAGGAAGAAGAGCTTGGAGAGCAAGTTTGGTGTTAATGAGGTGTTTGGTTGGAAAAAGTGAGGAAAAAATGGGTTTTTGTTTATAATATGATATATTCAAAAAGTTGTCACAATGACTTTCCTTGATGTGACATAGACTTTAGTCCATCAAGTCACTTCACTCTAACAAGTCACCTTAGTCTTCTCAGCTCTCTATTCTGCTTCGTTGTTTACCCGATTAAAATTTCCGATCGTAGTTTTCGACGATTTCGCCCGAATAAAATATTTTATTTTATTTTCAAACGTAAATTTTCAAAAATAACCAAGATCATTGGAAACACGATAAAAACACTAACCGTTTCGTTCACGGGTCAAAATCAGGTTTTCTGCTCAGTAAACTTTTACTGTCAGTGAAAACGCAGACCGATTTTCGTCTGAATTTTCAACCAAAAATTTAATCATGACTTTCTATAGCGAGGTAGAGCAAGAGAATGATTTTAGTTTATCTAAAATCATTCTCTTGATTTTTAACAAAATAAACACACAAAAACATGTATTTACTGTTATAGAAAGATAGACAAATCGGGGCGCTACAAATATGAGCATGATGTTGATATGTTAATCGTTGTTATTAATATGTTATTGGTTGTTGATGTTATGTTGGTTGCATAGTTGATGCTATGAATGTTGAGTTGATGGTTAAAATGTTTAAAACATTAATTGGTTAAATTAGGTCCTAAAACGAGTTAGAGATTAATAGGTTTAAACACCCTAAAACTTGATTAAGTTTTGGATTCAGTTTCTGCCCAGAACAGTACAGTCGTGCATTGAGCACGACCGTGCTGAACAGTGAGCACACCCGTGCTCCCAGTTTGAATTCTGGAAAATGGCCGTGCAATAAGCATGCCCGTGCAGGTGAGCATGACCGTGCTCAACAGGAAGCACGATCGTTCTCCACTTAAGTGGTAGCACGCCCATGTTGGGGTTAAGCACTACCGTGCTCACCCCTATGGACAAAACCTGAGATTAAAGACTTAAACATGAGTTTTTAACCCCAATCTTCCCCAACGATGATGATGACATATTTAATCAATGATAAAGGTTAAATCACTTAATTAAAGATTAATTAAGATGGTTAAGTCGGTAACCGTTGGATTACCGCACATTTATGAGTTGTACCTTGGTGCTTTTGGGCCAAGGGAACCTTGACCCCGCAGTTTGGGTTTAAGGTGTTGTTGATGTTGTACCTTGGGGCCGAGAGTTTTCTCCAATGGGACCTTGAACCGGTTGAGTCTAAGGTGTTGCGGTGGATTCCGCTAAAGGTTTAAGTGTTGCGGTAGATTCCGCTGCGGTCGATTCAGCTTAAGTCTTCGGTTGATTCCGTCGAAGCAACGTAGGTGGCTGTTGCCCGTTGTTTTTTGTATGCTGCATGCATCATTGGAGATGTTGTTGTTGGTGGATGTTCGACATAGGGGAGGTCGTCCTAGAGTACGGCGATCTGGCCATCCACGGTAGGTTACCCAAGGTTTGGTAACCGTGCGCCCCCTTGACGAGGCATTCCTTGGTTTGATGCGTTGGCTATCCAAGGAGTAGAATCTCCAGTATTGAGTAGATTCTCAATGTGGATATTTAACTCCGAAGTCGTTCATCTCGAGTTTAGTGGATCAACATGCATTGTTGGAGTAGCGGAGTAGTGTTGCATTGCATTGCATTGCATAGCATACTGTTATCTTGATGATGATGTTTAGTGAGATGTTGTTATGCTAGTTGTTGCTATGCTTTTTATTTACTTTACTTCCGATCTCCTTTCTGAATATGTTTACATGATTCTTATTCCCCTCCTTATTTTTGTTTGTTTGACCTGATTGGCATCTTGCAGAGGATGACAAGCAGCCTGGAGAGGAGTGACTCTGAGGAGCTGCCACTCATAGTTAGGGCTTGTTCTTGTTTTTAGTTAGTTTGTTTCAGTAGTATTCCGGTTATTTCGGAACGGTTATACCAGCTCTGTTGTGACATCGGGTTGGGACGTTGTTTATGTTCTACTTGTTAAAATTGTTTAAACTTGGTTTATATTTTCCGTGTTGTAAACTAGTTTATGGGTGAATTTTCTACCCAGGGACAAATGTTTTAACTTATTCAGTAATGCATGTTCTATTTTTATTTTATTTGTATGCTTTATAACATGCGCGGTAGAAGGGTGTCACTTTTAGTGGTATCAGAGCAGGTCTGTCCTTTCAGGCCGTGGTATGAGTCTGTTGTGAGTCTGTTGTGTGATCTAGTTTGAATTGTCTATACTTATTGTAGACAATGATGTTTTAAGTTAGTTGCATGTAGCTTTTACCCGCTTAAGTTTTTGTATCTAAGAGTTACGTTGGACGTGCACAGGAACTCATGGCAGGTAGAGGATGCAACAATCAGGTAATTGAGGACGCATTGGTACTTTTGTCCAATGCTATCGGACAAGTCAACCATAATAACAAAAATGGTGGGCCAGCTGAGTTCCAGGCACTGGATAAGTTCCAGAGGAACAATCCTCCGTCATTCAAGGGACCGTACGATCCGGAAAGGGCTTTGCTATGGTTGAGGGAGACTGAGAAGATCTTCCGAGCGATGGATTGCAACGATCAGCAGAAGTTCATCTTTGATGCCTTCATGTTGACTGAGGAGGCTGAGCACTGGTGGGACAACTACAGGCAGAGGATGCAGGCTGAGGGCACAACGGTTACATGGGTTGTGTTCAGGCAGAGGTTTCTGGAGAAGCACTTTCCAGCGGATATCAAGGACAAGAAAGAGATGGAGTTATTGTCCTTGAGGCAGGCTTCGTTGTCAGTTGTCGTGTATGCAGCCAAGTTTGAGGAGCTAGAGAGGTATTACACTCCTTATCATCATGAGACAGATGACCGCTCCAAGTGCGTCAAGTTTGAAGCTGGACCCCGACCTGAGATCAAGCAGGCCATCAGCTACCAGAAGATCAGGATCTTCCCGATTCTGGTCAACAAATGCCGGATTTATAAGGATGCTAGTCAGTTCAGAGTTGCCAAGGGATCGGATAGTCAGAGTGGCAAGAGGACTGATCAGAGAGACAAGGGCAAGCAGCGTTATGCTCCAACCGGTAAGGACTTCAAGAAGAGTGGCAAGAAACCACAGCTTCAGCAGGATAGGTTCAGGGGCGGGTTCTCTAATGCCCCCAGAGCTATGAAGTGCGGCAAGTGCGGCGCAATGGATCACTACTCCTCCCAGTGCAAGGAGCCAGTTGTGATTTGCTTCAGGTGTGGCAAGTCAGATCATATCAGTCGCGAGTGTGAAGGAGCCAAGGCCGAGCCTCCTAGTGCTAGCAAGAATCAGAGGTCTCAGGCCAACAGACTAAAGACCACTGGAAGAGTCTTTACTCTTAGTGGAGCCAAAGCATCCGAGTCTGATGACTTGATCCAAGGTATATGTTTTATTGATGGAACTCAATTGAATGTATTTTATGATTCGGGTGCTACTCACTCGTTTATATCGCATGATAGGGTCAAGAGTCTTGGTTTACCTGTTTCTTTTCTTGAGTATGATTTGCTTGTGTCTACACCTACAAATAAACCCGTTTCCACATCTTATGCATGCAAGAACTGTCATATAGTCATAATTGATAAAACCTTTGTTGCTGATCTTGTATGCTTGCCTCTAAAAGACCTTGATATCATTCTTGGCATGGACTAGTTATCTTCCAACCATGCCTTTCGGAACTGTTTTGATAAAACCTTGGTTTTTGATACTTCAACTGAGTCCAAGAATCCGGACTTTCTCTCTGTCGGTCAAGTTCAAGCTTCGATGAAAGACGAAGCCCAAGTATACATGATGATAGCTTTCCTGGAAGTAGAGAGCAACCCTCCTGATGTGGCCAGTGTAAGACTATACCCTCATTCATGTTTTGATGTATGACAAACAAAGTGTATTTTGCATAAGATTTTTGATTTTGACTATGTACTTATTACGTGTTAAGTTGCATGCAAGATCACTCATGAAAAAGATAAATCAAGGATTAAAGGATGGAAGACCAAGGACACAAAGCAATGGAAAAGGACTAAAGCATCAAGCAATGAAGATCATATACTTTAGATGCTATTGTAAAAATAGCACATTTGATTTCTTAGGTGAATCACTTAAATTTAAGAAGATACTAATTTTTTAGAAAGGGTAATATAAGCGCTCGTCCAACACTGGGATAATATAAGCGCTCGTCCAATGAAGTAATAAAAAGCTGACGTCCAATGAAGTGATAAAAAGCTGACGTCCAATGAACTACTAAAAAGTTGGCGTCCACTAAAGTGACAGAAGCTCGCGTCTACTAAAGTGATAGAAGCTCGCCTCTACTAAAGTGACAGAAGTTCGCGTCTACTAAAGTGACAAAAGCGCTCGTCTACTGAAGTAACAAGAAGCGCTTGTCTGCTGATGTAGCACATGGAGCTCATCATAACAAGAAGTGCTTGTCTGCTGATGTGGCACATGGAGCCCGTCTACTGAAGTAACAAGAAGCGATCGCTCTCCGATGTGGCACATGGAGCCCGTCTACTGAAGTAACAAGAAGCGCTTGGCTACTAAAGTGACATATGGAGCTAGTCTACTAAGGTTACGCTCTTTGGAATTACTAAGTCCTTAATGAGAAGCTTCGTCCCCTAAAGTACTAAACGGAGCTCGTCTACTAGCCCATCTGAATGTAAAATATTAATGGCTAGATGGAAACGGTTATTTTCAAGATGGACGCGAATTCTACAAGATTAATCAGAATCTTATTTCAAGAACGAGAATCGAGAAAACAGATTTTGCTAAATCAGATCCAAATCTGTTTTAATTGATCCCAACGACTATAACTTGGTTTCTATATAAAGAGCGATCAAAGGAACACTTAAACAACAACCTTACACATTCTGAAAGTGAAAAATACGAAAGATTCAAAAGCTTCCAAAAAGTGCTTCATCCTTTTAGAGAAAAGTGTGATATTTCTTAGAATTTCAATTTGTATAATCAGACTTTTAGAGTCTTTCTTCTACTCAATTCTTTCTGTGAATTAGTGTGATTAAGAGAGGGTATCTCTTAGGATTGAACAAGGATAGAAGGGATCCTTGGGCATAGAAAATCAAGTGTGCTTTTTGGTGTGTTCTTGAGCAAGGAAGTTATCCTTGTGTATCCTGTAATTGGATATTGTAATTTCTGGTTATAGTGGAGAAAACCACAGAGGTGTGGGACTGGATGTAGGCTTATCAAAGGAGGTTGCCGAACCAGGATAAATCGGTTTGTGTGTTCTTCTCATCTCTAAACTCCATATGCATATTATATGCACTTGTGTGTTGTGAATGAGTTCTAAGAATGCTTGTTAACTTGAATCTTTGATCTACAATCTGTGTTAAACTTGTTGTTACTTCTTATAATTGTTCTTAACATCATTACTTGTTACATAACCTGATTCTTGGGAATTAAAATTGAGTGAAAACCAATTTTCTTTAAGAAAACTCTGTTTTGTTTTAAATTGTTGAAAATGGTTTCAATATCTCAAATCCCCCCCCCCCCCCCCCCACCTCATTGAGATTGTAGCCATTACCAACAAGTGGTATCAGAGTGAAAAAACTCTTGTTACAAAGCTTAATAGCTTCAAGAGATGGCTACAAATGTAATCCTGGGTGATGGGGCTTCACTCACTAGTCCCCCTGCCTTTAATGGCTCCCAATACATGTATTGGAAAGAGAGAATGCTTATCCTTCTTTAGATGCTGTTGAAAATGGTCCCTATGTTCCATTTATTCTTGATGCTAAGGGAAATGAACAGACTAAACCAAAAGATGACTTAAATGATGATGATAAAAGAATAGTTGGTTATAATGCTAAGGCAAAAAATATTATAACAGTTGCTTTGAATTATGAGGAGTTTTTCAGGGTCTCCAATTGCAAAACGGCAAAGAAAATGTGGGATACTCTTCAACTCACTCATGAAGGAACCAACGATGTGAAAAGAGTAAGAATGAATGCACTAGTCCATGAATATGAACTCTTTCACATGAAGAATAGTGAGGAGATAGATGAACTGCAAAAGAGGTTTACACACATTGTGAACCAGGTAGAAGGACTCGGACATACAATCACAGATGATAAAAAGATTAACAAGATAATGAGATGTTTGAGTCATGAATGGCAGCCAAAAATTACTGCAATTGCTGAAGCAAAGGATCTAGACACCATGCAGATTGCTACTTTATTTGGCAAGTTGAAAGAACACGAATTGGAACCCAATAGATTGAAAAGTCGTGAAGATAAGGAGAAAAGGAAGAAAGGACTCTCACTCAAGGCTCAAATCTCCAAAGAATCAATAGAAAGTGATGAAGATTAACACATTGATGAAAATGAAGAATCCTAAGAAGAAGACATGGGATTGCTTGTGAGGAAATTTAGAAGATTCGTCAAAAAGAATAGAAACAAGAAGTCATTCAGTTTTCCTACCAAAAAGAACACGAACAAAGGTGAGAGCTCTTCCTCAACAATTAAATGTTTTGAATGTGGAAATCTTGGACACTACAAAAATGAATGTCCAAAGCGACAAAAGAAAGAAGTATGAGAAGAATGACAACAAAGAAAATACAGGAAGAAAGCCTAGAAGAGCATACATAGCTTGGGAAGAAAATGATATGGATTCCACTAGTGGCGAATCTGAAAATGAAGAAGCCAACCTATGTCTCATGGCAAATCAACAAAGTGATAGTGAAACCGAGGTAAATGATTCTTCTCCTACCTATGATGAGTTACAAGATGCTTTTGATGATTTGCATGAAGAATATATTAAAATTGGTAAACAACTTATATCTTCTAGGAAGATCATCG
Source organism: Sophora flavescens (assembly GCA_030762895.1). Taxonomy (NCBI): domain Eukaryota; kingdom Viridiplantae; phylum Streptophyta; class Magnoliopsida; order Fabales; family Fabaceae; genus Sophora; species Sophora flavescens. Next base: position 26,464,996 of record CM061062.1, on the reverse strand, counting down.
CAAAACAATGTAGTGACTCTGCATCTTTACAAATAAAGCTTAAAGAACTGGAAGCTAAAAATTCACAATTACTTGCATCTAGTTCAATTTGCACCAAATGCACTACACTAGAAAAGGAAGTTGAAAAACTGAATACAACTCTATCTAAGTTTACTTTGGGTAGAGATAACTTGAATGCCATATTAGGATAGCAAAAAGGTGTATGACAAAACTGGAATTGGATATAAGCCAATGGTACTTGAAAAATCTTTTAAGAAACTTTTTGTTGCACCTATTTTTTCAACTAGTCCTTTTGTTAAATGCTATTATTTTCTAAAGAAAGGTCATACAGCTGCTACTTGTAGACTTAGAAAGAACATACATGTTGGCATTAAACAAATTTGGGTTCCAAAAGGAACTTATGTTGCTACTAACACCAAAGGACCCAACCAGATTTGGGTACCTAAAGAAAAAGTATAAAAAAATCTGTTTTATAGGTGTGTTTGAAGGACAAAAGCTCAAGCTGGTTTTTAGATAGTGGCTGCTCCAAACACATGACCGGAGACATCACAAAATTTACATCTTTCACTCCCGAAGAAGATGGAAACGTCACCTATGGAGACAACAACAAAGGAAGAATTCTTGGTGTTGGAACAATAGGAAAAAGTCCAGCAATCAAGATTGAGGATGTTCTCTATGTGGAAGGGCTCAAACACAATCTACTAAGTATAAGCCAATTATGTGATAAAGGCTACAAGGTAAACTTTAACTCAAATTTGTGTATGATCAAATCTATTCATGATAATAACATAAAATTGATTGGAAATAGAATCAATAACATCTATATGCTAGACTTAGACAATTTAACTTCCAATGATGCATGTTGCTTAATTTCCAAAGAATATGAAAATTGGCTTTGGCATAGGAGAATAGCTCACATTCATATGGATCACTTGAATAAATTGATTTCCAAAGAACTTGTAATTGTTTTACCAAATAAGAAGTTTTTTAAAGAGGACTTATGTGATACATGCCAAAAGGGTAAACAAGTGAAAACCTCATTTAAGGCTTAAAACACTGTTTCAACTAGTAGACCCTTACAATTGCTGCACATGGACCTTTTTGGACCTTCTAGGACAAAAAGCTTTGGTGTAAATTTTTATGCTCTTGTAATTTTTGATGACTTCTCTAGATTTACTTGGACCTATTTTTTAGCACAAAAGAATGAAGCTTTTAAAGCTTTTAAGAAAATGGCTAAGGTTGTTCAAAATGAGAAAGACGTGAAAATTGTTACAATTAGGAGTGACCATGGAGGAGAATTCCAAAATGAGGAGTTTGATAAGTTTTGTGATGAACATGGTATAAAACACAATTTTTCTGCACCGAGAACTCCACAACAAAATGGAGTAATTGAGAGGAAAAATAGGTCACTTGAAGAAATTGCTAGAACCATGTTAAGTGACTCTAGTTTACCAAAGTATTTTTGGGTTGATCTTTGTGACTACTGCATGTTATGTTTTAAATAGAGTTATAATAAGGCCAATTTTGAAGAAAACTCCATATGAACTTTACAAGGGAAGAAAACCTAACATTTCTCATTTTCATGTCTTTGGTTGTAAGTGTTTTGTGCTAAATAATGGCAAGGATAATCTTGGGAAATTTGATCCCAAAGCTGATGAGGGTATTTTCCTAGGTTATTTATTAATTAGCAAAGCATATATAGTGTTTAATAAGCGTACTTTATCAATGGAAGAATCTGTTCACATAACATTTGATGAGTCTAACCCCAAAAGGTTGGGAAAGGACATTTTTGATGATGCAGAAACTCTTGAAGATGAAGTGAAATCTGATGAAGGAAAAGAGATCAACAAGGAAAAGGAAGATGAAGAGAGCAATAAAGAACCTCAAGTAGAAATTCAACAAGAAAATCTTCCTAAGGAGTGGCAAGTTTCAAAGAATCATCCCCTAGACAATATCATTGGTGAGATCACCAAAGGGGTAACCACTAGAAACTCTTTAAGGAATATTTGCAATACCATGGCGTTTGTATCTCAAATAGAACCAAAATGTGTTGATGATGCTATTACTGATAAACATTGGATGATTGCAATGGTAGAGGAGTTAAATCAATTTAAAAGGAACAAAGTTTGGGATTTAGTTCCAAAACCCAAAAGTAACCAAATAATCGGAACTAAATGGGATTTTAGAAACAAAATGGATGAGAATGGAATAATAGTAAGAAACAAGGCTAGACTAGTAGATAAGGGATATAATCAAGAAGGAATTGATTATAATGAAACATATGCTCCCGTAGCTAGATTAGAAGCCATAAGAATGCTATTAGCCTATGCATGTATAATGAACTTTAAACTGTACCAAATGGATGAGAAAAGTACCTTTTTAAATGGAATAATACAAGAGGAAGTGTATGTAAGCCAACCCCCTGTCTTTGTTGATAGTGAGTTCCCAAATCGTGTCTATAAACTCACTAAAGCCCTCTATGGACTCAAGCAAGCTCCTAAAGCTTGGTATGAGAGGTTAAGCAATTTTCTCCTAGAGAAAGGCTTTAAAAGAGGAAAAGTTGACACAACACTATTTACTAAAATAAAAGCACACAATATCTTACTTGTTCAAATATATGTTGATGACATTATTTTTGGTGCTACTAATGAGTCTTTATGCAAGGAATTTGGTGAAGTAATGCAAAGTGAATTTGAAATGTCCATGATGGGAGAGCTTACCTTCTTTCTTGGACTTCAAATTAAACAATGCCAAGATGGAACCTTCATAAGCCAAACAAAGTATTGCAAGGAACTACTAAAGAAGTTTGGAATCGAAAGTGCAAAGGAAATGGCAACATCAATGAGTCCAGCCTGCTACTTGGACAAAGATGAACATGGTAAATCTATAGATGTATCCAAGTATAGAGGTATTATCGGATCCTTACTTTATCTCACTGCAAGTAGGCCAGATATAATGTTTAGTGTGTGTATGTGTGCAAGGTATCAAGCTAATCCTAAAGAATCACATCTTACCGCAGTTAAAAGAATCGTGAAGTATCTTTTAGGAACAAAAGAAATGGGGCTGTGGTATCCCAAGGGATCCACTTGCACATTAATAGGATATTCGGACTCTGACTTTGCTGGATGCAATAAAGTGTGATAACACTAGTGCAATTAATCTAACAAAGAACCCCATTATGCATTCAAGAACCAAGCATATTGAAATTTGGCATCATTTTATCAGGGATCATATTCAAAGTGGTGATGTTGTGATTGAACATATAGATACAACCAAGCAATTAGCTGATATATTCACCAAACCACTAAATAAGGAGAGTTTCTTCTTTATAAGAAGGTAACTTGGCATAATTGATCCTCAAAATAATTATTATCAGATGTTATTTTTGATAATATAGTCAATATGGAAAGCGAGGCAGCACAAGTTGCTGAAAATTATGAAGGACATGGGCAATATGCTTTTATCTAGTCTCGGTTTAGACTTAGTGTCCTTGGGTGTCTGTAATTCCTTTTTCTGATTTCAGTGTTTTGGTTGTTTTGATGTATTGTACATGTTTTGTAATGATTTATTATCAATAAATGCAAGACTGTTTTTCAGTTTGATTTCAATATTCTCCATAGTTTCTTTTTGATAATGACAAAGGGGGAGAAAGATGAACCATACAACCAATAATTCTGTCTTACAATTGCTGTAAAAAAATTTTTATCTGATACCTAAGTATGAACTGCATTGAAAAGACATACTTGAACTAATAATAAATGCAAGATGACTTTTTCATGACAATGATATGATAACACTTGATTTTTGAAAGATATCAATGAGACAGGGGGAGGATGAAACACTAGTGCAGAAAAGGGATTCTACATCGGAGTTTACACATCGGTTCATTAGAAACCGATGTGTAAAATGAGGCGGTGGCATTTTTGAAATTAAAACCAAAGTATTACACATCGGTTTACTAAAAAACCGATGTGTAAAACTTTTCCACATCGGTTATTTCTAACCGATGTTTAAAATTAAAATAAAAAAAAATTAAAGTCAGAATTATTAACATTCAACATCGGTTACATCGGTTCTTAATGAACCGATGTGTAAAATTGTGATTAACAATATCGGTTTCTTGATAATCGATGTATAAATTATAAATTAAAAAAAAAGAAATTAAAATTTTACTATTACACATCGGTTTTAATTAACCGATGTATAAAATTTTTAAAAAAAAATAAAAGTGTAAGGTTTACACATCGGTTTTGTAATAACCGATGTGTATAATGTTAACCACATCGGTTTTTAGGATAACCGATGTGTAATATTGCCAATTTTTATTCTGTTCCGCGCGCTATCCCTGCATTCTTCATTTTCGAGTTTTGCTAGATGAACCCTAAAACAGAAAACACCCTGTGCTAACGCACGGCTCTCTCCCTGTGCTTTACCTTTGCGTTTGGATGCTCGCCCTCACCTCGCTCTGTCCGCTTGCCGCCATTGCTTCATTCTCTGGTGAGTGCTTCCTCCATTTTACTTTGCTTCACTTTCCCTTCACCTTGCTTCATTCTCTAGTATTCACTTTGTTCAGTTTGTTGTTGTGGTTCATTCACTGATGTGTATGGGTAATGGATTTTGCTGTTGTGATTAACTGATTTGGGTTTAGGGTTTTCCATATTCAATCTTCGGTTTCGTTCAAATTTTTTCTTGTTTTTCACTGGTTTGCGCCTGGTTTTAGGGGGTGAAGGAGGTTGGAAGGGTTTCCTGTTTCTACACTCTTTTCTCTTGGCTGTTGTTGATTATAAAATGTTGGCCACTGCATGTTGTTATTTGGGGGGAAAAATTAACTTGGTCTAAACAATGACTATCCATTGGGTGCCGAACTTAGAAAGGAAGAAGATGTTAGTTGAGAAAGCTGAAGCCTTAAGCTATTACAATAATTTTCTTAAACTGGATGGTTGAAAAAAAATTCTTTTTGAGAGCAGCTATGTTTTGTTCCCTCTGTTGCAGAACCAAACTTGGAGAGGTGTAACCTTTTTTTAATTATAGGTTTGCAGTACTTTTAGTCGACTAATTTTATGCCATTGTAGTTTGTACTTGATAAGCTGAGAGAGTATATTCTAAGCTTCAATGGAATTGCACTGATGTTGATAGAGTCACAAACAAATGAAGTATTGTCATTCCTAAGCCATGTGATTTGCTGCCAGAGAAGGAAGGGAAATATGACTATCAAATTGTGTATCAGGTTGCTGCTGCTATTTAATTGTTGTTTTTGTTTATTTGGTAGACACAGAATAGATGAAAGAACTATCAAATTGTTTATTTGTTGTTAGATAGTCATTATGCTCATTTTTATGATCTATCTCATCTAGAATTTTTTACGTTTAAATCATAGTTCATGTGATTTGTGTTTGGTTCATACAATCATGACGATCAATGAGTTAGTGATTGGTGTTTGGTTCATGCAATCGTGATAGTGTTAGTGATTTTACTTTTTTTTTTTAAAATTAACTATATTATTTTCTTTTTGTTTGAACTCAACCGTTTCATGCAAATGTAATTTATTTCGACACAACACTAATGCAGTAATAAGCTACCTGTGTAGATCTCAATTTGCAGTAACTTGCTAATATAGGAAGAAATGGAGGTTCTTTTTAAATTACTTTGTCACCTGCATTAAAGCATTATTGTTGATTCTTTACCTAGTTTCTTTTTGTCTTAACCGTGATGCCCTGCTAAAAATCTATATACATATATATAGTATTTCTAACAATCATTGCCGCTGACCAACTTTCTTACTCTATTTGCAGAACAAGAAATTGACAGGTGTTATTTTCCTGGACTGCGGATTTGATTTGAGGAGTGTCCTTGACTCCGTTGCATAGTGCTACTGCCTCTGCTTTGTTCACTTCTCTGCTGTCTTTGCACAATAACAACTAGGCGTGTCTCTCAGAAGGTACGTTTTGGCTGAAAAGCTTTCATTGGAGTTTTAATGTATTTTCTGGAAAATTTATTTGATTCGAGCATATGCCCACAAAAATTAGTAAAACCTTAGTAAAGCTTTCATTGGCATATTATATGTTTACGTTGATATTTATAAGTTATGTTTATGTACGTTGATCGATATTTATAAGTTATGTTTGATATTTATCCTGACATACTAACAAGTTTTTTTTTGTTTTGTGTTTAAACAGGTATACATGGCTGATCATGAGGATATCCCTCCTTCATGCAGCGGGTCAGAGACCCCGTCTACCGGTAGAAAGGGTAGACGTGCCACACGGATGAGGAATTTGACTGCCAACCGTGGGTCAAATCAAAGGATAAGAGTAGATTTTGATGATAACCTCAAACCTATTGGGCCAATGGAAGATCAGTTTACCAGTTTTGTGGCGACCCTTGCTAGGAACAGGCCCAGTATACTCATTGATAGGTGGAGAGATGTACCGGCGGACGTGAAGGAGCAGAGATATGGGAGAGTATTCCGGTATCTATACTTCTACATCCTGTGTTTGTCCAGTATCTACTTTATTTTTATCTTAATAATATCATACAAGAATTCGTTGATTCTTTTGGTCTTAATGTAGTTGACATTTGACATACCAGGATACATACGCTATGAAGAAGCGTTGCTGAAGTATCTTTGGAGAGCGTTGGAGGGCTTTTAAGGCCGACCTGGGCGAGATACTATATATTCAATCCAAAAAGTAAAAAGAACCCACTTGAGGTGTATCCGTTTCTTGACAAGGCGACACTGGGATCGCTTTGTTCAGAGCCGACGTGATCCCGACTTTCGAGGTTAACTTATTTGATTTGTCTCTAAATTTATGTAATTGCATTAATTTCATTTACTTATGTAATTTAATTGTCTTTTATTTATAACGAGGAGAAGAGGAAAAAGGGGCAGGAAAACCAAAGCAAGAATGTCTACCCCCATGTCATGTCTTGTGGGGGATATAAAAAGCTTGTTAAGAAAATGGTTGAAGAGGAAAAGAAAGCACGTCGGTAGCGACATCTCAAGCGGATCCTAATGCTGAAACTCTTCCAGAGGTTGTTGATCCACCTCCACCCCCACGCCATCGTTCATGGAAGAGGGGCCGACAAAGAAAAACGGGACAATATACATCCGAGGAGGCCCGCCAAGTAGCCGAGAGGATTGTAAGTATAGTTTGTTGTAATTGTCATTTTAAGATTGTTCTTGAATTGTAATGTGACCCGATATTTTTATGTGATAGGATGCCTTGGATGATCAGCTAACCCAAGGAACCTTTGTTCCTAGAGGACGCAATGATATCTTATCTACCGCCATCGGTAAACCGGACCACCCGGCCGTGTCATTGGTGTAGGATGGGAGTCGGCATTCGCCAATACCATGGTTCATCTTCACACCAATGCCACAGGGATTCGGTTGCAGAGATAGAGCACGACTAAAAACAGGAGATTGCGGTGAGCTTGACGAGGAGATGGGCGAGCGGTTTGCCCAAGAGATGGCAATATTGACTTCTATGTCCCAGACAGATTCACAGTAGGTGTCCAACCCTCTCGTCCATCCCTCTGTCCATGTGATCACTAAGGGCTCATGTGATCCTCCTCATCATCCCGAAAATGATGATGATGGTGATCTTCTTCTTGTCTGGCCGATGATGATGATGATGATGATGATGATGATGCGACTACGATAGGTGTGAGTTGTATGTTGATGATCATCATCATCGCCGCTAGTGGCATTGGGTAGGGCATATAATAAGTTAGGTAATATCATACACCATCGATTATTACCGGATGAGCAGTGAGGGTGTCTGCTGAGATTATTCGAGATGCCGATGCTCGAGTCCCCTGTGCCCACCGAGGAGGTTCAAACAAAGGTCGGACCCCGATAACTTCATCCTCCGGCCAAGAAGACTGGTCAACTTTCTTGTTGCATCCGAGGTATTCGGTTAGTTGTGTTTTTCTATATTCATAGTTGAAATATATTTATTATTGTTTAAAGATAATGCTTTATTTTTATTCGTTATAGGATGTTGGAAATGATATTGTGCCTAAAAGGTCGGATCTAGGAAGACCGAGAGATGTCCAGCTCTTGCCAAGGTATTCATTTGACCATTTAGTTAATAACGAATTAAATAACTTAATTATCCGTGATTACTAATATATATCTATGTTGTTTAGGGGATCGACAAAGGGGCACCTGGCCATGGTGATGTTTTTAAAGTTCTGGCTATACAGGTTGTCACCATGGAGGATGATGCATCCTTGGTAACGTTGGAACATGATGCCAGCCCTGGTGAACTGTATATATGATAAGCCTCTGGCTTATCTAGTTTTATGACTAGATGAACTAGGGTTTATATGCCAATTTATTCGAGTTCACTCTCGATTTCGCCCGAATTTGCCTTGTTTTGTTCCTAAGTTGGACTTTGACTCGTTTTGCGTCTTTTGTGTAGTTTTTAGGTTATTTTGGATAGAATTACGCTTGTGGTTGCTTGTGTTGTTTTCAGATCCATAAGTGAAGCTTTAAGAGTTAAGAAAAGTGAAGAATATGAGCCAGACAGAGCCCATCACGGCCTGGCCGTGATGACCATCACGGCCATGATCAAGCATAGCAGAAGGGGCAAAAGTCAGAAAGCATAGCAGAAGGGGCAAAAGTCAGAAGCTGTCACGGCCTAGCCGTGATGTATATCACGGCCGTGACCTAAAGCCCACACAAGTCAGAAGCTGTCACGGCCTAGCCGTGATGTATATCACGGCCGTGACAATCCAGGAGGCAAAAGTCAGAACCTGTCACGGCCTGGCCGTGACACCCGTCACGGGCGTGACAGAACAGATGTGGAGACAGAAGCTATCACGGCCTGGCCGTGATGAGGCTCACGACCGTGATGTTCAAGATTTGAAAGCGCGCCCAACCCAGAATGCGTCACGGCCTGGCCGTGATGGCCATCACGGCCGTGACGCGTGGCCTCCCTATAAATAGAGCAGATCAGAACAGATTTAAGGAGTTTTTGGATCAGAATTTTTCAGAGACTTTTTGTAACCCTATTTCTGGGATTTCTTCTTCTCTTCTTTTCTCTTAATTCATAGGCTTAGGATGGATTCCAATTGTACGTTCGTTGTTGTTACGGACATGAGGAACTAATCCTCTTGTCCAAGGGACCGATGAAGCCACCCATGGCGGCATAGTATTAATGTAATGTACTTCTCTCTCCTTTAATTCAATTATGATTTTCCAATTCTGTTTTCATTGTGTCGATTATATGCTAGCGTGATCGACTAGTTAAGCGTGATGAGGCCTAGCGGCGATTCGCGTTTCAGAACTTGAATTGGGAACATCGGTCGAGTATTGCACGAGAGTGAATAGGAGATCGGTGCAACCTATAGGGAACAAGAATTAATAGAATTTGAGATTAGGGTTAAGAGACCTAGCAAGTAATTAACCCAAATCATCGAATACATCCTAATGAGCACGGAAGTGGATTTAGGAGAATTTAGGGGTCCCGGTTGACATTAAAATTGAACTTAGGGAGGAGAATATCATCACTTGGGTACTTTCCATGAGTGGGTAGGTGGATTCGAAACCTTGGATGCTTTTATTTCTGAATTTAATCACCCGTAGCTTTAATTGATTTGATTCCTGAATTGGCAATCTCAATCTCTTTCTATCAACCTCCTTCTATTGCTTAACTAACGTGTCGGATTTCTTGACAATTTAGTATAATTGGTAACCCAATCCTTGTGTTCGACCTCGGTAGAATACTACCGTGTTTTTATTACTTGCGACGACCCGGTACACTTGCCGGAGTCACAACAAGTTTTTGGCGCCGTTGCCGGGGATTGGCACAACCAATTTTCCTCATTCTGAGGAAATTCGGCTCATTTAGTTAAGCTGATTTTTTGTTTTATTTCTTTTCTTTAATTGTTATTATTTTTATCTGCTTCTTTGATTCCACTTGGTCTTTGCCTGTTCTTGTATGCGAGGTACCCTTCTACAAGAGGACTTGCTATTTGATTCCGAGATCACCGAGACCGAGCGAGATTAAGAAAAGAGGCGAGGAGAAAGGAAGAGGTTGGAAGCAATTAAAATAGAAGGCATGGCTGAAGAAAATCCTCCTCCTCCTCCTCCTCGTTACAAGCCTCTCTTGAGTACGATCTACCAAACTTGGAGGATTGTGCTTCTTCTATTGTGAGGGGCAACTTGAATACGAGACTCCTTGAGTGGAAGGATGTGTCACGGCCAGATCCGCGAGAATCAATTTGATGGCAAGTGGCAAACAAGATCCGCATAGACACATCACTCGCTTCCTTGAAGCACGTGACTTACGAGAAGACAAGAGGAGTCTCACGGGATGAGTTTCGCTTGCGACTTTTCCCCCTCTCTCTTAGGGATGTCGCTCGCGAGTGGGTTGATGAGTTTGGATAGGAACAAAGATCGAACTTGGGAGCGGATGGCACGAAGTTCCTAACCAAGTACTTTCCTCCTCGGAAGGCGGCACAAGCAAGAATAGCCGTTACATCTTTCAGTGAGACGGAGGATGAAACTTACAATGAAGCGTGGGAGAGATACAATGGTCTATTGAGAAGATGCCCTTCAGCGTTCTTTGACCCCGTCTCTAAAGTTCAACATTTCTTTAACGGGCTAAGGGGACGCTATCAGATGAACTGTGACGCCGCAGCTGGCGGTTCTTTCTCATATTTGTCGGCTGAGGATGGATGGGCATTATTGGAAAAAATGTCATACAATGATTACAACCGTGGAAGGGAAACTTCAAATGGAATCAGTTCTGGGGCGATGGAGGCCATTCTTGAGCAAAACAGATTGTTGAAGATGCAGATTGAAGCTTTGTCTGGGAACAAGAGGGTTAATGTGATACATGAGGGGATGCCTCCGGGCTGTGGCAACTGCAATGGGGATCATGACACTCAATTTTGCCCGCTGAATTTCCCTCAGGAACATGTGGACTCATGCCACAACTTTTATGACACTGTGCCCCAGAATAACTATCAGAGGAACAGACAAAATGACTACAATCGAGAATCGAGAATAGGGGTACATGAGGAGAGACCATCCGGGTTTCACATGGAGTAATGCTAGTGGTGGTCTAGTGGGCAGCAACCTCAACAGGGTCGAGGCCACACATAGGGATTCAGCAGCGCAATACTCAGCAGGTACTCCGGGGACTAGTCAAGTGCAAACAACAGATAGTGGAAGACAACCGTGGGAGTTGGCTGTTGAAAAAGATGAGTACAGCAGTGGAGAAATTGTCAATTAACACGAACACTGCCATTGACAAGTTGGCGACTCATACAGGTTCAGCAATTCAGAATCTTGAGACACAAATAGCACAGCTCGCGAAGCAATTGAATGAGCGTCTTCCAGGCACTCTCCCAGGTGACACTGAGAACAACCCTAAGAGCCAGTGCAATGCCGTGATCACTAGAAGCGGTAGAGTGCTGGAATCTAACAGGGGCGCACCCAGTTCTCCGGAAGTTGAGGTCTCGGACCATCCACATGTTGAGGAAGAAAACAACCGAGAAAGAAGAGGAGTTAGATTGAGTTATGGCTCAGGAGCTAGGAGGTATGTTAAAGCTTGTAGATGAAGAGTTCCGTAGAAAGAAGTGGGTAGAGCCCAAGGACCTCCCGTCCTACATGAAGGTACCATATCCGGAAAGATTGAAGAAGCCTCAACAAGATAAACAGTTCAACAGATTCCTTGATGTCTTCCGCAAGCTTGATTAACATCGCTTTTGCGGAAGCCCTGGAACAAATGCCATCGTATGCCCGGTTTATGAAGGAGCTTCTCACCAAGAATCGGAGAATTCTGGATCAGGAGTCGGTTGCTTTGACCGAGGAGTGTATTGCCATTCTTGAGTGAAAACTCCCTACAAAGTTGAAGGATCCCGGTTCCTTCTCGATAGTGTACTATTGGGGAGATGAATATAGGGAAGGCATTATGTGATCTAGGGGCAAGCATCAACTTGATGCCCCTCTCCATGATGAGGAAGTTGGGAATTAAGGAAGCCAAGGATACACGGATGTCACTCCAACTGGCCGATCGCTCCATCAAATACCCCTATGGGGTTGTTGAAGACTTGCTAGTGAAGGTAGACAAATTCATATTTCCGGCAGATTTTGTGGTGCTTGATATGGATGAAGACGCCGAGATCCCTCTCATATTGGGTAGGCCTTTCTTGGCCACAGGGCGTGCTTTGATTGATGTGCAACAAGGGAAGCTCACCCTCCGCGTGCAAGATGAGAATGTAGTCTTCAATGTCTTTGAAGCAATGAAGCACCCTGTGGAGAGGTCGGAAGTGTACCGGGTGGATTTTGTGGATGGCATTGTCAAGGAAAAGACCACTAGAGGAGCCCATGGTTCTGCACTTGCACAAGTGTTGGTAAAATCCCATGGTGATGATAGTGAGGAAGAAGACCCCTTGGGGGACGAGGACTATCTTGAATGTTTGAAACAGATGGAAGCCTTACCAAGTCTCCCAAGGGATGAATATGCAAAGGAGAAACTCAACAAGGAAGGCAATGAGGAAGATGGAAAGACACCGGAGTTGAAGCAACTCCCAAATCACTTGAGGTATGCATTCTTGGGGGAGGAGGGACAACATCCGGTGATCATTAGCAATGCCTTGAGAAAGGATGAAGAGGAGAAGCTGTTGAGAGTTCTTAGGGAACACAAATCCGCCATTGGGTGGAAGATTTCGGACCTAAAGGTATAAGCCCTTCCCTATGCATGCATAAAATCTTGATGGAGGATGGTTATAAGCCGGTGGTTCAACCACAGAGACGGCTAAACCCCATCATGAAAGAAGCTGTGCGTAAGGAAGTGATTAAGCTTTTAGACGCCGGAATCATCTACCCAATCTCGGATAGCAACTGGGTTAGTCCGATTCATGTGGTCCCAAAGAAGGGTGGAACAACCGTGGTGGCCAATGAAAACAATGAATTGATCCCAACAAGAACCATCACGGGGTGGAGAGTGTGCATCGACTACAGAAGATTAAATGAAGCAACAAGGAAGGATCATTTCCCTCTCCCCTTCATAGATCAAATGCTTGAGAGGTTAGCCGGATATGAGTACTACTGTTTCTTGGATGGTTACTCCGGCTATAACCAGATTGTGGTGGATCCTCAAGACCAAGAGAAAACGGCTTTCACTTGTCCGTATGGAGTCTTTGCCTACAGGAGGATGCCCTTTGGATTGTGCAACGCCCCCGCTACTTTCCAAAGGTGCATGCTCTCTATTTTCTCGGACATGGTGGAGAGATGCATTGAGGTGTTCATGGATGACTTCTCGGTCTTTGGGACCTCCTATGACAACTGTTTGAAGAATTTGACCTTGGTGCTTAAAAGGTGCCAAGATACTAACCTTGTGCTCAACTGGGAGAAATGCCACTTCATGGTCAAGGAAGGTATAGTCTTAGGGCACAAAGTCTCCCAACGGGGGATTGAGGTTGATAGGGCGAAGGTTGAATTGATTGAGAAGCTGCCCCCACCAACCAATGTGAAGGGGGTGAGGAGTTTTTTGGGGCATGCCGGGTTCTACCGGAGATTCATCAAAGACTTCTCCAAAATCGCAAGGCCGCTTTGCGACCTTCTTGTGAAGGATGTATCCTTTGATTTTAATGATTCTTGTTTAAATGCCTTCACCGTTTTGAAAAATATGCTTGTCACCGCACCCATAATCACTGCACCTAATTGGGATTTGCCATTTGAAATCATGTGTGATGCTAGTGATTATGCGGTGGGGGCTGTTTTTGGGGCAGAGGGTGGAAAAATTAGCTCGTGTTATTTATTATGCAAGTAAGGTTTTGAATGAGGCACAAGCTAATTATTCCACCACTGAAAAAGAACTACTTGCTGTGGTGTTTGCTTTGGATAAGTTTAGATCCTACATAGTGGGGTCTAAGATTGTGGTTTTCACTGATCATGCGGCCATAAAACACTTGATGACAAAACAAGAGGCCAAACCTAGATTAATTCGGTGGATTCTTCTTTTGCAGGAATTTGATCTCGAGATTAAGGACAGGAAGGGATCTGACAATGGGGTGGCGGACCACTTATCTAGGTTGGTCAATCCCGACACCGAGGAGGAATTGTTAGACATCAAGGAAGAGTTTCCTGATGAAAAGCTGTTTGCACTTATTGAAAATTCCCCTCCTTGGTTCGCGGATATGGCCAACTTCAAGTCTTCAAATGTGGTTCCGCAAGGTTGGACTAATCAACAGAGAAAGAAATTCTTCTCGGATGCAAAATATTATGTGTGGGAGGACCCCTATCTCTTCAAGCAGTGCTCGGATGGGATCCTCAGGAGGTGCATTCCCCATGACCAAATCGGAAACGTGTTGTGGCATTGTCATAGCTCGGATTACGGTGGGCACTATGGGGGAAAGAAGACTGCAGAAAAGATCCTCCAAAGTGGTTTCTTTTGGCCAACGCTCTTCAAGGATGCCTACACCTTTGTTGAAAACTGTGATCGTTGCCAAAGGGCTGGCAATATTTCTAAGCGGCATGAACTCCCCTTGAATTGCATGCTCGAAGTAGAGCTCTTTGATGTTTGGGGGATAGATTTCATGGGACCATTCCCACCCTCTTTCTCTTACCAATACATTTTGGTGGCTGTGGACTATGTGTCGAAGTGGGTGGAGGCAATCCCAACAACCACAGATGATGCGCGGGTAGTCATGAATTTCTTGAGGCGCAATATCTTCTCTAGGTTTGGGGTTCCAAGAGTGTTGATCAGTGATGGGGGATCCCACTTCTGTAACAAGCAAATGCATAAGCTTCTCGAGAAGTATGGGGTCAAGCACAGAGTCTCTACTCCCTATCACCCCCAAACAAATGGGCAAGAGGTATCCAACCGTGAGTTGAAGCGCATTCTCGAGAAAACCGTCAACTCCTCACGGAAGGACTGGTCAAGGAAATTGGATGATGCCCTATGGGCTTATAGGACTGCCTTCAAGACTCCAATTGGAAGGTCTCCCTACAATTTGGTGTTCGGAAAGGCATGCCACCTACCAGTGGAGTTGGAGGAGAAATCTTATTGGGCAATAAGGGAGCTCAACTTTGACTTGACAAAGGGCGGAGAGAAGAGGTTGTTGGACTTGAATGAGCTGTCCGAGATCCGCATGCAAGCTTATGAGAACGCGAGAATCTACAAGGAGCGGACGAAAGCATGGCATGACAAGCACATCTTGCCTAGGAGGTTCGAGCCGGGCAATTGGTGCTTCTGTATAATTCAAGGTTGAGGCTCTTCCCGGGAAGATGAAATCAAGATGGTCGGGAACATACAATATCCTACAATTCTTCCATCAAGGGGCAGTCGAATAAGAAGGGACCTCTACCAACTTCAAGGTGAACGGGCACAAAGGTTAAAGCATTATCATGGGGAGTCAATCCCAACTGGAAAGCAAGTGTTTCTTCCGAATTAACCCTGCAGGGTGACTTGAGTCGAGCTCGGGACGTTAAACAAGCGCTACTTGGGAGGCAACCCAAGCTAGGTACCCTCTCCTTTCCTTACTCTTATTTTTGTTTGTGTTTTTGTGTGTGTTTTGTTTTTGTTGTCACTCTTGAATAATTTGAGAAGATCAAGAGTTGTTGTATGAATGTCGTGTCGGCAAGCTTGTTGGATGTTAATTGAATTGAGCATGATTGATTGCATGAATTACTTGATCATTGATGATTTCCCCCTAGGGTCTGAAAATAGAAAAGTTGATCCCCACTTAAAAAATTGAAAATTGAACTTTGAGATGTATTATGATTGCTTGATTTATGATAAGTTTGGGGTGAGGGGGTGCACACTCTAGGAATCGTATCTCGGTCAAACAATTTGCAAAATGTCCAGGTGAGGAATTTGAGCCTCCAACTCTGTTTTTGAATGCGAGAATCATCACTGTTAAGTTGCACTTTCCCGAATTTGCTTGAATCTCTATATGGTTTGCATGATTATGTGTTGCATCAAATGATTTAGGCAATTTTCTTTGAATAACTACTTGGCCCGAAAAGAACCATCCCTAATGCATGTTCCCTAGTTAGCCAAGTTGAGCCCAATTGACCTATTGTTTCTTGATGACCCTACATTACTAGCCAAAATCTGAAAAACCATGTTAACCCAATCTTAGGATTAGGAGAGCATGGAAATGAGCAAGAAAAAGGTTGTGAGAAACTAAGTTTGGGGTGGCTACAAGGTATGTGTCATGTTAGACTGAGAAAAAGAAAATAAAGGTTGACCCAAGGCAAAAAGAAAAGATAAGAAAAGAAGAAACCAAAAATTGCCAAAAGAAAAGGGGCAAAATAAAAATAATATCAAGGAAAAGGTTGTAGTCACCCGAGCCCAAATGAAAAATGGAAAGAAAGGAATTTGAGTGGAATTGTGTTTAATGCTCATGCTCTCTTAGTTCCTAGGGACTTAAGCCTAAATATCCTTGATTATCCTACCCTCAGCCAGGCCCCATTACAACCTTTAAAAGACCTTTTGATGTTGCATGCATGTTTTCGTGGGAACTATGTTTGAGATGAAAATCAAATTCATGGGAAGTGCTCTTGATAAGTGAAATTGAGTGAAAAAGTTGAAAGCCTAGACAAACTTGAGCGAATGAGTGAAATACTAAATGCCCTTGTGAGGAAGGCAATTGTTTGAAATAGGTGACCTTCCTTAGTGTGTATCTTTGAGCCTCAACTTAGAGTAATGATGGCATGAATGATAATTTCTCAATTGTTTAAAGTAGATGAATGTGGGGACTACATTGATAAAAAAAAAGGGGGATCAAAGAAGAAAAATTGTTTTGTAAAGTCGCATGAAATTTGTGCGAAATTGATTAGATCTTTCAAGCTTGCCAAGTCTTGAGTCGTTTTTGAGTTTTAAGCTTGCTTGGGGACAAGCAAGGTTTAAGTTTGGGGTATTTTGATAAGCCTCTGGCTTATCTAGTTTTATGACTAGATGAACTAGGGTTTATATGCCAATTTATTCGAGTTCACTCTCGATTTCGCCCGAATTTGCCTTGTTTTGTTCCTAAGTTGGACTTTGACTCGTTTTGCGTCTTTTGTGTAGTTTTTAGGTTATTTTGGATAGAATTACGCTTGTGGTTGCTTGTGTTGTTTTCAGATCCATAAGTGAAGCTTTAAGAGTTAAGAAAAGTGAAGAATATGAGCCAGACAGAGCCCATCACGGCCTGGCCGTGATGACCATCACGGCCATGATCAAGCATAGCAGAAGGGGCAAAAGTCAGAAGCTGTCACGGCCTAGCCGTGATGTATATCACGGCCGTGACCTAAAGCCCACACAAGTCAGAAGCTGTCACGGCCTAGCCGTGATGTATATCACGGCCGTGACAATCCAGGAGGCAAAAGTCAGAACCTGTCACGGCCTGGCCGTGACACCCGTCACTGGCGTGAGAGAACGAGGTGGAGACAGAAGCTATCACGGCCTGGCCGTGATGAGGCTCACGACCGTGATGTTCAAGATTTGAAAGCGCGCCCAACCCAGAATGCGTCACGGCCTGGCCGTGATGGCCATCACGGCCGTGACGCGTGGCCTCCCTATAAATAGAGCAGATCAGAACAGATTTAAGGAGTTTTTGGATCAGAATTTTTCAGAGACTTTTTGTAACCCTATTTCTGGGATTTCTTCTTCTCTTCTTTTCTCTTAATTCATAGGCTTAGGATGGATTCCAATTGTACGTTCGTTGTTGTTACGGACATGAGGAACTAATCCTCTTGTCCAAGGGACCGATGAAGCCACCCATGGCGGCATAGTATTAATGTAATGTACTTCTCTCTCCTTTAATTCAATTATGATTTTCCAATTCTGTTTTCATTGTGTCGATTATATGCTAGCGTGATCGACTAGTTAAGCGTGATGAGGCCTAGCGGCGATTCGCGTTTAGAACTTGAATTGGGAACATCGGTCAGTATTGCACGAGTGAATAGGAGATCGGTGCAACCTATAGGGAACATGAATTAATAGAATTTGAGATTAGGGTTAAGAGACCTAGCAAGTAATTAACCCAAATCATCGAATACGTCCTAATGAGCACGGAAGTGGATTTAGGAGAATTTAGGGGTCCCGGTTGACATTAAAATTGAACTTAGGGAGGAGAATATCATCACTTGGGTACTTTGCATGAGTGGGTAGGTGGATTCGAAACCTTGGATGCTTTTATTTCTGAATTTAATCACCCGTAGCTTTAATTGATTTGATTCCTGAATTGGCAATCTCAATCTCTTTCTATCAACCTCCTTCTATTGCTTAACTAACGTGTCGGATTTCTTGACAATTTAGTATAATTGGTAACCCAATCCTTGTGTTCGACCTCGGTAGAATACTACCGTGTTTTTATTACTTGCGACGACCCGGTACACTTTCCGGAGTCACAACAAGTTTTTTGAGCCGTTTCCGGGGATTGTATCAACAAATTTTCCTAATTCTGAGGAAATTAGGCTGTTTGGTTAATCTTATTTTTTGTTTTATTTCTTTTATTTAATTGTTATTATTTTTATCGCTTCTTTGATTCCACTTGGTCTTTGCCTGTTCTTGTATGCGAGGTACCCTTCTACAAGAGGACTTGCTATTTGATTCCGAGATCACCGGGACCGAGCGGCGCTTAAGAAAAGAGGCCGAGAGAAAGGAAGAGGTTGGAAGCAATTAAAATAGAAGGCATGGCTGAAGAAAATCCTCCTCCTCCTCCTCCCTCGTTACAAGCCTCTCTTCGAGTACGATCTACCAAACTTGGAGGATTGTGCTTCTTCTATTGTGAGGGGCAACTTGAATACGAGACTCCTTGAGTGGAAGGATGTGTCACAGCCCCAGATCCGCGAGAATCAATTTGATGGCAAAGTGGCAAACAAGATCCGCATAGACACATCACTCGCTTCCTTGAAGCCTCGTGACTTCTGAGAAGACAAGAGGAGTCTCACGGGATGAGTTTCGCTTGCGACTTTTCCCCCTCTCTCTTAGGGATGTCGCTCGCGATTGGGTTGACAGTTTGGATAGGAACAAAGATCGAACTTGGGAGCAGATGGCACGAAGTTCCTAACCAAGTACTTTCCTCCTCAGAAGGCGGCACAAGCACGAATAGCCGTTACATCTTTCAGGCAGACGGAGGATGAAACTTACAATGAAGCGTGGGAGAGATACAATGGTCTATTGAGAAGATGCCCTTCAGCGTTCTTTGACCCCGTCTCTAAAGTTCAACATTTCTTTAACGGGCTAAGGGGACGCTATCAGATGAACTGTGACGCCGCAGCTGGCGGTTCTTTCTCATATTTGTCGTTTGAGGATGGATGGGCATTATTGGAAAAAATGTCATATAATGATTACAACCGTGGAAGGGAAACTTCAAATGGAATCGGTTCCGGGGCGATGGAGGCCATTCTTGAGCAAAAGCAGTTGTTGAAGATGCAGATTGAAGCTTTGTCCGGGAACAAGAGGGTTAATGTGATACATGAGGGGATGCCTCCGGGTTGTGGCAACTGCAATGGGGATCATGACACTCAATTTTGCCCGCTGAATTTCCCTCGAGAACATGTGGACTCATGCCACAACTTTTATGACACTCGTGCCCCGAATAACTATCGGAGGAGAACAACAAAATGACTACAATCGGAATCGAATAGGGGGTACATGAGGAGAGACCATCCGGGTTTCACATGGAGTAATGCTAGTGGTGGTCTAGCCGGGCAGCAACCTCAACAGTGGTCCGAGGCCACACATAGGGATTCAGCGCGCAATACTCAAGCAGGTACTCGGGGACTAGTCAAGTGCAAACAAGAGATAGTGGAAGACAACCGTGGGAGCTGGCTGTTGAAAAGATGAGTACAAAGAGTGGAGAAATTGTCAATTAACACGAACACTGCCATTGACAAGTTGGCGACTCATACGGAGTTCAGCAATTCAGAATCTTGAGACACAAATAGCACGACTTCATGAAGCAATTGAATGAGCGTCTTCCGTGCACTCTCCCAGGTGACACTGAGAACAACCCTAAGAGCTAGTGCAATGCCGTGATCACTAGAAGCGGTAGAGTGCTGGAATCTAACAGGGGCGCACCCAGTTCTCCGGAAGTTGAGGTCTCGAACCATCCACATGTTGAGGAAGAACAACCTGAGAAAGAAGAGGAGTTAGAAAGAGGTAAGGCACCTGGAGCAAGGAGGGAGGTTAAAGCTTGTAGATGAAGAGTTCCGTAGAAAGAAGTGGGTAGAGCCCAAGGACCTCCCGTCCTACATGAAGGTACCATATCCGGAAAGATTGAAGAAGCCTCAACAAGATAAACAGTTCAACAGATTCCTTGATGTCTTCCGCAAGCTTCAGATTAACATCCCATTTGCGGAAGCCCTGGAACAAATGCCATCGTATGCCCGGTTTATGAAGGAGCTTCTCACCAAGAAGCGGAGAATTGTGGATGAGGAGACGGTTGCTTTGACCGAGGAGTGTAGTGCCATTCTTCAGAGAAAACTCCCTCCAAAGTTGAAGGATCCCGGTTCCTTCTCGATACCGTGTACTATTGGGGAGATGAATATAGGGAAGGCATTATGTGATCTAGGGGCAAGCATCAACTTGATGCCCCTCTCCATGATGAGGAAGTTGGGAATTAAGGAAGCCAAGGATACACGGATGTCACTCCAACTGGCCGATCGCTCCATCAAATACCCCTATGGGGTTGTTGAAGACTTGCTAGTGAAGGTAGACAAATTCATATTTCCGGCAGATTTTGTGGTGCTTGATATGGATGAAGACGCCGAGATCCCTCTCATATTGGGTAGGCCTTTCTTGGCCACAGGGCGTGCTTTGATTGATGTGCAACAAGGGAAGCTCACCCTCCGCGTGCAAGATGAGAATGTAGTCTTCAATGTCTTTGAAGCAATGAAGCACCCCGTGGAGAGGCTCGGAAGTGTACGGGTGGATTTTGTGGATGGCATTGTCAAGGAAAAGACCACTAGAGGAGCCCATGGTTCTGCACTTGCACAAGTGTTGGTAAAATCCCATGGTGATGATAGTGAGGAAGAAGACCCCTTGGGGGACGAGGACTATCTTGAATGTTTGAAACAGATGGAAGCCTTACCAAGTCTCCCAAGGGATGAATATGCAAAGGAGAAACTCAACAAGGAAGGCAATGAGGAAGATGGAAAGACACCGGAGTTGAAGCAACTCCCAAATCACTTGAGGTATGCATTCTTGGGGGAGGAGGGACAACATCCGGTGATCATTAGCAATGCCTTGAGAAAGGATGAAGAGGAGAAGCTGTTGAGAGTTCTTAGGGAACACAAATCCGCCATTGGGTGGAAGATTTCGGACCTAAAAGGTATAAGCCCTTCCCTATGCATGCATAAAATCTTGATGGAGGATGGTTATAAGCCGGTGGTTCAACCACAGAGACGGCTAAACCCCATCATGAAAGAAGCTGTGCGTAAGGAAGTGATTAAGCTTTTAGACGCCGGAATCATCTACCCAATCTCGGATAACAATCGGGTTAGTCCGATTCATGTGGTCCCAAAGAAGGGTGGAACAACCGTGGTGGCCAATGAAAACAATGAATTGATCCCAACAAGAACCATCACGGGGTGGAGAGTGTGCATCGACTACAGAAGATTAAATGAAGCAACAAGGAAGGATCATTTCCCTCTCCCCTTCATAGATCAAATGCTTGAGAGGTTAGCCTGGATATGAGTACTCTTGTTTCTTGGATGGTTACTCCGGCTATAACCAGATTGTGGTGGATCCTCAAGACCAAGAGAAAACGGCTTTCACTTGTCCGTATGGAGTCTTTGCCTACAGGAGGATGCCCTTTGGATTGTGCAACGCCCCCGCTACTTTCCAAAGGTGCATGCTCTCTATTTTCTCGGACATGGTGGAGAGATGCATTGAGGTGTTCATGGATGACTTCTCGGTCTTTGGGACCTCCTATGACAACTGTTTGAAGAATTTGACCTTGGTGCTTAAAAGGTGCCAAGATACTAACCTTGTGCTCAACTGGGAGAAATGCCACTTCATGGTCAAGGAAGGTATAGTCTTAGGGCACAAAGTCTCCCAACGGGGGATTGAGGTTGATAGGGCGAAGGTTGAATTGATTGAGAAGCTGCCCCCACCAACCAATGTGAAGGGGGTGAGGAGTTTTTTGGGGCATGCCGGGTTCTACCGGAGATTCATCAAAGACTTCTCCAAAATCGCAAGGCCGCTTTGCGACCTTCTTGTGAAGGATGTATCCTTTGATTTTAATGATTCTTGTTTAAATGCCTTCACCGTTTTGAAAAATATGCTTGTCACCGCACCCATAATCACTGCACCTAATTGGGATTTGCCATTTGAAATCATGTGTGATGCTAGTGATTATGCGGTGGGGGCTGTTTTGGGGCAGAGGGTGGAAAAATTAGCTCGTGTTATTTATTATGCAAGTAAGGTTTTGAATGAGGCACAAGCTAATTATTCCACCACTGAAAAAGAACTACTGGTTGTGGTGTTTGCTTTGGATAAGTTTAGATCCTACATAGTGGGGTCTAAGATTGTGGTTTTCACTGATCATGCGGCCATAAAACACTTGATGACAAAACAAGAGGCCAAACCTAGATTAATTCGGTGGATTCTTCTTTTGCAGGAATTTGATCTCGAGATTAAGGACAGGAAGGGATCTGACAATGGGGTGGCGGACCACTTATCTAGGTTGGTCAATCCCGACACCGAGGAGGAATTGTTAGACATCAAGGAAGAGTTTCCCGATGAAAAGCTGTTTGCACTTATTGAAAATTCCCCTCCTTGGTTCGCGGATATGGCCAACTTCAAGTCTTCAAATGTGGTTCCGCAAGGTTGGACTAATCAACAGAGAAAGAAATTCTTCTCGGATGCAAAATATTATGTGTGGGAGGACCCCTATCTCTTCAAGCAGTGCTCGGATGGGATCCTCAGGAGGTGCATTCCCCATGACCAAATCGGAAACGTGTTATGGCATTGTCATAGCTCGGATTACGGTGGGCACTATGGGGGAAAGAAGACTGCAGAAAAGATCCTCCAAAGTGGTTTCTTTTGGCCAACGCTCTTCAAGGATGCCTACACCTTTGTTGAAAACTGTGATCGTTGCCAAAGGGCTGGCAATATTTCTAAGCGGCATGAACTCCCCTTGAATTGCATGCTCGAAGTAGAGCTCTTTGATGTTTGGGGGATAGATTTCATGGGACCATTCCCACCCTCTTTCTCTTACCAATACATTTTGGTGGTCTGTGGACTATGTGTCGAAGTGGGTGGAGGCAATCCCAACAACCACGGATGATGCGCGGGTAGTCATGAATTTCTTGAGGCGCAATATCTTCTCTAGGTTTGGGGTTCCAAGAGTATTGATCGGTGATGGGGATCCCACTTCTGTAACAAGCAAATGCATAAGCTTCTCGAGAAGTATGGGGTCAAGCACGAGTCTCTACTCCCTATCACCCCCAAACAAATGGGCAAGCAGAGGTATCCAACCGTGAGTTGAAGCGCATTCTCGAGAAAAACCGTCAACTCCTCACGGAAGGACTGGTCAAGGAAATTGGATGATGCCCTATGGGCTTATAGGACTGCCTTCAAGACTCCAATTGGAAGGTCTCCCTACAATTTGGTGTTCGGAAAGGCATGCCACCTACCAATGGAGTTGGAGGAGAAATCTTATTGGGCAATAAGGGAGCTCAACTTTGACTTGACAAAGGCCGGAGAGAAGAGGTTGTTGGACTTGAATGAGCTGTCCGAGATCCGCATGCAAGCTTATGAGAACGCGAGAATCTACAAGGAGCGGACGAAAGCATGGCATGACAAGCACATCTTGCCTAGGAGGTTCGAGCCGGGCAATTGGTGCTTCAGTATAATTCAAGGTTGAGGCTCTTCCCTCGGGAAGCTGAAATCAAGATGGTCGGGACCATACAAGATCCTACAAGTCTTCCCTCATGGGGCAGTGGAATTAGAAGGGACCTCTAGCAACTTCAAGGTGAACGGGCACAAAGTTAAAGCATTATCATGGGGAGTCAATCCCAACTGGAAAGCAAGTGTTTCTTCTGAATTAACCCTCTGGGGTGACTTGAGTCAGGCTCGGGACGTTAAACAAGCGCTACTTGGGAGGCAACCCAAGCTAGGTACCCTCTCCTTTCCTTACTCTTATTTTTGTTTTTGTTTTTGTGTGTGTTTTGTTTTTGTTGTCACTCTTGAATAATTTGAGAAGATCAAGAGTTGTTGTATGAATGTCGTGTTGGCAAGCTTGTTGGATGTTAATTGAATTGAGCATGATTGATTGCATGAATTACTTGATCATTGATGATTTCCCCCCTAGGGTCTGAAAATAGAAAAGTTGATCCCCACTTAAAAAATTGAAAATTGAACTTTGAGATGTATTATGATTGCTTGATTTATGATAAGTTTGGGGTGAGGGGGGATGATGCATCCTTGGTAACGTTGGAACATGATGCCAGCCCTGGTGAACTGTATATACCAAAGAAGGAACTTATGGAGATGGCACTCAATAAAGAAATGGCCAGTTCTGCACACATATCGCTTTGGTGCACGTAAGTACATTTTATTTATATGTTAAGTACGTAATTAATTTTTAAATACTATGATAATTAACATGTTTTTCTAATATATTAGGTATCTGCATCGTATGTTAGTCGATCAGGGTAACCTCACCCTTTATGGGTTCATTGACCCCATGTTCATTCAGGGTGATGTTCTCGTAGCATCGGAAGACCCGGTCACTACCATACGTGATATACTTGCCCGAGACGATCATCAATTCTATCTTGCGCCTTATCTCAATAAGTAAGTACCGGTTATTTAAGTATAACTATATATGACTTAGTCACTAACTGTTCCGCAAATACAGCCGGCATTGGCAACTGTTGCTCTTGTACCCAAGAATGAACGTCGTGGTCTTCTTCTGCTCATTGGGAAATAAGCCGGCGAATCAACTGAAGACGATCATCGAAACGTAAGCATTAAAATACTTTATAATCGTGAATGCAGTTGTTTTAATTATCTGAAATCTATTAGATATACTTTAATTAATGTTTTTGTCAT
This sequence comes from Sophora flavescens, assembly GCA_030762895.1. NCBI lineage: Eukaryota > Viridiplantae > Streptophyta > Magnoliopsida > Fabales > Fabaceae > Sophora > Sophora flavescens. Next base: position 26,439,986 of record CM061062.1, on the reverse strand, counting down.
GATAGGTCTATTAATGCATCCCACATGTTGCGTGGTGAAAGGCGTACTCGGGCTATCAGATGGATTATTCCCAGCGTAAGATATTTATTAGTTCAAATGCATCAAATGCAGTGGGTACAATAATTGATTTCTATTTTATTTAATTCCTCATATTCTAATTGGGTTTCATTTGTACGTAGTCACGTATACAACGTGGGTCATGGGAATGTGGCTACTATGTGATGCAGTGGATGTTGGAAATTATCTCCTCCGGGATCACTGAAAGATGGAGCGAGGTAAATGTTAATTGACACAATTAGAAGTAATAGTATAGATTCGTTATATGTTTTATGTTAGTTTATTACTTAAAAGATATAATCTTTTGTCCAATTAAACTTGCAGATATTCAACAATCCAACTCCATTATCTGATTCTGACATCAATATCATAAAGAGGCGTTGGGTAACTTTCTTTCTTGAAGTGTACCACCCATAGTTTGTATATATGTAGTTAGTTTAAAAACTTATCATGTACTAGCTATAGTGTACCTTTGACTGATGATATGTATTAGTGCTCAGGTCTGGTTCAATTCTTCTTCTCTCGTGTTTTGATGTAGCCTTGATAAAGTGTTGTTTTCATTCATTCAAAATTAATTAGGCCTGATGCCCTCTGTTTTCATATTCTGTGCTCACTAGTCATTTGATGAAATGTCAGTATTTTTAACCATATGTGTAAAAGCTGATTGTTTGTGCCAAGAAAATTGAATGAAGTATGTTTTGCTTTTGATATGGTTAAAACTTTGTTGCAATTGTGTCAAAACTGGTTTGGTGTTCTGTTGTTGTTTCTTGTTTGATCAGGGTACTGCTGGTTTGTTTATTGATCTGAATTAATCAAAAAGGGGAAAGGAATGATTGAAATGTAAATAATAGGATTAAAAAAAAAAGAGATTTTACACATCGGTTCATCAAAAACCGATGTGTAAATTTAACTTTCTACATCGGTTTTCCGTAGAACCGGTGTGTAAATTTCACTTTACACATCGGTTCTATTTAAAACCGATGTAGAAAGTTAAATTTACACATCAGTTTTAGGCAAAACCGATGTAGAAAGTTAAATTTCCAACTGCTTATCAATTGATAAATTAATTTTCCACATCGGTTAATAGAAAACCGATGTTTAAAATATACTTTCCACATCGGTTTTTTAACCGATGTGTAAAGTGGCAATAAACCACATCGGTCGTTTCCACATCAGTTTGAAAACCGATGTGGAAAGCCAAAAATAACCGACGTGGAATCCCTTTTCTGCACTAGTGAAAATGACTCAAGAACCATGCTTACTGAACAGCTGCACTCTGATTTTTAATAACTAAGGTTAAGTATGGTAAGGTTTGTCATAATAAAAAAGGGGGAGTTTGTAAAATTATACCCTCATTCATGTTTTGATGTATGACAGACAAAGTGTATTTTGCATAAGATTTTTGATTTTGACTATGTACTTATTACGTGTTAAGTTGCATGCAAGATCACTCATGAAAAAGATAAATCAAGGATTAAAGGATGGAAGATCAAGGACACAAAGTAATGGACAAGGACTAAAGCATCAAGCAATGAAGATCTTATACTTTAGATGCTATTGTAAAAATAGCACATTTGATTTCTTAGGTGAAGCACTTAAATTTAAGAAAAAACTAATTTTTTACAAAGGATAATATAAGCGCTCGTCCAACACTGGGATAATATAAGCGCTCGTCCAATGAAGTAATAAAAAGCTGACGTCCAATGAAGTGATAAAAAGATGACGTCCAATGAACTACTAAAAAGATGGCGTCCACTAAAGTGACAGAAGCGCGCGTCTACTAAAGTAACAGAAGCTCGCGTCTACTAAAGTTACAAAAGCTTCCGTCTACTAAAGTGACAGAAGCACCTGTCTACTGAAGTAACAAGAAGCGCTCGTCTGCTGATGTGGCACATGGAGTTCGTCTACTGAAGTAACAAGAAACGCTCGTCTCATCAAGTAACAAGAAACACTCGTCTGCTGATATGGCACATGGAGCTCATCTACTGAAGTAACAAGAAGCGCTCGGCTACTAAAGTGACATATGGAGCTCGTCTACTAAGGTTATGCTCTTTGGACTTACTAAGTCCTTAATGAGAAGCTCCGTCCACTAAAGTACTAAATGGAGCTCGTCGACTAGCGCATATGAATGTAAAATCTTAATAGCTAGATGGAAATGGTTATTTTCAAGATGGACGCGAATTCTACAAGATTAATCAGAATCTTATTTCAAGAACAAGAATCAAGAAAACAAATTTTGTTAGATCAGATCCAAATCTGTTTTAATTGATCCCAACGACTATAACTTGTTTTCTACATAAAGAGGGATCAAAGGAACACTTAAACAATAACCTTACACATTCTAAAAGTGAAAAATACGAAAGATTCGAAAGCTTCCAAAAAGTGCTTCATCCTTTGAGAGAAAAGTGTGATATTTCTTAGAACTTCAATTTGTATAATAAGACTTTTAGAGTCTTTCTTCTACTCAATTCTTTCTGTGCATTAGTGTGATTAAGAGAGGGTATCTCTTAGGATTGAACAAGGATATAAGGGATCCTTGGGCATAGAAAAGCAAGTGTGCTTTTTGGTGTGTTCTTGAGCAAGGAAGTTATCCTTGTGAATGTTGTAATTGGATATTGTAATTTCTGGTTATAGTGGAGAAAACCACAGAGGTGTGTGACTGGATTTAGGCTTACCAGAGGAGGTAGCCGAACTAGGATAAATCGGTTTGCGTGTTCTTCTCATCTCTAAACTCCATATACATATTATATGCGCTTGTGTGTTGTGAATGAGTTTTAAGAATGCTTGTTAACTTGAATCTTTGATCTACAATCTGTGTTAAACTTGTTGTTACTTCTTATAATTCTTCTTAACATCATTACTTGTTACATAACCTGATTCTTGGGAATTAAAATTGAGGGAAAACCAATTTTCTTTAAGAAAACTCGTTTGTTTTAAATTGTTGAAAAAGGTTTCAATATCTCAATTCACCCCCCCCCCCCTCTTGAGATTGTAGCCATTACCAACAGCCAACTTCCCTGTTGTGCGGGACTTTCTTGAAGTGTTCCCGGGAGATGTTTATAACTTACCCTCGGAGAGAGATGTTAAGTCCACCACATACTTAGTGCCTGGCACCGGGCTAATCTCCATATCTCCCTATAGAATGTTTCCTCTAGAGCTAGCTAAGTTGAAGGAGCAGTTGGAGGACCTGGTGAAGAAGCAGTTCATTAGGCGGAGTGTGTCTCCGTGGGGAGCACATGTGTTGTTGGTGAAGAAGAAGAATGGTAGTATGAGTTTGTGCATCGACTATCGACAACTCAACAAGGTGACCATAAAGAATCGGTATCCCCTCCCTAGGATTGATGATCTCATGGACCGGTTGATGGGCGGTTGCATCTTTTCTAAGATAGATTTGTGGTGGTGTTTATAGATGACATCTTAGTGTACTCCAAGAGCAAGGAGGAACATAAGGAACACCTGAGGGTTGTCTTGCAGACCCTTAAGGAAAAGCAGTTGTACGCTAAGTTGTCGAAGTGAGTCTGGTTAGAGGAAGTGAGCTTCTTAGGACATGTCATATCTAAGGATGGCATAGCCGTGGACCCAGCTAAGGTAGAAACGGTGCTCCAGTGGGAAGTGCCAAAGTTTGTAATCGATATTAGGAGTTTCTTGGGGTTAGCCGGGCATTATAGGCGGTTCATAGAAGGTTTCTCTAAGATAGTTGTACCCTTAACCCGTCTCACCAAGAAGGGTCAGTTGTTTGTGTGGGAATCTAAGTGTGAAGAGAGTTTCCAAACCCTTAAGGATAGGTTGATATCAGCACCAGTGTTAGTTTTGCCAGATCCTAGTGAACCCTTCGTAGTTTACTGCGATGCTTCTAAGCAAGGGTTAGGTGGTGTGTTGATGCAGAATGGTAAGGTAGTCGCCTATGCTTCTAGGAAGCTGAAACCCCATGAGAAGAACTATCCTACCCATGACTTAGAGTTAGGAGATGTGGTATTTGCCTTAAAGATCTGGAGGCATTACCTTTATGGAGCGAGGTTTTAGGTCTTCAGTGATCACAAGAGTTTGAGGTATCTCTTTGATCAGAAGGAGTTGAATATGAGACAACGTAGGTGGATGGAGTTCTTTAAGAATTATGACTTCCAGCTGACCTATCACCCAGGAAAGGCCAATGTGGTAGCCGATGCCCTAAGTAGGAAAACCTTGCATATCTCCACTTTGATGGTTAGGGAGATGGATCTGATTGAGGAGTTTAGAGACCTTAGTCTAACTTGTTTAACCCTTTGAGTATTAGGCTTGGTACCTTGAAGGTTACCAATAGCTTGATGGATCAGATTAGAGAGGGTCGGAAGTTAGACAAGTTTCTCTTGGACCAGTGAGAGTTGCTCGCTCAGGGTAGAGACCTTAGTTTCAAGGATGGAAGTGATGGTTTCTTGAGGTTTAAGGATAGAGTGTGCATACCAGATGTTCCTGAGCTTAGGAAGTTGATCCTTGAGGAAGGACATAGGAGTGGATTGAGTGTGCACCCAAGTGCCACTAAGATGTAACAGGACCTTAAGAGGATGTTTTGGTGGCTTAGAATGAAAAAGGATGTGGACAAGTTTGCGTATGCGTATGCGTGCTTGGTTTGTAAGAAATCCAAGATAGAACATCAAAAGCCTTCAAGTAAGTTGTAGCCTTTGAGTATCCTAGAATGGAAATGGGATATCTTCTCCATGGATTTTGTGTCTGGACTCACTAGGACTCCAACTGGTTTTGAGGCTATATGGGTTGTTGTGGATAGATTGACTAAGTCTTCCCATTTCATCCCAATGAACATGGAGTATCCTTTAGATAAGTTAGCCAAGCTGTACATCAAGGAGATAGTTTGGCTTCATGGTGTACCCTCTAACATAGTATCGGATAGAGACTCGAGGTTTACCTCCAGGTTCTGGGAGAGTTTACAACATGCTTTAGGGAAAAAGCTTAGGCTTAGTTCAGCTTACCACCCACAGACTGATGGCAGTTTGAGCGGACAATCCAGCCCTTAGAGGACTTGTTGAGGGCTTGTGTGCTAGAGCAGTCTGGTAGTTGGGACAAGATTTTGCCCCGGATAGAGTTCACCTACAACAACAGTTTCCATTCCAGCATTGGGATGGCACCTTATGAGGCTATTTATGGGAGGAGATGTAAGACACCCTTATGTTGGAATGAACCTAGTGATATTGTGGTGCTAGGACCAGAAATAGTCCAGGAAACAACAGAAAAGATCAGGATGGTTCAAGAAAAGATGAGAGTGGCACAGAGTAGGCAAAAGAGCTACCATGACAAAAGGAGGAAGGCGCTCGAATTCCAGGAAGGCGATCATGTATTCTTGAGAGTTACTCCAACGATTGGGGTTGGTAGAGTGATGAAGACGAGAAAACTTACTCCGAGGCATTGGTCTTTACCAGATCCTCAAAAGAGTCGGCGAAGTCGCCTACCAAATAGCCTTACCACCGTTCTTATCCAATCTCCATAATGTTTTTCATGTGTCTCAACTCAAAGTATATCCATGACCCTAGTCACGTGATAGTTCCCGACGCAATACAGTTGAAATAGAACTTGACGTTTGAGTTGTTACCCCTTCGAGTCGAGGATAAAAGGGTGAAGCAGCTAAGAGGCAAGGAGATTCCTTTGGTCAAACTAGTTTGGAGTGGGGCTACTGAGGAAATTGCTACCTGGGAGCTGGAGAGCAAGATGATGGAAGCGTACCCGCACCTTTTCGTTTGAGGTACGTAGAAATTTCAAGGACGAAATTTTTATAAGGAGTGGAATTGTAACACCCTGCTTTTCATTAAATGCCTTTCTTAAGCCTGTTTGGTTGTTAAGTTGTTTGGTTAAGGTCTTAGTGGGATTTTTCGCACAAAAGTCCCTTTCTGGTGATTGAGCACGCCCGTGCTCAATAGCCAGCTCGCCCGTGCTCAATAGTGAGCACACCCGTGTTCAATGTGCGGATCGCGTCTCACTGACGCTAAGTCCAGCACGATCGTGCTTAAGGTTAAGCACGGCCGTGCTCAGGTCCAGCCTATACAAAGTTGGCACAGAAACCGGGGGTTCCGAATTAACCCTATTTTCTGTCATCATCGTTGTCTAGTGCGGTCGGAGAGTGAAGTTGACACAGCAAACACAAGAAGGGGGTTGAATTGTGTTTGTTAATAATTTTCGAAAACAACTTTTAAAACAATTTTTTGCACACAAGGAGATTAGAAACAGAAGCAAGCACAAAGAAAAAGATCCTTTTTAAAAGACTTTAACAAAAGCAATACCAAAACCCCTCGGTTAGAAAGAAACAAATAACGCTGTAAGAGTTCAGAGATAGAAGAATCACACAAGATGTTTTATCCTGGTTCACTCTCTTCCGACCAAGAGCTACGACCAGTCCCTTCTACTTGAAGGATTTTCTCCACTGTTATCAAAATAGATTACAGCCAAGTATTCAACACCTCTCCACTATGTATGAGGATATGACAGCTTAACATCAGATGAATATTTTCACAATATTCAAACTAAGAATACAGACTCTTGCTTTTGAAAGAACATAAGAATGAGTGGTTATCGATTGGCAAAAGTTGAGCTCACAAGGTTATGCAGTCAAGAGTTGTTCTTCAGTATCTCAGGTCTTCTATTTATAGTGACTTTCTTCTTCACTTGTATTTCTTCAACGATTATTTTGAATAATCCTGTTTAGAAATAGCATAAAATGCATGATATCTATTGTGACTGATAGCTTGACTGTGGCACGCTAAACAGTACTCTTGGTAGCATGAAATTGGAGGCTTACTGCTCTGAGTATTGCATCCTGAGAACTTGTTGATCCTCCTTTGTGTATAATCCAACTTTTTTCAGCCATAAAGATGTCATCTTACAGATCGTTTTGCAGTATCTCATTGTACGATTTTGCTTTTTCATTTCTTGATGGTACTATGTTTCTTTTACAACAAGGTAAAACATTAAAGCAGATAAACAGATGTGAAGAACAAATATTCTATTGAAATAAATATCAATCATTTGAAATAAATTCAAGAGATTCGGATTGCATCAAATTCATTCAAAGATGGAGCCCGTCTACTTTAAAAAACTCTGTCTACTTAGTTATATGTGAGACTAAGTCTGTTCAATATTTTATTTTGCTCGCCTGATGATGTGGCATATCCTCTTGTCTATCAAGTCTTTGGACTTGCTATTTCTCAAAGATCTCTATCTAGTGACATGGCAGTTAGAGCTCGTCTACGAGATTACTTTATTTTTCAGTTCATTTACTTCTGCTAATTACTTCTGTCTGCTTACGTGGCAAGATGGACGCGCTTATTATCAAGTCTTTGGACTTGTTGTATCTAACAAGTTATTTAGGTATTCGTCTAGCTACCATATAGAGCCTTATTCATTTAAGAAAACCAGTTTACTTAAGTAACTAAATAAGAAACTTTACCAAAATATTGAGCAGCCCGTCTACAATGTGGACACATATTTTTCAATGAAAACTTATCCCATGTTTCTTTTACTTATATTTAAATATTCCTACATAACTGAAAGCACATGTTAGATCTCAATTAACACTTTGCCAATCAAATTTAATCATTTTGTTAGCATCAAAACTTAGAGATTATTTAATCCAAAACTACTTTGGTTCCAACAATCTCCCCCTTTTTGATGATGACAAAACTAATTAAATTTGAAAAGCAAAGTCTAACAGAGCTCGCAGGGCTCCTCCTAAGACAAACCATTCAAATAATTAAGCAGAAAAATCATATGAAAAACAACTGCATATAAGCTAATGAGATAGGTGCAACCGCTTATCATACTTAGAGTATATATAAAGGAATAAATAAGCATAGTCTTCTCCCCTTTTTGTCATCATCCAAAAAGGTAAAAGGAGTGGACCATCATTGTCAGATATATAAAAAGAATATAAAAGGTTAAGGTTAGGCGGGAGGAGGTGGTGGAGGTGGAGGGTTTCGAGTCGGCTTTTCTTGAAATCCATGAGGAATTCCAGCATTTTATTCATAACTTCTAAGGTTGGAGCCATTGAAGTTTGAACTTCTTTGTTGGACATCCTCCTTAATTTTCTCAGTCATCTTCTCAACCTTCTCATCAACTATCTTGCCAACTCTGTCATCAACTATTTTTCCAAGAACCTCTTCAAGATTAGGTGGCAGAGCCTGTTGCCTTGAGCTTTCAGCAGACTCGTGAAATGTGCTTAATGTTCTTGAATGATCCGAAGGGTGCATCACAACTAGAGCTAATGGTTGAGAAGAGTGTTTTTATGATGAGCTCTGATTGTGAATGGATTCAGATGTTTCCTCTAAGCCAACAGTAGTGGCATTTTGATCAGGTTCTTCAACAATAGGTTCATCTGCGATAGGCTCTAAAGTAGGTGGAGGGATCACTGAGACTTATTTTGCCCATCTGATGGGGCAGATGAATTCCACATTTTTACTATTTATAGGAAGTCCCCAAAGGTCTTTATAGATCATATATCTAAAATTTGAAACACCACACTTCCCTCTGACCTTAGGAATTTCCATCTTCTCTTCTTCAGACAGTCCAGAGGAAGATGCCTCTCTTGTGTAGTGAATAATATGAGATTTCCAGAAATCAGCAGCTCTATGTTCATTGATCAACTCATTGGATTCAGTATTCAAAAAGAAATCCATTATTGAGTAGTCAAAAGTTTCTTGATGTAGATCAAGCATTGCTTATTCAGCTTCAGGCATAACTCCTTTGAATCTTCTACTTTTCTTGTCTTTGTCCTTATTCAGATCTACCATCGGCAGTCTTGGACAGATTCTGTAAGGCATTATTCCAACTCTGGTTGCTTCATTATGTCTCAGCCAGGATGGAGGGACAAAATGCACGGCTCTATCAACTCTGAAATGACTGAATTCCCACTTTAGCATTTCATAGATGAGCTGATCCAGAAAGAAATCAGACGCCCTCCCATAGATTCTGGGATGCTCAAAGGATACCCACTTTGTGTCCCTTGGCATGATCATGAGAACATGCTTTGAGGATATTGCTCTTCGCTCAGGGATGGTAGGAAGATTTTTTCTATTGGGGTCAGTCTCCCAAACAGGTATGATATGTATCTCAACTCCATCAGTGAGGGGTATGAAAGGAGGAGTTTTGACAAGGTTAGGGTGAATTTTTCTGGGGGGGAATTTGTTTAGGGTTAGGTGAATGACTAACGGTCCTAAGTTGTTGTGCATTTGTGAAGGCACGTTTTTGATTAATTTACAGTCAAGATGTGGTAGGTAAAGGGGTTTAACAGGTGGGCTGACTTCTTCCTCACACTTAGGTAGAGGATACCATCTGTTGGGAATGTTTTCGGGTTCAGGTTGATGAGATTGAAACAGAAGTTTCCATTCTCTTTTTACCTTGGTCCAATCCTCAGATTTGCCCTCATAAAGAACAGAAGTTGGGGTGAAGGGAAATAAGGTTCTCGAGGGTTTAGGGAAAGGAGCACCAGGGGAAATGCCATCATCTGGTTGATTGAACCAGGGATCATCGGCAGGGATAATAGGTTGAAATTGTGGAGTGACTATTTGTGTTGGTTGGGGTGAAAGGGGCGTGGGAATGTACACATCATCTGGAGTGGAGACAGCAATGTTATTATCAACAGGCACATCATCAATTCTAGTTTCTAAACTAGACACTAAGGCATCTACTGCTATTTGAACAGGATCACTAGCAGAGATGGTTACCTTAGATGTCTTAATTGTTCGGGATTTTCTTGCTGGTTGCCTTATAGGTTTTGTTGTAACAGGCACAACGACCTCAACAGCAGCAACAGAAGTCTTCTGCTTCTTCAGGATTGTACTGATAGGAACGCTGTCCTCATCGGTTTCCTCATCTTCATTGTGAGAGAAGATAACTCTTCTTTGATTCTTTGCAGCATGGGCATCAGAAGGTTCCCTGATAATATTGCCACCAGCTGGTCTCTTGGGGGCAGGCTTCCTTGTTGCAGTGGTCTTTTGCCTAGTTACTCTTTTTACTCTTAGGACTTCAGCATTGTTTTGTTCCACCATTTCTTCTTTAGTTTTCATTAACTCCTCAGTCTTGGCCATTGCGCGACCGTGATAGGTACTAAGGTTCATATTAGGTATATTCATTTAACCAAATTCTGCAGCCGACATTGGTTTTTCAGTTAAGATCCTAGCTTGCTCCTCAGGAGTCCTTGCAGCAAGAATCTCATGAATTTCTTGAGCCTTGAAAATCTTGGAAAGAAGATGGCAATAGGGAAATGCTGAGAGTCTTTTCTTGTTCATCACAGCATCTCTAAATCTTCCATACAGAATTCTTGTAAGATTAATCTTCGTTTCGGTGAGAATATAGCAGAGGCAGAATTTGTGCAGAGAGGAGAGGTTGTCTTTGGATCCAACCTTATGAAGAACCACCTTATTAAGGAGCTGATGAAGGATGCAAACAATGTCCTTCATTTCAACAGCTTTCCTAGTGTGAGTTCTGACTGTGTCTTCTTTCATGAGACAGACTTCAATAGTCTCAGAGCCACCCAAGTCCTCTTCCCATGACTCAGTAAAAATCAAACCCTCCTGAGCATAGAAAATAGCATTAGCAATAGTCTTTTTCGAGACTACAATCTGCTTTCTCAACACCGTAGAGAAGAAATCAGTATCAGTCACTTGAACATTTCTCCAGAAATCCCTAATCAGGTTGGGAAAGATAGTGACTTTCTCTGTGAAGAGTCCTCCCCACCCAGCTGCATTAACATACTTGCTTATGTCTAGGTTGTAGTTTTGCATCACTCCAAAGTTGAAATGATGCTCAATTGCTAAGTTGAGCTTGTCCACGTTAAAGGTTGAAGAAGAAGTCATTTTACGTGATCAAAGAGCTTAGGGTTTGAAAGCAGAGAGAGTGTGTGTGTGTGATAGCTCAAGAGGTTAGAGAAGTGTAAAGTTTTTCTCAGGGGAAAAATATTACTTATAAAGGAATTTTGAATCTCATGGGTTAAAAAAACTTTTGACATGACATGTCATTATGATAAAACGGCGTTGATACTTGGAACTATAAAAAAGTCTTGATGGGATTGATGGAAGTACTGACTCAACAAAGAAAATAAAGGATAAATTTCTCATTGAGACAAAATAAATGCATTTAAAAAAATGTGCCTAAACACGGGCAGATGTGAACTCGTCTAAAACTACATAATGGACGTGGTAACTAACAAACGATGGGACGCGTCATATAGACGTGCAACACAAAGATACAATAGACGCACAACTTTTAATAGGTATTAGACGAGCATAGGTAATAGACGCAAGATTAACAAAACAAATTTTTCTCAATGCTGGACACCTAAATAAATCCACACATATCATATTAAGATGCTTCCTAATAAAGATAAATATGTCCTCTGCAAGAGGTTTAGTAAAGATATCTGCTCATTGATGGTCAGTATCTACAAATTGAATATCAAACACACCTTTTTGCACATAATCCCTAATAAAATGATGTTTAATCTCTATGTGCTTAGCTCTAGAATGCAAAATTGGATTTTTAGATAGATTTATTGCAGCAGTATTATCACACATAAGCGGAATACTACTTACAAACACATTATAGTCCTCCAATTGATGTTTGATCCAGAGAAGTAGTGAGCAGCAACTTGCAGCTGATATATACTCAGCTTCAGCAGTTGATAAGGCAATGATACTTTGTCTTTTGCTTGACCAAGATACAACATTAGCTCCAATGAAGTGACATCCTCCACTAGTGCTTTTTCTTTCAATTCTATCTCCATCATAGTCAGCATCACAGAAACCAACTAATCTGTAATCTTCATTTTTATTAAAGCACAAACCAAGATTAGTAGTACCTTTTAAATATCTGAAAATTTTCTTAACTGCTGATAAGTGAGATTCTCTAGGATAAGATTGAAATCAAGCACATAAACATACACTGAACATAATATCAGGCCTAGACGCAGTAAAATACAAGAGAGGTCCCATCATACCTCTGTATACCTTTTGGTCTACCTTTTTCTCTTTATCATCTTTGTTCAGTATGGAAGTAGGGTGCATAGGAGTATTCATTGGTTTACAATCATCCATCTTAAACTTCTTTAGAAGCTCTTTTGTATACTTAGTTTGGTGGATGAGCACCTCGTCCAAGGTTTGTTTTACTTGGAGTCCAAGGAAGAATTTGAGTTCTCCTATCATGCTCATTTCAAACTCTTTCTGCATTAACTTAGAGAATTCTTTGCTTGGAGACTCATTAGTACCACCAAAAATAATATCATCAACATATATCTGTATAACTATGAAATTGGACTTAATGGATTTTCTAAATAAGGTTGTGTCAACCCTTCCTGCATTGAATCTATTTTCCATAAGAAAGGAACTTAGTCTATCATACCAAGCTATAGGATCTTGCATAAGACCGTACAAAGCTTTCTTAAGCTTATATACATGTTCAGGATGGGTTTCACACTCAAAACCCGGAGTTTGCATAACATAGACTTCTTCATTAATAAAGCCATTTAGAATAGCACTTTTAACATCCATATGAAAAAGCATAATACTATGATGTGCAGCGAATGAAAGTAGAATTATAATAGCTTCTAATCTAGCAACAGGTGCAAAATTTTCAGTATAATCTATACCTTCTTCTTGAGAGAAACCTTGAGCAACAAGTCTTGCTTTGTTTCTTATTACCTTACCATTTTCATCAAGTTTGTTTCTGTAAACCCACTTTGTTCCGATCACTGGTTTGTCTTCGGGTAAGGGAACCAAAGTCCAAACATCACTTCTTTCAAACTGATTGAGTTCTTCTTGCATGACCAGAATCCAACCATCATCTAGCAGAGCCTCGTCTACTATCTTTGGTTCCAACTCAGAGACTGGTGCAGAATTGTCTTGTTCTCTGAACGTTGATCTAGTTCTTTGCTTTTCATTGGGGTTTCCAATGATCTGATCTTGTGGATGATAATTCTTGAAGTACCAAGATTTTTGAACTGTACCATGTTGATAAGTTGAAGTTTCTGGTTGTTGAGTGGGGTCATCTGAATTCTTGATCATCAACTTTTATCTCAGGTGAGTCTCCTAGAATGCTTAGATCAAGATTTGTAAAAGCTTCATCTAGCTCTGATAATTTCTTATTAGGCTTTTTGTCATCAAACTTGACATGAATACTTTCCTCTACTATCAGAGTCCTAGAATTATAAACTCCAAAGCCTTTAGATGTTTCAGAATATCCTAATAGTATTCCACTATCTGTTTTAGCATCAAACTTACCAAGTTGATCTTTAGTATTCAGTATATAGCATTTACATCCAAAAGGGTGAAAATAAGATATGTTGGGTTTTCATCCTTTCCACAGTTCATAAGGAGTCTTATTCAGGATAGGTCTAATGTATATTCTGTTCTGAATGTAGCAGGCAGTATTAACAGCTTCAGCCCAGAAGAGATCTGTTCTTTCTCTTTACCACACCATTTTGCTGTGGTGTTCTAGGTATTGAGAAGTTGTGAAGGATACCATTTTCTTCACAGAACTTATGAAATAGCTCATTTTCAAACTCTCCCCCATGGTCACTTCTGATTGAAGTGATATACATGCCTTTTTCATTCTGTACACGTTTGCAGAATATAGAAAAGACCCTAAAAGACTCATCCTTGTGAGTTAGGAACATAACCCATGTCCATCTAGAGTAATCGTCTACGATGACAAGACCATGTTTCTTACCACTGATAGAGGCAGTCCTTGTTGGACGAAAAAGATCAAGATGTAGCAACTCTAGTGGTCTATTGGTACTAACAACATTCCTAGATTCAAAAGAACCTTTGACTTGTTTTCCCTTTTGACATGCATCACAAAGAGCATCATATTTGAACTTAAGGTTTGGTAGTCCTCTCACGAGGTTATGCTTGTTTAACTTTGAAATTAATTTCAAGCTTGCACGACCTAGCCTTTTGTGCCAAATCCATCGCTCATCTTTAATGGACACTAGACATGAGACACTTTGATTTGAGAGGTCCTCCAAGTCAATCTTATAGAGATTGTTTTACCTTTTAGCAGTGAATAAAAGTGATCCATCATCATTCTTGAAAGTACACATGTTCTTATCAAAAGACACTGCATATAACTGGGAGATGGATCACGAGATGGACCTGTCGTATTCGGTACAGATGGATCACGAGATGGACCTGTCGTATTCGTGAGCGAGAAAGAAAGGTGAATCTTCTTGGAGATAAAGGACAATTCATCCTCATCTGATCCATCTGTACCGAGATATATATGTACAAGAAGATTCAAGATATGTGGAGAAAGAAAGGTGGATAATTGACTGTTTTGTGTGTGTGTGTATATATATATATATATATATATATATATATATATATATATATATATATATATATATCTCGGTACAGATGGATCACGAGATGGACCTGTCGTATTCAGGAGTTCATTCTCTGACGTTTGAGAATGCAGAGGATAGTGGTACGTGGGTAATTAATCCCAGGGCTCGCAACGCTACTTATACTGGCCCGCTACGTACGATTACAGGTACGTTAACAGCTGGACCACAGCATAGATCACAGAGTGTGGTGACGGCTGAGGTCTCATTATCTCTGATCTGGATGATCCTCCAGTACTTGGTAGCATAGGGAGACTTGGAGCATCATCCTCCACCACATGTCCAGCCATTGCACGATACAGCAACCGCATCACCTCCTGCACCGATCGTTCTAATTCCAGAGGTTGATGAGGGGATTGAGGAAGATCCTCAGGAGGATCTAGAGGAGGACCCTGATTACCATCCTCTCGATGATGGTGTGGTCCCAGTTATAGGAACGGGAGCCGTAGTATCCTCTCTGCAATAAGAACATGTGTAAATCGTGATATATGCTCATAACACCACCACACCCTCAAAGCTGCCAAATTTTCAACTAAGCTTGTTTTGATCATTACTATTCATCAAGAGGTAACCTCTCTTCTACATGATCAATCATGTCTTCATTTTCATTCATTTCATGATTTTCATGCCATTAACATCATTTTCCAATTCTAGATCCAATCTTCAAAAATTTCTAGAAAATCATAGAAAAATCCTTTTAATGTGATTTCAATTTCTATGAATTCATCGTGATCTCTATGTTCGTCATTCAAGAGCATGAATCAAAATAAAATTTTCTTCCTATTTTTATGACTGAAACCCTAATTTTTAGGGTGGAGGAAATTTTGTTTCAATTTTTAAAAAGTGATACTTGATTTTATCTTTCTATTACTATGTGTATTGAATCCAAGAGATTGAAACAAAATAAAATCCCTAGCCTATTTTTCTAGTGAAGGCCGAAACTAGCTCATGATTGAGTTAGAGGATTTTGTTTCAATTTTTAAGTTATGATCATTGATCTAGTCTTTCTAATGCTTAAGGATCACTAATCAAAGAGCTTGTGAATTTTTGAAACCTTTAGCCAAATTAATCACTCATGGCCAAAACTTCAACATAATAATTAGATGGATTTTTTTATTTCATTTGTTGATTTGGATTTATTTTGTTATGAAGGACAAGTATTGTTTGTCGTTGTGAGTTTCATGGAGGAATCAGGATTCCGAGAAGAAATTTACTGAGGAAATCTGTAACTTCAAGAGGTAAGGGAGGATTACCTGAGGGGTTTTTTCGATAGCTATATGCTATCAGTTTGTGGTCTGTATTATTTATCTGTGGTTCTTGTGGTTGTTTAAGTTATGTTACTTTTATCGGTGTTTAGTGATCTGCTGTTAATTAATTATCTGTTTTAGTTAATTATTTGCAGTTATATGTTATAGTATTTTAATGCATGATATACTATATGGTAATTGATATAATGTGATGTTGGATGTTGTTTGAGACGTCTGACAGTGGCCAGTGCTCAATTAATTAAACGAGATAAAAGCTTTAAGAAGCTTTACGATAAATATTCAATATTTAATTGAGAAATATTGGGATATATTATGATTTAAAATAATGATTTGAGAAAATAAGAATGTTTATAAAATATTATTATTTTAATGATTTATTAGTGTAAAAGTAATCTACGAGTCCGATAGGACGTAACCGTGAAATTATTTTTGTACTGCTATTTTTCACCCGAGAAATTCTGAAATAATATAAAAAGTTATTTTGTGAAATTAATCTTCGAAAATAACTTAATTATGATATTAAAAAAAATTACTTAAGGAGAAAAGGTCAAATTTTTACTTAAACATATTTTAAAACGTTAGACGGTGATTAGTTCTGAAAACGCGGTTACAGAAAGTATTTTCTTAAAACAATAGTATTTCTTTAGCCTCAAGTGACTCCCTTTTTGAAAGATAAGATTTTCAGAAAAAGATTTCAAGTAATTGATGATTTTACAAAGGAAATTCCAATTTTGGAATGATTTTTCAGAATCAAGTTTTACTCAACGATGGTATTTTCAACAACTTGGATAAGTTGTGGGGATTTTGGATTTGGATTTGTTTTTTTTTCACAGAACAAAAAGGATGTTAACGATGAAAATTTTAAGATGTTGAAAACTACGATGGTCGTAAGCTTTTTAGTTTGACAAGGAAAGATTGAACACGAAGAAAAACGATGAAAAAAAATTGTTTTACATGCATTTCCTACGAAGTTAATCATGGTGTCTTGATTATATTCATGTCACGACGTATTTGTTAATCATGGTATCATGGCGATATTCATGTCTCGACATATCATTGTACCTTGGTGGTCAATGAAAACCATACACGACGTTCTCAGTGTGCCTTGTGTTGGACAATGGGGTATGGTAAAAACGACATGCCTTATTTGGCAATCGAGTCTGATCAACTCATTCATATGACGTTGGGGGATCTCCGGAGATTAAGTAAAATGTTAGACGACGAATATTGAAGTGTTCATGCATGATTTTCAAATGACGATGATCGGGTATGAAACCCATTGATATACTACTTGCTTATTTATGAGGACTATGTTATTATGAAGTTGCATATGTATATATGTGTCGCGCGTGTAGTTATTGTGTTAAATCCATATATTGGCATCTCACCCTTACAAATATATCAGGTTTATTTTAGACTACGGTAGTACTTTGGGACACTAGTACAGATGAAGCGAAGGAATTCACTAAGTCATTCGAGGACATAACTTCTAGATGCTTGAAGAAGTATTCGTTAGTGGAAATGTCATGAGGGTATTTCAAATAACTGTCTTGTAGAGTGACCAACTTAGGAATTTTGGTTGAGTTGTATAATTAAAATGGTATTTAACTGTGAGATTGTAAGTTAGTCTTTGTTATAATTTTCTCTTTTGAAAATGAGACTCTTTGAGAAAACAGTGTATGTCGTGGCAACCTTGTTATGAATGTGTAAAGATATTCAATATGACTTCATTACTTTAATTTGTGTATCATGTTTTTAGAGCTTTTCGTTGAAGAAAATTTTTTTACACCGACTTTTCTGCCTTATAATAAATTAATTTTTCGAAAGCAACCAGCAAATAGAATTTTTAATTTATTTTCCGCACGTATTATGAAGTAAGGCCCAAGGGGGGTGTTACAGATGACAATTTGTACCCTACCCATTGGGTACCCGTAAAAATTACCCACAATAGGTAGGGTAATTACCCGCATAATGGGTAAAGGTCCGGGTACGGGTAATTACCCGCCAAATTGAATGGGTATGGGTGCGGGTAAGGGTACTATGGTACCCACCCCGCCCCATACCCGCACATATGCATATGTATATATAATTATTTATTATTTATTTATATTATTAATAAATATAATTTTAATTATGATACAATTTTTAAACCAAAATTAATCTAAAGATTCTTAACTTTCTAAACCTAGTTACATCTATAATTCTTTTTGGGATGTTTTTATTTATTTAAATATTTTGATTTGTAATGTTTCATGAGTAGATTTAAAAGACCTTTGAGTCATTTTTTAATTGTTATAACATTTTTGTTGTTATTTATTAATTTTTCACAGTTAAAGTGCGGGTAATGGGTGTGGGTACGGGTACTTATGTACCCATAGGGTACGAGTAAGGGTACTAAGGTTGCTAGTTATTTTTTCAAATGCGGGTATGGGGACGGGTACAATAGTATCCTACCCAAACCCTACCAATTGCCATCCCTAGGTGTAGCCGTGGGAAACAGAGGGCATTTTTGTCCAAAATTTCTCATGGCACACTTGTGAATTCACTAAACAACCAAGGGTAATTTTGTCATTTCTTCACTAAAATATCTTAGATATTTATGTGCCATTATGACTCAGGTAAGATCGTCATAAATGCTCGTCAGAGATTATGCCTTCTAAAATGATTAGAATCTAAATATGACTTTAGTTTATTCAAAATCATTTTAAGTCTGGGATAAAAATATAAACATATATATATATATATATATATATATATATAAAAATATATATATATATATATATATATATATATATATATATATTACCAATATTAGAAAGTAGTAAAAATCGGGGTGTTACATCGAGAACAACAATATCTTGATAACCTTAGGGTCTACAACATGTTGGCTTATAAGAGATTATCAGAATACCTGGATCCATTGCTAATGGTCGATGTGCAGTAACATGATACACAAAGGGAGGGGGGCGGGGGGTTGGAATTCCCGTTTGCTTGTGGTTCGTCCTCGACCAAGACTTCTTATGCCTTAGTCGCTTTTCAAGTGGGGAGAAGAGACAATGTTTGTTACGTCCGGAGTATTCGGGACCATAGCATATATATAAGGTGGGTTCCCATTATTCCCAAATTGTTCATCAGTGACATCAACTCATATTTCACACATATGAGATAATTAATTTAATTAATTATCAAAATCACAAAAATCTGATAAACATTATCTCCAAATTGATCACATATCAATTAAGGATCCTAATTGATAAATAGCTAATATAATGAGTTACGAATATCTATCCATATCATGACATTGAAATTTAATAAAATATTCAAACACTACTACCAATTAACTTGACTCAAGTAATTAATAAAATATGGATTAAAAAATGAAAATGAAATATGTAATACGAATATGTCAATAATGCCCTCAATTTTAGCAGGAAAAAAAAAATCCCAGGCTACTCTACTTTTATATGAATTAAAATTAAGATAAGATTCCACATTCACATTTGTCTCAAATTCTTCCATTCATGAATGTAATATTGATAAAAGTGGAAGAAAAAATGATAAACTATATGCTATAAGCTCAAATGTTACTTCGAGTTTCGTCTGGAAAAAAAAACGCTATAGGCTAGTGAAAAACCACTTTCATTGAATTATTTTCAATATTGTGAGAACATAAAGCTTGAAACAAAACTTATATTTTTTTTTTGTATTGGATAATTTAAAAAAAAAACTTTATTTTATAGGGGATACAAACAAATTATGGACTAGGATCAGTATTATTATTCCAATCACTGATCAACCTGTCTCCTTCAACTGCATTATTATTTCCTTCAATGATTTGCCTCCCTTCTCCACCACCTTTATTCCAAGGATAGCAATCTTTTTCACCATTTTTACCAAGCCTACATGGTCCATTTTCATGTATTCGCCAAAGCGAAATCGCATGTATCCCTCTCCCGAATATAAATGTCAAAGTAGTGAAATTCACCTAGCCAACTAAAGCCACAAAACCATAGAGTACTATTAAGAAAAGGTTCATGCTGAACGGTGAAAGTGAAACTTTCATTTGGATTCAAAACATGATGCCCAATATCATGATGCTTGTCTTTGCAATAAAAGTCGAGCTTCAAACCTGCTAACTCGTTCATAATTTGAATTGTTGATTTGTCAAGTAAAGAAATTGCATTGGCACTACCCATGAACTGCAATGCAACAAATATGGTTAGCATAAAAAAGAACGATAACACAATTTTGTTGACTAATGCCATCATTTCACAATAATTCATACAATGTTTTCATAGCGGATGTACTTCTTATATAGGGCAGAAGTTATAAAGTGCCTAATTCTACCCTTTGTCAGCAACACATCACAATGAACTAAGATTAATGGCTCTTAAATTTTCAATGCACCATCAAGTTTAGAATATTAAAGTTATTAAATAATATTTTTTTTAAAGCTGAAAAATTAATTGGATTAAACCTTCCCAATACTAGGGAAATGGATTCCCTGCTGTAATTGCTTAGTAGCAAATATTTTTCTAAGTTTGTTTAGTGAAGGTGTAATGTGAGTCATCCGATCTTAAATTAATGGTCGAGATTATTTACTGCATGTAAATGCGTGATTTCATTATGGCAAGGAATCCGGATCCCTAGTGTATCCTCACGCGCAACTGTGGAGACTAATCCCTCGAGTTGGGTTGGACCACAAGGGTGACAAAATTCTCCCTCAAAAGTTTTTCAACACTACTGTATTCCTAGAGTCATGATTCAAACTCGTGACCTTTGGTTAAGCTGGAAGAGACTCGTGTCATCTCGCTCAAACGTTCTTCGGTTCACAATATTAAGTTATTAAATAAACCTTCCCAATACTAAGTTATTAAATAATAACCTTTTAAATTTTGATAGGTGATACATTTTGGTCAACTTTCAAGTTTCAACATTAAATAACATCTATTTGAAAGTTGAAATTCCCTTAGAGTTTGGATGGGGTATTTCGAAATTCTAAGGAATTTGAAATCCAAGGTAATTCAATTGCTTCATTTAAATTACCTTCATTTTGAAAATACTTTATTTGGATGGGGTAATTCAAATACCTTGTATTTTAAATTCTTTGTTTGGATAAAGTATTTTAATTACCTTCAATTACAATTTTTTTTTGAATATTCTTTTAAAAAAAAATGGGATTTCAATATAAAATGTGACAAATAAATAAACAATAGCAATTTTTGAAATAATAAAAATTTAAAATAGTCTTTGAAAAAAAATAAAATTAGACAATTTACTTGGTTGTGAAACATAGTTGCCTCTAATTTCACATAACTGTTATGAATTTTTTTCAGGTTCAATAGTTGAAGACGGTATCTCATATTCTCAAGCACGTCCACTTTCAAATCAACATAAACTCCATATCTATTTAATTCATAATCATGTTCAAGGACCAACAATTGCTAAGCATATGGATCAATACATTCATAACAATTAAGACCAAAGTCACTATCCACTAATTAAGAAACCGGCCAATATTCATAACAAAATTAGGCCAACCCCTTTAAATAGAACCAACATGACATACCAAGAAAAAAACAGCTTGATTAGCAAAATGAGTTTAGAATCTCAGTTTCTGGACAATAGAAAATGGACTAAGATGCCTGCAAGCTCATGTAAAAAATAGTAAAGAAAAAATAATAGGGAATAGAAGAGAAAATTAGATGGAGTGTTTTTTCACTAGTGGAAATAATGTAATATACGGGAACACTTTACGTCAGTTGACCATATGTTTGACGTTAAAAATGAGGCGGTGGCAATTTTGTAAATATCAGACTTCATTAATTCAATTTTAACGTCAGTTGTTGTAAGGACTGGCGTTAAAAGTGAAGTGACTCACTTTTAACGTCAGTTCGATAAACAACTGACGTTAAAAGTGAACATTTTAACGTCAGTTCTTCATTTAACTTACGTTAAAAGTGAGTCACTTCACTTTTAACTGTTCTTCTTTCATCAACGAGGCGTTAAAGGTTATTTGAATAATTGTTTTTATCTAGTATACGTACCCTTCCGCATTGCCTTCCTCAAAGTTTCAGTTTCACAATTGCTTTGATGTTTTGTGTTTCTGTTTTGAAAACTAAAATATATGTGCGAAGTATAAGTTGAATCAATAACCCAAACTGGATCTCATTCATGAAGTGTAATCTGATCGATCTGGAAGATTGAAAGGGCTTAAAATCCTATAAAAAGTTACATTGAAAGGGTTTAAAATCCTAAACATTTGTTGAGGCTTCGTTCCCTTCACGGGTGAGCAAGAGAGGAGAGTCGAGCGGCGAGTTTTCCAGAGCGGATGAGCAAGGGTGCACACGATCTGTTTCAGCTATTGTCTTGGAACAGTCATTTGCTTCCTAAGATGCCGATTCTCTGGAAAGATGATAAGGTGAGCAACTCACATTATGTGATTTACACAACCTTATCACCCATGTTCTGTGATTTACACAACCTCAGAAGTTGTTTGACCATTAAGACAAAGATCGTTGAGTCTAGGAATAGGAAGAAAGAGTGATGAAGTTAATCTCCATGGCGAGCCATATTGAAGCGAGAAAATTAAAAGGATGGAAGGGAACTATTTATAGGAGCAGGGGATGAAGTTACTAAGTTATTCTGATTTTCTTGAAAACTTATCTATAAACTTAATGCTCATTAAGAGGATTAAGTTACAAGGTGCATGGGTAAGTAGCACAGTAGTCAAAGGAATGAATGTTGTTGCAGAAACTTATACACCTTTAACGTCAGTTGTTTAATACAACTAACGTTAAAAGTGTCTTTAAAATAAAAAATATTTATTTTTAACGTCAGTTTTTTATACAACTGACGTTAAAAGTTTGATTTTTACTTCAGTATAATAAATAGCTGACGTAAATAATCCTATATATTATAAACGTGCAGAATGAATATTGGAAATAATGTAATATACGGGAACTTGACAGTCATAAATTAAGTTGACGTTAAAAATGAGGTGGTGGCAGTTTGTAAATATTAAATCACTATTTGCGTCAGTTGTGTAAAGAACTTGTGTAAATATTAAACAAGTTTATTTTTAATGAAGATTAAAAATAAACTTGTGTAAATATTAAACAAGTTTATTTTTAATCTTCATTTATTAGCTTGAATTAGTAAACATATTCTTGTGAAAATTAAAATAAATAAACACTTAACATAAAAGTGTTATATGTATAATCAAATCGTATCTCATTGAAGCGATTCATAAGTTACAATTACATGATTAAAAGATAAAAAAATTCTGCAACATAGCACTAAAATATTAAAAAGTTTCTGCTTCAACATCAATTTCTTCTCAGTTATGTCCTCAGAAACTCCAATAGAAGCATCGATCCCCTCCCTCATTTGAAGTCCTTGATGCTCCATCTGTGCTTTATCCACAGTCACTTGGGGAGGAGATGGAATAAAGTGAGGGAGTCATATTATGTGATTTACTCAACCTCAAGTTTTTTGACCATTAAGACAGAGACCTTTAAGTCTACGTATAGGAAGAAATAACAAAAGTCTCAAATGTGATAGAACCATATTGTGAAGGAATAGAATACGCACGAAATATAGAGGAAAAGAAGAGGGTGTATTTACAGACTGATACAGAAGAATGGCACTTTATATAGAGAATAGAGTCTCTCTGATTTTCTTGAAAACTTATCTATAAACTTAATGCTCATTAAGAGGATTAAGTTACAAGGTGCATGGGTTAGCACAGTAGTCAAAGGAATGAATTTTTTTGCAGAAACTTATACACTTTTAACGTCAGTTGTCTTCAACAACTGACGTTAAAAGTGATTTTAAAATTAAAAATATTTATTTTTATCGTCGGTTGTTTAATACAACTGACGTTAAAAGTTAGATTTTTACTTCAATTAAATAAATAGTCAAAGGAATTAATGTTTTTGGATAAACGTATACACTTTTAACGTCAGTTTCTTAAGACAACTGACGTTAAATATATGACCTTTAACGTCAGTTTTTACAAACAACTGACGTCAAATGTTGTTTTATTTTGGTTTACACCCGCGCGCCTTCTGCACTTCGCTCTGTACGTCTGTTTTCTCTTTTCATCACGCTCAACCCTCACTCTCAACCCTCACTCTCACTATCACTCTCACTCTCACTCTCACTCTGCCCTAATCGCGAGCTCATCTCCACCGCAACCACCGCGAGGGCTTATTCGCCACCACCGTGAGTTACACTCTTAACCCTAACTCTGTCTTTCCATTCATTCTTTGCAATAACTTGACATCTCTCTTTCCCCTTCCCGCTCATTAACTCTCCTTGTCCCTCTGCTATCAGTAACCACATCGAACGTTGGCCACCACTCAATCTCCCCTCCCCACCACCACGCGAGCACCTATTTCTGGTGAGTCTTTAGGGCACATTTTTTTTATTTTTGGTTTTGAGTGTATGTTGAAACTGTAGTCTCGATGAGTTTAAACTTGAAACCGTTAGTTTGAGTTGTTTGGAATGTCTCTATTTTTGGTTTTGAGTGCATGTTGCTCTGCTGGTTGATCTGTCACGGCCGTGATGCTCATCACGGCTAGGCCGTGACCAGTTCTGCCTGTGATTGTCTGGTTCAGTTGGCACGTTACGGCCGTGATGGACATCACTGCCAGGCCGTGACCAGTGCTTGGCAATCTTCAAAAACTATAGTTTTTGTGAACACCAAATTTTGTCCGGGTATTTTCCTTTTAATTAACATTTTGAAAAAAAAAAAAAAAAAAGAAAATGCTTAAAAATTCTCTAAAAAATTGGTTATGTTATTGGCCCAATTTGTTTTTGTTACAAGTTGTTTTGAGTCCAAGCCCAAGTGAAAAGATATTTAAATAAAAATTAATAAAAATAAAAATAAAGAGAAAATGTCTCTGCCTTGTATACATAAAGTATATGTCACTTCTCCTCTACCATGGTTTTTCCCTTTAACCAACATGCTTCCAAGCAACTTTTTAACATAAGAAGAAAGCAAAATTCAGATGTGGGTTTCTCAAGGAGATAATGCTACCGTCAAACACATTTCCACACAAAGCTCAACATCAGTTTCCATCTTTAGTTGATTTTCAGAGCATGGAAAATGGTTCTTGTCTAGATAAGAGAAAAGGAACCCAAAAATGGGAATTGAAGGGGACTAGAGCATGGGTTTAACAACTGCAACACTCCAATATATATTCTGGCCCAATTTCAAGACAGGGGAGGTTCATCTCTTTCCTTCTATATAAATACCAATCGAAATTACAGTAAAGAAAAAAAGATCTCTTCCTGCAGTAGGCGTGACAAACCCCCCCCCCCCCCCCTCTGACTTATTTTTTCTTTTTTCTTTCTCTCTCTCTTTTCTATTTCCTCTCTTCTCTCACGTTCAGACTCTTTTTTTCTTTCTTCTTCTTTGATACCCCTCCTCCCATTTGTCTTCTTCACCATAAACCCATTTCCTTCTTCCTCCTTCAACCCTTCTTCCTCCTTCACCATAAACACATCACCTTCATCCTTCCACCTTCATCTTTCTCCTCTCATTCTTCTTCTTCTTCAACAACCCAACAACAAAAAACAAGAAAAATAGAAAAATTCAGCAAACACCATAAAAAACCACCCCAACACCTCATTCTCCTACATACCTCAAAACACTCATTTTTCCCTCAGATTTTCACTTTACTCACCCCAATCCCTCCTTCATCAACAAAGAGCAAGAAACCCACACACAAACAGCCACACACACACACATTCACCATAAACCCATCACCTTCATCTCTCTCCTCTCATCCTACCATTTCTCTTTTTCTTCCCCAACAACCCAACAACAACAAACAAGAAAAAAAAAACAGAAAAACGCCACACCCACACCACTCTCCTTCTTCACCTCACTTTCCTCCTTCATCTCTCCAGTCTCCACAACACAGACCATCAACAGAGCCACCACCACAACCTCCCTAACGCCCTGTGTCGCACACCGCCACAGTCCAGACGTCCAGACCCACCGCACACCGCCGGCCGCTCGCCGTCGCCGGCCGCTACGCTTGCGGACCTGCGAGACGCCACTGCACCAGACCTTCCCACGGCCACCACGTCCTCCTTCTTCCTTAGATCGGCGCCACCCTTACCACAGGAGTCGCAGATCTGCCTCCTACCTCCACCGCAGTGTAGATCCAGATCCGCCACGAACTCGGACTCCAACATCGAACCGTTCGTGACCATCACAGCAAACCAGCCCTGCACGTCTCAGCCGCCACGCCACGCCACTGTCCAGAGCCTCTGCCGTCTATCGCTGCCTTCTGTACATCTCCTGCTCCATCGTGTTACTGTTGCTACGTATTCTTTCTAAAACTCATTTCTTACGTTTGTCTCTGATCTTGTAACACCTATTATATTGTGTGTTTTGTCTTGTTTAATTCCTGTTTATTTTTCTGAAGATGCTGCATTTTGGGTGCTTATGGGCTTTAGTTGGTCCAACAAAAAGGTCTCAAAACTAAAGAGAACAAAAAAAAACCTTTCTGAATTAGGGCTTGACAAATGTAGGAACTCATTCTTTTCTTTTATAAAAAAAACTAAAATGTCAAAATCTAAAAAAAAAAAAAACTAAAATGTCAAAATCTAAAAGTGAATCAATAGAAAAATGTAAAAAAAAAATAATCGAAAAATAATTATGGGATTGCTTTGTGAGAGGTTCCACACTCAATTCCTTAGATGCGAGATAGCTCTGTGGACGTATTTGCCATGTTCTACCTCGTTTAGGAGTTTTGATATAAAAAATATTAAATAAAAAAACGAAAATACATAAAAACTTTTTAAATAAAAAAAATCAAATCTTTATCAAAATTAAAATCAACCAACCAATCAAATCTTTTCTAAAAGAACTACGTGGCTTTGAGTTTCCCATCGCACCCGGGAATACGTAGGAGCAAGATAAATCATCTTGTCGGGCCAAAACTAAATTTTCCCCTTTTTATATCTCCTTTTTATGTCAAAATAATTAATCAAAAATTAAACTTTTCTATTTTTAGGGATGCTCTATGGACACGGTGCCATGTTCAGTCCCTTAGATTTGAGGTTGCCCTGTGGACTCATGTGCCACGTTCAACCTCATTTAATTAATTTTCCTTTTTTTGCATCCCGTTTTTACGTTAAAATAATTAATCAAAATGTTAAACTTTTCCTTTTTTAGGGATGTTCTATGGACACGGTGCCATGCTCAGTCCCTTAGATTTGAGGTTGCCCTGTGGACTCATGTGCCATGTTCAACCTCATTTAATTTTTCTAAACAATAAATTTAAAAATATAAAAACTGATAAAAATCTAAAATATTTAAAATTAAAAATAACACTTTCTTGTAAATAATTTTTGGGTAGAATAAATATTTAAAAGATTATTAAAATGTTTTTGCACAATTAACTTGAGGTACCGTTTTTTAAACGGGCGATGTGGGGTGCTAATACCTTCCCTACTCGTAACCGACTCCCGGACTCATATCTCTCTTTTTAAAAAAGACCAGTTTACCTTTAAATAATTGGGTTTTCTAAGATTTTCCCAATAAAAATCTTAGTGGCGACTCCTCTGCTTTTACCTTCTTTTTCGCGGCTCCCGGACGGGACGGTCGCGACAGTTTTCAATCTCCCGTATTGTCCTTATATTGGATATATGTTTTGTATATCTACAGGACCTATCTAGTTATGGATCGTAGTTGGATGGTTTGTAAGCGCACTAGTGCTGAGTATTTGAAGGGGGTGGGAGAATTTATAGAATTTGCTCAAAGGAATGTTCCTAATAGTAATGGAATGTTCTGTTGTCCTTGTGTCAAGTGTTCCTATACGTACTCATTTGATTTGTGAAGGGATTTGCTTGAGTTATACAAGATGGATATGGCATGGTGATGTGTTGTTGAGTAGTATGGCAAGTGTCTCCCAAAGTGAGGACGTTGACATAGATATGGAGGATGATCGAGTAGAGGACATGATCCGTGATATTGGACAAGAATCTTTTCATCGAGCTCATGTGTGTGATAGGTTGTGCGGTGATGCAGATAAGCCTTTATATCTAGGGTTTACTACTCATACACGGTTGTCGGCGGTGCTAAAATTGGTTTGTGTGAAGGCGAGAAATGGTTGGACCGATAAAAGCATCACGGAATTTCTTGAAGTGTTGAAAGACTTGCTTCCGGAGGACAACACATTGCCTGACCGTAACTATGAGGCCAAGAAGGTATTGTGTCCTATGGGTATGGAGTATAAGAAGATACACGCATGCCCCAATGATTGCATATTGTACACGTTTGCAGAATATAGAAAAGACCCTAAAAGACTCATCCTTGTGAGTTAGGAACATAACCCATGTCCATCTAGAGTAATCGTCTACGATGACAAGACCATGTTTCTTACCACTGATAGAGGCAGTCCTTGTTGGACCAAAAAGATCAAGATGTAGCAACTCTAGTGGTCTATTGGTACTAACAACATTCTTAGATTCAAAAGAACCTTTGACTTGTTTTCCCTTTTGACATGCATCACAAAGAGCATCATATTTGAACTTAAGGTTTGGTAGTCCTCTCACGAGGTTATGCTTGTTTAACTTTGAAATTAATTTCAAGCTTGCACGACCTAGCCTTTTGTGCCAAATCCATCGCTCATCTTTAATGGACACTAGTCATGAGACACTTTGATTTGAGAGGTCCTCCAAGTCAATCTTATAGAGATTGTTTTACCTTTTAGCAGTGAATAAAAGTGATCCATCATCATTCTTGAAAGTACACATGTTCTTATCAAAAGACACTGCATATAACTGGGAGATGGATCACGAGATGGACCTGTCGTATTCGGTACAGATGGATCACGAGATGGACCTGTCGTATTCGTGAGCGAGAAAGAAAGGTGAATCTTCTTGGAGATAAAGGACAATTCATCCTCATCTGATCCATCTGTACCGAGATATATATATACAAGAAGATTCAAGATATGTGGAGAAAGAAAGGTGGATAATTGACTGTTTTGTATATATATATATATATGTATATATATATATATATATATATATATATATATATCTCGGTACAGATGGATCACGAGATGGACCTGTCGTATTCAGGAGTTCATTCTCTGACGTTTGAGAATGCAGAGGATAGTGGTACGTGGGTAATTAATCACAGGGCTCGCAACGCTACTTATACTGGCCCGCTACGTACGATTACAGGTACGTTAACAGCTGGACCACAGCATAGATCACAGAGTGTGGTTACGGCTGAGGTCTCATTACCTCTGATCTGGATGATCCTCCAGTACTTGGTAGCACAGGGAGACTTGGAGCATCATCCTCCACCACATGTCCAGCCATTGCACGAGACAGCAACCGCATCACCTCCTGCACCGATCGTTCTAGTTCCAGAGGTTGATGAGGGGATTGAGGAAGATCCTCAGGAGGATCTAGAGGAGGACCCTGATTACCGTCCTCTCGATGATGGTGTGGTCCCAGTTATAGGAACGGGACCCGTAGTATCCTCTCTGCAATAAGAACATGTGTAAATCGTGATATATGCTCATAACACCACCACACCCTCAAAGCTGCCAAATTTTCAACTAAGCTTGTTTTGATCATTACTATTCATCAAGAGGTAACCTCTCTTCTACATGATCAATCATGTCTTCATTTTCATTCATTTCATGATTTTCATGCCATTAACATCATTTTCCAATTTCTAGATCCAATCTTCAAAAATTTCTAGAAAATCATAGAAAAATCCTTTTAATGTGATTTCAATTTCTATGAATTCATCGTGATCTCTATGTTCGTCATTCAAGAGCATGAATCAAAATAAAATTTTCTTCCTATTTTTATGACTGAAACCCTAATTTTTAGGGTGGAGGAAATTTTGTTTCAATTTTTAAAAAGTGATACTTGATTTTATCTTTCTATTACTATGTGTATTGAATCCAAGAGATTGAAACAAAATAAAATCCCTAGCCTATTTTTCTAGTGAAGGCCGAAACTAGCTCATGATTGAGTTAGAGGATTTTGTTTCAATTTTTAAGTTATGATCATTGATCTAGTCTTTCTAATGCTTAAGGATCACTAATCAAAGAGCTTGTGAATTTTTGAAACCTTTAGCCAAATTAATCACTCATGGCCAAAACTTCAACATAATAATTAGATGGATTTTTTTATTTCATTTGTTGATTTGGATTTATTTTGTTATGAAGGACAAGTATTGTTTGTCGTTGTGAGTTTCATGGAGGAATCAGGATTCCGAGAAGAAATTTACTGAGGAAATCTGTAACTTCAAGAGGTAAGGGAGGATTACCTGAGGGGTTTTTTCGATAGCTATATGCTATCAGTTTGTGGTCTGTATTATTTATCTGTGGTTCTTGTGGTTGTTTAAGTTATGTTACTTTTATCGGTGTTTAGTGATCTGCTGTTAATTAATTATCTGTTTTAGTTAATTATTTGCAGTTATATGTTATAGTATTTTAATGCATGATATACTATATGGTAATTGATATAATGTGATGTTGGATGTTGTTTGAGACGTCTGACAGTGGCCAGTGCTCAATTAATTAAACGAGATAAAAGCTTTAAGAAGCTTTACGATAAATATTCAATATTTAATTGAGAAATATTGGGATATATTATGATTTAAAATAATGATTTGAGAAAATAAGAATGTTTATAAAATATTATTATTTTAATGATTTATTAGTGTAAAAGTAATCTACGAGTCACTGAGAGGACGTAACCGTGAAATTATTTTTGTACTGCTATTTTTCACCCGAGAAATTCTGAAATAATATAAAAAGTTATTTTGTGAAATTAATCTTCGAAAATAACTTAATTATGATATTAAAAAAAATTACTTAAGGAGAAAAGGTCAAATTTTTACTTAAACATATTTTACAACGTTAGACGGTGATTAGTTCTGAAAACGCGGTTACAGAAAGTATTTTCTTAAAACAATAGTATTTCTTTAGCCTCAAGTGACTCCCTTTTTGAAAGATAAGATTTTCAGAAAAAGATTTCAAGTAATTGATGATTTTACAAAGGAAATTCCAATTTTGGAATGATTTTTCAGAATCAAGTTTTACTCAACGACGGTATTTCCAACAACTTGGATAAGTTGTGGGGATTTTGGATTTGGATTTGTTTTTTTTCACAGAACAAAAAGGATGTTAACGATGAAAATTTTAAGATGTTGAAAACTACGATGGTCGTAAGCTTTTTAGTTTGACAAGGAAAGATTGAACATGAAGAAAAACGATGAAAAAAAAATGTTTTACATGCATTTCCTACGAAGTTAATCATGGTGTCTTGATTATATTCATGTCACGACGTATTTGTTAATCATGGTATCATGGCGATATTCATGTCTCGACATATCATTGTACCTTGGTGGTCAATGAAAACCATACACGACGTTCTCAGTGTGCCTTGTGTTGGACAATGGGGTATGGTAAAAACGACATGCCTTATTTGGCAATCGAGTCTGATCAACTCATTCATATGACGTTGGGGGATCTCCGGAGATTAAGTATTAGACGACGAATATTGAAGTGTTCATGCATGATTTTCAAATGACGATGATCGGGTATGAAACCCATTGATATACTACTTGCTTATTTATGAGGACTATGTTATTATGAAGTTGCATATGTATATATGTGTCGCGCGTGTAGTTATTGTGTTAAATCCATATATTGCATCTCACCGTTACAAATATATCAGGTTTATTTTAGACTACGGTAGTACTCTGGGACACTAGTACAGATGAAGCGA
Source organism: Sophora flavescens (assembly GCA_030762895.1). NCBI lineage: Eukaryota > Viridiplantae > Streptophyta > Magnoliopsida > Fabales > Fabaceae > Sophora > Sophora flavescens. The sequence goes on along the minus strand of CM061062.1, from coordinate 26,408,507 downwards.
AGGAATTCACTAAGTCATTCGAGGACATAACTTCTAGATGCTTGAAGAAGTATTCGTTAGTGGAAATGTCATGAGGGTATTTCAAATAACTGTCTTGTAGAGTGACCAACTTAGGAATTTTGGTTGAGTTGTATAATTAAAAAGGTATTTAACTGTGAGATTGTAAGTTAGTCTTTGTTATAATTTTCTCTTTTGAAAATGAGACTCTTTGAGAAAACAGTGTATGTCGTGGCAACCTTGTTATGAATGTGTAAAGATATTCAATATGACTTCATTACTTTAATTTGTGTATCATGTTTTTAGAGCTTTTCGTTGAAGAAAATTTTTTTACACCGACTTTTCTGCCTTATAATAAATTAATTTTTCGAAAGCAACCAGCAAATAGAATTTTTAATTTATTTCCGCACGTATTATGAAGTAAGGCCCAAGGGGGGTGTTACAGATGACAATTTGTACCCTACCCATTGGGTACCCGTAAAAATTACCCACAATAGGTAGGGTAATTACCCGCATAATGGGTAAAGGTCCGGGTACGGGTAATTACCCGCCAAATTGAATGGGTATGGGTGCGGGTAAGGGTACTATGGTACCCACCCCGCCCCATACCCGCACATATGCATATGTATATATAATTATTTATTATTTATTTATATTATTAATATATATAATTTTAATTATGATACAATTTTTAAACCAAAATTAATCTAAAGATTCTTAACTTTCTAAACCTAGTTACATCTATAATTCTTTTTGGGATGTTTTTATTTATTTAAATATTTTGATTTGTAATGTTTCATGAGTAGATTTAAAAGACCTTTGAGTCATTTTTTAATTGTTATAACGTTTTTGTTGTTATTTATTAATTTTGCACAGTTAAAGTGCGGGTAGCAGGTGTGGTACGGTACTTATGTACCCATAGGGTACGAGTAAGGGTACTAAGGTTGGTAGTTATTTTTTCAAATGCGGGTATGGGGACGGGTACAACAATATCCTACCCAAACCCTACCAATTGCCATCCCGTGTGGCCGTGGGAAACAGAGGGCATTTTTGTCCAAAATTTCTCATGGCACACTTGTGAATTCACTAAACAACCAAGGGTAATTTTGTCATTTCTTCACTAAAATATCTTAGATATTTATGTGCCATTATGACTCAGGTAAGATCGTCACAAATGCTCGTCAGAGATTATGCCTTCTAAAATGATTAGAATCTAAATATGACTTTAGTTTATTCAAAATCATTTTAAGTCTGGGATAAAAATATAAACATATATATATATATATATATTACCGATATTAGAAAGTAGTAAAAATCGGGGTGTTACATCGAGAACAACAATATCTTGGTAACCTTAGGGTCTACAACATGTTGGCTTATAAGAGATTATCAGAATACCTGGATCCATTGCTAATGGTCGATGTGCAGTAACATGATACACAAAGGGAGGGGGGATGGGGGTTGGAATTCCAGTTTGATTTTGGTTCGTCCTCGACCAAGACTTCTTATGCCTTAGTCGCTTTTCAAGTGGGGAGAAGAGACAATGTTTGTTACGTCCGGAGTATTCGGGACCATAGCATATATATAAGGTGGGTTCCCATTATTCCCAAATTGTTCATCAGTGACATCAACTCATATTTCACACATATGAGATAATTAATTTAATTAATTATCAAAATCACAAAAATCTGATAAACATTATCTCCAAATTGATCACATATCAATTAAGGATCCTAATTGATAAATAGCTAATATAATGAGTTACGAATATCTATCCATATCATGACATTGAAATTTAATAAAATATTCAAACACTACTACCAATTAACTTGACTCAAGTAATTAATAAAATATGGATTAAAAAATGAAAATGAAATATGTAATACGAATATGTCAATAATGCCCTCAATTTTAGCGAGAAAAAAAAATCCCGGGCTACTCTACTTTTATATGAATTAAAATTAAGATAAGATTCCACATTCACATTTGTCTCAAATTCTTCCATTCATGAATGTAATATTGATAAAAGTGGAAGAAAAAATGATAAACTATACGCTATAAGCTCAAATGTTACTTCAAGTATCGTCTAGAAAAAAAACGCTATAGGCTAGTGAAAAACCACTTTCATTGAATTATTTTCAATATTGTGAGAACATAAAGCTTGAAACAAAACTTATATTTTTTTTTTTGTATTGGATAATTTAAAAAAAAAACTTTATTTTATAGGGGATACAAACAAATTATGGACTAGGATCAGTATTATTATTCCAATCACTGATCAACCTGTCTCCTTCAACTGCATTATTATTTCCTTCAATGATCTGCCTCCCTTCTCCACCATCTTTATTCCAAGGATAGCAATCTTTTTCACCATTTTTACCAAGCCTACATGGTCCATTTTCATGTATTCGCCAGGGGCAGAAATCGCATGTATCCCTCTCCGAATATAAATGTCAAAGTAGTGAAATTCACCTAGCCAACTAAAGCCACAAAACCATAGAGTACTATTAAGAAAAGGTTCATGCTGAACGGTGAAAGTGAAACTTTCATTTGGATTCAAAACATGATGCCCAATATCATGATGCTTGTCTTTGCAATAAAAGTCGAGCTTCAAACCTGCTAACTCGTTCATAATTTGAATTGTTGATTTGTCAAGTAAAGAAATTGCATTGGCACTACCCATGAACTGCAATGCAACAAATATGGTTAGCATAAAAAAGAACGATAACACAATTTTGTTGACTAATGCCATCATTTCACAATAATTCATACAATGTTTTCATAGCGGATGTACTTCTTATATAGGGCAGAAGTTATAAAGTGCCTAATTCTACCCTTTGTCAGCAACACATCACAATGAACTAAGATTAATGGCTCTTAAATTTTCAATGCACCATCAAGTTTAGAATATTAAAGTTATTAAATAATATTTTTTTGAAAGCTGAAGATTAATTGGATTAAACCTTCCCAATACTAGGGAAATGGATTCCCTGCTGTAATTGCTTAGTAGCAAATATTTTTCTAAGTTTGTTTAGTGAAGGTGTAATGTGAGTCATCCGATCTTAAATTAATGGTCGAGATTGTTTACTGCATGTAAATGCGTGATTTCATTATGGCGAGGAATCCGGATCCCTAGTGTATCCTCACGCGCAACTGTGGAGACTAATCCCTCGAGTTGGGTTGGACCACAAGGGTGACAAAATTCTCCCTCAAAAGTTTTTCAACACTACTGTATTCCTAGAGTCATGATTCAAACTCGTGACCTTTGGTTAAGCTGGAAGAGACTCGTGTCATCTCGCTCAAACGTTCTTCGGTTCACAATATTAAGTTATTAAATAAACCTTCCCAATACTAAGTTATTAAATAATAACCTTTTAAATTTTGATAGGTGATACATTTTGGTCAACTTTCAAGTTTCAACATTAAATAACATCTATTTGAAAGTGGAAATTCCCTTAGAGTTTGGATGGGGTATTTCGAAATTCTAAGGAATTTGAAATCCAAGGTAATTCAATTGCTTCATTTAAATTACCTTCATTTTGAAAATACTTTATTTGGATGGGGTAATTCAAATACCTTGTATTTTAAATTCTTTGTTTGGATAAAGTATTTTAATTACCTTCAATTACAATTTTTTTTGAATATTCTTTTAAAAAAAATGGGATTTCAATATAAAATGTGACAAATAAATAAACAATAGCAATTTTTGAAATAATAAAAATTTAAAATAGTCTTTGAAAAAAAATAAAATTAGACAATTTACTTGGTTGTGAAACATAGTTGCCTCTAATTTCACATAACTGTTATGAATTTTTTTCAGGTTCAATAGTTGAAGACGGTATCTCATATTCTCAAGCACGTCCACTTTCAAATCAACATAAACTCCATATCTATTTAATTCATAATCATGTTCAAGGACCAACAATTGCTAAGCATATGGATCAATACATTCATAACAATTAAGACCAAAGTCACTATCCACTAATTAAGAAACCGGCCAATATTCATAACAAAATTAGGCCAACCCCTTTAAATAGAACCAACATGACATACCAAGAAAAAAACAGCTTGATTAGCAAAATGAGTTTAGAATCTCAGTTTCTGGACAATAGAAAATGGACTAAGATGCCTGCAAGCTCATGTAAAAAATAGTAAAGAAAAAATAATAGGGAATAGAAGAGAAAATTAGATGGAGTGTTTTTTCACTAGTGGAAATAATGTAATATACGGGAACACTTTACGTCAGTTGACCATATGTTTGACGTTAAAAATGAGGCGGTGGCAATTTTGTAAATATCAGACTTCATTAATTCAATTTTAACGTCAGTTGTTGTAAGGACTGGCGTTAAAAGTGAAGTGACTCACTTTTAACGTCAGTTCGATAAACAACTGACATTAAAAGTGAACCTTTTAACGTCAGTTCTTCATTGAACTTACGTTAAAAGTGAGTCACTTCACTTTTAACTTCTGTTCTTTCATCAACAGACGTTAAAGGTTATTTTAATAATTGTTTTTATCTAGTATACGTACCCTTCCGCATTGCCTTCCTCAAAGTTTCAGTTTCACAATTGCTTTGATGTTTTGTGTTTCTGTTTTGAAAACTAAAATATATGTGCGAAGTATAAGTTGAATCAATAACCCAAACTGGATCTCATTCATGAAGTGTAATACAGACTGATACAGAAGATTGAAAGGGCTTAAAATCCTATAAAAAGTTACATTGAAAGGGTTTAAAATCCTAAACATTTGTTGAGGCTTCGTTCCCTTCACGGGTGAGCAAGAGAGGAGAGTCGAGCGACTGAGTTTTCCAGAGCGGCTGAGCAAGGGTGCACCCGATCTGTTTCAGCAATGGTCTTGGAACAGTCATTTGCTTCCAAAGATGCCGATTCTCAGGAAAGATGATAAGGTGAGCAACTCACATTATGTGATTTACACAACCTTATCACCCATGTTATGTGATTTACACAACCTCAGAAGTTGTTTGACCATTAAGACAAAGATCTTTGAGTCTAGGAATAGGAAGAAAGAGTGATGAAGTTAATCTCCATGGCAGAGCCATATTGTGAAGCAGAAAATTAAAAGGATGGAAGGGAACTATTTATAGGAGCAGGGGATGAAGTTTCTAAGTTATTCTGATTTTCTTGAAAAATTATCTATAAACTTAATGCTCATTAAGAGTATTAAGTTACAATGTGCATTGGTAAGTATCACAGTAGTCAAAGGAATGAATGTTGTTGCAGAAACTTATACACCTTTAACGTCAGTTGTTTAATACAACTAACGTTAAAAGTGTCTTTAAAATAAAAAATATTTATTTTTAACGTCAGTTTTTTATACAACTGACGTTAAAAGTATGATTTTTACTTCAGTATAATAAATAGCTGACGTAAATAATCCTATATATTATAAACGTGCAGAATGAATATTGGAAATAATGTAATATACGGGAACTTGACAGTCATAAATTAAGTTGACGTTAAAAATGAGGTGGTGGCAGTTTGTAAATATTAAATCACTATTTGCGTCGATTGTGTAAAGAACTTGTGTAAATATTAAACAAGTTTATTTTTAATGAAGATTAAAAATAAACTTGTGTAAATATTAAACAAGTTTATTTTTAATCTTCATTTATTAGCTTGAATTAGTAAACATATTCTTGTGAAAATTAAAATAAATAAACACTTAACATAAAAGTGTTATATGTATAATCAAATCGTATCTCATTGAAGCGATTCATAAGTTACAATTACATGATTAAAAGATAAAAAATTTCTGCAACATAGCACTAAAATATTAAAAAGTTTCTGCTTCAACATCAATTTCTTCTCAGTTATGTCCTCAGAAACTCCAATAGAAGCATCGATCCCCTCCCTCATTTGAAGTCCTTGATGCTCCATCTGTGCTTTATCCACAGTCACTTGGGGAGGAGATGGAATAAAGTGAGGCAGTCATATTATGTGATTTACTCAACCTCAAGTTTTTTGACCATTAAGACAGAGACCTTTAAGTCTACGTATAGGAAGAAATAACAAAAGTCTCAAATGTGATAGAACCATATTGTGAAGGAATAGAATACGCACGAAATATAGAGGAAAAGAAGAGGGTGTATTTACAGACTGATATAGAAGAATGGCACTTTATATAGAGAATAGAGTCTCTCTGATTTTCTTGAAAACTTATCTATAAACTTAATGCTCATTAAGAGGATTAAGTTACAAGGTGCATGGGTTAGCACAGTAGTCAAAGGAATGAATTTTTTTGCAGAAACTTATACACTTTTAACGTCGGTTGTCTTCAACAACTGACGTTAAAAGTGATTTTAAAATTAAAAATATTTATTTTTATCGTCGGTTGTTTAATACAACTGACGTTAAAAGTTAGATTTTTACTTCAATTAAATAAATAGTCAAAGGAATTAATGTTTTTGGATAAACGTATACACTTTTAACGTCAGTTTCTTAAGACAACTGACGTTAATTATATGACCTTTAACGCCGTTTTTACAAACAAGCGACGCCAAATGTTGTTTTATTTTGGTTTACACCCGCGCGCCTTCTGCACTTCGCTCTGTACGTCTGTTTTCTCTTTTCATCACGCTCAACCTTCACTCTCAACCCTCACTCTCACTATCACTCTCACTCTCACTCTCACTCTGCCCTAATCGCGAGCTCATCTCCACCGCAACCACCGCGAGGGCTTATTCGCCACCACCGTGAGGTACACTCTTAACCCTAACTCTGTCTTTCCATTCATTCTTTGCAATAACTTGACATCTCTCTTTCCCCTTCCCGCTCATTAACTCTCCTTGTCCCTCTGCTATCAGTAACCACATCGAACGTTGGCCACCACTCAATCTCCCCTCCCCACCACCACGCGAGCACCTATTTCTGGTGAGTCTTTAGGGCACATTTTTTTTATTTTTGGTTTTGAGTGTATGTTGAAACTGTAGTCTCAGTAGTTGAAACTTGAAACCGTGAGTTTGAGTTGTTTGGAATGTCTCTATTTTTGGTTTTGAGTGCATGTTGCTCTGCTGGTTGATCTGTCACGGCCGTGATGCTCATCACGGCTAGGCCGTGACCAGTTCTGCCTGTGATTGTCTGGTTCAGTTGGCACGTTACGGCCGTGATGGACATCACTGCCAGGCCGTGACCAGTGCTTGGCAATCTTCAAAAACTATAGTTTTTGTGAACACCAAATTTTGTCCGGGTATTTTCCTTTTAATTAACATTTTGAAAAAAAAAGAAAGAAAAAGAAAATGCTTAAAAATTCTCTAAAAAATTGGTTATGTTATTGGCCCAATTTGTTTTTGTTACAAGTTGTTTTGAGTCCAAGCCCAAGTGAAAAGATATTTAAATAAAAATTAATAAAAATAAAAATAAAGAGAAAATGTCTCTGCCTTGTATACGTAAAGTATATGTCACTTCTCCTCTACCATGGTTTTTCCCTTTAACCAACATGCTTCCAAGCAACTTTTTAACATAAGAAGAAAGCAAAATTCAGATGTGGGTTTCTCAAGGAGATAATGCTACCGTCAAACACATTTCCACACAAAGCTCAACATCAGTTTCCATCTTTAGTTGATTTTCAGAGCATGGAAAATGGTTCTTGTCTAGATAAGAGAAAAGGAACCCAAAAATGGGAATTGAAGGGGACTAGAGCATGGGTTTAACAACTGCAACACTCCAATATATATTCTGGCCCAATTTCAAGACAGGGGAGGTTCATCTCTTTCCTTCTATATAAATACCAATCGAAATTACAGTAAAGAAAAAAAGATCTCTTCCTGCAGTAGGCGTGACAAACCCCCCCCCCCCCCCTCTGACTTCTTTTTTCTTTTTTCTTTCTCTCTCTCTTTTCTATTTCCTCTCTTCTCTCACGTTCAGACTCTTTTTTTCTTTCTTCTTCTTTGATACCCCTCCTCCCATTTGTCTTCTTCACCATAAACCCATTTCCTTCTTCCTCCTTCAACCCTTCTTCCTCCTTCACCATAAACACATCACCTTCATCCTTCCACCTTCATCTTTCTCTCTCATTCTTCTTCTTCTTCAACAACCCAACAACAAAAAACAAGAAAAATAGAAAAATTCAGCAAACACCATAAAAAACCACCCCAACACCTCCTTCTCCTACATACCTCAAAACACTCATTTTTCCCTCAGATTTTCACTTTACTCACCCCAATCCCTCCTTCATCAACAAAGAGCAAGAAACCCACACACAAACAGCCACACACACACACATTCACCATAAACCCATCACCTTCATCTCTCTCCTCTCATCCTACCATTTCTCTTCTTCTTCCCCAACAACCCAACAACAACAAACAAGAAAAAAAAAAACAGAAAAACGCCACACCCACACCACTCTCCTTCTTCACCTCACTTTCCTCCTTCATCTCTCCAGTCTCCACAACACAGACCATCAACAGAGCCACCACCACAACCTCCCTAACGCCCTGTGTCGCACACCGCCACAGTCCAGACGTCCAGACCCACCGCACACCGTCGGCCGCCGCTCGCGTCGCTGCTTCTGCTTGCGGACCTGCGAGACGCCACTGCACCAGACCTTCCCACGGCCACCACGTCCTCCTTCTTCCTTAGATCGGCGCCACCCTTACCACGGGAGTCGCAGATCTGCCTCCTACCTCCACCGCAGTGTAGATCCAGATCCGCCACGAACTCGGACTCCAACATCGAACCGTTCGTGACCATCACAGCAAACCAGCCCTGCACGTCTCAGCCGCCACGCCACGCCACTGTCCAGAGCCTCTGCCGTCTATCGCTGCCTTCTGTACATCTCCTGCTCCATCGTGTTACTGTTGCTACGTATTCTTTCTAAAACTCATTTCTTACGTTTGTCTCTGATCTTGTAACACCTATTATATTGTGTGTTTTGTCTTGTTTAATTCCTGTTTATTTTTTCCCAAGATGCTGCATTTTGGGTGCTTATGGGCTTTAGTTGGTCCAACAAAAAGGTCTCAAAACTAAAGAGAACAAAAAAAAACCTTTCTGAATTAGGGCTTGACAAATGTAGGAACTCATTCTTTTCTTTTATAAAAAAAACTAAAATGTCAAAATCTAAAAAAAAAAAAAAAAACTAAAATGTCAAAATCTAAAAGTGAATCAATAGAAAAATGTAAAAAAAAAATAATCGAAAAATAATTATGGGATTGCTTTGTGAGAGGTTCCACACTCAATTCCTTAGATGCGAGATAGCTCTGTGGACGTATTTGCCATGTTCTACCTCGTTTAGGAGTTTTGATATAAAAAATATTAAATAAAAAAAACGAAAATACATAAAAACTTTTTAAATAAAAAAAATCAAATCTTTATCAAAATTAAAATCAACCAACCAATCAAATCTTTTCTAAAAGAACTACGTGGCTTTGAGTTTCCCATCGCACCCGGGAATACGTAGGAGCAAGATAAATCATCTTGTCGGGCCAAAACTAAATTTTCCCCTTTTTATATCTCCTTTTTATGTCAAAATAATTAATCAAAAATTAAACTTTTCTATTTTTAGGGATGCTCTATGGACACGGTGCCATGTTCAGTCCCTTAGATTTGAGGTTGCCCTGTGGACTCATGTGCCACGTTCAACCTCATTTAATTAATTTTCCTTTTTTTGCATCCCGTTTTTACGTTAAAATAATTAATCAAAATGTTAAACTTTTCCTTTTTTAGGGATGTTCTATGGACACGGTGCCATGCTCAGTCCCTTAGATTTGAGGTTGCCCTGTGGACTCATGTGCCATGTTCAACCTCATTTAATTTTTCTAAACAATAAATTTAAAAATATAAAAACTGATAAAAATCTAAAATATTTAAAATTAAAAATAACACTTTCTTGTAAATAATTTTTGGGTAGAATAAATATTTAAAAGATTATTAAAATGTTTTTGCACAATTAACTTGAGGTACCGTTTTTTAAACGGGCGATGTGGGGTGCTAATACCTTCCCTACTCGTAACCGACTCCCTGACTCATATCTATCTTTTTTAAAAGACCAGTTTACCTTTAAATAATTGGGTTTTCTAAGATTTTCCCAATAAAAATCTTAGTGGCGACTCCTCCGCTTTTACCTTCTTTTTCGCGGCTCCGGGACGGGTTGGTCTGGGCTGATTTTTCAATCTCCCGTATTGTCCTTATATTGGATATATGTTTTGTATATCTACAGGACCTATCTAGTTATGGATCGTAGTTGGATGGTTTGTAAGCGCACTAGTGCTGAGTATTTGAAGGGGGTGGGAGAATTTATAGAATTTGCTCAAAGGAATGTTCCTAATAGTAATGGAATGTTCTGTTGTCCTTGTGTCAAGTGTTCCTATACGTACTCATTTGATTTGTGAAGGGATTTGCTTGAGTTATACAAGATGGATATGGCATGGTGATGTGTTGTTGAGTAGTATGGCAAGTGTCTCCCAAAGTGAGGACGTTGACATAGATATGGAGGATGATCGAGTAGAGGACATGATCCGTGATATTGGACAAGAATCTTTTCATCGAGCTCATGTGTGTGATAGGTTGTGCGGTGATGCAGATAAGCCTTTATATCTAGGGTGTACTACTCATACACGGTTGTCGGCGGTGCTAAAATTGGTTTGTGTGAAGGCGAGAAATGGTTGGACCGATAAAAGCGTCACGGAATTTCTTGAAGTGTTGAAAGACTTGCTTCCGGAGGACAACACATTGCCTGACCGTAACTATGAGGCCAAGAAGGTATTGTGTCCTATGGGTATGGAGTATAAGAAGATACACGCATGCCCCAATGATTGCATATTGTACACGTTTGCAGAATATAGAAAAGACCCTAAAAGACTCATCCTTGTGAGTTAGGAACATAACCCATGTCCATCTAGAGTAATCGTCTACGATGACAAGACCATGTTTCTTACCACTGATAGAGGCAGTCCTTGTTGGACCAAAAAGATCAAGATGTAGCAACTCTAGTGGTCTATTGGTACTAACAACATTCTTAGATTCAAAAGAACCTTTGACTTGTTTTCCCTTTTGACATGCATCACAAAGAGCATCATATTTGAACTTAAGGTTTGGTAGTCCTCTCACGAGGTTATGCTTGTTTAACTTTGAAATTAATTTCAAGCTTGCACGACCTAGCCTTTTGTGCCAAATCCATCGCTCATCTTTAATGGACACTAGACATGAGACACTTTGATTTGAGAGGTCCTCCAAGTCAATCTTATAGAGATTGTTTTACCTTTTAGCAGTGAATAAAAGTGATCCATCATCATTCTTGAAAGTACACATGTTCTTATCAAAAGACACTGCATATAACTGGGAGATGGATCACGAGATAGACCTGTCATATTCTGGCATGATGGATCACGAGATGGACCTGTCGTATTCGTGAGCGAGAAAGAAAGGTGAATCTTCTTGGAGATAAAGGACAATTCATCCTCATCTGATCCATCTGTACCGAGATATATATATACAAGAAGATTCAAGATATGTGGAGAAAGAAAGGTGACTAATTGACTGTTTTGTATATATATATATATATATATATATATATATATATATATATATATATATATATATATATATATATATATATATATATATATATATATATATATATATATATATCTATATACAGATGGATCACGAGATGGACCTGTCAGATTCGAGGAGTTCATTCTCTCGACGTTTGAGAATGCAGAGGATAGTGGTACGTGGGTAATTAATCACGGTGGCTCGCAACGCTACTTATATTGGCCCGCCACGCACGATTACAGTACGTTAACGGTGGACCACAAGCATAGATCACAGAGTGTGGTTACGGCTGAGGTCTCATTACCTCTAATCTGGATGATCCTCCAGTACTTGGTAGCACAGGGAGACTTGGAGCATCATCCTCCACCACATGTCCAGCCATTGCACGAGACAGCAACCGCATCACCTCCTGCACCGATCGTTCTAGTTCCAGAGGTTGATGAGGGGATTGAGGAAGATCCTCAGGAGGATCTAGAGGAGGATCCTGATTACCGTCCTCTCGATGATGGTGTGGTCCCAGTTATAGGAACGGGACCCGTAGTATCCTCTCTGCAATAAGAACATGTGTAAATCGTGATATATGCTCATAACACCACCACACCCTCAAAGCTGCCAAATTTTCAACTAAGCTTGTTTTGATCATTACTATTCATCAAGAGGTAACCTCTCTTCTACATGATCAATCATGTCTTCATTTTCATTCATTTCATGATTTTCATGCCATTAACATCATTTTCCAATTTCTAGATCCAATCTTCAAAAATTTCTAGAAAATCATAGAAAAATCCTTTTAATGTGATTTCAATTTCTATGAATTCATCGTGATCTCTATGTTCGTCATTCAAGAGCATGAATCAAAATAAAATTTTCTTCCTATTTTTATGACTGAAACCCTAATTTTTAGGGTGGAGGAAATTTTGTTTCAATTTTTAAAAAGTGATACTTGATTTTATCTTTCTATTACTATGTGTATTGAATCCAAGAGATTGAAACAAAATAAAATCCCTAGCCTATTTTTCTAGTGAAGGCCGAAACTAGCTCATGATTGAGTTAGAGGATTTTGTTTCAATTTTTAAGTTATGATCATTGATCTAGTCTTTCTAATGCTTAAGGATCACTAATCAAAGAGCTTGTGAATTTTTGAAACCTTTAGCCAAATTAATCACTCATGGCCAAAACTTCAACATAATAATTAGATGGATTTTTTTATTTCATTTGTTGATTTGGATTTATTTTGTTATGAAGGACAAGTATTGTTTGTCGTTGTGAGTTTCATGGAGGAATCAGGATTCCAAGAAGAAATTTACTGAGGAAATCTGTAACTTCAAGAGGTAAGGGAGGATTACCTGAGGGGTTTTTTCGATAGCTATATGCTATCAGTTTGTGGTCTGTATTATTTATCTGTGGTTCTTGTGGTTGTTTAAGTTATGTTACTTTTATCGGTGTTTAGTGATCTGCTGTTAATTAATTATCTGTTTTAGTTAATTATTTGCAGTTATATGTTATAGTATTTTAATGCATGATATACTATATGGTAATTGATATAATGTGATGTTGGATGTTGTTTGAGACGCCTGATAGTGGCCAGTGCTCAATTAATTAAACGAGATAAAAGCTTTAAGAAGCTTTACGATAAATATTCAATATTTAATTGAGAAATATTGGGATATATTATGATTTAAAATAATGATTTGAGAAAATAAGAATGTTTATAAAATATTATTATTTTAATGATTTATTAGTGTAAAAGTAATCTACGAGTCACTGAGAGGACGTAACCGTGAAATTATTTTTGTACTGCTATTTTTCACCCGAGAAATTCTGAAATAATATAAGAAGTTATTTTGTGAAATTAATCTTCGAAAATAACTTAATTATGATATTAAAAAAAATTACTTAAGGAGAAAAGGTCAAATTTTTACTTAAACATATTTTACAACGTTAGACGGTGATTAGTTCTGAAAACGCGGTTACAGAAAGTATTTTCTTAAAACAATAGTATTTCTTTAGCCTCAAGTGACTCCCTTTTTGAAAGATAAGATTTTCAGAAAAAGATTTCAAGTAATTGATGATTTTACAAAGGAAATTCCAATTTTGGAATGATTTTTCAGAATCAAGTTTTACTCAACGACGGTATTTCCAACAACTTGGATAAGTTGTGGGGATTTTGGATTTGGATTTGTTTTTTTTCACAGAACAAAAAGGATGTTAACGATGAAAATTTTAAGATGTTGAAAACTACGATGGTCGTAAGCTTTTTAGTTTGACAAGGAAAGATTGAACATGAAGAAAAACGATGAAAAAAAAATGTTTTACATGCATTTCCTACGAAGTTAATCATGGTGTCTTGATTATATTCATGTCACGACGTATTTGTTAATCATGGTATCATGGCGATATTCATGTCTCGACATATCATTGTACCTTGGTGGTCAATGAAAACCATACACGACGTTCTCAGTGTGCCTTGTGTTGGACAATGGGGTATGGTAAAAACGACATGCCTTATTTGGCAATCGAGTCTGATCAACTCATTCATATGACGTTGGGGGATCTCCGGAGATTAAGTATTAGACGACGAATATTGAAGTGTTCATGCATGATTTTCAAATGACGATGATCGGGTATGAAACCCATTGATATACTACTTGCTTATTTATGAGGACTATGTTATTATGAAGTTGCATATGTATATATGTGTCGCGCGTGTAGTTATTGTGTTAAATCCATATATTGGCATCTCACCCTTACAAATATATCAGGTTTATTTTAGACTACGGTAGTACTTTGGGACACTAGTACAGATGAAGCGAAGGAATTCACTAAGTCATTCGAGGACATAACTTCTAGATGCTTGAAGAAGTATTCGTTAGTGGAAATGTCATGAGGGTATTTCAAATAACTGTCTTGTAGAGTGACCAACTTAGGAATTTTGGTTGAGTTGTATAATTAAAAAGGTATTTAACTGTGAGATTGTAAGTTAGTCTTTGTTATAATTTTCTCTTTTGAAAATGAGACTCTTTGAGAAAACAGTGTATGTCGTGGCAACCTTGTTATGAATGTGTAAAGATATTCAATATGACTTCATTACTTTAATTTGTGTATCATGTTTTTAGAGCTTTTCGTTGAAGAAAATTTTTTTACACCGACTTTTCTGCCTTATAATAAATTAATTTTTCGAAAGCAACCAGCAAATAGAATTTTTAATTTATTTCCGCACGTATTATGAAGTAAGGCCCAAGGGGGGTGTTACAGATGACAATTTGTACCCTACCCATTGGGTACCCGTAAAAATTACCCACAATAGGTAGGGTAATTACCCGCATAATGGGTAAAGGTCCGGGTACGGGTAATTACCCGCCAAATTGAATGGGTATGGGTGCGGGTAAGGGTACTATGGTACCCACCCCGCCCCATACCCGCACATATGCATATGTATATATAATTATTTATTATTTATTTATATTATTAATATATATAATTTTAATTATGATACAATTTTTAAACCAAAATTAATCTAAAGATTCTTAACTTTCTAAACCTAGTTACATCTATAATTCTTTTTGGGATGTTTTTATTTATTTAAATATTTTGATTTGTAATGTTTCATGAGTAGATTTAAAAGACCTTTGAGTCATTTTTTAATTGTTATAACGTTTTTGTTGTTATTTATTAATTTTGCACAGTTAAAGTGCGGGTAACGGGTGTGGGTACGGGTACTTATGTACCCATAGGGTACGAGTAAGGGTACTAAGGTTGCTAGTTATTTTTTCAAATGCGGGTATGGGGACGGGTACAACAATATCCTACCCAAACCCTACCAATTGCCATCCCGTGTGGCCGTGGGAAACAGAGGGCATTTTTGTCCAAAATTTCTCATGGCACACTTGTGAATTCACTAAACAACCAAGGGTAATTTTGTCATTTCTTCACTAAAATATCTTAGATATTTATGTGCCATTATGACTCAGGTAAGATCGTCACAAATGCTCGTCAGAGATTATGCCTTCTAAAATGATTAGAATCTAAATATGACTTTAGTTTATTCAAAATCATTTTAAGTCTGGGATAAAAATATAAACATATATATATATATATATATATATATATATATATATATATATTACCGATATTAGAAAGTAGTAAAAATCGGGGTGTTACATCGAGAACAACAATATCTTGGTAACCTTAGGGTCTACAACATGTTGGCTTATAAGAGATTATCAGAATACCTGGATCCATTGCTAATGGTCGATGTGCAGTAACATGATACACAAAGGGAGGGGGGCGGGGGGTTGGAATTCCCGTTTGCTTGTGGTTCGTCCTCGACCAAGACTTCTTATGCCTTAGTCGCTTTTCAAGTGGGGAGAAGAGACAATGTTTGTTACGTCCGGAGTATTCGGGACAATAGCATATATATAAGGTGGGTTCCCATTATTCCCAAATTGTTCATCAGTGACATCAACTCATATTTCACACATATGAGATAATTAATTTAATTAATTATCAAAATCACAAAAATCTGATAAACATTATCTCCAAATTGATCACATATCAATTAAGGATCCTAATTGATAAATAGCTAATATAATGAGTTACGAATATCTATCCATATCATGACATTGAAATTTAATAAAATATTCAAACACTACTACCAATTAACTTGACTCAAGTAATTAATAAAATATGGATTAAAAAATGAAAATGAAATATGTAATACGAATATGTCAATAATGCCCTCAATTTTAGCAGGAAAAAAAAAATCCCAGGCTACTCTACTTTTATATGAATTAAAATTAAGATAAGATTCCACATTCACATTTGTCTCAAATTCTTCCATTCATGAATGTAATATTGATAAAAGTGGAAGAAAAAATGATAAACTATACGCTATAAGCTCAAATGTTACTTCAAGTATCGTCTAGAAAAAAAACGCTATAGGCTAGTGAAAAACCACTTTCATTGAATTATTTTCAATATTGTGAGAACATAAAGCTTGAAACAAAACTTATATTTTTTTTTTTGTATTGGATAATTTAAAAAAAAAACTTTATTTTATAGGGGATACAAACAAATTATGGACTAGGATCAGTATTATTATTCCAATCACTGATCAACCTGTCTCCTTCAACTGCATTATTATTTCCTTCAATGATCTGCCTCCCTTCTCCACCATCTTTATTCCAAGGATAGCAATCTTTTTCACCATTTTTACCAAGCCTACATGGTCCATTTTCATGTATTCGCCAGGGGCAGAAATCGCATGTATCCCTCTCCTGAATATAAATGTCAAAGTAGTGAAATTCACCTAGCCAACTAAAGCCACAAAACCATAGAGTACTATTAAGAAAAGGTTCATGCTGAACGGTGAAAGTGAAACTTTCATTTGGATTCAAAACATGATGCCCAATATCATGATGCTTGTCTTTGCAATAAAAGTCGAGCTTCAAACCTGCTAACTCGTTCATAATTTGAATTGTTGATTTGTCAAGTAAAGAAATTGCATTGGCACTACCCATGAACTGCAATGCAACAAATATGGTTAGCATAAAAAAGAACGATAACACAATTTTGTTGACTAATGCCATCATTTCACAATAATTCATACAATGTTTTCATAGCGGATGTACTTCTTATATAGGGCAGAAGTTATAAAGTGCCTAATTCTACCCTTTGTCAGAAACACATCACAATGAACTAAGATTAATGGCTCTTAAATTTTCAATGCACCATCAAGTTTAGAATATTAAAGTTATTAAATAATATTTTTTTGAAAGCTGAAAAATTAATTGGATTAAACCTTCCCAATACTAGGGAAATGGATTCCCTGCTGTAATTGCTTAGTAGCAAATATTTTTTTAAGTTTGTTTAGTGAAGGTGCAATGTGAGTCATCCGATCTTAAATTAATGGTCGAGATTGTTTACTGCATGTAAATGCGTGATTTCATTATGGCGAGGAATCCGGATCCCTAGTGTATCCTCACGCGCAACTGTGGAGACTAATCCCTCGAGTTGGGTTGGACCACAAGGGTGACAAAATTCTCCCTCAAAAGTTTTTCAACACTACTGTATTCCTAGAGTCATGATTCAAACTCGTGACCTTTGGTTAAGCTGGAAGAGACTCGTGTCATCTCGCTCAAACGTTCTTCGGTTCACAATATTAAGTTATTAAATAAACCTTCCCAATACTAAGTTATTAAATAATAACCTTTTAAATTTTGATAGGTGATACATTTTGGTCAACTTTCAAGTTTCAACATTAAATAACATCTATTTGAAAGTTGAAATTCCCTTAGAGTTTGGATGGGGTATTTCGAAATTCTAAGGAATTTGAAATCCAAGGTAATTCAATTGCTTCATTTAAATTACCTTCATTTTGAAAATACTTTATTTGGATGGGGTAATTCAAATACCTTGTATTTTAAATTCTTTGTTTGGATAAAGTATTTTAATTACCTTCAATTACAATTTTTTTTTGAATATTCTTTTAAAAAAAATGGGATTTCAATATAAAATGTGACAAATAAATAAACAATAGCAATTTTTGAAATAATAAAAATTTAAAATAGTCTTTGAAAAAAAATAAAATTAGACAATTTACTTGGTTGTGAAACATAGTTGCCTCTAATTTCACATAACTGTTATGAATTTTTTTCAGGTTCAATAGTTGAAGACGGTATCTCATATTCTCAAGCACGTCCACTTTCAAATCAACATAAACTCCATATCTATTTAATTCATAATCATGTTCAAGGACCAACAATTGCTAAGCATATGGATCAATACATTCATAACAATTAAGACCAAAGTCACTATCCACTAATTAAGAAACCGGCCAATATTCATAACAAAATTAGGCCAACCCCTTTAAATAGAACCAACATGACATACCAAGAAAAAAACAGCTTGATTAGCAAAATGAGTTTAGAATCTCAGTTTCTGGACAATAGAAAATGGACTAAGATGCCTGCAAGCTCATGTAAAAAATAGTGAAGAAAAAATAATAGGGAATAGAATAGAAAATTAGATGGAGTGTTTTTTCACTAGTGGAAATAATGTAATATACGGGAACACTTTACGTCAGTTGACCATATGTTTGACGTTAAAAATGAGGCGGTGGCAATTTTGTAAATATCAGACTTCATTAATTCAATTTTAACGTCAGTTGTTGTAAGGACTGGCGTTAAAAGTGAAGTGACTCACTTTTAACGTCAGTTCAATAAACAACTGACGTTAAAAGTGAACCTTTTAACGTCAGTTCTTCGTTGAACTTACGTTAACAGTGAGTCACTTCACTTTTAACTTCTGTTCTTTCATCAACAGACGTTAAAGGTTATTTTAATAATTGTTTTTATCTAGTATACGTACCCTTCCGCATTGCCTTCCTCAAAGTTTCAGTTTCACAATTGCTTTGATGTTTTGTGTTTCTGTTTTGAAAACTAAAATATATGTGCGAAGTATAAGTTGAATCAATAACCCAAACCGGATCTCATTCATGAAGTGTAATACAGACTGATACAGAAGATTGAAAGGGCTTAAAATCCTATAAAAAGTTACATTGAAAGGGTTTAAAATCCTAAACATTTGTTGAGGCTTCGTTCCCTTCACGGGTGAGCAAGAGAGGAGAGTCGAGCGACTGAGTTTTCCAGAGCGGCTGAGCAAGGGTGCACCCGATCTGTTTCAGCAATGGTCTTGGAACAGTCATTTGCTTCCAAAGCTGCCGATTCTCAGGAAAGATGATAAGGTGAGCAACTCACATTATGTGATTTACACAACCTTATCACCCATGTTATGTGATTTACACAACCTCAGAAGTTGTTTGACCATTAAGACAAAGATCTTTGAGTCTAGGAATAGGAAGAAAGAGTGATGAAGTTAATCTCCATGGCAGAGCCATATTGTGAAGCAGAAAATTAAAAGGATGGAAGGGAACTATTTATAGGAGCAGGGGATGAAGTTACTAAGTTATTCTGATTTTCTTGAAAACTTATCTATAAACTTAATGCTCATTAAGAGGATTAAGTTACAAGGTGCATGGGTAAGTAGCACAGTAGTCAAAGGAATGAATGTTGTTGCAGAAACTTATACACCTTTAACGTCAGTTGTTTAATACAACTAACGTTAAAAGTGTCTTCAAAATAAAAAATATTTATTTTTAACGTCAGTTTTTTATACAACTGACGTTAAAAGTGTGATTTTTACTTCAGTATAATAAATAGCTGACGTAAATAATCCTATATATTATAAACGTGCAGAATGAATATTGGAAATAATGTAATATACGGGAACTTGACAGTCATAAATTAAGTTGACGTTAAAAATGAGGTGGTGGCAGTTTGTAAATATTAAATCACTATTTGCGTCAGTTGTGTAAAGAACTTGTGTAAATATTAAACAAGTTTATTTTTAATGAAGATTAAAAATAAACTTGTGTAAATATTAAACAAGTTTATTTTTAATCTTCATTTATTAGCTTGAATTAGTAAACATATTCTTGTGAAAATTAAAATAAATAAACACTTAACATAAAAGTGTTATATGTATAATCAAATCGTATCTCATTGAAGCGATTCATAAGTTACAATTACATGATTAAAAGATAAAAAAATTCTGCAACATAGCACTAAAATATTAAAAAGTTTCTGCTTCAACATCAATTTCTTCTCAGTTCTGTCCTCAGAAACTCCAATAGAAGCATCGATCCCCTCCCTCATTTGAAGTCCTTGATGCTCCATCTGTGCTTTATCCACAGTCACTTGGGGAGGAGATGGAATAAAGTGAGGGAGTCATATTATGTGATTTACTCAACCTCAAGTTTTTTGACCATTAAGACAGAGACCTTTAAGTTTACGTATAGGAAGAAATAACAAAAGTCTCAAATGTGATAGAACCATATTGTGAAGGAATAGAATACGCACGAAATATAGAGGAAAAGAAGAGGGTGTATTTACAGACTGATACAGAAGAATGGCACTTTATATAGAGAATAGAGTCTCTCTGATTTTCTTGAAAACTTATCTATAAACTTAATGCTCATTAAGAGGATTAAGTTACAAGGTGCATGGGTTAGCACAGTAGTCAAAGGAATGAATTTTTTTGCAGAAACTTATACACTTTTAACGTCAGTTGTCTTCAACAACTGACGTTAAAAGTGATTTTAAAATTAAAAATATTTATTTTTATCGTCGGTTGTTTAATACAACTGACGTTAAAAGTTAGATTTTTACTTCAATTAAATAAATAGTCAAAGGAATTAATGTTTTTGGATAAACGTATACACTTTTAACGTCAGTTTCTTAAGACAACTGACGTTAAATATATGACCTTTAACGTCAGTTTTTACAAACAACTGACGTCAAATGTTGTTTTATTTTGGTTTACACCCGCGCGCCTTCTCGTGACTTCGCTCAGACGCGTCTGTTTTCTCTTTTCATCACGCTCAACCCTCACTCTCAACCCTCACTCTCACTCTCACTCTCACTCTCACTCTGCCCTAATCGCGAGCTCATCTCCACCGCAACCACCGCGAGGGCTTATTCGCCACCACCGTGAGGTACACTCTTAACCCTAACTCTGTCTTTCCATTCATTCTTTGCAATAACTTGACATCTCTCTTTCCCCTTCCTGCTCATTAACTCTCCTTGTCCCTCTGCTATCAGTAACCACATCGAACGTTGGCCACCACTCAATCTCCCCTCCCCACCACCACGCGAGCACCTATTTCTGGTGAGTCTTTAGCGCACATTTTTTTATTTTTGGTTTTGAGTGTATGTTGAAACTGTAGTCTCAGTAGTTGAAACTTGAAACCGTGAGTTTGAGTTGTTTGGAATGTCTCTATTTTTGGTTTTGAGTGCATGTTGCTCTGCTGGTTGATCTCGTCACGGCCGTGATGCTCATCACCGGCCAGGCCGTGATCGCTTCGCCGTGATGGTCTGGTTCAGTTGGCACGTTACGGCCGTGATGGACATCACTGCCGGGCCGTGACCAGTGCTTGGCAATCTTCAAAAACTATAGTTTTTGTGAACACCTAATTTTGTCCGGGTATTTTCCTTTTAATTAATATTTTGAAAATAAAAAAAAGAGAAAATGCATAAAAATTCTCTAAAAAATTGGTTATGTTATTGGCCCAATTTGTTTTTGTTACAAGTTGTTTTGAGTCCAAGCCCAAGTGAAAAGATATTTAAATAAAAATTAATAAAAATAAAAATAAAGAGAAAATGTCTCTGCCTTGTATCCTCTTTCTCACGTAAAGTATATGTCACTTCTCCTCTACCATGGTTTTTCCCTTTAACCAACATGCTTCCAAGCAACTTTTTAACATAAGAAGAAAGCAAAATTCAGATGTGGGTTTCTCAAGGAGATAATGCTACCGTCAAACATATTTCCACACAAAGCTCAACATCAGTTTCCATCTTTAGTTGATTTTCAGAGCATGGAAAATGGTTCTTGTCTAGATAAGAGAAAAGGAACCCAAAAATGGGAATTGAAGAGGACTAGAGCATGGGTTTAACAACTGCAACACTCCAATATATATTCTGGCCCAATTTCAAGACAGGGGAGGTTCATCTCTTTCCTTCTATATAAATACCAATCGAAATTATAGTAAAGAAAAAAACGATCTCTTCCTGCAGTAGGCGTGACAAACCCCCCCCCCCCCCCCCTCTGACTTATTTTTTCATTTTTCTTTCTCTCTCTCTTTTCTATTTCCTCTCTTCTCTCACGTTCAGACTCTTTTTTTCTTTCTTCTTCTTTGATACCCCTCCTCCCATTTCTCTTCTTCACCATAAACCCATTTCCTTCTTCCTCCTTCAACCCTTCTTCCTCCTTCATCATAAACCCATCACCTTCATCCTTCCACCTTCATCTTTCTCCTCTCATTCTTCTTCTTCTTCAACAACCCAACAACAACAAACAAGAAAAATAGAAAAATTCAGCAAACACCATAAAAAACCACCCCAACACCTCCTTCTCCTACATACCTCAAAACACTCATTTTTCCCTCAGATTTTCACTTTACTCACCCCAATCCCTCCTTCATCAACAAAGAGCAAGAAACCCACACACAAACAGCCACACACACACACATTCACCATAAACCCATCACCTTCATCTCTCTCCTCTCATCCTACCATTTTTCTTCTTCTTCCCCAACAACCCAACAACAACAAACAAGAAAAAAACAGAAAAACGCCACACCCACACCACTCTCCTTCTTCACCTCACTTTCCTCCTTCATCTCTCCAGTCTCCACAACACAGACCATCAACAGAGCCACCACCTCTACCTCCCTAACGCCCTGTGCCGCACACCGCCACAGTCCAGACGTCCAGACCCACCGCACACCGTCGGCCGCCGCTCGCTTCGCTGCTTCTGCTTGCGGACCTGCGAGACGCCACTGCACCAGACCTTCCCACGGCCACCACGTCCTCCCCACGCCCCTCCTTCTTCCTTAGATCGGGCGCCACACTCCTACCCCGGAGTCGCATATCTGCCTCCTACCTCCACCGCCAGCAGTGTAGATCCAGATCCGCCCATCCATCGAACTCGGACTCCAACATCGAACGTTTGTCTCGATCGTGAACACCTATCACATTGTGTGTTTGTCTTGTTTAATCCTGTTTATTTTTGGATGCTGCATTTTGGGTCCTTATGGGCTTTAATTGGTCCAACAAAAAGGTCTCAAAACGAACAAAAAAAAAAAACCTTTCTGAATTTAGGCTTGACAAATGTAGACTCATTCTTTTCTTTTATAAAAATAATATAAAAATAATTATGGGATTCTTTCTAAAACTCATTTCTTACGTTTGTCTCGTTTAGGAGTTTTGATATAAAAAATATTAAATAAATAAAAAAAACGAAAATACATAAAAACTTTTTAAATAAAAAAAAAATCAAATCTTTATCAAAATTAAAATCAACCAACCAATCAAATCTTTTCTAAAAGAACTACGTGGCTTTGAGTTTCCCATCGCACCCAGGAATACGTAGGAGCAAGATAAATCATCTTGTCAGGCCAAAACTAAATTTTCCCCTTTTTATATCTCCTTTTTATGTTAAAATAATTAATCAAAAATTAAACTTTTCTATTTTTAGGGATGCTCTATGGACACGGTGCCATGTTCAGTCCCTTAGACTTGAGGTTGCCCTGTGGACTCATGTGCCACGTTCAACCTCATTTAATTAATTTTCCTTTTTTTGCATCCCGTTTTTACGTTAAAATAATTAATCAAAAAGTTAAACTTTTCCTTTTTAGGGATGTTCTATGGACACGGTGCTATGCTCAGTCCCTTAGATTTGAGGTTGCCCTGTGGACTCATGTGCCATGTTCAACCTCATTTAATTTTTCTAAACAATAAATTTAAAAATATAAAAACTGATAAAAATCTAAAATATTTAAAATTAAAAATAATACTTTCTTGTAAATAATTTTTGGGTAGAAGAAATATTTAAAAGATTATTAAAATGTCTTTGCACAATTAACTTGAGGTACCATTTTTTAAACGGGCGATGTGGGGTGCTAATACCTTCCCTACTCGTAACCGACTCCCGGACTCATATCTCTCTTTTTTAAAAAGACCAGTTTACCTTTAAATAATTGGGTTTTCTAAGATTTTCCCAATAAAAATCTTAGTGGCGACTCCTCTGCTTTTACCTTCTTTTTCGCGGCTCCCGGACGGGACGGTCGCGACAGCTGGCGACTCCGCTGGGGACTTTAGAGAGTCAGGCCTATCATAGTTGGTTGTGCGACTTCTTTTAATAACTTTGAAAATATTAGTTTTACCCCTCTTTGTTTTATTTGTTTTGTAAATTTTTATATGCTTTAATATGTGCCTGTGTGTATTCTTGCAACCCTAGGGTAGAGAATTATTATGTTGTTGGCTGTTCTTTTTTCATGTGTGATGTAGTTTTCATTTTGATATGTTTGGAGAAGGTTTATATGCTCCCAGCACACACATCACTTACACTTATTTCACACACTTGTAGCTCTATACCCGAGCTTGTGGAAGCTTAAGAATTAGGCGGTGTGTCGATATTATCATTGAAGAGATCTTGTACCCCCCTGATATTTGTTGATTCACCACTTAGGTTGTACCCGATATCATGGGATGGTCATATTAAGAGGGTTTATCCCTACTTGTGGCTAGACTCATGAGTCGGATCCTTATCTTTCGGGATAGGGGTAATCTGAGGACCATGGATTTTAGAAGTCTAGACCCTACCCAATTTTCACAGATAAAACAAACTTAGGGGCCAGACTGTTAAAGTCAGGACTTTTGGTGTGTCAACCCTAAACCTTAGGACACAAAGGGAGCATTTTTTTCTTTACCTATCTTCATGTCTTTTATTTTATTTTTTGTCAAAAAAAATCCACATTTTTTGTTTCTTCTAAAAGAAAATTTGATTTATACGAGTCCTTTGTTTTTTAACAAAAACCAAAAACAAAAAATCTTCATATTTTGTAACTCATGCATTTCTGTAAATAAAAAAAATGGGCTTGTGTGTGTGTGTATATATATATATTTAGCTCATCCATATTTTTGTAACTCATTCATATTTTTTGTAGAAGAATAAAAAAATGATCCATGCATCTCATGCATTAATTAATTTTTTGAGTCAATATGAAGAAATAAAAACAAAATCATTTTTCATGCATTGCATGCATCAATTACTTTCTATGCCAACCACACGAAGAAAAATTAAAAGAAAAAAACCATGTCATGCATATGGTGAAAAAAAAACTTAATCTTCTTCATGCATCTTATGCATCAATTTCATTAACCTCTTGGATAAAAAAAAAAGAAATAAAAAAATAAAATTTCATTCATCTCATTTTTTTTCATGCATCTCTCAAGAAAATTTGATAAAGAATAATCCATTACATGCATTTCATACCTCTTTGGGTCAATATAAAAACAAATCATTCATCTCATACATTCAAAAAAAAAGCACATGTATTGCCATTGTTATAAAAAAAATCTCTTTTTTCATTCGATTCTCTAGTTAAAAAAAAAACATAAAGAATTCATTTCATGCATCTCACGCATTAGTACTTGGCTAAAAAAAAATTTCTTTTTATGCATCTCATATACTCATTTCTTCTTAAGTTGAACATTTATTAAAAATAATTCATTCCATGCATTTCATGCATTATTCTCCTTTCCTGGAGAAAAGTAAACCACTGCACTTTCAATAAAAAAGAATGTCAACTAAACCTTGTATCATGAGGTGGAACTGGAGACAATATTTGCTCAAGTGGTCGAAAATGTTGGCACAACCTTTTGCCTAATCATGGATGTTTGGATGTCAATGTGAAGGATTTTATATAGTCCTACTGGAGTCAGGTAGCACATATTCACGCTCTTATGGAGTGATCTTTGGAAAATCATGCAAATTCGGGATGATAAGGCCCTGACCGAGGAACAAAGAAATCATGATAAGGACATTCCCAATCAACTATGGAGAGTTCAAGATGAAGGCTATGCTAACATCATCAGAGATTCAATCCTAGTGATTGAAAAAAGCCAATACTTTGTGACCCCATCTTGAGAATTTCTAAGTAACCAAGGCAAGATTTGTTTATCAGGGATTTACCATGACACAATGGTTATGTTATATTCTATCATGAGATAATTGAACCATGTTCACTTTCTTGAAGCATTAATGTAATGGATTTGCATGCGTACCTTGTCTCATCCTTTCTTTATATCTTCATCCCCGCCATAATGTTTCTCTTGTCATACTCATATATCATATTCCCTTTTTTTTCTTCCCCAAGTACCTTTTTTGGTTTGGTTAATAAGGCCCACTTTCTTGAAAGTTCTTTGTGGACAACAATGAAGCCCACATGTGCCCATACATTTTCAAAAAAAAAAAGAAAGAAAGAAAGAAAATAATACAAATAAAAGAGGAGCAAATAAATAAACACTTGGTGAGCACCATCTCTGTGTCTCTAAAATAAAGTTTAAAAAAATAAACAATCATGATTTGAAATGAAGATTGGCCATTTTTTCTCTACCCTTAGCAAAATATCATCATTATCCCTTGTTACCCCTTTTGAGCCTGAAAATTTTCTTCAAAGAACCTTGGACAAGGATCACCACTAAACAAGGGGCAAGCAAGAAGGAAATGGTGATCATGAAGCGTAACAAAAAAAAGAGAATTAAAAAAAAAGGAAGAAGAAGAAAAATAAAAAGAAGAGAAAGAAAGAGGATAAAAAAAAACCCTCATGTAAAACAGAAAAAAAGGGGGGAAAGTTAGAAGAAAGTAAATGTTCTCAATAATCCGAAAAAGAACATGGATCTTTGATCCTATTCGACCTTAAAACATTTGTTTTAGCCTTATATCCTTTTTTTTTTCATGACCCCCAACCATTAGCCACGTTACAAGCCTAAAAAAAAAGTCCACTCTGATCAATGAATGATTGCTACTTTTTCATCAACTTCATTTTGAGACAAAAAGTTTGTGCTCTTCTAGTTTTTAATTGATTGATCCTCTCTTAAAAAAAAATCCAAAAAAAGAATGAAAAAAGAAAAAAGAAAGCCTGTTAGGCTGAAAACCCTCATAGGCAGTCTAGGCAAGATCTACATGGGGCAAAACTTTGCTTTCAAGGGCCTTATTCTAGAGCATCTCCATTATTGGATGCCCTACACTGGGGCAACATCATTCTCAAGTTTTCCATATCAAGTGCCCTACATTGGGGCAGTTTCATTCTGGGAACCCTACACTGGGGTAAATTCATTCTCAAAGGTCTTTATCTGGGAAATTTTGTTCTTAAGCGGCATACAAGCCCATTTCATTTTCACATGACTGATACTAAGGCAAAATTCTGGTAAGCAGAATCCCTTCTATCCAAAATCAAATCAAACCAAAATGGGACAATACTCTTTTGACCCCCACATCACCTCTTGCGGGTTTTACTTCACTCCTGTCCTTTTGAATACCATTTGAGTTATCAAACTTCCAACAAATCGAGAAGTTGTTCAGGCCATATTGTTTTTCCTGTCATACTTTTGAATCCATGCATGTTTGTTACATGATGCTTCAGGTAAGGTAAACATGAGTTCAATGATACAATTCAACCGTCTAATGGTAATTCTTTGATGACCAACTCTGGCCGGAAGAATTCTTGATACAAGGAGAAAGTGGCATCCTCAGTTGGCAATTCAAGCAAGAGCTTTGATCTTCACAAATAAAGGTGACAAAACTGTCCACGTCAAAAAAAAAAGGGAAAAATCAAAATCAAAAAGAAAAAGAAAATAAAAAGTAAACAAAAAAGGCTAGCTAGACTGAAAACCTGAAAAGGCAGTCTGGGCAAAAGTTAGAGCAACCCGGTAGGTTGAAAACTCGCAAAGAGCGACCTACGCAAAAATTAGGGTCAAATACAAACAAAGTACAAGAAGTCTCCTCAAACTGATAAACCGAGGCAGTTTAAGAGGACAAGCCATGAAAAGCTCCCAATACATGAAGGCTGGAGCAAGTCACATCCTTGAAAGATTGATATGGCAATCTCATCCAATTGGGATAATCATCACAAAGAAGCATATCTCAGGCAAGAGGTAAAACATCGGTTCAACAAATAAGTGATGATCGAAATCAAGGAGTCTCACTCCAGTTCATCCTCAATCTCGGCTGCAATAAAAAATCTAAGGAGTCAAGGATCAAAGAGGTGTTTGCAAAAAAAGAAAAAAAATCAGATTTTTTTTCATCATTGATAAAAAGCATATCATGCATCACACATTAAAATATATATATATATATATATATATATATATATATATATATATATATATATATATATATAATCAAGGTCTGCATCACTCATCAAAAGCATCTCATGCATCAAACAAAAAAAAAATTTATAATCAAGGTCTGCATCACTCATCAAAAGCATCTCATGCATAAAAAAAAAATTATAATCAAGGTCTGCATCACTCATAAAAAGCATCTCATACATTTTTTTTAAAAAAAATAGAAAAATAAAAAAATAAATTATCACAGTTTTCACCAATCATAAAAAAAAAATTCATCTCTCATATCATACGTTGTCTTATCATTTCATGCATCAACAAAGTCAACATATTTGCAGTGCATTTGTTCGGCTTTAATGGGCACAGGGCCCCAAAAGTCATGTCTTGGTTAGCTTTAGAAGGCATAGGGCCTCATAAGTTTGGTTTTGTTTGGCTTTAGCGGGCAGAGGACCCCAAAAGTCATGCTTGTTAGCTTTAGTAGGCATAGGGCCTCATAAGCTTTGTTTTGTTCGACTTTAGCGGGCACAGGGCCCCAAAATGTCATGTGATTGTTAGCTTTAGTAGGCATAGGGCCTCATAAGCTTTGTTTTGTTCGACTTTAGCGGGCACAGGGCCCAAAAAAGTCATGTTATTGTTAGCTTTAGCAGGCATAGGGCCTCATAAGCTTTGTTCTATTTGGCTTTAGCGGGCAGAGGACCCCAAAAGTCATGACTTGCTAGCTTTAGAAGGCATAGGTCCTCATAAGCTTGGTTTTGTTTGGCTTTAGCGGGCAGAGGACCCCAAAAGTCATGTCTTGGTTAGTTTTAGCAGGCATAGGGCCTCATAAGCTTGGTTTTGTTTGGCTTTAGCGGGCAGAGGACCCCAAAAGTCATGCTTGTTAGCTTTAGTAGGCATAGGGCCTCATAAGCTTTGTTTTGTTCGACTTTAGCGGGCACAGGGCCCCAAAAAGTCATGTTATTGTTACCTTTAGCAGGCATAGGGCCTCGTAAGCTTCGTTTTGTTTAGCTTTAACGGGCAGAGGGCTCATAAGCTATACCTTTATTGGCTCCTATAGGCATAAGACCACACAAGCTTTTTATCTTTCAGTTCGAGCTTCTAACGGGCAATCCACCCCGTAAGCTCATTTATCTTTCAGTTCAAGCTTCTCACGGACAATCCATCCCGTAGGCTCTTTTATCTTTCAGTTCGAGCTTCTCACGGGCAATCCACCCCGTAGGCTCTTTTATCTTTCAGTTCGAGCTTCTGACGGGCAATCCACCCCGTAAGCTCATTTTATCTTTCAGTTCGAGCTTCTCACGGGCAATCCACCCCGTAAGCTCTTTTATCTTTCAGTTCGATCTTCTGACGGGCAATCCACCCCCTAGGCTCATTTATCTTTCAGTTCGAACTTCTAACGGGCAATCCACCACGTAGGCGAGCTTCTGACGGGTAATCCACCCCGTAGGCTCTTTTATCTTTCAGTTTGAGCTTCTGACGGGCAATCCACCCCGTAGGCTCATTTATCTTTCAGTTCGAGCTTCTAATGGGCAATCCACCCCGTAGGCTCTTTTATCTTTCAGTTCGAGCTTCTCACGGGCAATCCACCCCGTAAGCTCATTTATCCACCCCGTAGGCTCTTTTATCTTTCAGTTCGAGCTTCTGACGGGCAATCCACACCGTAGGCTCATTTATCTTTCAGTTCGAGCTTCTAACGGGCAATCCACCCCGTAGGCTCTTTTATCTTTCAGTTCGAGCTTCTCACGGGCAATCCACCCCGTAGGCTCTTTTATATTTCAGTTCGAGCTTCTGACGGGCAATCCACCCCGTAAGCTCTTTTATCTTTCAGTTCGGGCTTCTCACGAGCAATGCACCCCGTAAGCTTTTTATCTTTCAGTTCGAGCTTCTAACGGGCAATCCACCCCGTAAGCTCTTTTATCTTTCAGGTCGAGCTTCTGACGGGCAATCCACCCCGTAGGCTCATTTATCTCTCTGTTTGAGCTTCTAACGAGCAATCCACCCCGTAAGCTCTTTTATCTTTCAGTTCGCGCTTCTAACGGGCAATCCACCACGTAGGCTCATTTATCTCTCTGTTTGAGCTTCTGACGGGAAATCCACCCCGTAAGCTCTCTTATCTTTCAGTTCGAGCTACAGACGGGCAATCCACCCCGTGAGCTCATTTATCTTTCAGTTCGAGTCTGACGGGCAATCCACCCCGTAAGCTCTTTTATCTTTAAGTTCGAGCTTCTGACGGGCAATCCACCCCATAGGCTCATTTATCTTTCAGTTCGAGCTTCTAACGGGCAATCCACCCCGTAGGCTCTTTTATCTCTCAGTTCGAGCTTCTCACGGGCAATCCACCCCGTAAACTCTTTTATCTTTCGGTTCGAGCTTCTGACGGGCAATCCACCCTGTAAGCTCTCTTATCTTTCAGTTCGATCTACAGACGGGAAATCCACCCCGTGAGCTCATTTATCTTTCAGTTCGAGTCTGACGGGCAATCCACCCCGTAAGCTCTTTTATCTTTCAGTTCGAGCTTCTGACGGGCAATCCACCCCGTAAGCTCTTTTATCTTTCAGTTCGGGCTTCTGACGGGCTATCCACCCCGTAAGCTCTTTTACCTTTCAGTTCGAGTCTGACGGGCAATCCACCCCGTAAGCTCTTTTATCTTTCAGTTCGAGCTTCAGACGGGAAATCCACCCCGTGAGCTCATTTATCTTTCTGTTCGAGTCTGACGGGCAATCCAACTCGTAAGCTCTTTTATCTTTATGCTTGAGCTTCAGACGGGCAATCCACCGCGTAAGCTCTTTTATCTTTCAGTTCGGGCTTATGACGGGCAATCCACCCCGTAAGCTCTTTTACCTTTCAGTTCGAGCTTCTGACGGGCAATCCACCCCGTAAGCTCTTTTATCTTTCAGTTCGAGCTTTAGACGGGCAATCCACCCCGTGAGCTCATTTATCTTCAGTTCGAGCTTCTAACGGGAAATCCACCCCGTAGGCTCTTTTATCTTCAGTTCGAGTTTCAGACGGGCAATCCACCCCGTAGACTCATTTATCTTTCTGTTTAAGCTCGGCAAACGATCCACCCTGCAAGCTTTTTATGTGTAAACCCAATGGGCAATCCAATGCACTGGTCCTTTACAAGAAATCATTTTGTAGTCACAGGTCTTTTCTGTTTGTCAATGTACCCCGAACAAAATTGGAGTTCATGTCTTTACTCGTTACTTATAACGATAATAGGTTAACTACGGTTACATCTACTATCGAATAAGAAACAAGTAAAGAGGGGCAGCTGTGAACACCTAATTTTGTCCGGGTATTTTCCTTTTAATTAATATTTTGAAAAAAAAAAAGAGAAAATGCATAAAAAATCTCTAAAAAATTGGTTATGTTATTGGCCCAATTTGTTTTTGTTACAAGTTGTTTTGAGTCCAAGCCCAAGTGAAAAGATATTTAAAAAAAATTAATAAAAATAAAAATAAAGAGAAAATGTCTCTGCCTTGTATCCTCTTTCTCACGTAAAGTATATGTCACTTCTCCTCTACCATGGTTTTTCCCTTTAACCAACATGCTTCCAAGCAACTTTTTAACATAAGAAGAAAGCAAAATTCAGATGTGGGTTTCTCAAGGAGATAATGCTACCATCAAACACATTTCCACACAAAGCTCAACATCAGTTTCCATCTTTAGTTGATTTTCAGAGCATGGAAAATGGTTCTTGTCTAGATAAGAGAAAAGGAACCCAAAAATGGGAATTGAAGGGGACTAGAGCATGGGTTTAACAACTGCAACACTCCAATATATATTCTGGCCCAATTTCAAGACATGGGAGGTTCATCTCTTTCCTTCTATATAAATACCAATCGAAATTACAGTAAAGAAAAAAAGATCTCTTCCTGCAATAGGCGTGACAAACCCCCCCCCCCCCCCCCCCCCCTCTGACTTATTTTTTCTTTTTTCTTTCTCTCTCTTTTTTCTATTTCCTCTCTTCTCTCACGTTCAGACTCTTTTTTTCTTTCTTCTTCTTTGATACCCCTCCTCCCATTTCTCTTCTTCACCATAAACCCATTTCCTTCTTCCTCCTTCAACCCTTCTTCCTCCTTCACCATAAACCCATCACCTTCATCCTTCCACCTTCATCTTTCTCCTCTCATTCTTCTTCTTCTTCAACAACCCAACAACAAAAAACAAGAAAATAGAAAAATTCAGCAAACACCATAAAAAACCACCCCAACACCTCCTTCTCCTACATACCTCAAAACACTCATTTTTCCCTCAGATTTTCACTTTACTCACCCCAATCCCTCCTTCATCAACAAAGAGCAAGAAACCCACACACAAACAGCCACACACACACACACTCACCATAAACCCATCACCTTCATCTCTCTCCTCTCATCCTACCATTTCTCTTCTTCTTCCCCAACAACCCAACAACAACAAACAAGAAAAAAAACAGAAAAACGCCACACCCACACCACTCTCCTTCTTCACCTCACTTTCCTCCTTCATCTCTCCAGTCTCCACAACACAGACCATCAACAGAGCCACCACCTCAACCTCCCTAACGCCCTGTGCCGCACACCGCCACAGTCCAGACGTCCAGACCCACCGCACACCGCCGGCCGCCGCTCGCGTCGCTGCTTCTGTTTGCGGACCTTCGAGACGCCACTGCACCAGACCTTCCCACGGCCACCACGTCCTCCTTCTTCCTTAGATCGGCGCCACCCTTACCACGGGAGTCACAGATCTGCCTCCTACCTCCACCGCAGCGTAGATCCAGATCCGCCACGAACTCGGACTCCAACATCGAACCGTTCGTGACCATCACAGCAAACCAGCCCTGCACGTCTCAGCCGCCACGCCACGCCACTGTCCAGAGCCTCTGCCGTCTATCGCCGCCTTCTGTACATCTCCTGCTCCATCGTGTTACTGTTGCTACGTATTCTTTCTAAAACTCATTTCTTACGTTTGTCTCTGATCTTGTAACACCTATTATATTGTGTGTTTTGTCTTGTTTAATTCCTGTTTATTTTTCTGAAGATGCTTCATTTTGGGTGCTTATGGGCTTTAGTTGGTCCAACAAAAAGGTCTCAAAACTAAAGAGAACAAAAAAAAAACCTTTCTGAATTAGGGCTTGACAAATGTAGGAACTCATTCTTTTCTTTTATAAAAAAAACTAAAATGTCAAAATCTAAAAAAAAAAAAACTAAAATGTCAAAATCTAAAAGTGAATCAATAGAAAAATGTAAAAAAAAAATAATCGAAAAATAATTATGGGATTGCTTTGTGAGAGGTTCCACACTCAATTCCTTAGATGCGAGATAGCTCTGTGGACGTATTTGCCATGTTCTACCTCGTTTAGGAGTTTTGATATAAAAAATATTAAATAAATAAAAAAAACGAAAATACATAAAAACTTTTTAAATAAAAAAAATCAAATCTTTATCAAAATTAAAATCAACCAACCAATCAAATCTTTTCTAAAAGAACTACGTGGCTTTGAGTTTCCCATCACACCCGGGAATACGTAGGAGCAAGATAAATCATCTTGTCGGGCCAAAACTAAATTTTCCCCTTTTTATATCTCCTTTTTATGTTAAATTAATTAATCAAAAATTGAACTTTTCTATTTTTAGGGATGCTCTATGGACACGGTGCCATGTTCAGTCCCTTAGATTTGAGGTTGCCCTGTGGACTCATGTGCCACGTTCAACCTCATTTAATTAATTTTCCTTTTTTTGCATCTCGTTTTTACGTTAAAATAATTAATCAAAAAGTTAAACTTTTCCTTTTTTAGGGATGTTCTATGGACACGGTGTCATGCTCAGTCCCTTAGTTTTGAGGTTGCCCTGTGGACTCATGTGCCATGTTCAACCTCATTTAATTTTTCTAAACAATAAATTTAAAAATATAAAAACTGATAAAAATCTAAAATATTTAAAATTAAAAATAACACTTTCTTGTAAATAATTTTTGGGTAGAATAAATATTTAAAAGATTATTAAAATGTTTTTGCACAATTAACTTGAGGTACCGTTTTTTAAACGGGCGATGTGGGGTGCTAATACCTTCCCTACTCGTAACCGACTCCCGGACTCATATCTCTCTTTTTAAAAAAGACCAGTTTACCTTTAAATAATTGGGTTTTCTAAGATTTTCCCAATAAAAATCTTAGTGGCGACTCCTCTGCTTTTACCTTCTTTTTCGCGGCTCCCGGACGGGACGGTCGCGACAGTTTTCAATCTCCCGTATTGTCCTTATATTGGATATATGTTTTGTATATCTACAGGACCTATCTAGTTATGGATCGTAGTTGGATGGTTTGTAAGCGCACTAGTGCTGAGTATTTGAAGGGGGTGGGAGAATTTATAGAATTTGCTCAAAGGAATGTTCCTAATAGTAATGGAATGTTCTGTTGTCCTTGTGTCAAGTGTTCCTATACGTACTCATTTGATTTGTGAAGGGATTTGCTTGAGTTATACAAGATGGATATGGCATGGTGATGTGTTGTTGAGTAGTATGGCAAGTGTCTCCCAAAGTGAGGACGTTGACATAGATATGGAGGATGATCGAGTAGAGGACATGATCCGTGATATTGGACAAGAATCTTTTCATCGAGCTCATGTGTGTGATAGGTTGTGCGGTGATGCAGATAAGCCTTTATATCCAGGGTGTACTACTCATACACGGTTGTCGGCGGTGCTAAAATTGGTTTGTGTGAAGGCGAGAAATGGTTGGACCGATAAAAGCTTCACGGAATTTCTTGAAGTGTTGAAAGACTTGCTTCCGGAGGACAACACATTGCCTGACCGTAACTATGAGGCCAAGAAGGTATTGTGTCCTATGGGTATGGAGTATAAGAAGATACACGCATGCCCCAATGATTGCATATTGTACACGTTTGCCGAATATAGAAAAGACCCTAAAAGACTCATCCTTGTGAGTTAGGAACATAACCCATGTCCATCTAGAGTAATCGTCTACGATGACAAGACCATGTTTCTTACCACTGATAGAGGCAGTCCTTGTTGGACCAAAAAGATCAAGATGTAGCAACTCTAGTGGTCTATTGGTACTAACAACATTCTTAGATTCAAAAGAACCTTTGACTTGTTTTCCCTTTTGACATGCATCACAAAGAGCATCATATTTGAACTTAAGGTTTGGTAGTCCTCTCACGAGGTTATGCTTGTTTAACTTTAAAATTAATTTCAAGCTTGCATGACCTAGCCTTTTGTGCCAAATCCATCGCTCATCTTTAATGGACACTAGACATGAAACACTTTGATTTGAGAGGTCCTCCAAGTCAATCTTATAGAGATTGGTTTACCTTTTAGCAGTGAATAAAAGTGATCCATCATCATTCTTGAAAGTACACATGTTCTTATCAAAAGACACTGCATATAACTGGGAGATGGATCACGAGATGGACCTGTCGTATTCGGTACAGATGGATCACGAGATGGACCTGTCGTATTCGTGAGCGAGAAAGAAAGGTGAATCTTCTTGGAGATAAAGGACAATTCATCCTCATCTGATCCATCTGTACCGAGATATATATATACAAGAAGATTCAAGATATGTGGAGAAAGAAAGGTGGATAATTGACTGTTTTGTATATATATATATATATATATATATATATATATATATATATATATATATATATATATATATATATATATATCTCGGTACAGATGGATCACGAGATGGACCTGTCGTATTCAGGAGTTCATTCTCTGACGTTTGAGAATGCAGAGGATAGTGGTACGTGGGTAATTAATCACAGGGCTCGCAACGCTACTTATACTGGCCCGCTACGTACGATTACAGGTACGTTAACAGCTGGACCACAGCATAGATCACAGAGTGTGGTTACGGCTGAGGTCTCATTACCTCTGATCTGGATGATCCTCCAGTACTTGGTAGCACAGGGAGACTTGGAGCATCATCCTCCACCACATGTCCAGCCATTGCACGAGACAACAACCGCATCACCTCCTGCACCGATCATTCTAGTTCCAGAGGTTGATGAGGGGATTGAGGAAGATCCTCAGGAGGATCTAGAGGAGGACCCTGATTACCGTCCTCTCGATGATGGTGTGGTCCCAGTTATAGGAACGGGAGCCGTAGTATCCTCTCTGCAATAAGAACATGTGTAAATCGTGATATATGCTCATAACACCACCACACCCTCAAAGCTGCCAAATTTTCAACTAAGCTTGTTTTGATCATTACTATTCATCAAGAGGTAACCTCTCTTCTACATGATCAATCATGTCTTCATTTTCATTCAATTCATGATTTTCATGCCATTAACATCATTTTCCAATTTCTAGATCCAATCTTCAAAAATTTCTAGAAAATCATAGAAAAATCCTTTTAATGTGATTTCAATTTCTATGAATTCATCGTGATCTCTATGTTCATCATTCAAGAGCATGAATCAAAATAAAATTTTCTTCCTATTTTTATGACTGAAACCCTAATTTTTAGGGTGGAGGAAATTTTGTTTCAATTTTTAAAAAGTGATACTTGATTTTATCTTTCTATTACTATGTGTATTGAATCCAAGAGATTGAAACAAAATAAAATCCCTAGCCTATTTTTCTAGTGAAGGCCGAAACTAGCTCATGATTGAGTTAGAGGATTTTGTTTCAATTTTTAAGTTATGATCATTGATCTAGTCTTTCTAATGCTTAAGGATCACTAATCAAAGAGCTTGTGAATTTTTGAAACCTTTAGCCAAATTAATCACTCATGGCCAAAACTTCAACATAATAATTAGATGGATTTTTTTATTTCATTTGTTGATTTGGATTTATTTTGTTATGAAGGACAAGTATTGTTTGTCGTTGTGAGTTTCATGGAGGAATCGAGATTCCGAGAAGAAATTTCTTGAGGAAATCAGTAACTTCAAGAGGTAAGGGAGGATTACTCGAGGGGTTTTTTCGATAGCTATATGCTATCAGTTTGTGGTCTGTATTATTTATCCGTGGTTCTTGTGGTTGTTTAAGTTATGTTACTTTTATCGGTGTTTAGTGATCTCTTTGTTAATTAATTATCTGTTTTAGTTAATTATTTGCAGTTATATGTTATAGTATTTTAATGCATGATATACTATATGGTAATTGATATAATGTGATGTTGGATGTTGTTTGAGACGCCTGATAGTGGCCAGTGCTCAATTAATTAAACGAGATAAAAGCTTTAAGAAGCTTTACGATAAATATTCAATATTTAATTGAGAAATATTGGGATATATTATGATTTAAAATAATGATTTGAGAAAATAAGAATGTTTACAAAATATTATTATTTTAATGATTTATTAGTGTAAAAGTAATCTACGAGTCACTGAGAGGACGTAACCGTGAAATTATTTTTGTACTGCTATTTTTCACCCGAGAAATTCTGAAATAATATAAAAAGTTATTTTGTGGAATTAATCTTCGAAAATAACTTAATTATGATATTAAAAAAAATTACTTAAGGAGAAAAGGTCAAATTTTTACTTAAACATATTTTAAAACGTTAGACGGTGATTAGTTCTGAAAACGCGGTTACAGAAAGTATTTTCTTAAAACAATAGTATTTCTTTAGCCTCAAGTGACTCCCTTTTTGAAAGATAAGATTTTCAGAAAAAGATTTCAAGTAATTGATGATTTTACAAAGGAAATTCCAATTTTGGAATGATTTTTCAGAATCAAGTTTTACTCAACGACGGTATTTCCAACAACTTGGATAAGTTGTGGGGATTTTGGATTTGGATTTGTTTTTTTTCACAGAACAAAAAGGATGTTAACGATGAAAATTTTAAGATGTTGAAAACTACGATGGTCGTAAGCTTTTTAGTTTGACAAGGAAAGATTGAACACGAAGAAAAACGACGAAAAAAAAATGTTTTACATGCATTTCCTACGAAGTTAATCATGGTGTCTTGATTATATTCATGTCACGACGTATTTGTTAATCATGGTATCATGGCGATATTCA
This sequence comes from Sophora flavescens, assembly GCA_030762895.1. Taxonomy (NCBI): domain Eukaryota; kingdom Viridiplantae; phylum Streptophyta; class Magnoliopsida; order Fabales; family Fabaceae; genus Sophora; species Sophora flavescens. Next base: position 26,370,274 of record CM061062.1, on the reverse strand, counting down.
TGTCTCGACATATCATTGTACCTTGGTGGTCAATGAAAACCATACACGACGTTCTCAGTGTGCCTTGTGTTGGACAATGGGGTATGGTAAAAACGACATGCCTTATTTGGCAATCGAGTCTGATCAACTCATCCATATGACGTTGGGGGATCTCCGGAGATTAAGTAAAATTTCAGACGACGAATATTGAAGTGTTCATGCATGATTTTCAAATGACGATGATCGGGTATGAAACCCATTGATATACTACTTGCTTATTTATGAGGACTATGTTATTATGAAGTTGCATATGTATATATGTGTCGCGCGTGTAGTTATTGTGTTAAATCCATATATTGGCATCTCACCCTTACAAATATATCAGGTTTATTTTAGACTACGGTAGTACTTTGGGACACTAGTACAGATGAAGCGAAGGAATTCACTAAGTCATTCGAGGACATAACTTCTAGATGCTTGAAGAAGTATTCGTTAGTGGAAATGTCATGAGGGTATTTCAAATAACTGTCTTGTAGAGTGACCAACTTAGGACTTTTGGTTGAGTTGTATAATTAAAAAGGTATTTAACTGTGAGATTGTAAGTTAGTCTTTGTTATAATTTTCTCTTTTGAAAATGAGACTCTTTGAGAAAACAGTGTATGTCGTGGCAACCTTGTTATGAATGTGTAAAGATATTCAATATGACTTCATTACTTTAATTTGTGTATCATGTTTTTAGAGCTTTTCGTTGAAGAAAAGTTTTTTTACACCGACTTTTCTGCCTTATAATAAATTAATTTTCCGAAAGCAACCAGCAAATAGAATTTTTAATTTATTTCCGCACGTATTATGAAGTAAGGCCCAAGGGGAGTGTTACAGATGACAATTTGTACCCTACCCATTGGGTACCCGTAAAAATTACCCACAATAGGTAGGGTAATTACCCGCATAATGGGTAAAGGTCCGGGTACGGGTAATTACCCGCCAAATTGAATGGGTATGGGTGCGGGTAAGGGTACTATGGTACCCACCCCGCCCCATACCCGAACATATGCATATGTATATATAATTATTTATTATTTATTTATATTATTAATATATATAATTTTAATTATGATACAATTTTTAAACCAAAATTAATCTAAAGATTCTTAACTTTCTAAACCTAGTTACATCTATAATTCTTTTTGGGATGTTTTTATTTATTTAAATATTTTGATTTGTATTGTTTCATGAGTAGATTTAAAAGACCTTTGAGTCATTTTTTAATTGTTATAATGTTTTTGTTGTTATTTATTAATTTTTCACAGTTAAAGTGCGGGTAACGGGTGTGGGTACGGGTACTTATGTACCCATAGGGTACGAGTAAGGGTACTAAGGTTGCTAGTTATTTTTTCAAATGCGGGTATGGGGACAGGTACAATAGTATCCTACCCAAACCCTACCAATTGCCATCCCTAGGTGTGGCCGTGGGAAACAGAGGGCATTTTTGTCCAAAATTTCTCATGGCACACTTGTGAATTCACTAAACAACCAAGGGTAATTTTGTCATTTCTTCACTAAAATATCTTAGATATTTATGTGCCATTATGACTCAGGTAAGATCGTCATAAATGCTCGTCAGAGATTATGCCTTCTAAAATGATTAGAATCTAAATATGACTTTAGTTTATTCAAAATCATTTTAAGTCTGGGATAAAAATATAAACATATATATATATATATATATATATATATATATATATTACCGATATTAGAAAGTAGTAAAAATTGGGGTGTTACATCGAGAACAACAATATCTTGATAACCTTAGGGTCTACAACATGTTGGCTTATAAGAGATTATCAGAATACCTGGATCCATTGCTAATGGTCGATGTGCAGTAACATGATACACAAAGGGAGGGGGGCGGGGGGTTGGAATTCCCGTTTGCTTGTGGTTCGTCCTCGACCAAGACTTCTTATGCCTTAGTCGCTTTTCAAGTGGGGAGAAGAGACAATGTTTGTTACGTCCGGAGTATTCGGGACCATAGCATATATATAAGGTGGGTTCCCATTATTCCCAAATTGTTCATCAGTGACATCAACTCATATTTCACACATATGAGATAATTAATTTAATTAATTATCAAAATCACAAAAATCTGATAAACATTATCTCCAAATTGATCACATATCAATTAAGGATCCTAATTGATAAATAGCTAATATAATGAGTTACGAATATCTATCCATATCATGACATTGAAATATAATAAAATATTCAAACACTACTACCAATTAACTTGACTCAAGTAATTAATAAAATATGGATTAAAAAATGAAAATGAAATATGTAATACGAATATGTCAATAATGCCCTCAATTTGAGCAGGAAAAAAAAAATCCCAGGCTACTCTACTTTTATATGAATTAAAATTAAGATAAGATTCCACATTCACATTTGTCTCAAATTCTTCCATTCATGAATGTAATATTGATAAAAGTGGAAGAAAAAATGATAAACTATACGCTATAAGCTCAAATGTTACTTCAAGTATCGTCTGGAAAAAAAACGCTATAGGCTAGTGAAAAACCACTTTCATTGAATTATTTTCAATATTGTGAGAACATAAAGCTTGAAACAAAACTTATATTTTTTTTTGTATTGGATAATTTTAAAAAAAACTTTATTTTATATGGGATACAAACAAATTATGGACTAGGATCAGTATTATTATTCCAATCACTGATCAACCTGTCTCCTTCAACTGCATTATTATTTCCTTCAATGATCTGCCTCCCTTCTCCACCATCTTTATTCCAAGGATAGCAATCTTTTTCACCATTTTTACCAAGCCTACATGGTCCATTTTCATGTATTCGCCAGGGGCAGAAATCGCATGTATCCCTCTCCTGAATATAAATGTCAAAGTAGTGAAATTCACCTAGCCAACTAAAGCCACAAAACCATAGAGTACTATTAAGAAAAGGTTCATGCTGAACGGTGAAAGTGAAACTTTCATTTGGATTCAAAACATGATGCCCAATATCATGATGCTTGTCTTTGCAATAAAAGTCGAGCTTCAAACCTGCTAACTCGTTCATAATTTGAATTGTTGATTTGTCAAGTAAAGAAATTGCATTGGCACTACCCATGAACTGCAATGCAACAAATATGGTTAGCATAAAAAAGAACGATAACACAATTTTGTTGACTAATGCCATCATTTCACAATAATTCATACAATGTTTTCATAGCGGATGTACTTCTTATATAGGGCAGAAGTTATAAAGTGCCTAATTCTACCCTTTGTCAGCAACACATCACAATGAACTAAGATTAATGGCTCTTAAATTTTCAATGCACCATCAAGTTTAGAATATTAAAGTTATTAAATAATATTTTTTTGAAAGCTGAAAAATTAATTGGATTAAACCTTCCCAATACTAGGGAAATGGATTCCCTGCTGTAATTGCTTAGTAGCAAATATTTTTTTAAGTTTGTTTAGTGAAGGTGTAATGTGAGTCATCCGATCTTAAATTAATGGTCGAGATTGTTTACTGCATGTAAATGCGTGATTTCATTATGGCGAGGAATCCGGATCCCTAGTGTATCCTCACGCGCAACTGTGGAGACTAATCCCTCGAGTTGGGTTGGACCACAAGGGTGACAAAATTCTCCCTCAAAAGTTTTTCAACACTACTGTATTCCTAGAGTCATGATTCAAACTCGTGACCTTTGGTTAAGCTGGAAGAGACTCGTGTCATCTCGCCCAAACGTTCTTGGGTTCACAATATTAAGTTATTAAATAAACCTTCCCAATACTAAGTTATTAAATAATAACCTTTTAAATTTTGATAGGTGATACATTTTGGTCAACTTTCAAGTTTCAACATTAAATAACATCTATTTGAAAGTTGAAATTCCCTTAGAGTTTGGATGGGGTATTTCGAAATTCTAGGGAATTTGAAATCCAAGGTAATTCAATTGCTTCATTTAAATTCCCTTCATTTTGAAAATACTTTATTTGGATGGGGTAATTCAAATACCTTGTATTTTAAATTCTTTGTTTGGATAAAGTATTTTAATTACCTTCAATTACAATTTTTTTTGAATATTCTTTTTAAAAAAAAATGGGATTTCAATATAAAATGTGACAAATAAATAAACAATAGCAATTTTTGAAATAATAAAAATTTAAAATAGTCTTTGAAAAAAAATAAAATTAGACAAGTTACTTGGTTGTGAAACATAGTTGCCTCTAATTTCACATAACTGTTATGAATTTTTTTCAGGTTCAATAGTTGAAGACGGTATCTCATATTCTCAAGCACGTCCACTTTCAAATCAACATAAACTCCATATCTATTTAATTCATAATCATGTTCAAGGACCAACAATTGCTAAGCATATGGATCAATACATTCATAACAATTAAGACCAAAGTCACTATCCACTAATTAAGAAACCGGCCAATATTCATAACAAAATTAGGTCAACCCCTTTAAATAGAACCAACATGACAAACCAAGAAAAAAACAGCTTGATTAGCAAAATGAGTTTAGAATCTCGGTTTCTGGACAATAGAAAATGGACTAAGATGCCTGCAAGCTCATGTAAAAAATAGTGAAGAAAAAATAATAGGGAATAGAAGAGAAAATTAGATGGAGTGTTTTTTCACTAGTGGAAATAATGTAATATACGGGAACGCTTTACGTCAGTTGACCATATGCTTGACGTTAAAAATGAGGCGGTGGCAATTTTGTAAATATCAGACTTCATTAATTCAATTTTAACGTCAGTTGTTGTAAGGACTGGCGTTAAAAGTGAAGTGACTCACTTTTAACGTCAGTTGAATAAACAACTGACGTTAAAAGTGAACCTTTTAATGTCAGTTCTTCATTGAACTTACGTTAAAAGTGAGTCACTTCACTTTTAACTTTTGTTCTTTCATCAACAGACGTTAAAGGTTATTTTAATAAATTTTTTTATCTAGTATACGTACCCTTCCGCATTGCCTTCCTCAAAGTTTCAGTTTCTCAATTGCTTTGATGTTTTGTGTTTCTGTTTTGAAAACTAAAATATATGTGCGAAGTATAAGTTGAATCAATAACCCAAACCGGATCTCATTCATGAAGTGTAATACAGACTGATACAGAAGATTGAAAGGGCTTAAAATCCTATAAAAAGTTACATTGAAAGGGTTTAAAATCCTAAACATTTGTTGAGGCTTCGTTCCCTTCACGGGTGAGCAAGAGAGGAGAGTCGAGCGACTGAGTTTTCCAGAGCGGCTGAGCAAGGGTGCACCCGATCTGTTTCAGCAATGGTCTTGGAACAGTCATTTGCTTCCAAAGCTGCCGATTCTCTGGAAAGATGATAAGGTGAGCAACTCACATTATGTGATTTACACAACCTTATCACCCATGTTATGTGATTTACACAACCTCAGAAGTTGTTTGACCATTAAGACAAAGATCTTTGAGTCTAGGAATAGGAAGAAAGAGTGATGGAGTTAATCTCCATGGCAGAGCCATATTGTGAAGCAGAAAATTAAAAGGATGGATGGGAACTATTTATAGGAGCAGGGGATGAAGTTACTAAGTTATTCTGATTTTCTTGAAAACTTATCTATAAACTTAATGCTCATTAAGAGGATTAAGTTACAAGGTGCATGGGTAAGTAGCACAGTAGTCAAAGGAATGAATGTTGTTGCAGAAACTTATACACCTTTAACGTCAGTTGTTTAATACAACTAACGTTAAAAGTGTCTTTAAAATAAAAAATATTTATTTTTAACGCCGCTTTTTATACAACTGACGTTAAAAGTGTGATTTTTACTTCAGTATAATAAATAGCTGACGTAAATAATCCTATATATTATAAACGTGCAGAATGAATATTGGAAATAATGTAATATACGGGAACTTGACAGTCATAAATTAAGTTGACGTTAAAAATGAGGTGGTGGCAGTTTGTAAATATTAAATCACTATTTGCGTCAGTTGTGTAAAGAACTTGTGTAAATATTAAACAAGTTTATTTTTAATGAAGATTAAAAATAAACTTGTGTAAATATTAAACAAGTTTATTTTTAATCTTCATTTATTAGCTTGAATTAGTAAACATATTCTTGTGAAAATTAAAATAAATAAACACTTAACATAAAAGTGTTATATGTATAATCAAATCGTATCTCATTGAAGCGATTCATAAGTTACAATTACATGATTAAAAGATAAAAAAATTCTGCAACATAGCACTAAAATATTAAAAAGTTTCTGCTTCAACATCAATTTCTTCTCAGTTCTGTCCTCAGAAACTCCAATAGAAGCATCGATCCCCTCCCTCATTTGAAGTCCTTGATGCTCCATCTGTGCTTTATCCACAGTCACTTGGGGAGGAGATGGAATAAAGTGAGGGAGTCATATTATGTGATTTACTCAACCTCAAGTTTTTTGACCATTAAGACAGAGACCTTTAAGTCTACGTATAGGAAGAAATAACAAAAGTCTCAAATGTGATAGAACCATATTGTGAAGGAATAGAATACGCACGAAATATAGAGGAAAAGAAGAGGGTGTATTTACAGACTGATACAGAAGAATGGCACTTTATATAGAGAATAGAGTCTCTCTGATTTTCTTGAAAACTTATCTATAAACTTAATGCTCATTAAGAGGATTAAGTTACAAGGTGCATGGGTTAGCACAGTAGTCAAAGGAATAAATTTTTTTGCAGAAACTTATACACTTTTAACGTCAGTTGTCTTCAACAACTGACGTTAAAAGTGATTTTAAAATTAAAAATATTTATTTTTATCATCGGTTGTTTAATACAACTGACGTTAAAAGTTAGATTTTTACTTCAATTAAATAAATAGTCAAAGGAATTAATGTTTTTGGATAAACGTATACACTTTTAACGTCAGTTTCTTAAGACAACTGACGTTAAATATATGACCTTTAACGCCGCTTTTTACAAACAATCGACGTCAAATGTTGTTTTATTTTGGTTTACACCCGCGCCTTTCGCACTTCGCTCCGTACGCTCTGTTTTCTCTTTTCATCACGCTCAACCCTCACTCTCAACTCTCACTCTCACTCTCACTCTCACTCTGCCCTAATCGCGAGCTCATCTCCACCGCAACCACCGCGAGGGCTTATTCGCCACCACCGTGAGGTACACTCTTAACCCTAACTCTGTCTTTCCATTCATTCTTTGCAATAACTTGACATCTCTCTTTCCCCTTCCTGCTCATTAACTCTCCTTGTCCCTCTGCTATCAGTAACCACATCGAACGTTGGCCACCACTCAATCTCCCCTCCCCACCACCACGCGAGCACCTATTTCTGGTGAGTCTTTAGCGCACATTTTTTTATTTTTGGTTTTGAGTGTATGTTGAAACTGTAGTCTCAGTAGTTGAAACTTGAAACCGTGAGTTTGAGTTGTTTGGAATGTCTCTATTTTTGGTTTTGAGTGCATGTTGCTCTGCTGGTTGATCTGTCACGGCCGTGATGCTCATCACGGCTAGGCCGTGATCAGTTCTACCTGTGATGGTCTGGTTCAGTTGGCACGTTACGGCCGTGATGGACATCACTACCAGGCCGTGACCAGTGCTTGGCAATCTTCAAAAACTATAGTTTTTGTGAACACCTAATTTTGTCCGGGTATTTTCCTTTTAATTAATATTTTGAAAATAAAAAAAAGAGAAAATGCATAAAAATTCTCTAAAAAATTGGTTATGTTATTGGCCTAATTTGTTTTTGTTACAAGTTGTTTTGAGTCCAAGCCCAAGTGAAAAGATATTTAAATAAAAATTAATAAAAATAAAAAAAAAGAGAAAATGTCTCTGCCTTGTATCCTCTTTCTCACGTAAAGTATATGTCACTTCTCCTCTACCATGGTTTTTCCCTTTAACCAACATGCTTCCAAGCAACTTTTTAACATAAGAAGAAAGCAAAATTCAGATGTGGGTTTCTCAAGGAGATAATGCTACCGTCAAACACATTTCCACACAAAGCTCAACATCAGTTTCCATCTTTAGTCGATTTTCAGAGCATGGAAAATGGTTCTTGTCTAGATAAGAGAAAAGGAACCCAAAAATGGGAATTGAAGGGGACTAGAGCATGGGTTTAACAACTACAACACTCCAATATATATTCTGGCCCAATTTCAAGACAGGGGAGGTTCATCTCTTTCCTTCTATATAAATACCAATCGAAATTACAGAAAAGAAAAAAAGATCTCTTCCTGCAGTAGGCGTGACAAACCCCCCCCCCCCCCCCCCCCGACTTATTTTTTCTTTTTTCTCTCTCTCTCTCTTTTCTATTTCCTCTCTTCTCTCACGTTCAGACTCTTTTTTTCTTTCTTCTTCTTTGATACCTCTCCTCCCATTTCTCTTCTTCACCATAAACCCATTTCCTTCTTCCTCCTTCAACCCTTCTTCCTCCTTCAGCATAAACCCATCACCTTCATCCTTCCACCTTCATCTTTCTCCTCTGATTCTTCTTCTTCTTCAACAACCCAACAACAAAAAACAAGAAAAATAGAAAAATTCAGCAAACACCATAAAAAACCACCCCAACACCTCCTTCTCCTACATACCTCAAAACACTCATTTTTCCCTCAGATTTTCACTTTACTCACCCCAATCCCTGCTTCATCAACAAAGAGCAAGAAACCCACACACAAACAGCCACACACACACACATTCACCATGAACCCATCACCTTCATCTCTCTCCTCTCATCCTACCATTTCTCTTCTTCTTCCCCAACAACCCAACAACAACAAACAAGAAAAAAAACAGAAAAACGCCACACCCACACCACTCTCCTTCTTCACCTCACTTTCCTCCTTCATCTCTCCAGTCTCCACAACACAGACCATCAACAGAGCCACCACCTCAACCTCCCTAACGCCCTGTGCCGCACACCGCCACAGTCCAGACGTCCAGACCCACCGCACACCGCCGGCCGCCGCTCGCGTCGCTGGTTCTTCTTGCGGACCTGCGAGACGCCACTGCACTAGACCTTCCCACGGCCACCACGTCCTCCTTCTTCCTTAGATCGGCGCCACCCTTACCACGGGAGTCGCAGATCTGCCTCCTACCTCCACCTCAGTGTAGATCCAGATCCGCCACGAACTCGGACTCCAACATCGAACCGTTCGTGACCATCACAGCAAACCAGCCCTGCACGTCTCAGCCGCCACGCCACGCCACTGTCCAGAGCCTCTACCGTCTATCACCGCCTTCTGTACATCTCCTGCTCCATCGTGTTATTGTTGCTACGTATTCTTTCTAAAACTCATTTCTTACGTTTGTTTCTGATCTTGTAACACCTATTATATTGTGTGTTTTGTCTTGTTTAATTCCTGTTTATTTTTCTGAAGATGCTGCATTTTGGGTGCTTATGGGCTTTAGTTGGTCCAACAAAAAGGTCTCAAAACTAAAGAGAACAAAAAAAAAACCTTTCTGAATTAGGGCTTGACAAATGTAGGAACTCATTCTTTTCTTTTATAAAAAAAACTAAAATGTCAAAATCTAAAAAATTTAAAAAAAAACTAAAATGTCAAAATCTAAAAGTGAATCAATAGAAAAATGTAAAAAAAAAATAATCGAAAAATAATTATGGGATTGCTTTGTGAGAGGTTCCACACTCAATTCCTTAGATGCGAGATAGCTCCGTGGACGTATTTGCCATGTTCTACCTCGTTTAGGAGTTTTGATATAAAAAATATTAAATAAATAAAAAAATGAAAATACATAAAAACTTTTAAAAAAAAAAAATCAAATCTTTATCAAAATTAAAATCAACCAACCAATCAAATCTTTTCTAAAAGAACTACGTGGCTTTGAGTTTCCCATCGCACCCGGGAATACGTAGGAGCAAGATAAATCATCTTGTCGGGCCAAAACTAAATTTTCCCCTTTTTATATCTCCTTTTTATGTTAAAATAATTAATCAAAAATTAAACTTTTCTATTTTTAGGGATGCTCTATGGACACGGTGCCATGTTCAGTCCCTTAGATTTGAGGTTGCCCTGTGGACTCATGTGCCACGTTCAACCTCATTTAATTAATTTTCCTTTTTTTGCATCCCGTTTTTACGTTAAAATAACTAATCAAAAAGTTAAACTTTTCCTTTTTTAGGGATGTTCTATGGACACGGTGCCATGCTCAGTCCCTTAGATTTGAGGTTGCCCTGTGGACTCATGTGCCATGTTCAACCTCATTTAATTTTTCTAAACAATAAATTTAAAAATATAAAAACTGATAAAAATCTAAAATATTTAAAATTAAAAATAACACTTTCTTGTAAATAATTTTTGGGTAGAATAAATATTTAAAAGATTATTAAAATGTTTTTGCACAATTAACTTGAGGTACCGTTTTTTAAACGGGCGATGTGGGGTGCTAATACCTTCCCTACTCGTAACCGACTCCCGGACTCATATCTCTCTTTTTAAAAAAGACCAGTTTACCTTTAAATAATTGGGTTTTCTAAGATTTTCCCAATAAAAATCTTAGTGGCGACTCCTCTGCTTTTACCTTCTTTTTCGCGGCTCCCGGACGGGACGGTCGCGACAGTTTTCAATCTCCCGTATTGTCCTTATATTGGATATATGTTTTGTATATCTACAGGACCTATCTAGTTATGGATCGTAGTTGGATGGTTTGTAAGCGCACTAGTGCTGAGTATTTGAAGGGGGTGGGAGAATTTATAGAATTTGCTCAAAGGAATGTTCCTAATAGTAATGGAATGTTCTATTGTCCTTGTGTCAAGTGTTCCTATACGTACTCATTTTATTTGTGAAGGGATTTGCTTGAGTTATACAAGATGGATATGGCATGGTGATGTGTTGTTGAGCAGTATGGCAAGTGTCTCCCAAAGTGAGGACGTTGACGTAGATATGGAGGATGATCGAGTAGAGGACATGATCCGTGATATTGGACAAGAATCTTTTCATCGAGCTCATGTGTGTGATAGGTTGTGCGGTGATGCAGATAAGCCTTTATATCCAGGGTGTACTACTCATACACGGTTGTCGGCGGTGCTAAAATTGGTTTGTGTGAAGGCGAGAAATGGTTGGACCGATAAAAGCTTCACGGAATTTCTTGAAGTGTTGAAAGACTTGCTCCGGAGGACAACACATTGCCTGACCGTAACTATGAGGCCAAGAAGGTATTGTGTCCTATGGGTATGGAGTATAAGAAGATACACGCATGCCCCAATGATTGCATATTGTACATCCGTGTTCATGAAGACAATCACGATTGCCCCAAATGTGGGTTATCATGATACAAAGTGAAGGGTGGTGATGATGATGATGATCTTGATGATGTGATAAAAAAGGTTCCTCCTGCGAAGGTGTTGTGGTATCTTCCAATAATTCCAAGGTTCAAGCGATTGTTTGCCAATGCGAAAGATGCGAAGAATCTTAGATGGCATAATGAGGAGAGGAAACGTGATGGAAAGGTTCGTCATCATGCTGATTCTATGCAATGGAAGAATATCGATACTATGTTTCCGGATTTCGCCGATGAGCCAAGAAACCTAAGGCTTGGACTTGCTACGGATGGAATGAATCCTTATGGTAACATGAGTAGTATCCATAGTTCATGGCCTGTTCTGTTGGTAATTTACAACATGCCCCCTTGGTTGTGCATGAAGCGCAAATACATGATGTTGTCTATGAAGATTTCGGGCCCAAAGAAACCGGGAAATGACTTAGATGTTTATCTACGTCCCTTGATTGAAAACTTGAAAATGTTGTGGGTGGATGGTGTTGATGTAGTTGATGGGTATTCTCATGAGACTTTCAAGCTTCGTGCCATGTTATTTTGTACCACCAACGACTTTCCAAAGATATACAGTAACTTGTCCAGTGCAGTGTCAAGGGGCATAAAGCATGCCCTATATGTGAAGAAGGCACATGCTACACTCAGTTGCATCATGGAAAGAAGACGGTTTACCTTGGGCATCGGAGATTTCTTAGACGTGATCACCCATATCGTAAGATGAAAAAAGCTTTTAATGGATGCCAAGAGACAGAAGAAGCGTCGGCGGCCTTAATTGGAGAGCAGGTTTATCAGAGAGTAAAGGGCATCGATGTTATATTCAGCAAGTCCAAAAATAAAGGTAAAGATGCTGAGAAAAACATATGGAAGAAGAGGTCGATATTCTTTGATCTTCCATACTGGCGCAAGCTTGATGTCAGACACTGCATTGATATGATGCATGTGGAGAAAAATGTGTGTGATAGTGTGATCGGGCCGCTTCTCAACATTCAGGGCAAGACAAAGGATGGTGTGAATGCTCGTCTCGACCTCGTTGCTATGGGTATACGAGAGCAGTTAGCTCCAGTTGTTGAGGATGGTAAGCGGACTTATTTGCCGCCAGCATGTCATACTTTGTCAAAAAAAAAGAGAGACAAAGTTTCTGCGGGTGTTTTCAGGGCATCAAAGTTCCACATGGTTACTCTTCAAATATGAAGAGACTTGTCTCTAATGATCTTAAATTGGTTGGCTTAAAGTCTCATGATTGTCACATCTTGATGCAACACCTTCTGCCCGTTGCTATTCGTGGTATTGCTCCAAAAAATGTGAGACATGCCATTACTCGGTGGTGCTCATTCTTCAATTCTATATGCAGCAAAGTCGTTAACCCCCGTATGTTGGATGACTTGGAAGTTGAGGCTGCTACAATCTTGTGCCAATTGGAGATGTATTTTCCTCCTTCCTTTTTCGACATAATGGTTCACTTAATTGTTCATTTGGTGAGGGAGATTAGATTATGTGGGCCGGTTTTTCTGAGATGGATGTACCCAATTGAGCGCTACATGAAGATCTTAAAAGGGTACGTGAAGAATCCTCATCGTCCGGAAGTATCTATTGTTCAAAGATATGTTGCAGAAGAAGCTATTGAGTTTTGTTTCGGACTACCTTCATAACACGGATCCTATAGGGGTTCCTAAGCCTCGGCATGATGAGATCATATGTCAAGGTAAGGGTACACATGACTTAAGAATTAATAGCAAGGATCGGGAGGAAGTGCTTCAAGCACATTTGTATGTATTGAACAACATCGAATGTGTTCAGCCTTTCTTATTTGAACATAAAAGAAAAGGCAATCAAGAAAACCCTCGAATGAGCGAAAGGTGGTTGTTGAACAAGCATAACAAGACTTTCTTACCATGGTTCAAGGAAGAAATGCTTAAGGATGGTAGTACTGCTTCTGATGACGTAAGATGGCTAGCACGTGGGCCTAGCTTCAACGTCATATGTTGGAGCGGATACGACATAAATAACTTTTCCTTTTATACAAAGGAACAAGATAACAAGAGTACCATGCAAAATAGTGGGATTATGATCGTGGCCAAAGCAATGCACTTCTCTAGTGCAAAGGACACAAAACCCGTTAAAGCACCGACACCTTACTTTGGATATATTGAAGATATTTGGGTGCTCGATTACACTAAGCTTACGGTGCCGGTTTTTAAATGTAAGTGGGTTGATAGTAATGGTGGTGTACAAACCGACGAATTGGGGTTCACATTGGTAGACCTCAACAAGTTAGGTCATATAAATGAGCCTTTCATAATGGCTTCCCAAGCAAAACAAGTGTTCTACATCACTGATCCTTCTAACAAAAGGTTGTCCGTGGTTCTCCAAGGAAAAAGCAA